>JAUIMM010000039.1:3985000-5185000 GCA_031769625.1 Taudactylus pleione
TCAACTTTGCACGTACAGTACAGTAAGTTTGTTTGTCTGATTTCAGTGATTAAGCATGCCCTCTGCACTCACTAAAGACTGTCAGACCCTACAGGCTTTGTTTAAGATGTGTGCTGCTCTTTGTTAAAAAATAAGACACATTTACTAAAGAGAGCAATGAACTTTATAATTCCATGTGTACTGGTTGTTTACACTTTTGGGATTAATGCAGCTAACTGTACCAAAGGTTTGTGCCCTTAAACCTTAGTACTATATAGATGTTGGTGCATTTAAAAGCTGTGAATAAAGAACTAAAAAGCGTTACTAGCATTAATTTAGAATTTATTATATTGGTTAGGGAATATGAAACAAAATTGCTGAATTCAATATAGAGCCTGATTCAGCAGGAACGCACGAATGCAGATGTCGATGGTTTTGCTCTGCGCATGCGTATACATCGCAGTGGGCGTGTGTGAACTGCCCAGTGCGATGGAGTATGTGTACGCAGGGAGTCCGCAGACCCAGGGACAAGTGATTGGCAGGAAGTGCCATTTGTGGGTGGTGACGGGGAGGGGTCGGACAAACGCAGGTGTGCCTGTGTGTTTGGACAGCATGTTGGGGGCGTGCATAATTAAGCCCTTGCGGTGGTGGACGCAGCCTGTGGTCTAGTTGCACACAGGAAGTCTTGCTATGTCTGCGGGAGTGTCAGGTCAACCACTATTGTGTGTATGGGTCCGATGGTTCTCAATATTACCGATGTTTTCTCTGTCTTGCCAGGTATAGAGGATGCAAGTAAAGGGAAGTGGATGGTATTATGTACTAGTGCTGGGCGTCTGCTTCTTCTGCTGCGATTGCCGTGCGTATGCATTCATTAGCATATCCTCCACAGCGGCCGAGTGCGTGCGTCTGCATCCATGCGTTCCTTGCTGAATCAGGCCCATAGTCAGCGACCTCCCAGCTCAGGCTGACAGGCCGTGTGCCAGGGCATTCCTCCCCAGCGTTAACCAGTGTAACCACTACTGCCATTGAGGTGCCCCGCCCCCACAAACCGCAGCTGCCCTCTCACTGTTTGCTCCTGCTGGGCCCGATCAGAGCTGAAAGCTGAGCTCTGATCGTGGATGCTGTGCAGCGGCAATAACAGCTTCCAGAGGCTCTGCTCAGCCGGCAGCAGGTGCCTTGGCCATGCCTGCCCTAAACCTCCGCTGGCCCTAGGGGGGCTTGGATGCTCATAGACATTCCAAATGCCCTAGGCATTTGCTTAGTTTGCCTATGACTAGGGCCAGCTCTGTCTGTAACTACAGATGGACATAAACATGGACACAATCCTATTGAAGAAATGCCAATATTTGATGTTGCATATACACATGCATCTTATCTGTGGGGATGTTGTGATAGAACTATCCTAATTCACTGTCACTTACAATAGCAGAATTAAAAGCTAAGTAAAATTATATAGGGTGCCTCTGTGTCCTAGTGTATAGGTAGTAGTTTAGTACATGATTTAGCATAGGGGTGGGGAACCTTTTTTCTGCCGAGGGCCATTTTGATATATATATAACATTATTTGCGAGCCTCGTTTAGCCATGCCCCCTCCGTGTGCCATCACATGGGGTTGGGGCCACAATCACCAGTGATTACAGCAATGCCCGAAACATCCTGAGGATGCTCCGGGGAGCTGTAAAGCCATTCTAGGCACCCTGCTAGGCAAATGAGGCTAGCAGAAAAAAGCTCTGAGGGCCAGAACAAATTATACAGAGGGCCTTGTGATTTAGCACAAGCTGTTTTGTTACTTTTAACTATTTTTAACTTCCAGTTTATGTACTATAGGGTTCAAAATCACAGCTATACAGATAAAGGCTGTATAAACTCATGGCCGGGCCCCTAGGCTATCAGGTAGTTCGGGCCCTGAAAGTGGTCGTCAGGGTTTTGGATGTCCTTGTGTATGAGTTGTGGTGGCAAATGCAAATGTGGACATTGGGGGTGATTTAGCTTTGAACGGAATTGCAAAGCAGACAGCTTTGCATATTTCGTCCTTGCTAATTGCAAATGCAGCAGGAGGTGTATGACACCCCTTGCTGAATTTGCAATCCCAACACTGCAACCGAGGTCGCAGGCTGGGATCACCATCGCTGAGGCTTACTCAGGTTGGCCGACTTGCAAGGCCAGGAAACTGCATCTGTAGACGCAGTCCCTGGCCTTGCCACTCCCAGAAAACGGGGCCAACACGTCCCCATTTCCAGAAACGCCGGTCATCCCCGTCCCCACACCGCCCCTTAAATGCCTCTGCTTGTCAATCAGGCAGAGGCACAGAAGAATAATAGGTAGATATGAGCGCTTGGATTTTAAGGGAAAGATAATGAAATGAACAAAACTTAAATAAAAAAGTGAAATAAGTAAAAAAGTAAAAAAAAAAAAAAAGAAAAAAGAAAATAAAAGAGGCATAGAAGGGTCTGCGTGCGATCAAGGAGAACCCGTTCTGTACATTCGCAGAAGGGGTCCTGCGCACGTGCAGATTCCTCATAATGGAGAATGTGCATTCAGCATTGCACATACTGTACGTGTGCTGAATCAGGCCCATTGTCATAATGTCGATGTTTCTTTAGGCTTATGGTTATGGTTACCGTTATTACTGTTGCTGTTAGTTTTAGTTTTAGGGTTAGGCACAGAATTACATCAACAACAATGGTAACATAACATCATTGTCAACATGCTGTATGTTGACATGATCAATATCAAAATGATTAATAGGTCAACATATCCAAAGTTGACATTACAACCACGTCTACATTCTAATGTCGACTAAATATACCACACCCAGGTCTAAGGCATTTGGATGTCTCACCTATAACCTATTAAATCTTAATAAATGTAGGAGCTCTCGCATTACGTACAACTCTGCATTGCCCGTACTTGCAAACTTCTGGAACATGTGCAGTGTGATAACATGCAAGATATGCTCTGCCACCAGTAGTGTGATGGACATTTAAGTTAGCATCTGACGCAGAAGCTACTGTACTCTATCCAGAGACAGGAAAGTGCTCAGGATGAAAGGCAACTCCCTAATGCCAAATTGACAATCGTCATGGTGATGAACGGTGAAGTCCTTTAGCTGTTGTCTGGTAAAGAAAGGGCACCAGCTGTTTTAATGTCATTTTTAATTGCTTTAGTTTAGTATTGGTGATGACTCCAGATTACCTCTATATTGAATGGTCACTCAGTGTTAGCTTTTAAATTCAGGCATACATTTTAATTGACTCACTGTAGCTGTCTGTCCCATTAGGGTGAAGTTTACTACTGGTTCATTTTAATCGATTAAATTCAATCTAAATCGACCAACATCTATGTTGTGTTTTAGGGGCATCACACACATTTACTAATACTAAAAAACAGATATAAAATAATCATCTGTTAATAAATTTGTGATTTAGCCTTTGAAACACAACATCAATGTTGATTGATTTAAATCGATTAAAATCAACCCCATAGTCTTATATATGCCACTCCAGGAGAATTAAAGTTAACTCTCTATAGTATGAATTGGGTGTCTCTCTTATTGCCCCCAGATAGTCCATGCAGCTTCTTAATTCAACATACATGCCAGGTACCGCAATCTCTCTCCTGACATCACATTGCACCACTGAGAACCAGCTCCTGCCTGGACACACTACTGTACATGGATTAGAGAATACTAAATCCTAAACAATCCTAGTCAGACAAATACACTTGCTTAAAGGCAGCATCACAATTATTTAAAGAGGGTAACAGCAAAAATCAAACTAACATACTAAGGGCCATATTCAATTCCAGGCAAAAGTTGTGTACTTTTTGCATGCAGTACTTTTCGACCACTTCACTGGTTTTCAATGCGGAAAAGTATCGCGCGCGTGCCAGCTTTATGCCGTATTCAATTAGAAATCGGCAAAAATGAGACCTGGCGAAACTGTAATATGCGAAAAGTGCTGTCAGATTTTGGGAAATCAGCCTGACACTCCCCAAAAGATGCACTGATATTGGGGTTCACTCTAGTTACCACCGAATAGGCCTGCTGAAGGTATTTGGGGTACTTAAATGGTCTCAATAGCTGCTATTTAGCACGTTTACAGAAATGGTGAAGAATAGCATTTTGATGTTTTTTTTTTAAATTAAATTAAGAAGTCCCAGCAAATCTGGGGTACCTGAAAATGGGTGCAAGCATATTTTTAAGTTGGTAAAGTGAAGTTTTAAAAATCACAAAAAATCCACCTGCCGCAAGCACCTGCAAACTAAAAACACCTGGGGCATACTTGAGACCCCCCTGGAGTATATTTCGCTAGTTTTTAAGTTTGTCCCCCAATTTTGGACTTTTTCGCCCTCAAAACGAAATAAAGTTTTTGGGGTGATATAAGGACTTTTTTAAACTTTTTTTTAACGCAGTTTACCTTTGAGGGACTGTCACAAGGGTGCAGCTTTGAACCCCAAAACCCCAATTCTGCACTTTTTTTTTCCGACACCTCTTCACAGGCGAAAATTTATCGCAGGTTCCACTGAATTGAGTTTCCGCACCGGAATTGTGTAATTGAATACTGCGGAAACTTTTTGCATGGCGAAATGACATCACCGGCGATACTTTTTCGCAGAAACTAATTTATCGCGGCTAATTGAATACGGCCCAAAGTTCCCATATGTATGTTTATAGTTACTCATTTACCACTTTACCAGTGTAATCTCTTTGGGTATTTTACTAAATTATTTTATAAGTAATCTATGATTGTACCTTGTCAGCAGCTTATAATTACATGCATTCCTCATACATTGATGTTTCTATACAAATACATTATTTATGTATGCATTGCATAGGCAGAGGTAGTAAGAAGAAAGTTATATAACTGAAGTTGAGTAACTGTACTGTAGCTGGGCTGTAACTGAGCTGTAGTTACATGCAGAGTTACACAAATATATTTTACACTTTGTATAGTGTAGGTGCACGTGCATATTGATGACAATGACTAGTACAGAACCAGATACAAGAACAGGTGTACACATAGGGGAGGAGAATGACTATTATCACTCTACACAAGGTCTTCAGTTTAGCTGAGGGCAGTCTTTGTGTCCCTTGGTGTTAATAGGGGAGGTAGTCAGCATCCTGGTATGTGGGATGCCTACAGTCAAAATGACGGCCCTGGAATTCCGACAGCGGCGGGATCCCAGCTCCAGTATCCCGACCGCTGGCATCCCGAACGTAAGTATCTGGGGCTAAGGGGAGGGTTAAGTTTAGGGTTAGGGGTTAGGGTTAGGCATTAGGGTGGAGTTTAGGTTAGGCACTAAGGGGGGAGGGTTAGATTTTGAGTACGGGGAGAAGGAGGTTAGGTTTAGGTACTAGGGAGGAGGTTAGGTTCATGCATCGGGGAGGGTTAGGGGTAAGGGTTAGCGTTAGGCTACTTACCTTATGGTGTTGGGATTCTAACTGTCGGGATACCACTGTTGGTATTCTGACCAGCGGCATCCCGACCACCAGGTCCCATACTCAACCCGTTAATAGGACTCATTTTGCGTTGCTGTATTGCACTTGGCAGAAAAGTGCATTTCCAGGTACCCACCAAGTAATGTAATGAAAAAGAAAACAATTCATCCACAAAATTGCCTCATTATAAATAGACTCACTTTTCCCCCTTTTTCATGATTCACTGAAATTATAAATTATGGCAAAACTGGGCAGTATTTTATTGCAATACATGGTAGTGTTAGGAGTTTGCCCTCTGATTGACGTATTGCACAGTGCTTCATTTTTGCCCCTCTACACACACATCTACACTTCCAGTTTGCTGAGTCCTCTCCTGGGAGCAGATAGAAGATGTGTGCCTAGCCAAGCACACTGGGCCAAAAACCAAAGAGTTTTATGCTGCATACCCGATGCTCTTTGCAAATGTTTTCCACTTTATGTAAGTGACCAGAACCAACACAGCAGGACCTGGTGCATATTACCCAGGTCACATTCTCGTTTATAATAAAATGTGCTCCATTGTTATATCCAATGGTGCACTGTAATTCATCATGATGTTTATCCAGCCAAAAAGTTCCACGATATATTTTTTTAAATATATTTCCCAACAGTAGACCCATGCTGCCATTGAATATGTCTGACAAAGTAAATACGAGTGTATGGAGAGATATAGTACAGTCAGGCTTTCTTAACCTGCAGACTAGAACTTTTTTCCAAGTCATACAGTGCTGCTTATGCCTTATTTTCCTTTACTGTAGAACAAAACCATTGTTTTCATATTAACATACACTATTAGGTAATAATTGATGGTCTTTTAAGTTAAACAATAACCAACACCTGTGAAAAAGAAATGTATTCTTATAAAATAAAATAAAGAAATACAAAATGCAAAAAACAAACAAAATAATGTCCAGGCTAAAGAAGGTTCTTATACTGTACTTCTAGAATATATCATGGAAATATTCAATTTATACTGAGTTAGAAGAAGCCGGATGATGTCTTGCAGAACATCTCTAATTACTCTGCTTTATATACAATAAAGACTGTGCTTGTATAAACTAAATTCAATAAATGACCGTGGACAGAACCATTACTGTCATGATATAATGTTTCATTGTACACAAAAGTCTTGTAAAGCCTTATGCTGTCCCGATCAGCAGTGCATTCTATGTCCTATCTTGCAGGGTCCTAAGAGCATTAACTGTTAAACAGCAAATGACCAGTTCTGCTGATCGCCCTTCGCTCTGCAATAAAACTATAATGCCAATACCTTTGTACAAATTTCCATTACAGGCAATATTGGCGCACTATGTATTTTAATTCACACGAGCTCCCTATAATGTCACTTGCTACTGTCATCATTTACATGCAGATAAGATAGGAGACAGACAGCTGGAATGAATGTGCACTCTTACACATCGCTTGGCTTCTTTTAATGAATTCTGCTGGTGCTTTGTGGCCTCTCCGGCAATTGTTATTGGATTGATTGACAAGAAAGGAGCATGTTTAAGAGTCTGTAATGCAAATGCATGTATTTTCTTAGACAGTCACAGGTTTATATATAAAAAAAGAGAATTTAGCTAGCGCATCCTGAAATAAATTGGGAAGGTTTATATTTTGCTGCTGTTGATGACATTTTCAACATTTATCCATAACATATTGGATTAAGCAGATTTCGCAAAAAAAAATTGGGTCTTAGATATTGATATGTCTTTAAACCATACAAATATAATTCTGCGCTGGTATGATTGGTATAATTCATAAAAAAATATTTATTCAATAATACATATCCCATAAAATCAAGTCAATACCAACTTGTAATAGAATAGCAGCATTGAGTTACATTCGCATGTTAGTACATTAATATCACATAAACTTGGCAGCTTTAGACTAAAACAATAAAAAACAAAATGTCCGTGATTTAGCAGAATAGCTTGAGTATGTTAATAAATGTCCAATGTCCAACCTTCTGTACCAATAGTCGTATTTGTGCAGATGAAAAAACACACTTATATTGTAAGAAAAGGAGAACAGTCTCATTAAGTTATTTGACTTGTTAGAAATTTGTTATCAGTGGAAATGCCTCCAGTATAGTATGAGACCCGGGACTTAGATGCTGGGAACACACATGATGTAACGAGCCTCTGTGCATATGAATGTCCTTGCTTAACAAGGGTTCACCCGAAGTTGGCATACATCATCGGCTTCAGCCGCTGTGCGTCTCACTACACAAGTGGGTCCATATACTTTGCTGGCTGGTGTGCGTGAGACCTCAGATGCACGGTGTGTTCACATGTGCGGCGCTCGCTGATAATTAGCGTCTCCCATTTTGCCCATTTTGGGAAGATTTTATTTGCTGTGTGAAGAGGTATAAATAAATTAAGGGTAATTTCAAAGCCCTCTGAAAAATACAAGGTATAATATGTGTGGGTACTGTGTAAGAAAAAAATACTGATATTTATTTATGTGTCTATGACCAGGGGCATAGGAACCGGGGGGGGGGAGGGGGCAGTTGCCCCCATGATTTCTGTTGGGTGGGCAAAGACTGTGTTTTGCCCTCCCCCACCATGAATTTCTGCACAAAAGCGAATGGATGGGTACATGAAATGAAAATGGGGATGAAGCGATAATAGCTTTATATGAACTTGCCAACTATTGTTGTTCCTGTTTACCACAATTTATTTTACTTTCATGTTTGTTCTGCATACATTTTCTTCTTGCAAATGCATTTTTGCTTTCTTAGAAATTTTTTTTCCTTTACCCCTGTCTGTGACCCGTGCAAAAACTTCCAAAATAGGATCAATAGTACTAATTAAGCTATTGCTTAATATTACATTTACCTACCTACTATAAACATTTTCAAACTTGTGGGAATTTTTAAAACATTCTAATTTACATAAAAATAATATGACGCTTCATATGGTATCAAGTTCTGTTTTGTTGCATTTAATGTTTAGTACAGTCTACCAGTAATGAATACATTTATCTCTTTCACAATGTATTTTAAAGTGAGTGCATATAAAATATAAAATATACTGTAGACGTGATCCACCTACTTAAATTGGTGTGATACAAAATGTCGATGTTCTATATGTCAGCATTCAAATGTTGCCATGATCTGAATGTCAACATTCACAATATTGACATTGAAATAATGTTGGCATTACCAGAATGTTGACATTGTTAATATCAACAGGTATGTGGACAATGGGGATTTTGGTTGTCATCCATAACCCTAAACCATAGCCCTAACCCTAATTGCTGCCGGACCCTAACCCTAAAATCATGATAAAATTGCCGTTCAACATTCTATTGGCTGTCAACATTCGGTCATTGTCGACACATTCAGACCATGTCAACATTGTGGTGTCAACCATCTGAATATCTACATTATGAACATATACTAATTAAATGACTAGAGAATATACTATTTATAGTAAATTAACCAACTTGTTTTTTTTTATTACTTCCCTCAATTATTTGTTATACTATAAATCATTCTTACATTTTTACATGTACATTTGTTCTAATTTGTTCTAATTTCAATTGGGAGCGCAAGGTTACCACATTTATGTTTGTAATTATCCAGACATTGTAAGATTTGTGACTCTGGGCAGTTATTATCTAAAATTGTTCTATATTCTGGCACTTATTTATTTAAACTTAGGTCCCTTAGGATCTCTAAAAATTAATTTCTGTGATATGATTTTAGTTGCTTGTTTTCACCAAATGGAAAGATGCAGGTTTCATATTTAAAATATAACATTTTAGGTCATAGGGACCCTTTATTTTTTAATTACGCTCCCTGTAAAATTTTACCTTAACCTTAAAAAGTAGGTTGACTTTACTATCCTTTGAAATTTTTTATTTTTTTAATCTTAATAAAGACTCAATTAAGTGAACCTGTTATCGCTGTAACCATATAGCAAACTCACTGCCCAATATTTATTGTACCTTTCTATGCTGCATTTGGGCTATGGTCTTGCATCTCCAATTATATGGAACGGCACATGTTTATAGCGATTCATTAAATTATTACATAGTTAGATTATGTGCATTTAACGTGCTTTCCTAGCTTGTTCAATGGAAATAAAATGCATCAGAGAAAATCTGGAAACCCATTTAATTCATTCTGTACACTTTTTATCTGGTAAAGAGATTATCGCAATAAAATATTTACCATTCAGCTTTTGCCTGAAGCCTTTTTGTATTTGCACAAAGATTTTGCTTTTCATATTAATTCTTGTGAAGATGGAACCTTGCTGGAACTTTGCAATCCCCTTTCACAAAGTCCTATATATGAATATTAAAAGTCATCTTTATTATAAATGTGCTTTAAGGAAAAGACACATTTAATTAGGGAGCCGTAGTATCAGCATTCTAAAATGTTAATATTCTTTTGAGAATATTAAAAACACTGCAAACCATATAGATTCTATTCATTATGATTTCTGTAAAAAAAAAAAGATTGAGGCCATAAAATTTTAAATATCAACTTATTAGATATGTTCTAGCAGATATGTCACACTGCCCAATTCCCTTGTTACTGTAGTCAGTTTAAGAGTATTGACTGGAATTTTTTATTTGATGCTCAGTTCAGCTCTCATTTCTATTACAAATGTAAACCATCCTCTAGGTCAGTAATGGGAAAGAGGTGGAGGAGGCAATTTGAGTGTCCAGGGGCGTTTTAAGAGAGGAGGGGGCCCATGTTCATTCCCTGTACGAGGCTCCCTCCTCTCTCCCCTGCGGCCGGCAGTAGACTGATGCATCTGACCGCCGACCGCAGCATCAGTAGTCTCTGGACACTAGAGTGTGCCGAGAGTCTACTGCGCATGTGATTGCCTCACTGCGCATGCGCAAAATGCCGGAAAAATGGCCGCGGCTGCCATTTTCCGGCATTTTGTGCAGGGCTGAGACACCCTACGCAGGACCTCAGAGAGGTAAGTATTAGATAATATGGGTGCAGGGTGCGCGGTGTGGGCCCCCCTGGACCCAGAGCCCATGTGCACCGCACACCCTGCACCCATTATAGATACGCCCCTGTGAGTGTCACATGTGGCCATTCCAAGCAAGAGAAGATACCCGCTTTACACCATCTTCTAACTTGTGAATGGTCTGTGATGGTGTCTGCACATTTGTACACCCTTGCTTGGATCTGTGAAGCTGCTGGTGGCATCTCAATACATTTCCAGCTTCTGCAGCATTAACATATTTTCATATAGCAGCTGTGTGTGCATTACATATACATATCTGAATCAGGACTAAAGTCTGTTCTTTACATGGTTGTACTGTAGTGTGATGTTTTTATTATTATTATTATTATTATTTTATGTTTTATTTATCTCAACATTTGCATTTTACATCAAGTGAATAAATTAATGAAGATTGTAAACTTTGTAAAAACTAATTGTATATTAATTATACAATTTTTTAATCAGACATAAGTGATACAGAAGGTACAAACAAAACAAGTACAATAGGAAGTAGATACCCAATAATTAAAATGGTGGCAAGAGAAGTGGCCGCTCATCAGACAATGAATCGCTAAATCATCCATAAACACAGCACTAATACATTTTAGATATATACTAGATGGTATTTACTTAATATACAAGATGATATTTAGTTCCATCCAGACACCATAAGATTTTTCCTACCTCTACAAAATGTTATTGGAGACAATGTGGCAGAATCGATCCATTCTTACATGTGTGGTGGGATTGATCCCAGGTCTCTAGCTTTCCATGTAAGATCTCTGGTCCTATCAGACTGCTCATTTCTTTAGATCCTCTCATTATGCTACTGTGCCACTCAATTGTCATACAGATGTGTCTGATACACCTTGTGTCTATACGCCATACGGAGAAAGATGCCTGGCACAACTGAGAGAGGAGTAGCATACCATATTTAAAATTTTGCATCTTATTCGCATCACAGATGCAGCAAAACACCCCTCACAGTGTACTAGAGATGCTGGGCTCCTATATTAGCTGCACAGGAATTAGTTTTAAACACAAAATCGCTGATGAAGCACAATGCCGCCTGCATCTGACTGCCTTCTTATGCAAATTCAGTCACACACAGATATACAGTACAAATGTCACACATTAATGCAAGCCAGCAATGTAGTTTTGTTGCTCCCAGTTGTATTTATGTAAATACGATGCGCATTTTCAGCAAGAAATATTCTTGGCACGGCAGAGGACCTGGTGCGCAGAGAGGTACTATTCATTGCGACTTCAGCAACAGAGTATGAGGACACATCTGTACTTAGCAAATCTAATGATAAGCTAGTACAACATATCTGCCTTTCAAGATTTCAAATTCTAAAGATTGAAAATCCCCAAGAACGCCCTGTTATAATGCAGTGAATCACCTGCATTTGGTATGTTGCTGCTATGGAAGATATCACAGGTCTGTTCAACTACAGGATCAAAAACTTCCATGTAACATGGGACATTGGTGTTTTACAACCACTCTTTGCTTCCTGCTACTACTTTACTCTCTACTGTCTCTACTTTTAACAAATTGGGTGCACCTCCACCCTTTCCCCATCTTCTGCTCTCTATATTCATCCCTGATAGGCATGAAGCCTATGTGGCTTTGAAGCATGTTATCCCCAATCCAAACCTGTCATCCCCTGCATTCCCCTTGTAACTTTTCACACTTGTTATTATTATCCAATTGCCATGTTGCTGTTATATGGTATTGTGAATGTACCTCTTAATGTTATAAATATAAAGAATAAAAATAAGTAAAATACAAAGCTTCCCCCTTTAGAAGTAAGAAATGGTAGGAGGAATGGAGAGAGGAGGAGGTAGGGGGGCAGGTAAATGGAAGGAGGCCATGGTCAGACCAAAACTTACATAGCAAAACTAAGACAAAAGAATGCATACTGTAGGGTATGTGCTACACGGGAGTGATGTGTTATATGGAGGACAGGCAATTCTGCCCCTCAGGGAGCCTAGACTTGAGAAAAGAGATCTGGTCTTTCATGGGGGTAGTGAATTTTTTTTCTGAATGAAACATGACAGATGTGGTTTCCAATAATATGCAATGGTTGACTTGGCTGGTGCCAAGATCAGTGTAAGGTCAGTTTTATGGAGTGTTTAGAGAGTTGTTGGGGATATATGAAAGAAGAATGATCCATGGGTCTGTAGAAATAGATATCAGAAGCCTGTGGATTTTGTCAAAGAACAAGTACTGTATATTATGGGACAAGTCCACCATTTATGGTAAAATGTTCCCTTTGTCCACAACTCCTCCAGCATTATGGAACAAAAGTTGGGAACATTTTGCTCCATTTGTCAGGTCTGTGATACTAATAATAGTAAACCTAGTAGGCTGTCACCTTAATCACAGTGAGGATAGAGACATGGGAAGGCTTTTGTCTAATTTACTGCTAATAGTTCTCATATGGAGGTGCGCCCAGGCCCAACTCCTATTAACATTTGTGACTGTGATGAAGGTCTAATGTAAATCCTCAGAGCATATTGTATTTTGCAGAAAGCATGCCACTTTCTGACCTGGAAATTTTCACCAGCGAATACTTTTGTTGCAGTGTCCATAAAAATAAAATGTGTTCTGTCAGTAAGATAATTTATACATTTAATACCAATACCGGATTCTCATCTTTTAGAACAAGGATGGGGAACCTCAGGCCCGTGGGCCGTATAAGGCCCCTGGAATCCTTTGGTCTGGCCCTCTGAGCTTTTTTCTGCTAGCCTAATCTGGCTTGAAGGGTGCCTAGAATGGCACCCTGCAGCCAGAATCTATGCAACAGTGCCATCTGGAGCATCCTTAGGACACTACAGACGGTCACACTGCTGCCTGGAGCATCCTCAGGATGCTCTGGGCATTGCTGTAATCACCAGAGATTGTGACCCCGCCCCAGTGTGATGTCACACGGATTGGGCATGGCCTGCACCAGGCCTACAAATAATGTTATATATATCAAAATGGCCCTCGGCAGAAAAAAGGTTCCCCACCCCTGTTTTAGAACATAGATGAGTGACATGGAGTTGGGGTTATCTCAAATGCCTCAGTTTCCGGGAATGCCGGCCGTCCCTGCACCACCCCTTAAATGTCTCTGCCTGTCCATCAGGCAGAGGCATAGAAGGGTCTGCGTGTGATCACACAGGACCCGCTCTACACATTCGCATAACGGGTCCTGCGCATGCGCAGATTCCCAAAAATCGAGATTCTGCATTCAGCATTGCACATACATGCAATGCGGAATCAGGCCATATGTCCTTAGCGATTCTGTGGAGGGATGGAAGGATGGTTTCCAAATATAGGAATTTGTAGGGCCATATTATGAAAATTCCTAAATATTTTTTTTTTGTAGGCTGGCATTTCAGCATGAATAATAAAGCTAGGATGGATTTGTCCTATGAGGGAACATGAAACATCAAGGATTTATACTTAGAAATGTCAATTTTATAACCAGAGACTCTGTCATAATCTTAAATTATTCTACAAAGGTTTGGTAACGATGTGTGGGGTTGGGTAAGCGTACAGGGCACATTGTCTGCAGAGAGAGATTTTATGAGAGTCTCCCACCTGAACACCTCTAACATTTTGTAAATCTCTAATAGCAACCACAAGGGATTCTATGACCAGGGCAAATACTAGAGGAGTCAGTTGGCATTCATTTCTTGAAATTTATCAGGATGCTAGCTGCGGGGGTGGAATATAGGGCATTAATGACTATGAAACAGTTGCCTGTTGGCTTTGGAGCATGAATTGCCAAGAAATCCTGTCAAGGCGTTTTTGGCATAACCCTAATCCCCCCTCTAAGTGCCTAAACCTAACCCCCCTTCCCTGCCACCTAAACCTAAGTCCCCCGGGGGGGTGCCTAACCCTAACCTCCCCCAGGGGGTGCCTAACCCTAAGTCCCCCCGGGAACCCTAAACCTAACCCTCCCCCCCCCGCGGCTGTCCGAGCCCGTCGCCCGGCTTACCTTCGATCGGTAAGCCGGGTGTCAGGCTCCCGGTGTAGGTAAAATGACAGGCGCCAGGATTTCGACTCCTATCATTTAACCCTTGCCGGGATTATACAGTCGGGAAGCCGGCGGTCAGGATTCTGTCCATCGGCTTCCTGACTGTTTCCCTTTGATCTTGTTGTTGAGAGCTGATATGGGCATATAACAAGCACAGTACTGTATATTAAATATTTTTATCAAAAATATTACAGATTGAACCATACCTCTGTATAAAAATGTAGGCCTTTGTAGCAATCTCATTGAGAGACAAATCAGTGTAATAACAGGAAATATTCCAGCCTAAATAAGCTTGATGTAAAACTGTAAAACAGTATAATGTGGATAGCATGCAATCACATGTGTTTTTTTCTATCCTACATTTTCTATCCTACATTTTACTTTTAATATAAGACACTGATGTTCCTGCAATTCAGCACTCTTATTGTGTAACACCAGTGGGTCATCCACCACCTTTAAAGTAGAAAAAAGATTACAGTACTCAAATAAATATATTTAGGTAAAAAATAAGTGTCTCCCAAACTCTTGTTTGACAATGAATTTCTACATGAGATTACTGAGTTTCCAATCATTTGATTCAGCAAATGTTCCATGATATTGGATTAATTTATTTTGCCAAAAAAAGTAAGGTTGTTTGGGAGAAAAAAGAAGAAAGTTCATAATGTAAATATGTTCAATTTGATTTTTTATAATTTGTTTAAAAATAACATTTAAAATTAGTTTTTTGAAAAAACAAATCAGAAAAAACAAACATGTAACAGTGGAAGTTATATCAACACTACACTGTACTATTGTAAACTATGCCACACTGCTTCAGTTGTCTTTAATTCTTCCATTCTTAGTATAGATTTGCAATGTCCAGGAGTTGTCCCAAAGTTGTTTCGAACTTGCTTATTGACTTTTTTGTTTTACATTAATAGACTGAAACTCTAGAATGTTAGGTTCAACTTAAACTTAATATACCCTCCTCCCACAATGTAAGAAAAAGGGGTCCTGGGAACACCTGTTTGTCCCTTCACATTGCTCCAACAAATATGTTACTATACCCCCACTAAAGCAATCCCTGTGGTAGCTCTCATACTCCCAGACAATTACATTTATTGCAGTTACATCGTGCCTCAGTTGGGGTTTCTGCTTCACAACACAGCTAGGTGCACCCCTTACTTTGAAGGCTGTCTACCAAGGTCATAGTGTTGGTGTACACATTATTGTGTTCTATGCAGACATCCAGATGCATCAGTTCAAAGCCAAGGCCTCTAGCATTTACTCATCAGCTGTGATGATCTCACTGTGAAGTAAAAAAACACTTTATTATATACACTTACACAACCCAATTGATAAAGCAGCAATGCGTAAAACAAACACCTGTGTGTTACAGTATGTTCAGGTCGCTTTCTAGCTTTATTAGGGGATTGTTGTATCTTTTTTCTTTTTTGTTGAGTTCGGAGGTTAAAATAAACCTGTTGTGGAAGTTTGAACTGACTGAAAGCATATTACCTTCTTCCACCATGTTTGCTGTTTAGGATTTGAAAACTGGAGTTATATTCTACAACATTACCTGTGTGTCAAAATGCTAAAATGTTCACTATTAATATAGTCAGTGCAGTTTTCTGCATTTTAAATGTAGGCTGCACCCAGACAAGACTTTACTTCCTTCCTGTGTGCACCATGGCTCCTGCATATTAGTGTGAACCCTTTGTAGCATGAAGCAGCATTCTATGGACTTGACAGGTTATTGAAACAATTCTGGCATTAAGAGCAGGGGCATCTTTCTGTTAAGAAACCCCTCTTCAGGGTAAAAAGGCAATGCACAGCAGCCCTAATTTACTAAATTGCTAGTTGTGTATTAAGTACTTGAATTTTATTTTATTTTTAAATGCACGTTGTGCGGCTAGTGCACCAATTGTGGCTATTTGGTACGGTTTGAGGATAGGGTTAGTAGATAGATAGATAGGTAGGTAGATACTTCTCATATTTCGTCAAGTGTTAGGCGGAACTTTTAAGGTAAAACTGTTACAATACCTAATATACAAAATCAGCATGTTCCCACTTTTCACTGTACCTGCATTTATTTTTCCTTGTGGGAACACCATTGAATGCTGTTACTTTGTTATTGAACTGTTGTCTGACTGTCTCCTGTTTTCTCTGACCCTCTCCCACAGTTAGTGATCTTGATGATCCTACCTTTACCATGGTCCTGGCCTTGGCTATTGTATCATGAATATAGAGATGTAGCAAAAATCAAAATGTTTTTAATGCTAAATGAATCTGCTGGCATTCGGTAGCTCATTCATTTCACTTCCTCCATTCATATTAATGTAAAACATCAAGGTCTAAATTGACTAAGATTTATTTTGTTTAGTTGTTTGAAACCGCTTCACCTTAATGCACATCGCTGGCAGTTAAAGTAAAAATGGATTACATCAGATCAAGTGAGAATAGAAGCAAAGGCAAGTAATATTACTAAAATTACACTATGTAAACATTTTGGGGGGCAATCTGAGCTATAAAAAAATCAAAAAAGAAGACACTACCAATATTTAGAAAAGGAGATTCACTGTATTAAGTACAGGGGTGTATCTAGGGATCTGAGCGCCCCTGGCAAGGTAATGGACTTGACCCCCCTCCCCCCATAATTTCAGGAAGTGCCCCCCCAGTAGTAGTCCCCCCTATGCAGTGCCCCCAGTAGTAGTCCCCTCTATGCAGTACCCCCAGTAGTAGTCCACTCTATGCAGTGCCCCAGTAATAGTCCCCCTTATGCATTGCCCTCAGTAGTAGTCCCCCTATACAGTGACCCCAGTTGCGGCCTCCACAAAACAGTGCCCCCAGTAGCGTCCACCCCCCCATAACGTGCCCCCAGAATCGGCCACCCCTATACAGTGCCCCCTAGTAGCCACACTCCCCCACTGTGCTGTGCTAGAAAAAAAAACTTACCTGATCCCCGCTCCTGCCGACGACCGCCGTTGTCCACTCCTTCCGGGCCCGCTCTAGCTCTGCACTATGGGATGGGAGAGACCCATCATGACGTCTCTCTCCAATCACCTGCTGTGGGGGGAGCCGGAAGGCGGAGCTCATGAGTGAGCTCCAGCCGGCTCCCTCCATGGACGCAGAAGCCAATGAGAGTCTGTCTGACTCTCATTAGCTGGCTGCTATAACAAACAGGCAGCCGCCGCTGGCAGCTGTGTGTTTGTAAACTGTGTAGGGCAGACCGCTCTCACTGTGGTCTTCCCTACACTTAAGTCCCAGGGGACTAGCAGGGTAGTCCACCCATTGGCTGCTGGTGGCACTGCTGGATGGCACCCCCCCTTTGTCCGGTGCCCCTGGCGAGTGCCATCCTGGCCAATGGGTAGATACGCACCTGATTATGTAGTAAAAAAAAAGAGGCACTGTTTTAAAATGACATTATATTGTTCCTGTTATATGTTTATTTGTGTTTATTCTCATGAACACTACTTTACAAAAAATAAAATATACCTGATTAAAAAAAATAAGGAGGCAATATGTTTCTCTATATTTATTTACAAAAAATATATTAATATTATAATATATATATATCCAGGGCAGTTTCTAGGGTCTGAGGCTCCCAGTGCGAGCAGTCAAAATGCCCCCCCCTCAAAGCAGTAATATTGTGGAGTGGGTGCGGCATCATCGTGAGGGGGTGTGGTATCACAGTAAGGGAGCGTGATCTAGAAAGACCACAGAATGTCAGCCACTGTGACTACTGAGTACTGGGGTGTCTAACCTGTCAGAGGCAAAGCGCTGAAAAATATATGTAGCTAAACAAAAGACAGACAGGATGCGCTCGCCGGAGGCGCGCACTCAAAAAATGGGGTGTGGCCTAGCTGTCACAAGCCCACACCGCATTTCTGTATGCATGCCTTTGGCGTGACATTTGCAGAAGTATGACCTTGCATCACACCCGGTTTTAGTCGCATTGGGAGCGAGCCCAGCACATTGAAAATAAAAGCCAGATGCATATAAAATACACTGCAACAAACCACTTCCACATAAAATATATTGGAAAAGCCAGAGGCACATAAACTACGTTTTAAAACCACATCCACCTCAAATACATTATTAAATCCAGAACCACATAAAACACATTGAAAAAACATGATTCACATAATACACACTTCATTCCAGCCATTCCATCCCGTCAGGTCTTAGGCTTCCCCCCCACTGGCTCTCAGGCAAAAGTGCCCATTATGCAGTGCCCCCTGTAGTTGTCCCCATATGCAGTGTCCCGTGTATTTATGCGCCTTATGCAGTGCCCACAATGGTAGTGTAACTTATGCAGAGCCCCCATTAGTAGTGCCCCCTGTATTCATGTCCCCTGCAGTCATGCCCCCATCAGTAATGCCCCCAATAGTAATGGTCCCTGTTGTAGTGCCCCAGTAGTAGTGTCCCCAGTTGTATTGCCCCCAATAGTAATGCCCCTGTATTAGTGCCCCCAATAGTAATGCTCCCTTTGTAGTAGTGCCCCAAATAGTAAAGCCCAAAGTAGTAGTGCCCCCAGTAGAAGTGCCCCTGGCCCCTGAGTAATGCACCCAGTAGTTGTGCCTCCTAAGCAATGACCCCAGTAGAAGTGCCCCCCGAGTAATGTCCCCAGTAGTAGTGCCCGGGTGCCCCCAGTAGTGGTGTCTCCCCCAGCAGAAGTGCCCCGAGAGTAATGTCCCCAGTAGTAGTGCCCTGGTGCCCCCAGTGGTAGTGCCTCCACCAGTAGAAGTGCCCCCCCCTTGTAATGACCCTAGTAGTAGTGCCCGGGTGCCCCCAGTAGTGGTGTCTCCCCCAGTAGAAGTGCTCCCCTTGTAATGTCCCTAGTAGCTGTGCCCAGGTGCCCCCAGTAGTGGTGGCTCCCCCAGCAGAAGTGCCCCCAGAGTAATGTCCCCAGTAGTAGTGCCCGGGTGCCACCCATGGTAGTGCCTCCCCCCAAGTATTGTCCAGGCTGCCTGCACAAAAAAAACAAAAAAACAGTAATACTTACCTTCAGCCCCACTCCGGCGTCCCCTCCGCTCGGCTGCTCCTCTCTCTGCACTATGGGAAAGACGTCATTACGTCCTCCCATAATGCACATTGGGGGAGCCGGGAGCCAGAAGCTGCCAGGCGCCCGCTGGTAACTGAATCTCAGCGGGTGCCCAGCAGTTAACAGGCTGTTTCTGCAACAGGGGTAGGAGAGTCGGCACGCCCTGTGCGATTGCACGGGTCGCCTGCCCCTAGAAACGGCCCTGTATATATCATTAATTTACATTAGTTTATCAAACACATTTATAAATGAGTGGGGAGCGGAGGAATTCAGTTTTTATATATATAGAAAACTCTCCCTCTGTGTGTGTATATATATATATATATATATATATATATATATATATATATATATATAAAAAAATCTCCAGAATGGGTGGCACTACCATGAATTTTATTAATACAATCCCAGTGCCCTCCATAGGAACTCCTTGCGGGGAGCCCAACAATATCATACCAATTTCGGTGGCACACAGAATAATACACAAAAGGCAGGACATATATCCAATGGTTTGATGTTGTATTGAGTCACATTGTCATCAGGGTAAAAAATTTAACAATACACTCACCTGAATACCGTCACCCACCCCATGTGCAGCGGCATCAGGATCCGGAAGTACGTAATTTGTGGGCACCTTACTTCCGAATCCTGATGCCGCTGTACGTGGGGCAGAAATTTGCATAACATAGGGCTTCGGGGCTGGTCACGAGTACTGGTAGCAACTTAAATGCAGTGGTTAATGCAGCTAATCCCATGCATAAGAGTGCAAGAACGTGGCCATCATGACCAGCGCGGGACTGGTCTCGCAAACAATTTAATAGGTCCTGGTCACTTTATACAGGATATATGGGAGCGATTAACCATTGAATCTTTATTTTTAAATAAGTGAATCAGCAACATCAGTAATCTGAGTGTAGGTAACAGTCTCTTGTAGAAAAAAACACATGCCGCAATGTAACAGACAAATGTAAGTACAGTAGTGCATTCATCTAAACATAGTGATTTGATTCACCATGCACATTATACATGTGCTATATTTTGCATTAATCCAGCATGCATAGCACAAATGCCTCAAACTGCCATCTGGTGCTGACAAATATTATTACAAGAATTTTCAATGGCTCATTGTGGAAGAATAACAACATAGCTGTGTGTTAAAAGACAATTTGACACATGCTACAGGCACAATTTACAGATCCAAATCGGTTACTTGGGTCTGGCAAGTCTGTAACAAGCAGCGTTATAAGGACACTAAGGGGACAGATCTTGTTTATTGATGAACCAACATATCAGACAAGTACAATAAATGTTCGTTTGCTTCCAGAAACAGTCCTAGAAAGATAAGATGTTATTAGTCTGAAATACTTCACTGATATAGATTATATGGATTTCAGGATCTTCTTATCCACAAAACTATGTGCTGCAGTTTTCTCTGGTGTGCTCAGTCTGACTTTACAGTGGCACTTCTCACTACTGCTTTATGTAAGGGATAATGTAACTCATATAATGTTTAGTTTTGTCTAGTTTGACATGCACGATACTGATCTTGAAAGCCGATCATCCTGCCTAAACATTATTTGGCTTCTAATCTCAGTAGTTTTCCAAGTAGAGACAGAGTAGGCGATTGTTCAAGTTAAAACATAACACAATGATGGAAAGAGCCCTATTAATCTTACCATCTACTTGACTGACAATAGCAAATTCTCCTGCATAATCCTGTTAGAAAGTGGACTATAGTATTTTATTCACAGTTCTCTATCTCCCTTTGATCTTACTTACCCATTTTTTTAGGCTTCAGGGCACATATTTTTAATTTAATTTGTTTTGCACATCAAATACCAAAAGATTTTGTAGTATGGGACACACACAAGTAAAATTACTTTCCAAGAGTCACAGATAGCTAAAACAGGATTTAAAGCTAGCTTCCCAGTTCAAAGACAGTGTCATTGTGCATACTGCGCCTCCTCATATCCAATATGCTGGGCTTTCAAGTGTTCCCCTCCATAGAGTGATTAGTCTCCAGTTCTAGTATAAGAAAGAAATGGCTTTTATTTCCTTTTCATAGACAAACAAGTAGTTAAAGTGATTGTGATTGGTGCCTATTCATTTCTTGGAGTATCTTAATGTCTGCGTAATTCCCCAAGTATCACCACAATTAATTATATTTCTGACCATTTTTGTAATATTAATCTCTTCCTTTAGAGTAAGTTTAAAGCAGTTAATGAGAAATGGTAGAATAATGATCAGGGTATTTCCTAGTGTTATTAGTTGTTTAAATGCACCTATAGTATAACAATTGTACAAAATATGAGGAGTATAAAAAGAATAAAAGAATATTGTCCTTATTTATTTGTATTTATTACCAGTTATTTATATAGCACACACATATTCTGCAGCGCTTTACAGAGCATATTTGGCCATTCACGTCAGTCCTTGCCCCAGTGGAACTTACAATCTATATTCCCTACCACATGTATATGCACAAACATACACACTAGGGTTCACTTTTGTTGGGAGCCAATTAACCTACCAGTATATTTTTGGAGTGTGGGAGGAAACCCACGCAAGCACAGGGAGAATATACAAACTCCACACAGTTAGGGCCACGGTGGGAATCGAACCCATGGCCTCAGTGCTGTAAGGCAGTAATGCTAACCTTTACACCGTCCGTACCAGAATAAATTTCCCACAGAATTTCGCCTATTATCATATGACAACTGTAAGGGTCATATGTCTTAGACAACCACCCACCCCAACTAGTACCCTGTATGCATCTGGGATAACATCAAAGCATGTTTCAATTTAATCAACACTCAATTCAGGATGTCCATTGTAGTTTGTGCTCCATCAGTAGAAACTGGTGCCCTATTTTGAATGTCAATTACTTTTAAATGTGCTTGTGGTATCTTCTAAATCGCAGAGGTCCAGTTTAATGGAATCCTACATGGGGGTAGGCAGAGTCCTATGGAAATTTTATCGTGGATGAACTCTAATATCACAAATTGTGCAGAATTGTAAAACACACGAAACATGCTTTCCCACAAAATGAAATGAATTTGTAATTCATACTGCAAGGACAAACTCATTAATGTATGTACAACAGCATTGTTACTTTGTATTATTTCTGCAAGATTAAGTGGTTTGTGGAAAACGACATTGTTAAATTACACATTTAAAATATCGTATTAGAAACTTAAATAGATATCTTCAGTTTATTTGTATCTAATATATGTGCTTTAGTAGCAACAAATTACTTCAAAACATGTCTGGAACTAGTTTCCATGGAAACAGAGACGAAAATAGGTTTATTTGTTTTTTTTTCTCCCCATTATTATCTGTCATCGTGTTCTAGACAATTGTTGATGCATTGTTTGCTGACATGATTGAAATGATATTACAACATATGCTACAACTGTCATACTTAAACCATCATGTTATTGATAGTGATCTATCTATCTATCTATCTATCTATCTATCTATCTATCTATCTATCTATCTATCTATCTATCTATCTATCTATCTATCTATGAGATCTAATATTTTTTAAGTCAATTTATCTGAACACTGACAAGCTCACTTGTGGACCAATTATATATTTTTCGCATTACGGTAAATTTAGTTAAATATATAGTTTATAGAATAGAGTGGATGTCACATGTAGACATATATTTGTGATTGAACAACATTGTATGTTACAAATTTATATTCGATGTGTACCAGTAAAAAACTACAGTTATTACCCTATGATGGAATTGTCTGAGGATAATCTCTTTTTCAAGCTCTACTATCATGTATATTGGATCAGATCATAACTGACTCCTCCTCTGTACATAGACAGCATAGAAAATATGCTTTAAAGTGTATAATATCAAATAAACCCTGGATTTCCTTATAGTTTTGCAAAGTATAAAACACTATCCTAAAGCACTGTATATTTTTGCATCTAACTGCTACTTACATAGATAAAAGTTTAAAATGAAAGCACTATTGTAATATTAAAAAATAAAAGTATATTTTCCACTTCTTTCAGTTTGCTGAAATACAGGTACAACATTTAGAGAGAGCATTTAGAGAGAGCACAGACTAATCATGAAAAATATTCATTACATATGATAGAGTTATTTTATTATAATTTATAGTACAGTAGTACAGTAGTAGTACAATCATGGTAATGTTGTAAATCCCCTTCACGCAGGGCCGGCTGTAGGGGGTGTTTTACCTGTGCGGTCCCCAACATCCCGATTTCAGCGGGACAGTACTGTCCAGCTGTTCCACCCGTGGGCCAAAGTGGCCCGCGGGTGGACAAATCGGGAGGTTGGGGACCCCCACCGCCGCAGCTGTGCGGAGGTGCCGGAACCCGGAGACTCTGAATGGATGCATGCGCGCGACATCCATTCAGTGACAGGAGAGGGGCTGGGGGAAGCCCAGCTAGTGAGGTTCCCCCCAGACTGACGTTATTTGGAGGTAGGCACATCTCCTAATAATGGCAAATAAGGGACGTGGCCTATGGTAATTAGGCCACGCCCCCATTTCAGTCGTGCACTCCTTCGCCACGAGCGAAGATAAGGGCAAGTAAAAAGGGCCGGTTTAGGGTGCTCCGACCCCTGGAGCCGGCCCTGCCTTCACGGAGAGGACCCTGACGTCATCAGCCAGTGTCCAGCGTCATTCCCTACCATCCAAGTGGGCATAGAGGGAGAATATAACCTTGTGGTGAGCGTGGCAAGCCCCGAAGCGTGGCGAGCGCACAACTTTCTTCTTTAGGCGGGGACAACTTTCGCTACTTGTGTACGTAAAGTACACAAGTACTATTTAATAGTACTAAGTACTATTTAAAACATTAATTGTGTTCTCGCTGCAATTAATCCGTAAAGTACACAAGTACCATGTAATGATAGAGATTTTGGGGTATCATAGCATCTACAGATATGATTTCCAGTGTGGAATGAAATGTAATGTAGCTGCAAAGATGACACATTTACTACACACAATCTTTAATGTAACTGTTTGCATGAATACACTACACAGATTTTATTGGATAATGTTTAAACTCTTTTAAATAATCGGCAAATAAAACCAACAACCTCATTACAAAATGGTTTATAGTAATACTGTATGTCTTTTACAGATGGGTCCCTTTTAGTAAAATGCAAACTGTATAGTTTACTATTTTGTCGCTAATCATTTAAAATATATTTTGACACAATAGAAATACCTACATATCATCTTTCAATAGGCAAAGTACATGTTGAATAATGTGTAGACATAAATTTTCCCTTACAGGTGGGAAATGCTCCTAACTGACAGCGTGATCCAAACATCACATCAATTACACTTATCAAAGGAATTATATCTGTCTGGATTTTCCGATATGTAGCTACGCAGCAGTCAACATAAGATATATTTTAGACATTACAATCCCACTAATCATTCATTTTTTTTTAAAAGATAGATAAGGATTACTGACTGTGTAGTAAGATGATCTTTGTAAGTCAGCAAATGTGGGCAATTCTTCAAGGGATTTTAAATCAAAACCTCTTTCTGTTTTGTGATTAGCATCTAGAGGGGTCAGACATCCAATCACTGCCAATATGTTTGCCTTCTGTAGGTTATTTGCCGTATTTCACTTTCAGCTTAGCTATCACATAAAACAGCATACCAGTTAACAATTGTTGGCTTCTGAAAGTGTTGTGACCTCATCCAAAATAAGTGTAGTTTAGGAAGATAGGATCTGAATGGGAAACATAGCTTAATTTATTCAAATTTTCCAATTGGGAATGTGGCAGGAAAGAAGCAAAGTATGTATTTACACTGACTTCTATGTAAACACTTGATGTATCCTGAACTGTAAAGAACAATAGACAATTAAGAATTTATGGTCCTTGAAAGATTCAGAGTGCCTATTACAATCTGCTTTATTTAATATGCTGCATTGTAACATCATCAAGTAAAGACAAATGAAGAAATGCTCAAAAGCACCTAGCCTAAGAGCGGTATCCAATTAGCCCAGAACATTATTCAGGTGCTAATTGATCCCTGTGATTGGTGGAAAACGTGGATTTTTCGCCGATTATCCCCGATTTTCGCCAATGTTTTTTTTCACCCTATCCTATTATTTAGTTTGAAATAATAGGATAGTTCTCCCAAAAACACATAGGAGCCGCTATAAGCTCGCCGACCTATGTGTTTTCGCTTTTTTTTGGTGAAAAAACAGCACTTATCGTGGATTATTTTTCGGGACACATCAGTTCCCGAAGTAAAAACCCCGATAAGTGCCAGCGTCTGGCCGACTTCATGGCTAATTGGACAGCCCCAGGCGAGGTAATTAGCAGCAGTAATTTACCGCAGCTAATTGGATACCGCCTAAAGAGTTATAATTGATAATCAATCTGCTTCAAAAATGTTTTTTTTTTCAATTACTTCCAGGCTATATATATATATTAAGATTTTCAGCTTTGATTTTTTTTTGTTGTCTAATAGTTTGTGTGTTCATTCTTTGTTACACTTTGTATTATTTATCTTTTTGGTCACAACATGTCCCATACAGTATCTTAATCTGCTAGGCACGTTGCATTTGGTGTTGGCTAGCATGGAGTTGAATTCTATGGAGAGGCTTACTGAGCAGGGACACCTGGCAAGGGAGTGATGAACTCCACTGTGGGGAAAGCCTCAGGTCATGGCCACCTGGTTAATTTTTCTAGTTAGCTACTGATACACACAGAAGAGAATGGTTATATACAAGGTGGCAACTCTGGTAGAAATCAGAATAGTCAAGGTCACATGCTAAACATATTTATAAATAAATAAATAAATAACAAAACAAAGATTCAGAGTCACCAGCAAATGAAGCACATAGAATAGTAGGCAAAAAACATGCAGACACTAGTCAGAGGGCCCATTGATGTCTTGAGCCCGGCATTACAACTGTGTAATTTTATTTTGTACTATTCATTCTACTATGATCATAAATAGCTGAATAAATGTATAAATCTTATATGATTATTAAATTGACAATATATGAATGAGGCATGTAATTCCAATGTATATTATTTTAGGTAGATACATAATTTTTTAAAACTAACCTTTTTAGTAAATGCTCCTTAATGATCTGTGTTCAAAAATAATGACTAGGTCTTTTTTATATTTTTTCAAAAACTACTTTAACTCTAATTAATTAGAAAAGTGTCTGACAACAGAATGTTGAAGCACTGGATGGGACACATATGCTGTATAATACACAGTATGCATATCTTAATAAGGGGCATTGTGTGGGTAGAACCAAATGTTGACATGTTGAATATCGACATTCTGAACATATAAATATCCTGAATGTCGACATACAGTAATATACCACAATCATCTTTATGGTGTGACAAAAACATTGGAAAGGTTGTTAATGGGAGAGGGGTGTGCCATAAGTTTCCAGATGCACAAACATAATTATATTTACAAACAAAGTGAACATTACTTTTTTTCAAAGTATTCGCTAGAGGAGACTATGCAAAGTTGCATGCGTTCAAATAACTTGGTGAAGAAGCTGCACCAGTCCAAAGCAGGTATTTCTTCTACATGCTGGATGAAGGTCTCCACTGCAGTCTCCAGTGACCCAAAAGGAATCCCACGCATATCGTGCTTGATTTGTAGGAACACAAAGAAGTCGCAGGGGGACAGGTCTGAACTGTTCGGTAGATTACTAAATTCCTGGATGCATTCATGGACCAGATAATCCACTACTGTTGTGGGCAGATGCATTGTCATGATAGAGAACCATGAGCCTGAGTTCTTGGATGGCATCTGTAAATGGCTTCCAGCACTTATGGCAGGCATTGTTTGGCATACTAGTCCCCAGTAATGGTGCGCTGCTGCACAAGTGGTACAGCAGCTACTGTACATGATCAGTCTTTCAACAAAAATAGCCACCATCTGCTTGGCCATGCTGTGCTCACTTCGGAACTTCTGTGGTGGTGCACCTCCAACTGGGGTTCACTGGGATGACCATTGTTTGGTCTTGTGGTCAAAACTGTAGATCCAGGATTCATCGCCACTGATAATCTCCCAGACAGAGAACCTGATCAGACCTGCTTGCTAGCAAGCGGACGCTCATTTCTGACAATGTTTGCTAATGTGCCATGCGTGTACTTCGCAGTGTTCATGCGCAAACTAGTAGGAGCGATTGGAATATGCTCACTCACCCTGCAAAGACAGCCCATTGGAATGAGTGACAGAAGAGGCCATTTGTGGGTGGTAACAGGGGCAGGGCAGTAGTAACGGGGGAGTGGATTTGCAGATGCAGGCGTGCCATAGTGTTTCAACGCCATTTCAGAGGCGTGTATAATTAACAGGCAGCTTCATAGTACAGGTTACCTGGTTGAATTTTACACTGAACTGCTCGCAGTGCTTGCAGTAAGGTACAATCAACCGCAAGTGCTGCAGTCAGATCCAATGGAACCTGATGTACTGATGGTTGTATATACTTCCTGGAGATGATGTACGCTAGTGGGTGGCTAAAGACAGGTTGGTGGGTGTCTGTAAACACACAGTGATTGCTTGCCAAGACATAGTAGGCATGCTTATGCCTTGCTGTGCGAGCGCCTGCCTTGACGTCACTTAGATGAATTTACATACTCAGGGAGCGAGCGGCTACATCTAGCGAGTGGGACTGAATCAGGCCCAGAGTTTGAACAACCACCATAAAAACTGGCCAGCATGTTGCAACACCAAGTCACCTGAGCCTCCTTTTATTTGTGAATCAGCTGAGAGGGCACCCAGCATACAGAAACCTTGCTAAGGTCAAGCTTTTCATGGAGTATTGATCAGATGAATCCTGGTGAAATGCCGATCTGCTTCTCTAACTGGGCCACAGTCAGCCTGGCATCTACCTCATTTATGGCCCGCACTGCAGCAATGTTATCCTTGGTGATGGTGGGCACAGGTTGGCCGCAATGCTCTTTGTCTTCTACAGACTGTCTCCCGTGCCTAAATTCTGCAAACGACTCAAGCAAAGTAGTTCAGGATAGTGCTTCCTCCCCAAAAGCAGCTTACAGTCAGTCAAAACTCTCCTGCTGTTGCAAACCACTCTTTTTTTTAGACGTAGAAGATCATGGCTCTCCAGTGGCCTCGTTGAGCTTCATAATGAGTTTGTGAAGGAAGTGAACAAGCTGACTTCTTTGCTGTGCAGTGCTGCTTATATACAGTTCTATGCCCTGAAATTTCATTCACTTTTTCAGAAATGACAGTTCACAACCAGACAGTCTGATTGTGTCTATTCTACTTATCCATTCCACATACAGAAAATTATTGCACACCGCTCTATGCACTGGGTTTTTAGCTTCTGTCTGGGAGACAGAAGCTGGTTGGCAGCCTTGATTGCCAGACCATCTGTGAGAGACTGATATGTGTCAGTCTCTGTAGTCAGTCTCTCACTCCCTGGGGAACAGGTCAGTGGCCTGTTGAGAGACACTGTGATTATTGAATGTAAGTGCTGTGCTAAATACTTTTGTTTTGTGAGAGGGACGTTAGCTCCTTCTCATCTGAGCAGAAATCATTTTGTTATAGCTGGACAGGCCAGGATTTACTTTTATGTTTTGTTTATTTTTGTGCTGCTAAAACAAATACAGTTTGTA
Organism: Taudactylus pleione; assembly: GCA_031769625.1. Lineage (NCBI taxonomy): Eukaryota > Metazoa > Chordata > Amphibia > Anura > Myobatrachidae > Taudactylus > Taudactylus pleione. The sequence continues at coordinate 4,014,103 of JAUIMM010000039.1, forward strand.
CTTTACCAAGGCTCTGGACTAGTGTGCTGCTACTTGGCTGCTGCATGATAAGTGCAACCGTTTACCCCAAGAGACAGCACCCTTACTCTTTCTCTGATCCTGCCACAATAGTTACTTTTATTTAACGAAACTCACTTTATTTATTGAAATCAGAGATTTGGGATATGGAGCTGATGCTCACAGAAATATACAGTGTTCAGAGAAGCAGATATTATGTGACATTCTAGGGTAAAAATGCACTAGAGATTTCCCTCAATCACAACATACTGTACTTAAGTTTAATTCTGTTTTAAGGTAAGAAGTAGTGCTATTGTTAACACCTAACAAAATTGTACCAGTACAATGTTGATATGGGAAGTTATGAATAGATTCCAGTTCACTGTCCAGGCTCCAGTGAAGCAAGGAGTCAAATACAGGCCTATTGCACAACAGCACAGTGCCGAGTGAACTAGGTGCAGGCTTGGTGCTGTTCCAATCTGAGCCATAGAACAGAGCTGGATTAAAGAGATTGTGTGGGGGGGGGGGGGAGTGAACCAGTTTGTCACAGCATGTCCCTCACACAGAAATGGATCACCAGTTAGGTGGCCTAGGTCTGGGGCATCAGGCTCACAAATCTGTCACATAAATAAAAGTCCCATGCAAAAATTCACAACAGGCAACTTTCAGTAAAACATCAGCCTTGCAGATTGTTAGAGCAAGCTGCATAGGTTCAGTTTGATGACACTAGCCAAGTTCATTGTGAAAGAAAGGGTAAGTGCACTTACTGTATGTTTAAGTCTTCAGGTGAGAAGTGTGAATCTGACATATTTAGGGAGCTACATACATCTGAAAAATGGGTCATCTTTGTCTCGTAAATGTCCAATAGTAATGCATAGGTTAGTTGTGCAAATGTTTAAAATAAATTATATCTTAATTAGATATAATACTGTAGTTCAGATGGGAAGATTAGGTGTTGAATATGTGTTATTGCTATATGTATAAAAGTGGAGTGAATGATCCTATATGGCAGACAGACCTCCATGGCTCCATGGCAGACAGACCTCCATAGAGATCTCCATGGCTGAGCACAGGTGACTTAATTAGTACCAATTTGATTTGACCACCTGTGCTCAACCATGGATATCTCTAAGACCTAAACTGTTGGAGAGCCTTGAGAACTGCGTTTTGGAACCTCTGCTATATGGTATGTTATGAAAAATGTTGTGTGTAACAGGGGCAGTACAAGAGAGTGGGGCCTATGTGCAGTCTCCATGTGCTCTCCCCTCTTTTCTCGTAGGTGCTTGTCCCCAGTAGACTCTGGCACTGGAATATATACTCATTGGTCACCTTATACACTAGTTAGTGCATGTAAAATAGTATTAATAATGAACACTATAGATGGTCTACAGCAGTGTTTACCAAACTCAGGGCCTGATTCAGAGCCGCTCGCTATTTGCGGTCGTTTGTTCTAAAACAAGGGGTGGCTATTCAAATGAACCATTCGCTAGTTGCGGTCTGTTCACGCCTCTAAGTCTGAACAAGCGAGCAAAACTTGCGGTTGTAATTTTGTAAAATACGCCCCCTGGCCGCTCGCATCCTACGTCATGTCCGCTCTTTATTAGATTAATCGAGCACATCGAACAGCGTATGAACTGCTCGCTATTCTTGTGGCTGTTTTTTTCAACCGCTATTTTGCGAGCAGTTCGGAGTAAAAAAAAAACAAGTGACGTGGTCAATGACGCTGCTGTATTAATTATGCACTCCCTTAAAACGCCCATTTTGACCTTTAAGCACGCCTGCGATCTAATTCCACACCCCCGTTTTCAAGCACCTTCCCCTGTTACCACCCACATACGCCTCCTTCTGTCACTCAAAATAGCAGGCATTCGCTATATAGCGAACAAGCGATTTTTGCCCGCACTGACTGGTTTGCGCATGCGCATTAAAATCCGTACGCATGCGCAGATGTGCGAACATCGGTCAGAACGAACGAGTGGCCGCTTACGAGCGGCTCTGAATCAGGCCCTCAGTCCTCAGGAACCCTTAACAGTGTTTTCCAGATCTTTGTGTTGGTGCACAGGTGTATTCATTACTGGCTGACACATTTTAAAAGATCCTCAGGTTGTGCTAATTATTTCTTTTGTGATACTACTGAGGAGGTCTGTAAAACATGCACTGCTTGGGTTCCCTAAAGAATACTTTAGGGAAACACTAGAATATAGTATAGGCTGTAGGGAGAGAGTAAAAAAAAACTTTCTGGATCAAACATATTAATTTCATATAAATAACATAAATGGTTAGGAAAAGGTTAAATATCTCATAATAAATATGCACACAAAGTATAAACAGTAGGAGACAGAATTGAGCTTTCTAAGCACATGTTAAGATGCCTGTCTCTGCTTGCTGATATCTGCTCTCTGGTCTCTCCGCAGCTCTAGCAAAATCATATTAAGCTGCTGACCCGGCGGTGAGAGTGGGGTGGAACTGGAAACAACCCCTCCAGGTGCCTATGTAGATAGGGCCTTATAAGTATAGAGTCTTCATTTTAGACCATAGGTGCCCCAGGTCCTCCGAAATAGTAATTCAGCTTAGGCATAGAATGTGTGCTCTTTATCATTATAGCTGGGATGAGTGCAATACATGTTTATGGCCTATTCCTTGGACTCTGCATTGTACGGAGTCACCAAAGAGCCATGCCACACACACTAAATATTCACTTATTTACATAAGTATAGGTGTACAACACTAAATTTGCAGACCCATAGAAAAACTTGGGGGATGGGAGCAAGTGATGCTGTTTCTGCTCCATAGACCCTCCCTTCTCTTTAGAGTTGAGATTTACCTAATAGCAAATCTATTAGCAGAGTGTAGGGTGACAACAAATAGTAATAGCAGAGTTTTCTGTCATAAATATGTTTTGTGGATTGTGCTTGGTGCAGTAGTTGTCCAGATATGGAGTTAAACCCCGATACAATTATATTGGCCAATATGCTGATGGTACAATGGACCCAATAACAACCCTAAATGGCTGCCTAGCTGAGCTTCAGGAGTGGATGAGTGCCAGTTGGCTGCGACTGAACCCTGATAAAACAGAGGTCCTTATGACAGGTCACAGGACAGGGCTACAGCATAGCCAACCAACAGGACTTACGCTTGGGGGTTCAGAATTACAAAACACTAAACATGTGCAGAATCTTGGTGTTGTCCTGGATAGTCGCTTGACACTTAAACATCAGGTATCAGCCACAATCAAATCCTCATTCTTTCATCTGAGGAACATAGCCAGAATCAAGCACTTAATTCCCTCAGAAGATCTGCCTAAAGTCATACATGCATTTATATCATCACGCCTAGACTACTGCAATGCCCTCTACCTCGGTCTCCCAGCAAAAGAATTGCACCGCTTGCAGACAGTACAAAATGCAGCTGCCAGGCTATTAACCAGCCAGCAACGTTCCAGCCACATAACACCCATTCTCTACTCACTTCACTGGCTGCCTGTCAGATGGCGAATTGTTTTCAAGATTGGATTACTAACTTACAAAGCCCTACATGACCATGGCCCAGGGTACCTGAAGCAGCTTCTGATTCCTTACCGTCTCTCTCGATTACTGCGATCCGTTGACGAAGGACTATTAACAGTACCTAGAATCTCACGAAATTCGTCTGGGGGTCGAGCTTTCAGTTTTGCGGCTCCTACCTTTTGGAACTCACTTTCCCGCACAGTTCGAGATGCCTCCACTCTAGAATCCTACAAAAATAGACTCAAGACTCACCTATTCACCCAATCATTTCACTAATGTCCCTTGTTTAAGCTTATTTTGTATTTTGTACTTTGTACTGTAAATGTAAAGCACTTTGAGTCCTTTAGGAGAAAAGCGCTATATAAATAAAATTATTATTATTATTACTGTGTGTGTGTGTAACGCAGGGTTAGGTGCTGATGGCAGTTATGGTGCGTACACACGGTACGATAAAAATGCGCGATATGAACAATATCATTCATATAGTTATCGTTCAGATCATCCATTTTATTGCTGCTTCCATCCCTCAAACAACCAGCAATGCGCAGGCACGTATGGACAATAACGACCATCGGCCGTTCATGGAGGCCAACCTGGTCGATGTCGTCCAGATTGCACTCAGGAGCTTTCAGAACGACCGCTTGCATCCTACGACCGCCTCTGAATGAGGCCCTCTGTGTGGAATATAGCAGCCTGGAGTTTATGGTAATGCTGTGTATTGTAATGCGCCAGATGTTAATTGAGCGAATGCAATGGCGGATGATAGCCCCATAATCCCTCTGTGTATCGGTGGTTGGATAGGGTACTTGCAAATATTGTTACTCGCTGTACTGGCATGTATTCTGGTGAGAGCCTATGGAGTCCATCCTGTCTACATGGACAGTGGATGCATGCAGATGCCATGGATGTGCAGTAGTGCATGTCAGAGGTTGGACTCCTACTGACTGAGCTGCGCTGGCTCAGCGCCACCTAAAGGAAGCTGGAGGGAGGTAGCGCAGCAGCACACTCCTTCCAACAAATGCAACTTTAAATATGGGTTCATGTATTTAACTTGATTTTGTGCATGATTGCAGGGGCTCAAGCTTGTAACCAAACCATACCTGCATCTCTGAATCATCCCCTTAGTTTATACTTAACTTCTGTGGCACTGGTACCTGTGTGGTTCATCTTTAGCAAAGATGACAACACTTAATAGAACATGGAGAGATAATACATATTATCATGCTGGGACTGTTTGTACTTACCTCCTTTAGAGGGAGATCTACTAAGCTCTGGAAAGTGATAAATTGGAAAGTGATAAACTACCAGCCACCAAGCTCCTAACTGTCATCTTACAGGCTGCATTTGAAAAATGATAGTTAGTAGCTGTCACAACTCTCGAATGGTTAATGGACGCAGCCCGTATTTTGGGAATTGACAAGACCTATTTCCGAAGCATGGAGTCTAATGTGCTGGCGATGTTCACCAGGGACCCTCGTAAGAGGGTATGGACTTAGCTGCATCTGACACACAGGTTGCGGCCCTTAGAATAGGTTCCCCTATACAGGTGCTGGTGTACTCTGGATGTAATGGAGAAGATTCTCAGCGTAATCAACAGGCCGGGTCAGAACCAAACGGACAACAAGGTACCAGGGAACAGACATGTGCAGGTCACAGAGGATAGCCAAGGTCAGAACCAGATAACCAAATGCAGTACCAGGGATTAGACAGAAGCAGGTCAGAAACAAGCCAGGGTCAGAACAGGTTTGCAGAGGCTGATTGCAGGAATCCTCCAATCAGTGCAGCTGGTGATTCAGACCCGCTCGCAAGCGCTTGAGTGCTCGCAAGCGGGTCGATGGTGGGCTCTGAGCACAAGCAGCGGCCACACTGAACGTGCGCAAGCCCTGGAGCGAGAGAGAAATTCTCTCGCTCCGTGGCTCACTACAAAAGGGGCGGCTGTCGATGTTGATCGGGGAGTGGCTTCACAAACGGAGGCGTTCCCAAGCGAACGTCTGCCGTTTGTGGGCGGCCCCACTGACATCACCAGCGATGTCAGTGGGAGAGCTTCCGGCTGTATTAGAACCGGAAGCTCTCTGGGGCTTGCGGCCACGAGTCCCTACCACAAGGGTCTCGTCGCAAGCCCCAATGGTCGTGATGGTCTTGACCATTGTGACCATCATCCTGGCTGCTCGCAATAGCTGTGGGTGGTCACAAAAAAAAACAAAAACGCCCTGATTCAAAATCAGGACACGGGAACTGTAGATATAGAGCCAGGTAGCAGTTATGGTTTTCTGCACAAAGGAGCCACAGGATAGAACTTAACACTAGGAAGTAACTCTTTGCTCTGGCACCAGTGGGAGTTCTCACAGGTTATATGAATCTGCTGCAAGTCCCTGATAAGCTGCATACTCACACAACAATTTTTTGAACGATTATCGTTAAACAATATCGTTTAACGATAATCGTTTGAAAATATCGTTCACTTTCTGAGTCAAAGGATGAACGATTATCGTTCATGCGCGTTCACGTTTGTAGTTTGTAGTTCACTCAGACTTGTCAACTGAACGATTTTCATTAAGGGAATATGCAAAAATCGTTTGTAGTTCAAAAAAATCGTTCATTACATTTTAAAAAATCTGACAGATAATCTGAAAGATAATCTGACAGAAAATCGTTCATAAAATCGTTCATAAATCGTTCATAAAATCATTGGTAACAAAATCGTTGCGTGTGTATGCAGCTTTATGCTGCTGAGGTCAATTGAGGCAGGAGCACTCCCACTGGAAGAATGCTATCAGCTGACATAGTGCATGATGGTGATGTCAGTGCCTGGTTCTCAAACAAGGACAGGCAGAAATCCTTACCTGCAGCAAATGGCAAGATAAGTCACACAATTTGTGCAGAGTGTGACAGTAACTGATTGGTTGGTAGTTTATCACTCTCCAATGTATTATTTTCCAGAGCTTAGTGCATCTCTTCCTTAGAGCTTCTTCACTGTGCATCATTGCAAGCATGGTTTTGTGAGAACAAAAACCTGGAGATAACTAATTAAGGGGCCTATGTATCAAAGCTTGATGAGAGATGAAATTGTGAGAGAAAAAATATTAACCAATCAGCTCTTAATCCATTTTTTAAATACAGCCTATAAAATGTAAGTTAGAAGCTGATTGGTTGAAGATTTATATCTCACAATTTTATCTCTCATCAAGCTTTGATACATAGGCCCCTAAAACATTTCAAGGTTACAAATATGGGAAACCTTTACATAGGAAGTTTTGGAGCATAATGTTTTCTTTTGTGTGATTTAATTACAAACCACTTACTTTAAAATCTGAGTATGTCTATATTTTAATGGGAGGGGGAAGGTCAGAAACAATGATTGATGCAGCGATTTGAATTAAAGATATACAAAATTGAATATTTAATATGAACAGAACGACAACGACCAGCCATATATTCATAAACAATTTCTTTGCAGAATAAAAACTGCATTATTAATCTATCTACATTCCAGGTGCAGCTATATTTTTTTCTATATCTAAATGTAGAAGATTTCTAAGAAAAACATATCCTACTATACACTATGTAATTATATCTTAATTGGAAAAGACAATGTACTTTTGCTGCAATAATTAGGTTGGAGGATTGGGTAAGCATGAAGCCTGGGTTTATTTTCAAAGGTTATTAAATGTTATGGATAAGTAAGACTGTTCGTGAATACATACATGCATTACAATAACCCCTGGAAATTGCACTTTCAGCATTTAAATATAGTCTTCAAAACCCAAATTAATTACACATTTGGCCAAATCTAGATGATAAACAGAAAAGAACACACTTGTTTCTATGAATACTAGAAGAGAATGTCTGGTCCTTCAATCCTGTTTGCCTCTGCAGTGACAGGGATATTGCTGTGAGTACTGTATTTGGTAAAGTGATTAGAAGCTTAGTGTGATAAAACCACAGAGGGTGAGTCATATATCTTGGCAGCTGATTAGAATTTAGTTTGCTCATGGATAAGCGTGTAGACATATCAGTCAGGACTTTAACCTACTTTCACAAACACATTATCACTTTTCAGAAATGCACCTGTACGCACACATGTTAAGAAATAAAGTAATTAGACAATGACCATTTAATACATTTCAAGCTATACTCTATATAGGAGAGTTGAACATGGTAATCAGATAGAAGGAGAGATGTTTGGAAATGTAATTAATGTTTGTTTTAAATAGAGAAGTCCTACAATAGTGCACATTTTACAATTATAGCCCTTTTACACCAGAGCTAAAACCCAGGTTATTGCAGGGATAACCCAGGTAGCTCCTAATAGGGGACAGGGTTGGATTCCCGGGTAGAGTGAACCGGTAATCCAACTCAGGTAACTTGCAGGGCTTAATACAGGAATGACCCGTGAAACCCTGCAGTGTAAATGGCATGATCCGGGTCACCATGACCTGGAGCGCGCTGCATGTCTACCGATTGGCCGGCTTCAGTGGTGCTTGGAGATTACGTCATCTCCAAGCGTCCACTTCCATTCCATGCCGGAAGAGTGGGGTCACTGCAGACCCAGCTCCAGTGTGAACAGCACCGAAAAGGGAATATCTTGGGTCGGCGCCGGCAAAATTCCGGGTCTAATCCGGGTTGGAACCCTGTTCCAACCTCCGGGTCAGACCCGGAATTTAGGTATAAAAGCAGTATTAGATTGTCTATGTTGGACTGATAGAATGCTTACTGGAGATTGCCGTAATATTTTTCTGATATAGTTAAAGTTAATCATATGTTTTCATTTTTTATATGAGATATGTGAAAAGACATGACAAAAGTACAGTACATGTTTTATATTCTGGTACAGTATTAGTGTCGGATTCAATCAAACCTGCCTAAACACATACGTGTGTGTTTGTTTTGTAGGTGTGCGAAGTAAAAATGTGCATATTTTGCACTAAACACTATAGGTGTAAGCCCAACTTACCGTGTGCCCTTTAATGACCAAAAGGGTTTCACCATAATTGTTTTTTGCTTTTTTTATTGAAGTGTTAGTTTTACTGCGAATAAACTATTGTTTTTTTTTTTTTAAATCATTAGTTTAGTCTAACTAATAAAATTGTATGTATTTTTTTAGGATAGGTTGCATATTTTATTTCTTGGAATAAATCTATTATTTCATATTATATTATATATGTAGGCAAGAATGGACCAAAATAAGTAATATAATATACATTTCACATAATTCTTCCCAAAGCTATTAATTTATATTAAAGCTACCAAAGTTTACCTGGCTAAGTTTAAAAAAGTATGCACTTTGTGCAAGGTCTGAGGCAGTTATCGGGGATTGAACATTTTCAATTTAGAAGCATTTTTTTTCTTTTAGGTTATACTATGATCAGTGGCACATCTATAGAGGGTGCAGGGGGTGCACTTGCTATGGGGCCCGGCGACTTAAGGAGCCAGCCGGCCAAGTAAGCAACCCCCTGTACCCAGGGCTGGATAAACAATGGGGCGGGCAGGGATATCCCTCCTCCAATCCTCTCTGATTGACAGCTGCCCACATCGAATAGTAAGCTGCAGCTAGTCTGGCTGAGGCGATAGTGGCAGGGAAGAGCATAAATCCCCTTCACTAGCTGTACCTGGAAGTGACGTGAGTGAGGGCGGAAGTGGAGATTTCTGCCTACGGTGGCTCGCTTTGCTTGCTACAAGAATATATTCCCCCTCCATGCCCACTAGGATGGTAGGGAATGACGTTGGACACTGTCAGATGACGTCTTCGTACATCTACAGAAGGGGATCTATCTCTACCCATACTGGCGGTGACTTTGTAGTTGCGCGCTCTTTATATACACAGACCTCTGTATGTTGTGTGTAGATCTGATGGGTCACGTGAAGGACAGCGTGTTCTGGTCACGCCCCCACTACTGACGCATCGAGAATTGCACAGAGACTAAGCACCGTGCTGCCCGTCTGGCTGGCAGACACACACACAGCGGCTGGTGTCTCAGAGGCAGCTGCAGTGGGCACGTTCATGTGTCTCTGTATGAAGTAACTGTTCTCTTAGGACTCCATTTATAAAGCAGTGAAAACCTTTTTGTTATTCGTCATCTGAGATAAAAGGGATTTTTTTTCTGCTTAATCTAATTGAAGAAGAGGGTGAAAAACCTAATGATTCCTCGTGCTGTCATCACTCCTCCATCTTATTTAGGGTCACCATGCGCATAGGCTGAAGTACTGTATATGGGGTTAGCTTTGGGGAGAAGGTGGGTGGGTAAACGCACAGGAGCTAAAATAATATGTACAAAACACATATGGAAATAAAACCAAAGGTGCATCCCTTAAATCAGGGGTCAGTCTCTTTGAGGTCTTGCGTATCCTGAAGTAATCATATGTTCTTTTCCCTCATTGTAGTGTACATAATGAAGAAAACACAAAAAACACATATGTAGATGTTGCTGGAATTGACAAATGAAAAGATTTCTCAGTACTTGTGTACTTTACGGACTCATTGCAGAGAGAACCCAAGTGTCCTACACTCAATATTATTATCAATCATGGTAATGTCTAAATCCCCTTCATGGAGAGGACCCTGACATCATTAGCCAGTGTTCAGCGTCATTCCCAGCGTCAAGCATCATTTCCTACCATCCAAGTAGGCATAGAGGGGGAATATAACCTTGCGGCGAGTGTAGCGAGCCACCGAGCCTGCGAGGGGACAACTTTCTAAGTTAGGTGTGTAAAGTACACAAGTACCATTTAAAACATTCATTGGGTTCTCTCTGCAGTGAGTCCATAAAGTACACAAGTACTGTTTTCTCTAAGGAGTAGGGAGAGTGTTTCCCAAAATCAAAGGATCATCAAATAAGAAGGGTGCGTACCCAGTGGTGTAACTATAGAGGCTGCAAGGGGTGAGCCAAAGACAGTGCGTCTGTGAAAGGTATGCAGGCACTGACAAAAGATTATATATCTATATTATTTGACACTGTAGTGTATAAGTCTGTATGATACTGTAGTAAGTCTGTATGTGTATACACTCTGGTTAAGACCTGAGTTGGGGGGGGCCTTTCAAATTTTGCTATGAGGCCCACAAAGTTCTAGATACGCCCCTGACTGTTATAGCACATTGAGCCACCTCCTCAGAGTACAGGAATAAGTGGCGATAGAACATACAAAGATTGGGCAAAAGCATTCCATTTAGGCTTGAGACCACTTGCTTACTGCATGAGTGTGTGAATAAATTATGTGTCGTTATTACATAGAGAGGACAATTGTTCCTTACTTATTATTTATTTTATAATTTATTTTATTTTAAGACAGGAGGGAAAGTTATACAGTACATGTTTTGACTATGATCATGCAAACTCACACAATACTACAGTTCACATACAGTAGTTGTTAAAAGGCTAGTAAGTTTATTTGTCAGATGCATATTTACAACAGGATGAGACCAGTGGTGCAATTTGACAGATTGTTAAAGACTGACTTCTCCGCAACATACTGTATGTCACCATAGAAACAAACTGTGGACAGCACTGGCTGCTTCCATGCTTCCAAGGTTACGTCAGGATCTGTCAAATGGCAACAACAGTGTTTGAGTTTGAACGGACAATTACAGACAAAAAGACCTTACAATGATTTAATTAGGCAACATCATTTTTTACATTGTTTATTTTTTTAATACCTGCTGAATAACAATGAATATAAGACATTTATTATAGAGACACTTAAATTAAAAAAACAATATAAATAAATAAAATAGCCAAAGGGCCTATTAAATATAAGGTAACAAAAAAGGTAAATAATGTGCTTGGGAAAATTAATGAGATCATAATTACATACAACTAAACTCATGTGTAAAGGATATGAAACTGTTTCTGTTTTTCCTTTTTGTTTATTTTTTACAACATGTTTGTCATGGTTATAGGGAATAGATCTTTTATAACATCAATTTCACGTGGTGAGAGTCCCTGGACATCCATTTCATATTCCCATACCTAATATGAAGTGTCAGCTGGTAAAGCCACCTGTGGTCCATGGAGATGCAGAGCACTAGAAGCAGCTGTGTACGATATCACATTAACAATACCTGCAGTAGCCAAGCTGCTCTCTTTTTTTCTATATTGTGGAAGCATCTGTTCAGAAATGTTTATTATGTATAAATTATTACTCGTACCAGATCCCTATTTCTTCAATACCAATGTGCCGAATATTCTGAAGGAGAAAAAACAAAGAAAAATGCAATTGCTATGAAAAAAATGCAACTATTTTCTAATTACCTGTGTTGAATGGGATTGCCATTTCCAAAAGAAACATATATATATATATATATATATTTTATTTTTAAAAGATAAATATAATATATCAGCTTAGCCACCTAACACTGCAATTTGCTGTAGTACCATTGACCAGACTACATACTGTACATTGCTCTGTCTTTTGCATAGAATACTATAGACATCATACTTGCAAGTGTAAAGCAATGTAAAAGACTAGTAAAGTGGCCCAATAGTAAGCTTTTGTGGAACACGTGGCTAGCATGATATATTTTAACTCATTAGTGGATTATAAAATAGTAGTTGGTTTTCTCTACATTTACAGCAAAACAGAACTAAATAGTTTTATCAAACTCATCTGGTATTATACAGTTATACCTCTTTTCCATCTGACTGCTGGGTCGCACCCGGGATTATGTTGACGCGCCCATACCGGGTGCGACCCGACTGAGACCTCACAGACTCTCGGCCCGAACCAGCGGGTGAAACCATCAGAATCACATGAAGAGCCGGCGTTTGGAGATGATCTCATCTTTTAATACATTTAAATCATTTCTGACCCCTTCCTCACCCAACTCACCAGCTACTATCAGTGCACAAGATCTTACTTCCTATTTCAAGGCAAGATTGATAATATCTGAAATAAATGGTGGGCTCTTCCTCAGCCAGTGACCTCCTCAATTCCCTACCTGAACCCTCTGGCACTCTTCATTTGACCCCACTAATGAAGATGAAGTATATTCACTCTTCTCATCCTCTTAGTCTACTTGCTCTCCTCTGGATCCTATACCCTCACAAAACGGTAAAGCTCTGTCTCCTGTGCTCATCCCACCCTTAACTAAAATCTGTAATCTCTCAAACTGTACTGGAATCTTTCCATCACTGTTCAAGCATGCAGTGATTACTCACATTTTGAAAAAACAAAATTCTGATCCTAACACTCTCTCAAATTACCGTCCTATCTCCCAGCTCCCATGCCCCTCCAAGCTACTGAAGAGACTTGCCTACACTCAAATCACACACTTTCTTAACTCACACAACTTATTGGACCCACTTCAGTCAGGCTTTCGTTCCCAACACTCCACAGAGACAGCACTGACTAAGGTAGTGAATGATCTGGTCACTGCCAAGGCTAAAGGCTATTACTCACTTCTTATTCTTCTAGATCTCTCTGCTGCCTTTGATCATACAGCTCCCCAATAACCTCTGCAATCTGGCTTGACCAATTTGCAATATGTAGCACCTATCCTTGTGTATCAACACCTATTTCAGTATAGATTGTGCGCTTGTGAGCAGGGCCCTCTTACCTTTATGTCTGTCTGCTACTACTCAGTTTTGTTCTAATTGTTCGAAATGTTGTTTCCAATGGAATATGCTGCACTATATAAGAAACTGTTTCTAATAATAAAAAAATAATAATAATCTCCAAGCACCGGCTCTTCCTATGCTTAGAAAGGGATCCAGGTGGCATCGGCCCAGGTTACTCGTTTACACTGCATCACGAGCAGGGTTGAAATGTCGGCACGACCCGGCTTATTTCAACCCGGCCATTTCACACTGCACAGTAACCCAGGTTTCTGGGCGTTCACGTGCAATAACCTGGGTTATTGGAGCTAGTGTAAAAGGAGTATAGCTAACCAATATATATATACCTTAAAACATACATAGAAATAATTATATGATTCGGTAGCACATTTAAATAGGTAATTTAGTTGTAAATTCAAATTAATATTGATGGTTTACCACTAAAGTGAATGATAACAGTGTATAAAAATGATCATGTCAGACTGAACTATAGGGATTATCATGTTAAATAAACATGCAGTTGAAAGTACATTTACATCTAAGAGAACAATTCTTAATATATGTAATTATCCAAACAACTGGAGAATAAGAGCAATTGGGGAAGGATAGAACTTCTGTAACATAAAGTACACCAGTAATGAGAATTAATCAAATGGGAATTTAATAATTAAATATAATCTACTTCTTGTTTTAATGAACTACGTGCATATTCTGTTCCCTTGCTACACTTTTTGGCTACAGTAACTGTCTAGTGGGATAGTGTCTTATGACTTTCCTTGTAAGCTTAGAGAAGGAAAGGCATGTTTTAATGCCCAAGGTTGTTGTACTGTATGATAAATATAAAGTATATTCCATAGTTACAATTATCTTCTTTTAATATTCTGTATGCAGATACATTAATTATCTTGATAATTTTAAATATACAATATGATGATATAATGATTTAAAAACAAACAGCACTAAATTATTTTATTAAATGCTGAATGCACAGAACTTGCACAGGTCTCAAAGACCTGGAGAGGGAGGGTTAATAAAATACGGTTCATATGTGATTTGCAAACCATCACACATCGCATCCAGTTTGCAGTTCTAAACCATGATATTTATTAAACTGTGGTTTGGAGGCTGAAAACTATTGAGAGGTTTTCTGATTTGAGAGGGATCCCAGGGTCAATCTCAGTCTAAATCAGGGGACTTCAACCTTGGCCCTCCAGCTGCTGTGGAACTACACATCCCAGCATGCACTGTCATAGTTTTAGCATGCTGTTATATCAAAAAGGTGGCAGTGTATGCTGGGATGTGTAGTTCCACAGCAGCTGGAGGGCCAAGGTTGAAGACCCCTTGTCTAAACAGTCAAACTCAGTGGTTCCCTCCACAACACATGCTGCAAACACCTCCCACCTTCACCTTTCCTTCTCCACAGTCTGCTCAGCAAGCATATTACATGATCTATGTTCTTTGCATACATGTTTGGTTTTACCTTTAGTAAATCTCATGGTTTACAAAACTGCCAAAACATGTGCTTTGGTAAAATACACTCTAGTAGTCCTTCTTCTTCTGTTCATGTGTCTACTGGCAAGGATAACACAGCTGACAATTGCCCCAGGGACAGTCCCGGATATGTCCTTAACATTGGTTAGTAACCAACTGTACAGTGACATTTCTCTTATTCTGCATGCAGTTCTTATTCTTTACAAATTATAAACTGATATTTATTGAATAATATTTATAATGCATAAACTTAATATTGTTATTCAATGTAGAATGGCTTCATACATACTACATACACTCTGGAAAAAAAAATTATCATTTACGACTTGGTTAATTTGCAATGCAAGTTAAACACATGTAAATGCGGTGAAAATTAAAATCATTCGACTATATGAGACAATACATATTTCTAATTACATTTTCAATGCAAGTTTCAGTGGCAAACGCAGGATTTCTAGAGGGGGGCTTTCCAAATGCTTGATTTTAGAGTGAGTGTGGCCAGTCCATGAAGAGAGCAGAATTAGTACTTAACCAGTTTTAATATGTGTCATACAAAGTATATTGTGTGTCATAATTCCAGCATATACAGGACCAGCGATCACAGTAATCCATTAGATGCAGCAGGAGGGCCGTCCTGCCTGAGCTGGATGTTTTTATTTTAAATGTAGGCACCATTCCAGACTATTGGAGCAAGTCCGGGAGCCTGGAGGAGCAGCAGAAAAACCTAGCACTGCCCTGGACATATATGTACATATTGGGCTCTATAGCAGTGCATCCCTAATAGTGCATGTTTTCCAGATCTCCTAGTTGGTGCACATGTTATTTATTACTGTCTGATACATGTTAAAAGATCCACAGGTGGTGCTAATTATTTAATTTGTGATACTGAGAAGAACATGCAGCACTAGCAAAATTCTATTATATTACTATTTCTACTGTGGTCATGTGTGTGCTGGGGAGGGGGATTTCCAGGCAGACGTTTGCCTAAGAGTTTTGCAAGTTGAGTTGCGATGCAGTAACTTTTGTCAACCAACCCTTTAGTCCATTTTAGTGTATCTGACGCTTGTCATGTCAGTGCAGTTCAAACTTACATTAATGTCAATTTTCTAGTAAATAATTTAGCAAAGCAGTCGCCTCTATAAGATACAGACTGTGTCATAGTTGGGGCAGTTTCAAGCCATTCCTCAGAACCCTGATTTAATTTGTGGCGTGCCCAAACAAAAGTCTGTTAAAATGTCCCTGTTGTGTTCAGTAAAATTGGCCTGTGAAGCACAGTGAAACAGTAATTAGAATTCTTCCCTCTTAAAACTGGGGCCATGGGTTCTATACTGACCAGGGTACTTTCTGTGTTTGTATGTTCTCTCCATGTTGTATGTTCTCTCTGGGTGCTCTGGTTTTCTGTCCCACCATTACATTTTTATTGGCAGGCTGATTTCATGGACCCCAATGTGTGTATATAGGTGCATGTGGTAAAGAGAATTTAGACTGTAAGCCCCAATGTGTATGATTAGGTATTCTTTGTAATGCACTACATAATATGGTGTCATTAAATAAATAATAATAAATAAATACAAACATTTTCTTTTCACTATATGTATTTTTTTGGAAACAAATAGCATGCTGGGTCCATACTTACATACTCTCCTGAAATGTGTAAGAGAGACTCCCAAACTCCCTGGAGAGTAGACCGTCCTCCCAGATCTTGCCCACATCTCTAGTGAACTGGGCGGTAATTTGTTGTCAATTGCTTCATCATGGCCTACCTCCCTGTAGCACAATACTGTGAATAGTGTAATTGCAAAGCAAGTGACAAGGTCATAATGATAATATAAAAGTAGTTTTGACATTCAGAACTCATATTAGACTTATGTTTAGGTATAGATGTGTCCTTATACATCTTTGCAGCATTCACGTTAAAAAGCCCCTCATGGCACGCCAGGTCCCGTGAGACTCAGCTAGTGACGGGCATCTTCAATGTGTCTTTTGTTCACCAAAAATGCATCTAAGTCACAATGTGATGTGACTAGAAAGCACCAGCAGACTGTGCTGAGTAATTTGATATGCGATATTTGTATATCTGTGTGTGACTGAGGGGGGGTTCAATTCAACGCGATAGGCCGCTTTTTGTCAAAAAGCAAATTTGTACTTACGTTATCAGGCAAACCTATTAGCTGCGGTTTTTGCATCTGCGAATTGTCCATAGCAAAGAACGGAAAAAAGTTTCCACCTCCGCCTGAGCAGGTGATAAGTTGTGCAATACCCCTCTTTTAAGGTAAAAATGTTGGGACTGTGGGCCTTATTCAGCCTGAATCGCACGGCTGCGTTCGCATTCACCCGCGAGCTGCGAAAATATGCTAATGAATGCAATCGCACCAGTGACAAACGCAGGATTTCCAGAGGGGGGTTTCCAAAGGCTTAATTTTAGAGTGAGTGTGGCCAGTCATTGAAGAGGGAATAATTAGTACTTAACCAGCTTTAATAAGCGTCATACAAAGTGTATTGTGTGTATTAATTCCAGCATATACAGGACCAGTGATCACAGTAAGCCATTAGATGCGTCAGTAGGCCATCCTGTCTGAGCTGAATGTATTTAGTTTAGTTGTGGGCACCATTCCAGACTATTGGAGCAAGTCAGGGAGCCTGGAGGAGCAGTAGAAGAACATAGCGCTACCCTGGACATATACAGTATGTACATATTGGACTCTATAGCAGTGCATCCCTAACAGTGCATGTTTTCCAGATCTTCTAGTTGGTGCACAGGTTTTTTATTACTGGCTGATACATGTTAAAAGATCCACAGGTGGTGCTAATTATTTCATTTGTGATACTGAGAAGAACATGCAGCACTAGTAACAATCTATTATATTACTATTTCTATTGTGGTCATGGTGTGGGTTAGGGAGGGGGGTTTCCAGGCAGACGGAAAGTCCCCCTGCGTTTGCTATGCGCACGGCAACCGCAGCACTAAACTAAGATGCCCATCACTGTATAATGCCGCCCACTTCCCATGACATGCATCCGCAAGTCAGCTAAAATATTGGCAACATCGAGTACTATCGGAACCATTCACATAGTTGTGGTTGACCTGACCCTACCTCACAAAATGCTAAACTTCCTGTTGCCATCTAGACCTCTGCCGGCGTATACAATCGTAGGGGCTTAATTATGCACTCCCCTGTAACGGCGTTCCGCCGGCCACCACCCCTCTCTGCCCCTAAACGGTCACTTCATGCCAATCATTTTGCTGTTGGACTGCGTGCACACTGCGAACGCTTGCTGATCGCAGCAGGCAGTTTGCACATGCGCGCTGTGATACATATGCATGCACAGAGAACAAACATGGACTGGCTTTATACAGTGATGGGCGTCTTGGTTTAGTGCTGCAGTTGCCATGCGATTTAATTCATTAGCATATTTTCACAGCTAGCGGGGTGCGTGCAAACGCAGCCATTCGATCCAGGCTGAATAAGGCCCTTGGTTCAGAATGACAGAGATACCCTCCTTAATGAGTAATTAAAAAAAAAAATAGAGCTTAAGTTAGCCATAATGACATGTCATTTTTGGGGTGAAAAAGTAAAAAGTGTTGGAAAATGGATTAATTGATGTGGGAAAGGTATATGGGGTGTTTTAAGATTGGAGTTGGGTGTTAGAGGCGTATTTTGAATATTTTTAAAAGTGCCTTAAATGACACAAAAATATACTTATAGGCATTTTTTATGCACCCCCAATTTAAGGAGAACATTTTATTTGCAACAAAAAACTTTCTTTAACTTTTTTCACTGTTTTAGAAATAAGGATATAACAGCCATTTGATACAATTTAAGAAGGGCCACTAATACACTTCTATAGTGTTTTCCTTTCTCAGTTTGCCTTTTTTTGTGCTACAGATTTCCCCATTTTCAGCTATACTACTAACACCACGACCAGTTTTTATGTGAATGTCGCATCTCGGCTTTTGCAATTGGATTGTGCAAAAACGGGACTGCGCACAGGCAAAGGAGGTGAAATGAATGCAGAAAAAGTCCTGAACTGGGCGATAACTTACATTAAGTTATTTCATTATCGCGACTAATTGATTTCCCCTCGCGTCTCTGAATCTGTATACGAAGTGCTACAATGTAGCAGCCGCAGCTTTTTTCATTCCAAGTTCCGTTTGCTTCATATACAGACTCAGGTGCACACAGATATACAAGTGTCACATGTGAAATTAATCATCACAGTCTGCTGGTGTCTCCTGGCTGCATCACATTGCAACTTAGATGCATTTTCAGATGATGAGTGATGTTAAACACTTGGCAATGGCAACTACACAGTTAGGTAGCCTGACACATGGCCCTTTTACTCGGCAGTATGCAGAGCCTGAGAGGATAGAGATGAGAGAGTTGTATATTTACCTAAGTCCGGGTGTGTTTGTGACAGCTTGTTATTTCCTGCCATACCTAAATATGTCAGTGTCTGATAAATAACAAATGGTTGTCTATTATAAGCTCTTGAAACATGAGACAAATTAACACACTCTGTCAACGCTTTGTGAAATGTGCTACATATTTTATTAAAGACTTCAACATTTGAAAGGACAGAATTATAATATTTGCAATAAATAGGCTGAGACATACTGTACTGTCCTCTAAATTATTTAGAATAGCTGTAACCCATATTAACTGGTAAATTATTTGTGACATGGAAGTTGCTCACGTTCGTTGATGATAACTAATACACCAATATGGTTTCTCATTTAAAAAAAAAATACAGCTTTAAATCTGATTTGCTTTCCTGTAACTATCACGCTTATTATGGGGAGATGTAGTAAGCCATGCAGAGAGATAAAGAGGAGAGAGATAAAATGTAGAGAGAGAGATAAAGTACCAACCAATCAGCTCCTAAGGCAAGGCGTAGGTCAGAGGCAGGGGTGCTGAGAGGGGGTACTAAGTACCCAGGCCCAGGGGCCCTGGTCTGATGCTGCCTCCTGCCTCTTATCTGTCAGCAGATCAGCGCACGCTGCTGTGTGCAAGGCTGTAATGGGAGACCAGGAAGACTGCCGATGCTGAGCAGCAGCAGCAGTCACCTCTCCTCTGCCTGTGGGTGGAGCGATCACACTGATCGCACCCCTCTTGGATTTGCACTAGGCTGATGGGCTCACAGCAGCCCCCTCCCCAGCACGCAGTGCCGCTTTGCGTTGCTGAAAATAGGGTTTTTTATTTACATTTTTTTTCTAAGGGGGCATGGACATGTCTACAGCAATTAGGCCAACAGTAATGGGGCCTTGGCCGACTCTCTAGGACCCTGGACAAAGGTATATCTAAGAGGGTAAGAGAGAGAGTATTTGAAGATTAGCATTGACATGTATGAAGGAGTGGTGTTGCTGAGTAGGTAATTTATTTGAATTGTAATCTGAAAGACTCAAGGAGCCTCTGTAGGGATTGTGGAGTCTATGTTGAGTAGCGACAGAGGAAGATCAATCTTGTTGTGGTATTTAAGATGTTTTGAAATGGGGATAAATAGCTGAAGCAAATGCAAGAAAAGAGGATATACTGTAGTAGCTCACGGCAAGAGATGATGAGAGAATGGATAAGATTTTTGATTGCATCTTGGGTAAGGATAAGGTTATTTTGGCAATATTTGAAATGTGAAGGTGACAGAATTGAAACATAAAGGGGCATAAAGTATGTACTAAAAATCGATGAAGTTGCGCACTTGTTTTCATAGTACATCACAGCTGGGATAATTCTTTTTCACATAATTATCTCTGCTATATACTAAATGTAACTTGCAGAGACAACGGTAGCGATAACCCTGCAAATTACATACCAGGGGTATCAGATGAGTCTCACATTTTTTAAAGACTTTGGCTTTGAATTTGACACTGTGCATACACACTGTGTCAGGTACCGAATCATAAGATCCCTCTCCTCCGAATTTGCTTCCATGGGCATACTGTAAAGCAGCTAATGCTATCTGAGAATGGTGTAAACCACCAGGGTCAGACTGCAGTCCTCATTGATAATAATGGGGACTGCGGTCTGCAGCATTTGTTAGAATTTTTAGGCTGTTCTTATATAGTGGTAATAAATTTAACTCAAAACCTGCTTGATAAATAGGCCCCTAAATGTGAGTAATAAAGTAGTGTGGAGTTAAGTAGTGGTTTGGAAGACTAAGGAAATTGTGGTGTTATTGACGATGAGGGGGGTTTGAAGAGAGGTAATAACTCTGTGAGGAGGGAAGATGATAAGATCTGTTTTAAGCAGAGGGCATGGGTAGGCCGTAAAACTGGAAATAACTGGGTCAGGCCAATGGAGTGACGGGTGTGGAGAAGAGGAGAGTGTTCAATGTTGTCAAAAGCTCCAGAGAGGTCGAGGAGGATAATTTTGGAGAAGTGACACCTAGAGCATGCTGTAAATAGTTCATTGCTTAGAATAATGGAGGACACACATGAGTGATTGTTTCTGTTCAACAGTGTATTAATTATTCTTATTTGAAATTTCATAGTATACATGTTTGGTACTGTACATTAATCAGAGGTTGCTTTATCAACATGGTCTGTACTAGAGCTGCATACTTCTCCTGGATGCCCCCCTTGATGGAAGATGAATGGTACTTTGCTAATATAAAGTGCAGTCTCTTATCATCATGTAATGCCATTGCCATGCAAGACAGTAAAAATAGAAATAAAAATGCTTAAAAATGAAAAGTTCTAAAAATAAATAATTTTATTTCTAATTTGGCTTTTTGAGTACAGTTAGCATATTCGGTACACTTATACTGTGGAGACTCAGTTAATTATATCTTTGGGTCATTATTTGGTGCTAGACTAATTGCAAAACTGTAACTATGGGAACAAATGAGCAAATGTGTGTGCAAATTATACTTATTTGTTTTTCTATCTTATACTCAATAGAATTATATTGATTCCAATATAGTATGAAAAAAGACTTTGCTTTTGTAGACTAAGAAATGTAAAAAATATTTCCATTGAAACAATTCAGCACAAATACAGTATGTTAAAATGTCTCCAAAATATCATAGTGCAGGTTTGTGTATACAGCATGGGTATATACATACAAGTGTATATTATGTATACATATGTGATATATTCTGTACATGCCTGGTACAGAAATCCATAAATTATGCAAAAATTCAATTTAAGTTCCAATCAAAATAAATAATTAAATAAATGAGATAAAAAAAAAAAGTATATGACCAAAAAGAAAACATTTTGATTGTTATGATAATTTTATATTGTCATGAATTTGCATACTATAGCAATATATATTCATATTTTTGGTAAAAAAAAAAGTATTTTTTTTATATCTTGTATTTAGCATAAAAATTGCTCTTCAGCATCCTTAGCACATTTTGTAATAAAAGAAGTGTAGTATAGCTTGAATAAAATCTCAAGAGGGTTGAAATTAATCTATTTCCAGAGCCAGATCAAGGTTCAAAAGATGAGAAAATTGATAGTGAGTCTAGGTAAGCGCTATGCGTTGATTGTTCTCATTGATTTTGGTTAGTGTTGAATTGGGTTTTAAATGAATGCAGTGATCTTGTTTTAATTGATTATTATGCAAAGTATCCATTTCCATTGGCTAACTTGTTATACTGTAGTGTTTCATTCATTTCTATATTTATATGTAATAATTGATTTAGCTATATCTATAGGTGACGCTTCAGTGCACAGTTCTTGTTATACATTTAGCTTCAGTATTTAGCTAATAATGTTCAGCATTGCTTTTATGGCAAGTTAAATTGGAGGAGATTCTGGGTTTATTTGTTTGTGCGTTTTATTTTTCAGATACAATATTTGTAGACACTGGGGTAAGTGTAAAAAGAAAGCAAGTTTTTCCTGCTCTTACAAGCTCGAAAATTAGTTAACCTTCAGAAAGCCCACCTACTAGTCAGTCAGGAGCCGTCTTTCTGTATTGAATCTGGTGAATCTTGAAGTTGAGAATATGGTCACCTCTGTTGTGGACATTTTAAATTTTAGGCAGTGTTCGGACGCAGCACAGCTGCAAAAATATGCTAATGGTTGCAATGCTAACTGGAGCATAAGGACGCTCACTGCTGCCTTCTCATAGGCGTACGATGTCGCTTACGTGCGTAAATATCGGTAACATCGGCGCACTTCGAGCAGCCATCTTGCCCTTGCAGCAGGTCTGGTCTGCCTCAGCCTTGGGAGCTCTACTTACACGCAGAGCAGTGTATGCAATCGCAGTGGCTAATTTATGCATGCCCATGTAACGGTGTTCAAACGGAAAGACACGCCTGCGTTTTCAGACCATCCCCAGTCACCACCCCCAAACACTGTCAATCTGTCACTCACTCTGCAATGGATTCCTCTGTGCACCTGTAGTCGCAATGCGATTGCTGCACGTGCTCAATTCGGATTTTGCGTTTGCGTGGTAGCAAACAATCGCTTGATCTGCATCTGTAATTGCCTTTGTGTCCAGCTCTGAATCAGGCCATTAGTTCACTAATGCTGCATACACACTTGTCAATATATCGTTCGGACAGTTAATGAACAATATACCACAAGTGCATGGGCGGGTGTGCACACCCGATATGTCTGTGAATGACGTCATTTACAGATATATCGGGTCAGGCCTGCAGCACAGCTGATACCCAGTGCATCTGTATGTGTGTATGGGCAACCCGCAGACCATACGCACACTTGCTGCAGGGATCGCCGACACTGACATCTCAACTGGGCGGGCAACTTTAAATGTTCACCCAGTTGTGATGTCAGGCCAGACACATCATCCTGCCAATTGGTAAGTTTGTATAGCTTAGAATTGCTTGATGTTATCCCTTAATTTTCCATGATACAGTGTTTAGTATGAAGATCAATTTCTCCAGGGAAGAAATATTAAGTGAATAGATTTAAGCTGGGTACACACCTAAAAGATATATCTTCAGATGATGGTGTTTATACACACTGAACAACCATCATCTGTCGTCTGGCCGTGGGTCCTGCTGGTCGGGGTCGCGCCCACCTTCCCGCAGCCTCTGCAGCCATCCGTATACACAGCATGATGAGCAGATATACTGTATCCAGTGGCATCACAAGGGGGTTGCGGGGGGTGCGGACCGCACCCTGTGTCACTCGACGAAGGGTGACACCAAGGTGAAGCCTCCCCTTCAGTGACAGGAGCCAAGTGCTGCACTGTAACATTGAGTGCAGCACTCGGCTCCTGACATTGTAAGGTAGCCCGCACTTCCACAAGGCACCTTCTGCACCCCCCTGCAGTAACAAGAACAGGACCACCGGGGTTCGGGCCACGAGGCCACGCCCCCATCCCGCGGGGAGGGGCGCCACTGACTGTATCTGCAGATATATCTGCCATTGGCTACTGTATGCGGCAAAGACAAATTGCGTCGTCGTTCACAGACATATCACTGGTACACACTGGCTAATGTGCACACTCGTATATTGGCCGTTCAATTGATCGCCCAATATATCTGCTAGTGTGTACCCAGAATTAGCAGAAGTATAATGATGCAGTATGAGTTCATGGTTTAATAATGGTGTGAGTTGTAATAAATAAGTGCCAGCCTTATAAATGATTTCCACTTTCAATTTAGCGTCAACCTTGCTGAAATCCTGCCGGGTCCATAAAATTGCAACTTTTTACATAATCCCCTAGTCTGAAAAATCGAATATCAGGGGACAATAAATTAGGGTGTAGTTTGGCTCTTTTAGTTCTTGATGTGTACTATACTTTTGCTATTGGGCAATGTGATACCCAGTGTGTCTTGTTTTTAATATTCATTCTATTAATTAAATTTAAGTCTATGTTTTTCTTTACATATTATTTCCACTTAAGTTGTTGTAGTAAACATACCTTGTTCAATTCCAGTATAGTTAATGCACATTTAAGTTTAGGAATACCACAGAGAGTAATACATTAGGAACCTCTAATCTAAAATCAATATTGTGATAAGCATAAATTGTGCTAATTACATTGCAACAGTAACATGATTGATCTCTTAAAATGGGAATTATCTTCTTATGTAGGTTTAATGTGTGGTAAATCTGCAATTAACGTAAGCATACAGTACATTCTACAGTCTGAAGAACTGGTCTGGATCCCTGCATGTTGATTGCTATTCAGAGACATTAACAATATATGTGTGTCACACAAACTAGAATTGATATGTTTCATTATTACAATCTGGTACATTCACAGTGAATCAAAATAAAACCTTATCTATGAATTCACAAGCGAGATTTTATCTTTGTCAGCAAATCCCTGCTCACACTGTTCTTTGTATAGTAGTTCTCTCCTGTATAATTCTCTGTAACATTGAAAATATAATCAAAACAGATTGTGTGCCATTTGCAATATTCATATTCTTTCTGTTTTTATGTTTGTACATGCTTTATTGCCATCATTTAATGTACATGAATCCTATTCTACAGCTTCTGATGGTCCCTTCAGCATGAGAAGGCCAGCAGCACTTTGCTAATTAAGATTCAATCACTAAAGACTGCAATCATTAAATACTTTTATTCCTCAGCATCATTCAAAAACCGTCAAACAAACTTTATCTGTCTCCTGCTTTTAACGCATTAACACAATTTCTAAATTAACTCTGCATAGCAGAATAGCACCGAAGATAAAAAGATAGTGAGACATTTTCATGAATTCACATGAATTTTATTTATACGATATAAAGTTATAAAGCTTGTGTAACGTGTCAGAGGATCTACAAACCACTGATCTAATACACTAGTTAATCTAACTAATGCAGCGCATCTCCTCCATAAGTTATGGCCCCAATACACCAGCGACGGATTGCCGCGATGCTGTGTTCCTGCAATGCCGGGTTGGAGGATCGGTGAAATCTTACATGTTGGATTTCACTGATTTGCCGATCACGATCAAAATACGATCGTGATTTGCTAATCTGTGAAATTTAAATAAAATACAGAAGTGTCCCCGGCACTGGGTAGAAGTATTTTTTCTCTCAATGCACCTCTAAGAGCAGCTGTGTGTGGGCAGCCAACCCAAAAACGACAACAAATTAAAAAAAAAATCCTTTACATTAGTACTCATATATGAGCAATAACTACACTAAATGGAGGAGCAGAACCGGCCCTAACCAATTTGGTGCCCTAGGCAAAATTTTGACTGGTGCCCCCTAGCAGATAATCCCATCACCAATCTTATGGCCGGTACACACTAGAAGATGACTAGTGTGTACCGATCTCGTTAGCGACGGGACCCGATAGGGTGCCGGCATCAGCAAGTGCATACACATTTGCTGATGCTGGCAGCAACAAAGTGACGGCGGGGGCCATGCTGCATTCAGCAGCATAGCACTCGCTTACGATGTTGCCCGTCACACCTGCATGTAGGTACGAGGAGCGATGTTGCTGACAACGAGCGGGGTATTGAGTATATTGCATCATCAGTACTCCCAGAAGTGGGGTGCACAACTGCTAGAACACACACATACATATCTATAAAAATATACACATATATGTCCTCATTCTGATATTTTATGGGTCTTTTATGTTCAAACATGTCCTCTGTCCTGATGACGAGGCCCTGCGTGGCTCGGAAACATTGACGCAGGTTTGCGAGGATTATGATGTATTATAAAGCAACACTTGTTATCTTACAAAGTCCTGTAGAGCCGTGCTTCTTGCTGGACGTAAGTTACAGTGGGACATTTGTGTGTGTGTGTGTTTGTGTGTATATATATATATATATATATATATATATATATATATAAAATATCTTATAGGGGTGCACTCACCAGACTGATACAGTGGTTTTCAAAAAAAAGTTGCTTTATTCCATGATACAAGTACAGTCTACTTGTATCATGGAATAAAGCAACATTTTTGAAAACCACTGTATCAGTCTGGTGAGTGCACCCCTATAAGATATTGTATTTTTTTTGTATCTGTGGAGATATCTCAGATCAAGGATTGGTGCTGCACCCCAGCAGACAAATTAATTAAGTGTGTGCGGATACTATATGAGTGTATACACACTAATTGTGTAAGGCTGTCATGTCTCCTCCATGTGCAACCCCCAATGGTTCCAACTGTGAGAGAGTCAGGACAGCCTTTGGAGAGAAAGACTGGCCGCCAGGGTACGTATAGGAGTGGTGGGGTGAAAGGGGGTGTTGAGACGGTTCCATGATGGAGTGGTGGTCAGGACGTGGCTGCGATGGGGGTGGGACGGAGGAGGGGGACAGCAGAGAGGGGGTGGGATCAGCCAGAGAAAAGGTAGAGCAGAGCGGGAAAGGGGGGTTAGAGACTCAGGCGATGGCAGTTAAACTATATACAGTGTGAATATATATATATATATATATATATAATATAATACACACACACTATATATTTCAAAAATTATAATTTGTGTGAGGGGCTGCATACCTTACAGATCAGTAGCAGCAGCCAGCAGAAGACGACACCCCGATCTGCAGCACTGTAGGAACACTCAGGAATCAGGATCAGTCACCCGGGCAGCCCTCACGTAGCTGAGGCTGAACTTCTTGGCTGCAGGGCTCAATGATGCACTTGTGGGGGTGTCACCTAGGTGACATCACACGGAGGCGCGGGCGCAGAAACACAGTGCAGTAGCACAGTCAGTGAGTGAGGGCTAGTGAAGCCTTCCACTCAGGGCTGGCAACATAATTCTTGGGGCCCGGTACACTGACATTCTAGGGGCCCCCACCCTCGACCCCAGCACATCCCTCACCTTAATGTGCCAATACATGTACACCAAATAGCATAATTAGCATACACAAAACAGGGTATCAGAGCATAATTAGATTAGGTACTTCCTGTGCATCTGCAGCTCCCGGATTTAACTCCCGGAGCTAATAAATTACTTGCCAATTTCCAAGTGCATAAGCCCGTGGCTAATGCATTTTAAATCATAGCTCCTGGTTTAAGTGATCAGAGCTATGGAGTTAACCCGTGCGGTAAGCCCCAGAGGGTGCACTTAATGCAGAGTTTTGCAACCCCCTGGGGCTTACCGCACGGGGAAGCGGCCATAACTGAATAGCATTGGGGAAAGCTGCAGCTGCGCAGTAAGTCCAACAACTAATCAAATCTCTTAAGCAGTATGTATGTATATATATATATATATATATATATATATCTCCAAGTCCGCGTAGGACAATAATCCAGCATACCATTTAGAAAACAAGTTCCATCATCCCCTGATGAAGGTGCAACGAAACAGCTGTTGGGACCAAGTGGTTTTCTGAGCATGGCTCCCCACAAATCAGCTCTGCCACAGGCCAGAATTTTTTGTTGAGTATTTGCTTATATTGTTAAATACATAAGATGGCTCATATTGCCCTGATGGTATTTTTTCATTAAATAGTTAGAACTTGTTTTCTAAATGGCGTGCTGGATTATTGTCCTACGCGGACTTGGATATAATAACCATTGGTACCCTGGCATCCGGAATATATTATTTTCTCCAGTATTGTGTGCGTTCCACATTGTCTATATATATCTATATATATATATATATATATATATATATATATATATATATATGCCATACATAAATACTTATAAAATGCCATACATAAATATCAATAAAATGTCATGCATAAATATCTAACTCTTAAACTAAAATAAAAATAGACTGTCACACTTACCACACAGTCTCTGGTGCCGGGTGCTGACAGTCAGTGTCACACTCAGTGCAGCGGCAACCTCATGGGTGGAACTGGGGAGGGTGTCTATAGAGCGCAGACAGTTTGTTTGTTGTGTACAGTGAGCAGCGGTTCCATTTGCCAGGGTGCCTGGTCCAACTTACTGCTCCTCTTTGGTGTCTGGTGGCCGCGGCGCGGCAACAGGGACAGAACAACCAGGAAGTGCCGGCGCAGGGGCGACATCATTCATGTTGCTCATGTGGACAAGGTGATGGGGCAACCGGGGGTGGGGGGATGGATTTTATTATTACTTTTTTGGCTACTTGCTCCTATGTGCTTTATAACACAGCGTAGTAAGTTTATATACCACAATAAGGCACCGCGGCACAGCCCCGTTTTGTCTCCTTCTGAACCTCGGGGCCCGGGAAAGGTGTACCCTTAGCCCCCCCATGTTGCTTTCCACCGCACAGCACTACTATGTGCGGTCGAGGGACAGGGGGGCGCCGCCGGGGGTTTTAGTGGGCGGGGACTCGGACGCCTGCTGGCAGAGGCATTGGAATCATGCTGTGTAGCAGGAAAAAAAATATTCCTGTCTACAGCAGCGCAGGCAACTTCATGGAGAGGGGGAGGGACAGAACCCTGGAATGCCCCTAGGCATTCCAGACACCCCTAGGCATTTGCTTAGAATGCCTATGCCTAGGGCCGGCTCTGTCAGGAGGAGAAAGACGCTCTGTAATAATGAAGCGGAGGCTGGAATATAGACAGTGAGACCTGACTCTAACAGTACAAGCACAGCCAGCTCCATTAGTAAATCTGTGAGAAATGTAAAGTTTTTCATCCAAGGTTTGCAACCCAACAGTATAATAACTACTGCAGTTATATAATCAACTACTGAATTATACAATGACTATATGATGATCTATTTTCTAAAATACAGGTCTTATTTAACATATATTGTTGGTTTTGAGCAATAAGAAGCAATCCACAAAGATTTCAATATTGATATATTATTAGTTGAATAATGATATAAATATATTGATTCATATTATTGATAAGATGTGTATATGGTTGCTTTAAATAGATATTAATGAAATGTTCTAAAGTTTTTTAATATGTGCAAATAAATTTCTGGATAAAAAGAAATGATTGTGTTTGCTTCACCACTAAAGCGCTGTATTTTTTTAAAATTTGAAATCTGTGAAATTTAACATGTATAATTTCACCGATTCTCCAATGGATCGCGGAACATTAATGGCCACCGGTCGGCATTTCTGACTGGCGGATTGGTGTTTCCAATCCCATCACAGGATCCGTCAATCCGTCAGCTAGTGTTTGGGGGCCATTACATAGCAACACTGGACAAACAGGAGAGTAGTGTAAGAAGGGGGATGCAACTAGAGCTGCTGCCCAGTACGCAAGGCCAAGGGGTTGCCCGTGGAACCACTCTCTGGTTTTTGGGGTACATGTAACATCAACCTGAGCCAGGCTACTGAGCCAGTCTCCTCTTCTTGACGTCACATATTATTCTGGGGGCAAGGGGCGGTGAGGGTTAGCACAGGCCGTGGATATGCCCTGAATCTTGTTTGACTGTCTTAGATGTTTTTTGAATGATGCTGAGGAATAAAATAGGGGCTGATGCAGTATTGGACATATGCCTGTTTCAGCTCTGCATGTTGCGTGTTTTTGCACTGCGCATACTTCAGAACTATTATTATTATAATTTATTAAACAGCCATCCTGTCTGCCACTGCAGTGCCATTCTCTTTCCTAGATATGCCAGTATGGGAATTAAACTGCCACATGCAGTTGATGAATGCCAAAAATGTCTGCAACTTTTTATGACCATAGACAGCATCTCCTGCATGTCCCTCTGATTTTACTTTAAGTGTACCTCTCACTGTGTACCAAATAGGGAGCCACAGAACCCATATCATTCTTATCTTTCCTTTAAATGTATGACCCTGACAGTAAGTAGTGACCTCTTCATGAGGCCAAAGTGCTCTTCTTGCAAAGTTGCTGTCGTTGATTTTCCTCACATCTACATTGGAAATTTCTATTTGTGTATTAGAGAAAAAATGAAAAAAAGTATAATAGTACAGTACTAACATCAGTTCTAGATTAGTAGATATTGGTATAAACAGAGCACCAGAGAGAAAACTCTTATAACATTAAAACGTTTCTGTTGCTGTAAGAAGACCCCCACCAAAGAAACTCTGATCTGTACACGCACCACACCATTATCACCCTTACTACTTCACACTTTTATTATATTTTTTACTTTTTAACTTACCTTTATGTACACAATGTATTTCTCTGCTTATAGGGTAGATATTTTTATGAATATGCATAGACACACTTTCACATTAAGTTGCTCACTGCAACTCTTATTTTTACACCAGTACAAAATGTACAAAATCTAATTCCCTTACAGACTTTTCTCAATTAATTGAGGATTCTACTTACTATTGATCCCAATGCTTTATTTTATTTTTTATACATGACAAAACTCACACAAGCCTTAGGCTTTAATATCACTATATTAGTTATATATTTCTTATATTTATTTATTTTTTATTTCCTTTCCATCAATGGGATATCTTAATTTCCCCCATTTTGTATTCCATTTTTAGGTATACATCTTGCAGGGTATCTAAACCTATCCATATATCATATTCTTGTACACAGATATAACTAGGATTTAGTGTTATCATGCCACTATGGACAAATCATCTCTTTAAATTAGATCTGTTGTTCAGACCTGTTGTTGTTCATTCGTATGTTTTAGTACATTCTTCTTTCTGTAACAACAGCTATCTGATTGCAGCACATATCATCACTTGACCATGTCACAGTTTACACTTTATCTTCATGGACAGGTATTCTCTCATATGGGTATGTGGTTGTCCTATGGGCTCTCAGATGGGACCACAATATGCCCATCAACATGTTACATTACACCCATTGGAGAATCCATGATATGCCCTTAGAAAGATTTTATACAATTTTGGCACTATGTGATTTGATACTACACATGTCAATCAACACATCACTCTGCCCTGTGAGTTTTGTTTGGCTTATACACCCATCATCTACCCTTAATGACCATTGGCAGAAGCTATGATAGCACTCTTTTAACCCACAGTGATGACATTTTACATTATTCCACTTCTTCAGTTATAATGGTTTATTTGCACAGTATGTCCATCTTCTGTCTGTACTCAGCATTTGGGGATGTTGCATACATAGCCCCAGCTCTCACTCTACAATGTGAGATCGACAGGGATCAAGCTACTGCAAAATATGTGTCTATCCAAGTGTGGCCCCATTGCGCACAAATGGGACCCCTGCAACACCACAGCCTGCAGCACGACTGTTTTCTCACCACACAGGAGGCGGTACACAATTTACTAACTTTCATCTGGTACCCTCATTGGGTAATATTGTTCTATGGACTCCTGTGCTGTTAGACATCAGGCAACTATTGGTACTACTGCATGTATGCCAACCGCAGATACATTCTAACCTTCGTACAGGCATAGTGGATACTTGTTGCACACAGCAGACAGCATCAGCTTCCTCCCACTACGTTACAGGCTTCTCTACGTTTCAGTCTGTACTTATATGTATTTATAGTGTATGTACTATTTTGATTGTTTTTTGACAAATGGGTGAAACTATGTTACATACTGAATGCTACTGGAAATGCAAAAATAGGAATATTACCTGATATTGTGACTATTAGAATTGTGGTGTTGAGCTTATATTTTAAACTGAATGCTTACTCATTCTCACTTTACTCCCCAACCTATGTTTTGTCACCAACAACATCCTACCCCCAATTACCTAACCCTATTGTTTTCAGTTACTTGATCAAGTGACCACTCCACCCCCACCATTAGGACTACATCCTGTGTTTTTTATTTAATAGAGTGTGCACATTTTTTTTTTGTGATGCATTTGTAATTCTTTTATTACATACAAGAAAGGTTGCAGTTTGGATAGTGTGCTGTACTGAATGTTACATAATCTCAGGGAACACCTTCATCATCAGTGTTTAGATATATTATTTCCAGTTATTGAATTTTTGCTACCAGTGCTTGGAACCCTTCCCTACTCATTTTCTTTGTGTCCAGTGCTACTGAACTGTCAAAGAGGAGGCTAACTAAAGTAGAGGATTACCTCATCTATGAGCCGCCTAAGGTGGCCACCAACCGGTAACATCTCGCTTTCTATCCAGGTCCCATTTAACAATGGGGTGGATGGGACTACAG
This sequence comes from Taudactylus pleione, assembly GCA_031769625.1. Classification (NCBI taxonomy): domain Eukaryota; kingdom Metazoa; phylum Chordata; class Amphibia; order Anura; family Myobatrachidae; genus Taudactylus; species Taudactylus pleione. The sequence goes on from JAUIMM010000039.1 coordinate 4,046,539, forward strand.
CTCCATGCATCCACATAAAATAGGCCCATCATCATTACAGCATGGTGATGACCCAGTCACCTAGCTGACCAAGTTGTTGGCCATAAATCGTAAATATTAAAACTGTATTTTCCTCACAAAATCATTACATTTTTCTACTTTTATATATTTAGAGAGACTTTTGGGCTCATAATGTAGAGGTGTACATACCCACATGGCACTGGCCATACCCACACAGAACTGGTCACATCTCCTCTGCTTCTCATAATCGCCCCTTGATAATTTTCACCCCCAGGCCCATGTCACTCTTAATCTGGCCCTGTTTCTAACTGCCTGACTATCAGAACAGTATTATGGTTCTACTGAATTTACTGGGCATTTTGGCCTTTTATTGAACAAGAATTGTGCAATTATCCAGCATTGAGAACATGGATTTATGTGTTACACATTGTGCTATTTACTCCATTAGAGCCAGTGTGCGTGAACTATATTGAGACTTTGATGTACTTTGAGGAGCTATGTCCCTCTCTAATTTGTACTAACCCTAATACCATGAGCATGCTGTACTTGCACTCATAATATTTATATACAGCCTCTTGCTGGAACTTTTGAAAGCAACAGGTGTTCAGCTAACTGATTTGGAGTATACATGCAAGGCTCTTAGAAGTAAATTTACTAAAGTGAAAGTTTTTAGAAGTGAGTTTTAGAAGAGATGTTTCCCCAGAAATCCGAATCCACCCAACTTTCGTGAATCCGGGTAAATCCGAGTCACAATTCTGATCACCTGAGGAGATCCGGGTAAATCCAGATTGCGGTTCTGATCTTTTTGCGGTTCAGAATTTGAATTTTAAATCCAAATTTCGGGTTTTGGATTGCATAAATTACATGATTTTAGCTGTTTTTAAAACTTTTTATCTATTTAAAAAACAAAAATCCAGATCCAAAACCAAAATCAAAACCAAAACATTTGAGGGTGGTTTTGCAAAACCAAATCCAGATCCAAAAGGAGATACAGATGCAAAACCAAAACCAAAACATGTGAGTCGGCACACATCCCTAACTGTAACTGATACTTGCGTCAGCCTCACACTATTTTGGGTTTTTGATACACAGATACTTACTAATAACAACCTAGTCACTGGCCACTATCTGGCATAGGTCATACTGACACATGGCCTGCAAAGGCCTTAAATACCCAGGATTCCTCCTCCCCCTTCCAGATTGACAGGGAATCAACACCCCCCTCCTTGTCTTTAAAAGAGAGGAATTCACAGGTGTTAAAATTTGGCCAGATATGCTGCTATCCTGCAGAGAGAGAGAGTTAGAGAGAGACACATCATTTTCAACCAGCAGGTAAAACAGGTAAAACACCCATTTTATCTTTTAAATCCCTAACTTTACAGGGCTTGCTACTAACCACCCTGGCCCCTTACAGAGTACACTGCCCCGTTTGCCACATATTCCTCCCCCTAGCATCAACAAGTTCAGGGACATGGACCTCGCGAGGTCCATGTCCCTGAACTTGTTGATGCTAGGGGGAGGAATATGTGGCAAACAGGGGCAGCTGCTACTCTGTAAGGGGCCAGGCGTGGCTTAGTAGCAAGCCTGTAAAGCTTAGGATTTAACAGATAACACCTGGGACCTGATTTCACCTCGCTCTTTCTCTCAACCTTGCCTGGATTAGAAACTCTCGATGTGTCCTCTACAGCCCACTTTATAGCTGATATTTATATTATTTATATTATTTATATTGAATATATTGTCCATATTGTTCATATTATGTTCCACATTGTTTTATGATACAGTAGGGGATATTGATGACCATCTAGATCCTTGATCTGTTTCATTAATATATTCATTTTTGTATTGTTTACTTATGACGACATAGTAAAATATTTTAAATACCACCATTTCCTCTTCTCTATTGCACACTCAGATCTTCCTCTTTATAATTATATCATCGATTATTTCCTTAGAGACAGTGCTAAACCTACGCACTAAACGTACACAATACATCAAGGGTGAGCGAGGTATTCTTCTTTTTTTCTTCTTCTCCACTTTATAGCTAGGCACTCCTTCTCCACTGTGGCATATTTTTGTTCCCTCGGTTCCTGCTCAGGTACAATACAGGATGTCCCACCCCCTCGTTTTCCTGAAACAGTACTGCCAACATCAGAAGTATCTGTCTGTAGTAAACCAGCAGGTAACATCAGGTGTCTGCAGTACCAGAGAAGTACAAAGGGCCGGCCGAAGATCTGCCCTTGCTGTCTTAGCAAGACTGGTCCACTCCAGTCGATCTGGTCAGCGTTTTTTAGCAAGTCTGTCAATGGAGCCTCTCTAGTTGCAAAGTGACTAATAAACCACCTATAGTAGCCTACCAAGCCAAGGAAACTTCTCAACTGCAACTAACCAATTTTTGACAGCCTCCACTTTTCCTGTTTGTGGTTTTATCTGACCCTGTCCAACTATGGCCCGTATTCAAATAGCCACGATTACATTTTGCCGGCGTAGGTGGAATCTACTTTCTGCCTACATCGTGTGTTTTGGACGCGGAAACTTTTTGGGCGCGCCCCCGCTATTCACCCTATTCAATTCCAAAGGACGTGAAAACAGCAAGCCGCGATGTTGGAACAGGCAGAAAGTACTGTCAGAAATGGATAAATCGACCTGAACCCCCCAAAATATGTACTAACATTGGGGATCACTATAGATGCCCCCGATTAGCCTTAATGAAGGTATTTGGGGTACTTAAGTTGTGCCAATTGGTGCCAATTAGCACATTCACAGAAGTGGTGAAGAATAGGATTAAGCTATATTTTTAGAAAATAACTACTCCCAGCAAATTTGGGGTACCTGAAAATGGGTGCTAGTATATTAATTAAGTGACGTTTTAAATGACGTAAAAAAAAACCACCTGCCGCAAGCACGTGCAATCAAAAAAACACCAGCCCCATACTTGGGGACCCCAGAAGTCTATTTTGCTAGGTTTTAAGTTTGTCCCCCAACTTTGTACTTTTTCACCCCCAAAATTAAAGTACTTTTTTGGGGTATTCTAAGTATTGTTTAAACTTGTTTTGACACAGCTTATCTTTGGGGGACTGTCCCGAGGGTTCAGGGGGGCTTCCCGAAGTCTGCAACCCTAAACCGCAATTCTGCACCTTATTCCGACTGCTATTGACTTTCCGCATACATGAAAAGTCTTTGCGATTGAATATGGCGATACTTTTTCGCCTGGCGAAATGACATCATCAGCGAAACTTTTTCGCCGGAAATGGCTTTTCGCCTCTAATTGAATACTATGTAACTTAAATACTTGGCTTCTCTCAGTGCTACCGCACATTTCTCAGGGTAAGCTGTGAACCCTACGGATCTCAGTGAGGCCAGTATAGCTTCAACCTGATGGAGATGCGATTCCCAGTCCTGTGATTGTATAATAATGTCATCTAGGTAGGAGGCCGCATAGGCAGTATGAGGTTTCAGGACCTTGTTGGAAAGTGGCTGGCGCTCCATGCAAACCAAAGGGTAGGACCTTGTACTGGAACAGGCCTTCAGGAGTAGAAAAAGCTGTCTTTTCCTTGGCTGCTGATGTAAGAGGGATCTGCCAACAGTTCTTGGTGAGATCAAGGGTGGTAAAATATTTGCTGCTGGCCAAACTTTCCACCAGTTCATTCACCCTTGGCATAGGGTAGGCGTCCAACTGGGACATGCTGTTTATCGTTCTAAAGTAATTGCAGAATTGTAAGTTGCCATTTTGCTTGATAACCAACGCAATCGGGCTACACCACTCACTGGTAGACTCCTCAATTACTCCAGTTGGATCATGCTTTCCACTACTTTTTTAACTGTACTCTGCCTAGCCTCAGGAATCTAATAGTGCTTTTGTTTCACCACTACCACGAGGCATGATATTATGTTCAATCAAGGCTGTGTGCCCTGGTAGGAATGAGAATACATCTTTATTCCATTGTACAATCTCTTCTGCCTGCCCCTTTTTCACTGCTGTACTCAACAACCCTGGCACCAAATTCTCATCATGCCATGGTTTCAATTAATTTACATGATATACCTGCTCTTCCTTCCTCCTCCCAACCTGGGTTCACCTCTCTTTCCACAGGGTTTTTCACAGTTGGGCCTGGGCGGCTCCCAGTTTTTGTCTTGGCATAGGTTTTGGCACAAAGCCAGAAGACTTGGCCATTTGCTGCAAAGTCCCAAACCTCTCCACTAGCGTGACGAGTTCTTTGAGGGTTTGGGAGTCTGCCTGCCGTTGCTGCTGCATCTGTATCTGTTGCATCTGTGCCAGTTGATGTTGTAACTGCTGCTGCTGGCTTTGTTCCCAGAACTTATGTGCAGTGCTGAATCAGGCCCCAAGAGCCAGTTATAATAAACCTCTCTCTGTAGCTTATAAGAATACTTTTAGTTATACATTCAATGCCGTAAGGTCACTTTATTGCTTTCTCTACCTCAATACTACCAAAACACTTGTCCATTCCCTCATCATCTATTGTTTTGACTGTGTGAACCTCCCCTTAGATTCAACATTTGCGCAAATTTGAATACTATCTCTACATGAGGAATTATGTACTTGTACTGACCTGTTTTGTATCTTTGCTCTGTATGGCACTGCAGAAATTTTTGGCACCTTATAAATACAGGCTAATAACAATATTTACATGTACCTGTAGTACATATAAATGTAGTTTTGACTAAATTGGGAGGAATTCATTTAGGCGCGCTGGGTCCTGCAAGTCATTCTACATGTGAACAGCAAAAAATTCAATTGCAAACTCGCATTGCTTTTTCAGAGAAAATTTGTGTTTTTATGTTCGCACCCCCTTAGCAGGTGAAAAGGTACAGTAGGGAAAATCTTTATCTTAAAAAAAAAAAAATGTTGCGCCACAATACAGAACCTCTGGTGCACCTGTCCCAATACATAATCACGCACTTGGAGGGGTTTCAATATCATAATTTGGCCAATAGAGACATGTCCGTTTCTCTAAAAAGCTCAATAATGGGTTAAATGATGTGGGACAGGTATGTGGAGGTGTGAACCATTAATAAAAAGTGCAAAATAAAGATCAGCCTTTTGACCCTATTTAAGAACCTCCATTACTTTCCTTATGGCCACTAACAGCCTTTTTGGGGTTCAGGACTGTTTCCCAACTTTTTCCCGGTTTATTCTACAAAATTTGCACAACCTTGCCCCGATAGTAGCGCAAATTAACATATTTGACTGGATTGCCAGTGCGTTCATAGGCACGAAGTGTACGAGTTTCATGAAACAAAGTTGCATTCCCAAACTCGCACCTAATTGAATTCCCCCGAATATGTGCTTCCAATCCTACTACACATTTGTCTTCCTCTTTTCATCCCATCACCAACACCTTTCACCTCTTAATTAGCATTTCCCCATCATCATTAGTCTCTCCTCCCTTTAAGCTCTTCCTCTCCTCTCTCATCCTCTTGACTCTCTCATTATACTGTACACCATCCATCTTTAAATCCCTTAATGACAACCCTGTTATTACTATCCCTTTTATCACCCCCTATTTCTATTATTCTATTATTCTACTCCTTTGGTAATTTTATCACACTTTCATCACTCTACCCCTTTCATCATTCTTTCCCTCTATCATTCTCCTCCCAGTCATCATTCTGGTAGTGGCAATGTCCCATGTAAGAAGACTTCTTAAAACCAAAATATGGGCAAAATTATAGGATACTAAAGCAGCGGAAAAATAAATGCAACAGAAAATTAAAGATTTTATTCTAAAAATGTATTTCAGAAAGTGAGCTATGTACAGTGCAAATATATAGGGTTTTACGTTATGTATTAAGTACAGAGGCAGTGGCATATCTATAATGGGTGCAGTGTGTGCGGGGCACATGGGCCCCCAGGTCCAGGGGGACCTCGCACCGCACACACTGCACCCATATTTTTTTTAAACTTCCCTGTCCGAGGTCCACGTCGGGTGTCACTGCTGCTCAGAACATGGGAAAAATGGCCACTGTGGCCATTTTCCGGTGTTCTGCACATGCGCAGTAGACTCCAGCCACTAGAGTGTGCCCGGAGTCTACTGCACATGCACAGAATGCCGAAAAATGGCCGCCGCAGCCATTTATTCAGAGTTCTGCGCATGCGCAGTAGACTCCGGGCACACTATAGCGCCCGGAGTCTACTAATGCTCCGGTGGCTGGCCAGCTGCATCAGTCGGCTGCCAGCCACCAGGGACAGAGGAGGGGGCCCCACACGAGGAGTGCACATGGGCCCCCTCCTCTCTTAAAACGCCTCTGTACAGAGGTTAGCCTTTAAACTCTACAGTAGCTTGATAGTTGAGCCTTTGATAGATCCCATACTTTAGTGTAAACCAAATATAGGGCCATTTTGTTTGCCTGTAGTTGCTGCACTATGGATAGCTGTCAAAGGGCCTGATTCAGCAAGGAATGCAGTTGCTTATATGCACGCAACCGGCCAATTGTAGCGTTCTGCGCATGCGTATGTATCACAGTGCGCATGCACCAAAAGCTACTTCAGTAGGGACTGTAATTGCAGAGGCTATGCAGACCCATGGCAGAGTGATTGGCAGGAAGTGCCGTTTGTGGGTGGTGATGGGGGGGAGGTCTTGCAAATGCAGGCGTGCCAGTGCGTTGGGACGGCGTTGCAGGGGCGTGCATAAATGAGTCACTGCAATACCATACGCAGCCTGAGGCCTCATAGCATGCGCTGAAATAAGCAATTCCTGAGTGAGGTCTGACATGCCTTATCTGTGTGTATGAGTCCGATGTTACTTGTTGTTACTGATTGTTTCACTATGTTGGCCAAGTATACAGATGTGAGTAAGGGCAAGTGGGCGTCTGTATGTTAGGCTGCGATCGCAATGCGAATGCAAATGTTTACATATCACTGCTGATATTAGCAACTGTGTTGCGTGCATGTAAGCAGAATAGCGATTTGTAGTGAATCAGGCACAATGTACAGTAGCACTGAAGAAATGCAGATAGAACACAAGTTGTTCAGGTCAGGAACATGCTGCTGTCTATATGAATTTACAAAAGGAATTTCTTCAACAACTGGGCACGGGCACAATACTTCACAATATCTAACTCATCAAAATAGCTCCAGATACATCCAAACATGATCAGTGATCCCAACTATCAGACTACAGCATTTCAGGAAGGTAATTCAGATAATAAATATTAGGCCATACTAATTAGCACAAACAGCTATTCTAGGACAGCTGGCTATAGCATATTTATATTAAATGAGTATCTGTTCAGTGTTGTAATATTAAATTAAGTTAAAAGAAAAATTAAGTTTGGGGCCATTTGCAGAACATACTTGGTGCTAGATTCAAATTTGGGAATAGCATAAGATAGAGCAAGTAACTCTGCATCTGGACAAACAGGGGCGCCGAGGTGAGAGGGGAGCGGGTACTAATTACCCGGGTCCAGGCTTGTTGGAGGGGCACCAGGGGTGGGGTGGGGGCAGTGGGTACTAATTACCTGGGCCCAGGCTTGTTGGGAGGACTGGGGTGGAGGCTTTTCTGCTGCTGCCCCCCTCTCCCTCTTAAGACTCTAACCTGTCAGCAGCACTGCTGGGCTGCAGTGGGGCTAGGGAGGCTGCTGAGTAGCACCCTTTCCCTCTACAGGGCACACTGTTGCTGCCCCTGGCATCTATATTTAGCTTGCCGAGTACCTGGAACGGCACTCTGTAACCTGTAGAGCCACCTAGAGCGTCTGATGTTCTGGGCTCTCTTCGTCTTCCTGATCCCTGTGGCCCTGTTCCATCAGAGTGACATCATGATGTCACTTTTGGATGCGCGGCTGGCACATGGTGGAAAATCGCTGTGCTATGACAATGGAAGCTATGTTAGTAGGGAGGTGGTATAATATGAAGTGATGCACTGTGCAAACAAATAAAATACTATTATGTAGACCCAAACCTTTGCTTCAATTAAACCTTTCTAATTTTCGTTTGAAATGCTTATCTATTTATCCTCATTTATAGCTTACATTAGTCATGAAACTGTGGAGACATTCAGACATTATATCATGTGGCAAGTTTGGGCCAAATGTAATAGGGTGAGAGTATAGAAACTGTGAGAGTTTAGCAGTAATCTCTCACACTATTACATTGGTCTTCAAAATGGGAAATCATCTGGATGAGAGTTTAAATTGTGAGAGTTTTTTGAGTCTGAAAAACATGTGAGTTTGTATGTTCTCTCACTCTATTACATTGGCCGAGTCTAAAAGTGTGAGAGTTTACTGCTAAACTCACATTTTCTAACTCTCACCCTATTACATTTGGCCATTTGTGTCTAATGTTTTATTGTACATATGGCTATTCTTGCCTTGAAATTTGCTTTTCCAATTCTAAAACTATGCAATGGCAGCCTTCAGGCCATAAGCTAGATGCGCACCCATGTTCTGTTCTTTCTTTTCTGTTTTTTAACGTAGGATAGGTGGAAGCCAAAGCAATTCCATGCACGCATTGATTATAACAATGTGAATAATTACCATGTACTGTACTGTAAGAGAGAAAGTATGACTTGCTCCTTTTTCATTTCCTCCTCCCATGATCCTTTTTTGTGCAAAAAAATTATGCGCATATCATAGGCAAATGCAGTGGCTATTCCCAGTTGCATGGAAACTCCCCGTCCCAGCCAGCAACACCAATCATGACCAAAACAGCAGTAGTATTATGTGACTTAACTAGAGCTGCAGCCACAACAAGCAGTATAAGGGCTGGAATGGAACTTCTGTGCATGTCCATTGGCAGCAGCTTCTCCAACCAAGGGGATATTCAATTAGCAGCACGGTTTACCCCACGACTAATTGCCGCGCCGGACCTATTAAATTAGCGGGGATTACCCCATGTGCGAGTCCCCACATTTGGACCGAACCTAACAGCTCATGGAGGTGCGAGGTAAAGTCAGCGGAAAAACACCAAATCGGGCTCATGCATGGGGAATAAACCCATTAATGCCGCAGATTACGCAGAATCAGTGTTTCCGTGCATGAGTCCCGATTTTTCAGCACGGGAAAAAGACTATTTAATTGATTAGCCTTTCCCCGCACAGCAGGGATTTTGGTCGGCAATCAGTTGAGGAGTAAACCCGGCGGCTAATTGAATATTCCCCCAAATCTGCTCTGTGCATGAATCTGACCGCTCTATCAGTGCACCAGACCACAGAGACTAGCTATCAGCAGGAGGAGACAGGTGTCTTAACATGAGGTGGGAGAATACTATAATGGAATTGTTATCCTTTTCCTGGACACTTATGTTATTTATATGAGATAAATATATTTAATACAGAAAGTTTGTTTTTGCGGCTTTCTCCCCTACAGCCTATACTATGGACCAGTGTTTCCCAAACTCAGTCTTCCGGGAACCCTAACTGTGAATGTTTTACAGGTCTCATCAGTATCACAATTAAAATACTTAGCACCAACTGTACATTTTTCATCTCAGGCAGGCTGACCCTACCATTGCATCTTATGGCTTACTGTGATCGCTGGCCCTGTATATGTTTGAGCTATTACATACTGTACACTGCACTTTGTATAAGACTAACTCAATAACCTAGTTCAGCTCACTGAGCCCAGGAATGTATTAAAGTAATAAATTACAACTTAAAATTAGATATTTTGATAATTCATTGATTTAATGTAATAGATAGCAGGTTATAATTACTATTAATAATATCCTCCAAAAAGTAATAGGTGAAAATCTGAAATAATTTGAAATACCAGAATAAAGAATGAGATCCCTAATGAGAAAACGGCAAATAAAAAGGATGTTCAAACACAGTAATGAGCAGGAGGGACAACATTTTCCAACTGACTCATTTACAAATAAATTGTTGTTCAGGGACAAAAAAAGTTAACTTATTTTACACTAAGCAATGTGCAAAAATAAATGGTAATCTGCTTGTTAGCAAGTACGATAGAATACAACAGCCATTAAAATTGTCACAGGGAAGGTAAATGTCATTGTGTGGCAAAGATAGCGCTCTGGGCATACACGGAGCGAGAACAATCTAAATGTGTTTTTGTTGCAGAGGTAAACTGTCTCAGTGGGAGGAAAGAAAAGAATGTGATACTCTTTGTATGCAATATTTCAATCTACAGCGGAAGGGAAGAAAACACAAGGCAATAACCACAGGCCATTACAAAGCATACAGTACATGCTACTTTACTAAATAATATATATTAAAGTTGAGTGTATGTATTGTGTGGTAGTAGTACATGTATATTTTGTAGTAGTAGGTGTGTACAGTATTTTGTTATTTTTGCAAATACCGACATCCCGACAGTCAGAATCTCAAAACTACATGGTAAGCTCCCTAATGCTAACCCTTACCCCTACCCCCCCCTCCCTCCCTCCCTGGTGCCTCAACCTAACCTCTCCCTCCTCACACCCTAATCCTAGACCCCTCCTTAGTGCCGAACCCTAAAGCTAACCCTCCCCTAACCTCCGATACTTACCTTCGGGATGCCGGCGGTCGGGATTACAGGAGCCAGGATCTCGACACTGGCATTTTGACCTTCCACATCCTGCACCTGGGATGCTGACTACATCCCCTTATCCCTTATGGGCCATCTAACAGTATTTATCACTTTAATCTCCAACCAGGGGTGTACTTTAATATTTACTGTCTCTTTATCATATACTGCCCAATGGCAAAAAAAAAATCAAATATACATATGGGCCATTGACAAGGATGATGCACCAATGGAAAATTACATACATATCTAGAACTCTGCACTTGTGTAGAACATGTGGGTCTATTTTCAGTGGGAGGACTCATTTCTCATTGACTCTTATGGATTGTGGTGGGTGTTATTGACAGGTGCCCTTTAATATGCAGTTATGGCTCTTGATCAATAGATTCATTTCTGATCAATTATTTGCGACTGGCATTTTCAAGAATATAGGATACATAAGTAGCACTATAATATATCCTTATCGTTGGTGACTAATAATGAGTGAGTGACAATGATAACAATATGTTTCACAGTTGAAATGTTTCCTATCTGACTAATACTTACCTAAGGGGTCTATTTACTAAGCAGTGTTAGGAGACAGAGTGTAAAGTGATAAGAAAGTGATAAGGTGCCAGCCAATCAGCTCCCAACTGTCATCTCACAGGATGTGTTTGCAAAATGATAGTTGGGAGCTGTTTGGCTGGCACCTTATCACTTTCTTATCACTTTTCACTCTGTCTCCTAACACTGCTTAGTAAATAGACCCCTGTATTTCTTATTTCTCCATCTTGTGTACTACAGCCATAGACTAGATTGCTATACCATACATTCAAGGGTGTAATACTCTCTCAGAAGGTAGCTCTTACAGGGACATGGTTAATTGAAATAATTTCTTGATATGGTAATGACATTATCAACACATTAGGAGGTTGATGTATCAAGCAGTGAAAAGTGTGGAGAAGTGGACCAGTGGAGAAGTTGACAATAGCAACCAATCAGCTTTGAAGTAGCATTTATCAGTACAGACTATAACATAATAGGCAGAAGCTGATTGGTTGCTATGGGTAACTTCTCCACTGGTCCACTTCTCCATGGTTTTCACTGCTTGATACATAAACCCCTGTGTTATTATGTCAATAGCACTCATGCTTTGTTTGGGACAATGTCATTTACTAAGATGGGTACATATCCAGGTATACTCAAGTCAGTCATTACAGTTAATTAATATAATATAAAGCAAAAAAAAAAAACGACAGGAAAATATACAGGACAAAAAAACCCTTACCATAAAATATAAGGTCATTAGAAATGATGGGATGTAGTCAGCATTGTGATGCCGATGGTTGAAATATCAGCACCAGAATCCTGACAGCGTTGGGATCCCAGCTCCAGAATCCCGACCGACGGCATCCCGAAAGTAAGTATCGGGGCTTAGGGTTAGGGTGTGGGGAGGGGGAGGTTAGGTTTAGGGTACTTAACTTAAGAGAGTCTGGATTCTTAGCATCAGGATGCCGTTGTTGGTATTCTGACCGACAAAATCCCGACTGCCATGATCTCATATACAACCCGAAATTAAAATAGTTTCTATAAATAAATTATGGTAAATTCTCTAGTTTCCACATTGATGCATTTTAAATAATATGTTTTTTATTCAATGCAGTCATAGGGGCCACTATAGTAATATATTATATTAATATTTGTATGTACTTAAACCATAACACACCTACTTATCAAGTAGCAGCTAACAAATGATTCAGTTGACAATACAAATTTCCTATTATTATTTGATATAGTTTTTTAATAAGTTTGTATAAATACTTACATTACAAGAGCTATAAAAATGAAAAGAACAAACAAAATAACAAAACACATCTAAGTGTTACATAGGAGAACAATTCTGCAGCTACTAGGACTTTTGTAATATTTAATGACAATTATTTTCTTGTACCTCTACAGACACATATATTACAGTGTAGTTAGTTTAATAATAATAATATGGATACATTTGCTTACATTGACTTTCTTTTAGCATAAAATTATATATATTTACATGTTTTATTTCTATTCTGTAAAGTGCTTATAGGGTGCATGACCATCTGAGAATTCATGGACTAATTAAAGCTCATTAAAGTGTTTCCCAATATACCTCTCTTTAGCCTTGAAAAGGGCTTGCAAAGCACAAAGCAACTGTTCATGAGCTAAAGATCTGTTTTTAGCTGTGACCACTGCTGTTTGCGTAAATGGTTTTCTGTTGTATTTACACTGTTACAGTTTTTATACATTGTTTTTCTTTTTTAAATAAGTATGTCCGAATCTAGGTATGAGTGAAGTTAGGGTGCAATTTCACACTTGGCCAGTCTTCTAAAGTGGCATTTTGCACAATATATGTAAATTACACAATTTACAGACTCTATGGGCCTCATTTACTAACGAGTTTTATCACCAAAACGAGTAATAAATGTCACTGTGTATGATAAATGGTGCTCCAGCCAATCAGCTCCCAACTGTCATTTTTCTAACAGTTGCCAGTTGGGAGCTGATTGGCTGGAGCACCATTTACCATACACAGTGAAATGTATCACTCGTTTTGATGATAAAACTCGTTAATAAATGAGGCCCTCAATACAGTAATGAAATGCTCAACAGCACATATTACCCCCTTCTGATTGTGTATTCACCCCTCCCACTAATCCCACCTAAAAGAATACTGTCACTTTGTGTAACTTACAATATAATACATATAAAGGAGGAGGATGAATAGAAAACAGTCTTTCAAAAATTCTTGGGTAACTTTGTCATTGTCTTTTTGGATGACAATCCACTTTTTCAACCACTTTTCTATGACACAATGGTCATGTTTGTCTTGTGTTGCAGACATTCAGGGAGAACCATTTTTATGCCATATTAGAAAAATGTGAAATTGAGGTTACTAAAGTTGCATTTTGGGGATATACCTCTCCAGATGATTTCACCATAGATTCAGCCCAATATGCAAGCAGTAATTAAATGTTACTCTCTGACATAGAGGGGTCTATTTACTAAGCTGTGCTAGGAGATAAAGCGATCAGTGATAAAGTACCAGCCAATCAGCTCCTAAATGCCATTTTTCAAACACAGCCTGTGACATGGCAGTTAGGAGCGGATTGGCTGTTACCTTTTCACCGTTCACTTTATCTCCTAACACAGCTTAGTAAATAGACCCCTAAGGCTATACAAAAGTTGTTAGGGTTCATCAAATGATTTATTTATACCTTCCCTATTTTGTTGGCCTGGATCACTGCATTCACTAAAAAAAGCTGATGATACTTCTGGTCCCTCTTAGACTCAGAGCTTTCTCTTTCCTCAAATCAGCATTTGGATCAGCCCCTGTTCTTTCTTATTTGGATTGTAAGGTACCTTCTTTACGTAGAAATTTTCTACTGTTGAGGTTAACTATGATGTGGGCAATCGCAAACTTTTAACAGTCAATTGTGCATTATTGGAATAAAGGCAGGGGCCGTTCAAGGGGTGGACTGACGAAGCTGTAGCCTGGAGCACTGACCCCTGGAGGGCACCTCTGAGTCCCCATAGAATAAAATGACATCCTTCTATTCAACGGTATTGGCGGGGCTGGCGGGTGGCAGCAGTGTATTCAATCAGCCACTGCCCCTACCCCACTGTGACTTATCTTCCTACACTGCTCCGTCTCTGCTGTTTGGGCTGCCTGTCACTGACAGCCTCTGTGATACCAGCGCAGAAGCCCGACCTCAGCTCTCCTCCCCTCTTTTAGGAGCCTGCTGCTGGTTTGGAAAATGTACGTTTGCAATTGTGAGACTGTGGTGTGTACTTAGCAAATGTGTGTCTGTGTATATGTATAGTCAAAATGTGTATATGTGTACCTAAAGATAGAAGTGTATGCCTGGTATCTGTATATGGGTGTGTGTGTGTGTGTGGAATGGCGAGTAGCACCAAATTGATTTCAGTTTTATTACCTCATCAGTAGGGTATATAAGGGGTATCTCCAGAGACCCACCATCACCCCTGAGGAAGTCCAACAGGACGAAACATGTTGGAATCAACTGTACCAGCCTCTTACAAAATTAGATAATAGTAAATGCGGAAATTATAAAAAAGGAGCAATCTCATAACTATCATTAAGGCCATGGGGTAACAGAGTATTCAGTTCAAATATCCAGAACATTTTTTGCTGGGATAGTCTGGTGGCAAGGTCACCTCCTCTGGGCCCCATTTTAACATGCTCGATACCTCTAAAGAGAAGATTCTCAGGGTTAGCGTTGTGATGTGTCTTAAAATGTCTGGATACAGATTGGCTCTCAGTTTTATTCCTTATGTTTCCTAAATGCTCCTGAATTCTAAACTTAAGGTTCTTTTTAGGTTTTCCTACGTATTTCAGGCCACATGGGCATTCTTATATGAAAATAATTGAACAGGTGTCTCAATCAATAAAATGTTTCATGTTGAACGGATTTGGAGCCGACAAAATTAGAGAACACTCTTCTGTTGGGATGTAGGGTTTGCACATGTTACAATGTACACACTTATATGCCCCCAGGCATTAGTTAACATCTTGTCTGGTAGGTCTTGCTTGTTTGAGCATGCTAGGGGCTAAGATGTCTTTGAAATTTCTGGGTTTTTTGAAGATAATCGTATGTTTGCTTGGTAGAATGTCCGACAGGATGGGGTCCATTTTTAGGATGCCCCAGGGTTTATTCAAAACTTGACAGATCATTTTCTCTTCATTGATGAACTGTGTGATGAAGGGTACCTGATCTTCCTTTTTGGGCCAGGTTTTATACTTTAGAATGTCTTCCTTATTCAGGGTTTCTGTATTAGAGATCGCCTCTGAAATAAGTGTTCCAGGGTATCCTCTTCCTTGAACCTTTCCGATATATATCTAGTTGTTTAGAGCAGACCTTATTATTGCTACAAATCCGTTTGATTTGGTGGAACTGGGAATAAGGAATGTTATCCTTCAAACCTCTAGTGTGTCCACTTTTACAGTGCAAGTAGCTATTTTATGTACGGATACTGGTTTAGGGCTGGACAAAGCTTAAGACCATTTACATGTAAATACACTTTTTCATCTACATCTTTTCTTTTCACTGAGTTTATTCTGCGTACATATCTGTCTAACATAAAATGAACTATATGGCGATTATAGTTATATATTGGCATAGAGGTCAGGTCATCAACTGGGCTGCAGGGGGAAGGAAATGCCTTACTAGTATAGGATTAGATGCTTGATAATAAATAAGCAGTTCTTATTGCTGATGTTTACTACTCTAGGCTTGTATGCCACATTTTGCAAAGCAAGGTAGTGTCAATGTCAACTAATTTACTGTAACTTACATTTCATTTTTGCTGAGCTGTGTTTTTTTTGTTAAGAAATCCCTGACAATTATGAATCATCAGTGGTATATATTTACAGGCAAGAAATGCAACTTTTTGGGGGGATGCTTATTCAAGCAGGAGATACGGAGGATGTAAAAAATGCCAGCACTTATCAGAAATGTAAATGTGGCATTTATTCAGTTTAATCTTTATATGCATTGCATCAGCCAAGTAAAAGAGAAGTTCCAATTAGAATCCAGCCACAGCACCACAGCTCATCTTGTCTGTCACAAATGTGACAGATTCCTGTTTTAAAGTAACAGAAACAGCGTCTAGCATGAGGCACTCCCACTAACATTTGCTTTCTGCAGAAAAGAAAGAAATCTGCTGCCTAGCATCACAATTAGGTCTCATGGTGTTGCTTACTTATAAATGGTGATGTGTTTGATGTAGAAGCACAAGTAGAAACTGATCGGAGAACTGGTACAATAACACTGTTAATTGCATATCATTTCTTTTCATATGATCGGTTCTACTGTCGCTCTATTTTAGGAGAAAATTGCATACTTGAATATAAATAAATGAGATTTGAACATACAGTAAGTTGTAATCAGGTGCCTTTAGAAGTGAGGTAAATTGATGCAATCAGTGATAAAGAAGAGAGATTGCATTACATTCCTAAGTCAGCTATCAGTCAGTGAACTGTTTCAGGTCTTCCTCTACTATGTGGGTCACACAGTCAGGTCTTCCGAAACAATAAAGAGAATAATGCAGCTTGCACCCTTTTGTCTCTGGATACTATAGTATACTTCATTAAGTACCGCTCTCATGTTATTTTCAGCTCATGATTGAATTAAGTAGGTGATTTTTATTTATTTATATACTGACAGAGATTTTTTTTTTATCTTTACTTTCATGTTACTTTCATCTTTACTCTGATTATCCTTTATTTGTAATCATATCTTATTAAATAAATGTATTCTATTCAGTAAGTCGTAGCTAGAGAAATAGTGTCTCACGGTTCCATTTGATTCAATTCATTTGTACCTTGCATAGATAGCCATATGCTCCCTTTCTGCACATAGATGTGTTACACAAATGAAGCATGTGCACCAGACTTATTTATGTGACACTGTAGGAGCAGTGGGGGCAGCAGAGAAGGTACGCTGCTTTTGGAGGATGAAGTACAGAAAGCTGTATATACTAAATATGTTTGTGCTTTTTTAAAATCGACAATCTTGCTACCGACACTTACGAGTAAATTTATCAAGCGGCATTCTAATCACATCGCCAGTTTCCCGAGTGTTTTGGGGTGGTTTTAAAGTCATTGGATTTATCAAAGGTGAAATCTTTACAAAAGCAACAAAAACACCATTTGCCAACATGATTCCCAACATCATTAACTTATTTTTTTACAATACAAACCATCAGATATATTAAGTTGCAGTATGACAAACCGCTGGAAAATCAACCAAACAAAATAGGTGCCTCTGGCCGGCAAAATGACTGAAATCGTACACCAATGGCCTATCAGCACACAGAAAGCTTATAATAGCCTACCCATACGTTATGGTACAGTTTGGTAATATTTTTTGAATATCTAGGCCCTTGTCCTGAGGGGGAGAGATGTGGGAGAGAGGAACAGCCCCACCCCCAAAACCAGGCTCTATGCAGGTCCCTCACTGTCAGTGTGAATTGATCTCATTCTAACCTAGAATTTCTCTCAGATTATAACATACTGTAGGGCCTGATTCAGAGGTGCACTCTATTGCAGCCATGACTGCACCTTTTAGAGAAGTAGAAGTCTGCGATAATATGCAAATGCTAGTTTTAACCTTCCCTTTGTGTACTAGGGTGCGCTGGAATGTGCAAGCCCTGAGCTGCCCACTTTTAATGCCTGTGCACACTGCAACTCTTCGCCAGCAGTGCATCATCGCATTCAACATCGATCCTTGCAGCGGCCTATGGCAGGAGCAGTGTCTCCTTCTGAACTGCATCTGTACATGGCCTCTGTGGCTGTGGCTTTCCGTTTGGAAATGCAGTCATGTTCACTGACACACCCGCGACACTCCCATTTTTTTGTGTTCACTTTAAGTCACATTCCAGTCACCATTCAGGAACCCTCACTGTTTCTAATACCAGTGATTCCGTACACAGCAGCAGCCTCGTGTTTCACACATGTGCCATAGGGGTTTTCTGAACTTTGTGCTCATGCACAGTAGCAAATAATTGTTCAACTGTACGAACATGAGCATTGTGTGCCACTCTGCAAGTTGTGTCTCAACCACACAAACCTCCTTAATCTTTATGAGCAGGTGAGACATGATTTAGAGCAATTTACATAAAGGACCTATGCATTGTCAGAGCTGCACAAATGAAGGTGCGCCCTACACTTTATAGGTGCAGGCACTTTCCTGTTTGTAAATTCTAACAAGTTAGGGAATACACAGCCAACATTTTGAGGTACTTGAGCCGATATTTAGTGCTATTAATAAATTGTGGTGCACATATACTGAATATACTTCCCTCTGCCAGAAGTAGGGGGGAAGAGTCTTAAGCTAGGTTTCTATAGGTTCTCAGGAAACCCTAATGTCATATTGGGCTGAGAGCACCTTTGTTTGAGGTGACTGTCAACATATATCATTTTCACCCCCTCAATGTGCAGTTGAACTGTGATGCTAACATGAGAATTATGAGTGTAATTTCTGTCTTTCCTGGGTCATTCCATGAGACATACAATATATCCTGTGCCAGACAGGTGTTTCCATATGTCTAACAGCAGATGACAGCAGACACATGCTATAGGGATGACTGCTAGGTATTTCCAATAAATATTGTTTTCAGCATGACACTTTTTGGCCTATGCATCACACGGGCTAAATACAATCTTAGGTTTTGTAATGATAACATGTTTGCTGTGTGTCATTTGTGGTGATTCAGGAATGGATGTTGCATCAGATTAATGTCCCCTCTGTTGAATCCAGAGATTATTGATGATCACAAATATTATGAGATCCATGTAACCACTAGGTGTGTGATAGAACATACCTTTGAACTATTGGTGATAGTACAGATGCCTTAACAAATCCAGTAGGATGTTTCACTAAACCTCTGCAAAGGTGTTGGAAATTATGCATACTTGCTGTATGCTATATAATATATATTTACATCAAGATAAGCTGTCTGGGCATATTGTAGCAAACAGTGAGAAGTAGGATTCTCAGTAACATCTTTTGATGTGGAGAATACAGAGGTGGGGACTTTACTCTAGCATTTTACTCGTAAAATACAGTATGAGCTATTATAGTGCAAATGTGCCTTAAAGATAGAGTATAACCACACAAATGTCCTAATCATTACAAAACTCTACAACAATGGGGTGAAATAGATGAAGGGGAAACCAAGAGACAGTCATCTCTTAGTTTTAGAACACTCCCAGTCTTTAGCCCAGTACAATCCTGGGTTGCCACAATCTAGAGTAGAGAGAATTCCTAAAAGTCATGAAAAGTAGAGAAGGTTAAATTGCTATTCCTGTGAAGGTTGGTCCTTTGGTGTGGTTCTTCTTTTGTGGACTGGGGATAAAATATAAATGCATGGAAAGTTAATGATAAACATTCACATCCCATGGTTGGACTGATCCTGCTAGTGGCCATAAATTCCATCCCTACAGTTTGGTCTCTTCTGCATTAAACATTCAAACTAGGGATGTGCAGGCTCGGATAGGTTCGAGTTTGCACGTGGAGTTCGGATTTTTCCCTCCAAAAAAACGGAACTCAGAACGAGGCAAAACGTCATCTTACATGGACGAACATCATCATTCCTGGTCTTTTGTCCAGGAATGATGATGTTCGTCCATGTAAGATGACGTTTTGCCTCGTTCTGAGTTCCGTTTTTTTGGAGGGAAAAATCCGAACTCCACGTGCAAACTCGAACCTATCCGAGCCTGCACATCCCTAATTCAAACTGTAAATCAAATTGTTTCTAACACTGTAGTCTTAGGAAGACTTTATTGAATTCATGAGGTTTTAATGTCATGAGTTTTCAATATTGTCTCAACAATGCCAGGTGATGGAGATAGATAGTGGCTGCATAAACATTGACTAAAAGCTTCTTTGCTGCTTCCCCTTCATGTTGGTGGGGTCACTTATTCAAATTTGGAGAAGAGATCGGTATAACCTTTATTTATAATATTTGATACCTTTCCAGGGAAAATGTGATAAGGGATGTATTAAGGGATAAAACTGGTAAAAATACAAGGGAATAGTTTGTGTTCTGTAATACTCTAAAGTCTAAATCAAACTTTGGGTATAATAATCCCCATTTTATGTATTCTTCCATTTTGTGATTCATGTAGTATCCCTGACTTTGTTTTCTCAGTAAAAACTGTTGTAAATAAGATAAAAATACCAATATAGCATATTTCAAAGTTGTTTTATATTACGTTGTTGAACAATAATAATGTTAATAATGTTTTAGCTGTGTTATCATTGGTTATCCTGCTAGCCTGGGTAAACCACAGTCTGCAAGTAGTGCAGGTTATTGAAACCAGTTTAGTTTACAATACCAAGTAGTTTGATTAATATGTCTGTAATGAATCCAAGGGCCACAAAATGCAGCAAATCATTCACATAGATCAGTTTTACAGTACATAAATTAATGAATGAACATATGTTAGAAAAATTTAATTCTGTACATAACCAGCTAAAGTGATCATTGTCACCAGTGAATAAAACAGAAATGATAATATTTTTATCTTAACTATTATATATTAACTCTTTTCATAACACAGATTAATTAATTAGTCAATGAACTGGTGTAAAGAATATGTGGGCACTGTATAGGGGGGCCGCTACTGGAGGCACTGTATGGGGGGTTGGCCGCTACTGGGGGCACTGTATAGTGGGGACTACTACTAGTGGCAATGCAAATGGGGGACTACTATTGGGGACAATGCATAGGGGGTTTACTACTGGGGGGGATTACTACTGGGGCAATGCATAAGGGGGCCTACTACTGGGGGCAATGGATAAGGGGATTACTACTGGGAGCAATGCATAGGGGGACTACTACTGGGAGCACTGCTTAGGGGGGACCACTTGTGACGGCACTGCTACTGGGGGCACTGCATAGGGGGGCCACTACTGGGGGCATTGCATATGGGGGCCCACCTTGCAAGAAAGCATATTCTTGCACCTGGGCCCACCACTCTCTAGTTCCACCACTGGGTAATAGGAAAAACTAGAAATATATGTTAAAATATTTGCTGGATCTTGTGGACCAAAAATAGCTCCAAGTGTTTTTAAAATGGACTGAGGGGTCTATTTACTAAGCAGTGTTTGGAGACAGAGTCAAAAGTGATAAGGTGCCAGCCAATCAGCTCCTAACTGCCATCTCGCAGGCTGTGTTTGGAAAATGAAAGTTGGAAGCTGATTGGCACCTTATCACTTTTAACACTGTCCCCTAACACTGCTAAGTAAATAGACCCCTGGCTCTTTGTAGTCAAACTGACTCTCAGGTTGAAGGTTGAAATGTGGGCTTTAGTGTAGCATAAATACTATTGTCAAAAGACGTTTGCTTCTTTACCATTTGCATATAGTACACTTATCTTGGTAGCAATTATTTCCAAGCAAGATTAACAGCATACTCACTTGCTATGAAGTTAATTGATAACTTAGAAAATGGACAGCAGCAGTAGACATAGATTCTATTCATATATGATCCCTTTGAAATATGTAGCACATAATCTCATTGGTCTCTAGCTTTCTCTTGACACATACGGATAATGTCATTAGAGGCTTCCATATTGAAAACAATCCCATGAAGATATTTCGCTGTTAGCTTCTAATATGACTGATATTCCTAATAATCTTTTTATATTATAAAAGCATTTACCATATCAAAGCAAAGCAGTTTAACCTTTTTATCCTATTATGGAAATTCAATTCTTTATCTCTCAATTGCATTCTTTTTATTTCTCCTATCTGTTTGACTGGCAGTGGCACCGGTAGTAGCAATAGAAAGTGGCTATTTAAATGCTTTTATTATTAATTTTAATATGTTACGTCCATAGTTAAGTAAGTCTACTTGTTTTTTTTTATTATAACTGCTCTAACTTTCAGTATGATACATGCCGAACATAGGGAGAAAAATCTGAGAATGCTGGGAAGACAATGGCACAGATTTATTGTGCTGTTTATGTTGTTATAGCTATAATCCACACCAAACCATAGCAATTTGCAATCCTTCTGCTCATTATAAAATTTTAAATTCTTCTCGTATCTCTAACAAATTGAGGGGCACTTATTCAAACTGTTTCATAGGTAACTGTGAAAAAAGGATAAAAATCTGATTTTCATAAATACCACTGCTTTATTACCAAATTGACATAAATTTGAATTTGCAAAATATGTTGTTGTAGGAATAGAAGAATATAACAGAAATAGTAAATTACAATACATTTTTCAGAAGTTTCAGAAGTATTTTTTTTTATTTTTATAAAATATATTATCTTGGTAGAGTATCCCCAGAGTTTTGTTTTTCGTGTGGTGTATTTCTGATAACTATTAACACAGGAAGGTGAAATAGGAAAAAACTGAGAGACCTGAGCATCTTGGGTTTAATATCAGCCCCTAATGCCAATTTCCTACTGCTTTATTATATACTCAACTACTTGCTTAAAAGCTGTGCACTGGATTTTTGTTTAACTACAAAAGTAATTTATAAAGATTAGTTACCAAGGCTCAACTGGCAAACACAACATTTTGGTAAGGGTAAATATTATTTCACTATCTGAATTGATTTCAGTAATTATTATTTACCTTTATAATGAGCATTTAAAGGTGAATGTTATGACTTGTTTCACATTAAATTCTAAGGCAATATCAGGTCAATTAAAAAAAAATAATAATGGGCAGAGAAGTCAATCAAATTTGATGCAGAGGTACTTAATATATCGATGCTGGAATTATGTTTTTGTTATGTTTTTGGATGACACATTTTATTTGCATCTTATTTCCTTCCCTCTAGTGACGTTTGGGGGAGGAGGAGTAATAGTAATAGTATAAACGTATTCTTAAAATAGCCACCTACTGGCATCTCCTGGGTACTGGTGGTTGTGATCCTGCTCTATATTTAAAGATACAAATATAATAGTTTCAGTTGCACTAAGGTCCGTATTCAACTAGCCTCGAAAAGTTGGAATCCGCTGAAAAGTATTGCGGATGACGTCATTTCGCCAGGCGGAAACTTTACGCCGTATTCAAATGCAAAGACTTTTCGTGTACGCGGAAATACATTGTAATAGGCAGAAAAGATTTGCCTATTAAAGTAGGTGGAAAGAAAGTGCAGATTTTCGGTTTTGGGGTGCAAAGGAGGGGAAACCACTCAGCACCTTTGGGACAGCCCCCCAAACGATAACTGCATCAAAAAATCCCTAAAAAACAAAGAGGAACACCCTGAAAAATTACTCAGAAAAAGGGGGCAAAAAAGTACAAAGTTGGGGTACAAACATAAAAAGTAGTAAAATAGACTTTGGGGGGGGTCTGCAAGTAGGGGTGAAGTTTTTTTTTGATTGCAGGTGCTTGTAACTGGTGGGATTTTAATGATATTTTTAACTTCTCTTTAGAGACTTTAAAATATGCTAGCACCCATTTTGAAGTACCCTAAATTTGACAGGACTACTTATTTTCACCAAAAAATACTCCTTCATGCCATTCTTCACCACTTCTTCAAAGACGCTAAGTAGAAACTATTGAAACAACTTAAGAACCCCAAACAGCTTTATTAGGTCTATTTGGGTACATCTACATTGATCCCCAATGTTATTGCACCTTTTTGGGGGGTTCAGGCTGATTTCCCCATTTCTGACAGCACTTTCCGCCTGTTCCGACATAGCGGCTTGCCATTTTCTCATCCTTTGGAATTAAATAGGGCGAATAGCGGGGGCGCGCCCGATAAGTTTCCATGCCCCAAAACACGCAATGTAGGCGGTAACTAGATTACACCAGCGGCGGCGGAATTATCACGGCTAATTGAATACGGGTCTATGTAGGAGTTTAATAATTAAAAATGAAATCTCAAATTTTGTCTTATGTAAAATGTGAACCATGCCAAATAGAATATTGTACTACATAATTTGATGACACTTTAATAGAAATTATAGCATACTAAAATGCTAAAAGTCAAAAGTTAGTTGAAGCTATTATTGTTGCATACTTGTTTATCAAAAATGTATTGACAGCAGCTCTGATAAGAGCAGAATCATGCTCTCCATCAACCACAAGTAGCTGGCTGGAGTAAGTATAGGATTTCCAGGCCGTAATAGATTTTAAAGAACCACCAGACAAGAAATAAGTAGTAAATAACTCCAATAGTAATATGGTATGCAATTAACATTCATATTTATTGTTTTAGGATAAATAAGGGAGTGAACAATGGCAGAAATACCATCTTTGTATGTGTGCAGTGGCTAAGGGGCAAGTAGTTTATAGGGGCGGAGGTTGGGCAGCTGCCACTGCCTTCACCCATAATCTTCTCCGAGTAAATGCAGTACACCGAAACCCTCATGCAAACCCTCATGCAAGCTCAGAATAGTACAGTGATGGGTGCAGGAGGATGGATCGCATCGAGGTCCTCTCATCCCTAAATTTTGCCAGTGGCCCAATGATGTAGGGTTCTGCCGAAGCACTAATGAAATCATCACTGAAAAATCTAATACCATATTGTATATATATTTACAATAAAATACATAGCTTTTCTACAGTAAAAGCATGATATTAATTGAAAGTACAGAATGGGAACTTAATCGGGACCATGCAGTTAGGGTAGGCAGCAGCAAATCTCATACTCCTGAGATTTGATCTAAAAATGATTAGAATAATACAAAGAACATATTTATAACTTCTAAAACATCTTCTTTATTGTAATCATTTTTATTGTTAACACTCACCAGTTTTGTGGAGCTCCCTGGGACTGCAGGGAGATGGTCGATGAGGCAGCAATAGCTCAGCCTCACTTCTGTATAGTCAGACACTGCTTGCAGAGATGGGGGCAGGGCCACACCATGGGAAGTAAGCTGCACAGAAAGAGAGCTAATACAGGCGTGCCTCTGAGTATGGGGGGGTTGTGCTTTGAGCCTTGATGGACACCTTGGATGCAGTGTTTACAGAACAGAGCTCAAAGAAGACACAGTGATGCAGGTAGGAAAATCAATGGACACTGAAGCTTAATGTAGTGAAGGGTAGAGTTACAGTGAGTAGGGGGGTGACACAGGCTCCCAGTACTCAGACCCATTTCCATTTGTGCCTCAACAGCCATCGACCTCACCACATGTCACTGAAATTAATCACTGTGTTGTATGACCTAACAGACTTGTGATGCCTACCAAGACCAAAAAGCAGCTCAAATGTTACTCTAATGGATTGTTGATACTTGATAAATTCTCATTTTATCTATTGTCTTCTCTTTTATAGACAGTAATATAAATGGACACCACCTCAATTGAGCACATTCATAGCAACTGGTGCAGACTAAATACCAGTAACCAGTAAAATACTGAGACATAACTGAAAAAAATTACTTTTTTCTCATTGTGACTTTTGTAACTGTTTTCAGATATTGGATTTTAAATTCTGTTAGGTACTTCAATGTGATTTTTTTTTGCAACGTAGCTGGAAAAAGGTGCACATTTGCAGGAAAATAGCATCAACAATGGAAAATCAGTATCTAGAAAGAGTAAGTACCTATTCCCGATCGGACAGATTTGCATCTGTCTTCAGTCACATCTTTTCGATGCTGAGTAAGGTGGAGCAGGGAGTATGGGCCTGATTCAGACCCGCTCGTGAGTGCTATGCGCTCGCAAGCGGGTCGATGGTGGCCCAGTGCGCATGCGCACGATGGAGCCGGCTCCGTCGTTCGCATGCGCGAGACCTGGATAGCGATGGGCAAACCGTCGCTCTGGGTCTCGTACCAAAGGGGGTGTGCTGTCGATGTTGAGTGACAGCACGCCCCCTTTGGTGGGTGGGCTGGGGGCGTGGCTGCCCAGATGGATGCGTTCCCATGGGAACGCCTACCGTCTGGGGCCGGCCCCACAGACATCACAAGTGATGTCAGTGGGAGTGCATTCGGCTCTGTTAAAACCGAAAGCACTTTTGGGCTTGCGGCAACGAGACCCTACCACAAGGGTCTCGTCGCAAGCCCGATGGTCGCGATGGTCTTGACCATCGCGACCATCTTCCTGGCCGCTTGCTATAGCTGTGGGTGGACACCTACAGCCATGCGAGTTGCCAGGAGGCCACTCTAAAAAACAGAAGGCCGGCCCTAATTCAGAGCGAGCGCTCTGTCAGAGCGAGCGTCCGGCTCTGCATCAGGCCCTATGTTGAAAGTTGATCACATTGATAGTGCTAGAACTGACTGCTATGAAAAAGTGAGACACACAGCAAAAGCATTTTTTTAAAAGATTTTTATTGCTATAAATAAAATTACATATATGTTGCAATGCTTGTAAACCCACGTTTATTAATTTAGGTTAGCCGCTATATAGTGCCTCTAAAGCTAAATTAATGCATTCACTTCCTTTTTGCTTTTACACAGTATCTTTTTGCTGCTTAGTACTTTATGTAAAGTTAATTCAGCAATCTTAACTAAGATAATCCTTTGTGCCTTACATCATAGCACACTGATGAAACACATCACCACCGCCTCTGCCACCCACTTTATTAGTGCCTGTTAGTGCCTAACAAATCTTCAAGGCTTCTAAGGAGATGCTCTATGCCACCCAGCAAGGTGACAACAGGAGGATCAGGGTGGATAGATTGAGCAATGGCATACAATTTGCTGATGATCGGAAAGCTAAAATCCACTGTAGAGTAATGGCAGCAAGCAGGGCTGGCTCCAGCATGACCCGCGTCCTGTGCAGCAAGGGACCCAGACGCCCCAAACCTTGCGTGAACGAAAAGGTTGTGTGGTCTAATTAACATAAGCCACGCCCCCTAAATGACACTATTTGGGGGGTGCCCATATGACACACCTCCCATTTAATGTCAGGTTGGGGGTGAGCCCAGCACTACGTCAGTAGCTGGGCTGCCCCCAGCTCTCTCCCTGTACTGCGCGGCATCCATTCTTCATCCCAGGGGCCGAGGTGCCCAACATCTCTACGAATGTCCCGCTGGTGGAACAGCATGGCAGTGTCCATAAAACGGGACTGTCCCACTGAAATTGGGAATGGCTGGGAGGGGTGCACCCTCTCTGGGGTGGCACCCCTGTTCGGCCACACTGGTCGAACATGCCTCGAGCCAGCCCTGGCAGCAAGTATGTGTCCTGGTTGACATGTTGTGCATTTCAATTGACTGATAAGAGGCAGTGAATCATGTAGGGAAGGTTTCCTAACAATATAAAAGAAAAATTGTTGGCGCTAATCAAGGTAATTATAAAAGAATATTTAATGAAAGGCAATAGGAGTAAACTCCAAGGAATAAAATGCATATAAAATTACATAGGTAGTAATAAAGAGACAAATATAGTGGGTAAAAACAATGACTAATCTGAAAAATCTAATAAAAAATAAAATAAAAAATAATAAATAATAAATAAAAAATAAATGAAATATACAATCAAGATAAATAAAAATAAACAATGTATAAATAAATATAAATAAGGAATACACAATATATGCAAATACAAATATGAATTCGCATGCACCACTGATCATATGGTGCTGCACATAAAACCACATAGAAATATCACATCACAGAGCAATTGCCGTATGATAGATACAAATGTATCCAAATCAGAATCCTAGAACCACTTGGTAAAAAATGTATACCAAAAAATGTATATACTTTTGAGTGTGGTAATGTTCCTGTTAAAAAGGTGTATATTCCCGAGCCAGAGGTTTCCCTGAAGCAGGATATAGGTATAATGTAGCTCATTTGTATATATCAGTCCCAATTAGAGCTATAAATAAATCCAACGGGAACAATGTTGGTTGGAGGCTGTGGAGTTACAGCGTGGGCTGTCAGACGGGAGGTAGTTAAACCACATGCATGTGTATTTTTAGAAGATGTCCCGCTCAGTATTCTACCCTGAAAATGGATCTTCCTTATAGACCAAGTACTACATGGCCCACGAGCCGGCAGTGGTAATTACCAGTGTAGTGGTCAGAAGAACCGGGACCCATGATCAGTGGAAACAGCAGCCCATATGCTTGTAAATCTCTCCACAGCAGGCACTTGTGTAATGCGTTTCTCCGCCTAGAAGCCCATCAGCGGTTTCATCAGACAGTGTGACTCACAGACCCGGCAGCCGCTATAAATACCAACTCCAATTGAACGGTAACAGGTGTTTTGTCCGAACTTCATGTAGCGCATGCGCACAGTATCTCCTCAGTTAATGATAGAGGTATTCTCCACATTTCTGATGCACATGCGTATTTAGATGTCACATCGGATTCCATTCTTGATATATAAGGCAGCCAATTTTTAAAGATAGCAACTTTATATTTGTAAGCTGATACATAAAGATGTTTACAAAGTAACCAATTGTGCAAATGGCAACATTGTTATTGTGCATTCACTACTACTATCAATCATTGAAACTAATATAGATAGTACTCTTACCACATAAAATCTAGATATATAGCAACATTAATAAAAATAAAAATAATACTGATTAAAATAAAAATACAAATAGAATAAAATAAAATAAAATAAAAAAATAATATATATATATATAGACAAATATAATAATAAAAAAACAGATACAAATAGCCATCTACTTATCTCTCATGATGTTAAAGATACTGGAAGACACAATACTGACCCCGAAAAAACTATTATATAAATAGATACCTATACATATAGATCCAAGAGAAAACTCGTAAACAAAAATGTCACAGAACTCATATTTCTTAGGTTTAACGTAATTTTTACTCTATTAAGATAAATAAAGCTCATTCTTATGGCTCGTTAACAATTGGACCCATAATCCGGCCCCTATAGACCATAGACTATAAATAGTATGTAAAAAATAGTACATAAAAAAAAAATATATATATATATATATATATATATATATCTATCAGAATATCAACCATTATAACTCAAAAAATTATTATTACTAATAAAAAGATAAAGAATAGAGAAATCAAATCTATGGAGAATCTAAATCAATAAAAGATATATATAATATATATGCAGTATGTAACCCCAAAAACCCACCAACTAATACTAAGAAGTGGATATCTATATCACCATAGGTCAGCCTTTGGCCAACACAGAATAAACTAGCCTATATTATTGAGTTCCACAGTGTCATTAAGACCTTGTGGAAAAAGGGTTTTGAGACGAAATATCCAGTAAGCCTCTCGTTTACATAAACCATTAAATCTATCGCCCCCTCTCTTAGTAGGTTTGACATGATCTATCGCTTTAACCAGAATGTTCTTTAGCCCTTCACCTTGACAGATAGTTTCATGTTTAGAAAGTGGATGTGTCCTAATATTCTTAACAAAATTTCTTCTATGTTCCATGAACCTAGTATGTAGAGATCTGGTTGTGCGGCCCACATACTGTAGGCCGCAACCACATTCCACTACATAGATTACATAGGTGGACTTACAATTTAGGAAATCTTTAATAAGAAATGTTTCTTTCGAAACATATGACATGAAATGGGTGGTTTTCCTCTCCGTATGTTTACATGTAGTACAACCGATACCCCCACATATATGAAAACCTGGAGGTTTCGGAGGGAGCCAATTAAGAGTATTCATAGAATTGTTGCCACTTCTTCTAAAATGACTAGGAGCTAATCTGTTTTTAAGATTTTCTGATTTTTTTAAAATTACTGCTTTATTAGGTATTATGCATGGACCTATATGTGCATCCAGCTGTAATAGTGGAAGATTTCTATTTATTATTTTCTTGATCTCCCCAGCATAAGAGTTACAAGTAGTAACAAATGTCATGGTCCTTTCTTTTGTTTCCTCACTCCCTTTTTTCCTCTGCATAGTATTGGCTATATCTAACTCATTGACATCGTTAAGTGCTTTATCAAGTAAATTTGTAGGATATCCCTGCTCAGAGAAAGATGTATAAAGAGATATAACTTGTTTCTCAATTCCTCCGGTTTAGAACAGTTCCTTTTGATACGAAGGAATTGCCCTTTAGGAATATTATTTTTCCAAGCTTTTAGATGATTACTCCTATAATTCAAGTACCTACTCTGCTCAACCTCTTTTATATAAGTTTTAGTCACAACATCACCATCTGCCCCAATATATAGTGTAATATCTAGATAATTAATAGAAGTGGCACTAATAGTGCTCGTGAACTTCAACCCAAATGAATTGTGATTCAAATCATCCAAAAATGATTGCAGTGAAACTAAATCCCCATCCCAAACAAAAAACAAATCATCAATATATCTGCCATAGAGAACCAGGTTCGCCCCGAGCTGCCGACCCCACACATGTTGTTCTTCGAACCGACCCATGTATAGGTTGGCAATACTCGGGGCAAACCTGGTTCCCATGGCAGTCCCCAATCGTTGTAAATAAAACCGTGAATCAAAAGTGAAGTAATTGTGTTTAAGAATATATTTGATACATAAAAGAACAAAATTACAAAGTGATTCTGTGATATTTGGATCGTTCTTGAGATAATGCTCAACTGCCTTTATTCCATCCTCATGTGGAATGTTCGAATAAAGGGATTCAACATCACAAGTGGCAAAAATATAACTACTTCTCCATTCAATACCCTTAACAAGATGTAAAAAATGTGATGTATCTTTAATAAATGACCGTAGTGATTTAACATGTGATTGTAAGGATGTGTCCACAAAATAAGACAGATTATTTGTGAGTGAACCAACACCAGAAATTATAGGTCTACCAGGTGGGGAATATAGTGTCTTGTGAATCTTTGGGAGAAAGTAAAAAGTGGGTATTAAGGGATATGTATTAAACAAAAATTTGAAAATTTCTTTATCAATCACCCCATCACCAAGTGCATTATCCAACAAACTCCTCAGCTCCTTCTGAAAAGGGACAGTGGGGTCGCCATCCAATGCCACATACTGTGAAACATTTAACAGTTGCCTATGTGCTTCCTGTATATAGTCTGTTGTGTTCATTATGACAACCCCACCGCCCTTATCAGCCGGTTTTATGGTGACGTTGGGATCCTCTCTAAGGGCCCTCATCTCTTGTCTTTCGTCCCTGGACAAATTATCCCTCAAATGTTCTTTATCTGCTTTTTCACAGAGAGTTCTAAACTCCTCAAGGGTGGATTGATAAAAACTTTCAATGTATGGACCTCTATATTGTAAAGGATAGAAATCAGACTTCTGTCTAAAACTGTTAGAAAAGCCACCATTGATATCAAACACCTGTGACACTTTAGGACTCCCACCCAGGGAACTGGATTCGGTGTCCAATGATTCTAGAATGTCCAGGGCCTCCCCATCGTATGTGTCCAAAACAATGGGGGAGCCTACTATATTTTGTTTTTTCATACCTTTGATGGCAAAAAATCTTTTTCTACTCAGGGTACGGACATAGCGATTAAGGTCAACAAAAAGGTTGAACATGTTAGGTTTTGAAGCGGGGGCAAAATTCATCCCCTTACTTAGTTGGTTTTAAATCTGCCTCACTAAGTGTTTTCGATGATAAATTATAAACTCCTTTCTCTCCTAGTTTATGCGTATATTTTTGTTTTTGCTTAGATTTTGATCTCCCTCCTCTAGTTCCTCTCCTTCCTTTTCCATTCCTCTTTTTAGGGCCCAATTGTGTGATTGCAAACCCCTGGGGTGGTCTCGAAATCTGTGACCATCCCCAAAAAAAGATTGATTTTCTAGTGGGCTATATTTCCTCTGTTTGCCCAACGGTCTCAGCTCACTTCTCCTATCTGGTGTATTAGACAGGCTAGGTGATTTATCATAATGACTCAGAGGTTCAAATCTGTTGGTTTGTGCATACCTACCTAAAGACATATCTTGCCCTCTCCAGCTATTTCTCCTATTCGGGAAATTATTAGCAGCTTTATTCATAAACCTGCCACTTTTATGGTTATCAAACCTGGGTTGATGTTTCTTAAAGCTGAAGCCACCACCCATGCCTCTATTGTGTTCCCGAGAGTTATCCCTAGGTGAGGAAATAAATTCATCCCTCCTCACTCTATTAAAGCTTCTAGTTTGTCCACGCTCATAGTCAGTTCTATCCCGACTCATTTTGTTTTCTTTTTGTTGAATTAGGGATTGTTCAAAACTTTCTATATTCTTATTCACTTTAAAATCTCGCTCTGAAAAACCCTTTTCATCTGTAAAGTTTTTAAGTAGTTCAGTAATTCTTTCAATTTCCTTTTGTGTATCGCTTACTTTGATTTCTCTATGTCTTATCAAAAGTCTCATATGATTCGTAGAACAATTATCTAAAATCGTGTTCCATTCCTCTGTAAATTTTTCATCATCTTTGAAAGTAGATGTTTTTAATATTCTTAGACCCCTTGGGATGAGATCAGCATCCAGATATTTCTGCAGAGTGATCTGATCCCACCAATGTCTAGTTTCATTTAGGCAGAGATTTTCCAATTTATTAAACAGTTTCTGCATATCAGCCCCTCCCTCGTCTCTTTCTACCACTATCATAGGGTCCAAACCCTTCAAATAAGCTTCCCTTCTGCCCATTCTTTCTGTAACACATGTTAGTAAAGACATATCATAGGGAAAAAGCTGCCTGCGACCAGTAACAAATATACAATATACAAAAAAATGCAAGCGCTAAACCCTATTATATGTCGTTATAAAAACTAAATATATAATACCCAATGAAAAGTCAGCCCTCTACAGTGGGGAAACTGGAAAATCCCCAACAAAAAAGTAACAATATAAAAGAAAAATAGTGGGCGCTAATCAAGGTAATTATAAAAGAATATTTAATGAAAGGCAATAGGAGTAAACTCCAAGGAATAAAATGCATATAAAATTACATAGGTAGTAATAAAGAGACAAATATAGTGGGTAAAAACAATGACTAATCTGAAAAATCTATTAAAAAATAAAATAAAAAATAATAAATAAAAAATAAATGAAATATACAATCAAGATAAATAAAAATAAACAATGTATAAATAAATATAAATAATGAATACACAATATATGCAAATACAAATATGAATTCGCATGCACCACTGATCATATGGTGCTGCACATAAAACCACATAGAAATATCACATCACAGAGCAATTGCCGTATGATAGATACAAATGTATCCAAATCAGAATCCTAGAACCACTTGGTAAAAAATGGATACCAAAAAATGTATATACTTTTGAGTGTGGTAATGTTCCTGTTAAAAAGGTGTATATTCCCGAGCCAGAGGTTTCCCTGAAGCAGGATATAGGTATAATGTAGCTCGTTTGTATATATCAGTCCCAATTAGAGCTATAAATAAATCCAACGGGAACAATGTTGGTTGGAGGCTGTGGAGTTACAGCGTGGGCTGTCAGACGGGAGGTAGCTAAACTACATGCATGTGTATTTTTAGAAGATGTCCCGCTCAGTATTCTACCCTGAAAATGGATCTTCCTTATAGACCAAGTACTACATGGCCCACGAGCCGGCAGTGGTAATTACCAGTGTAGTGGTCAGAAGAACCGGGACCCATGATCAGTGGAAACAGCAGCCCATATGCTTGTAAATCTCTCCACAGCAGGCACTTGCGTAATGCGTTTCTCCGCCTAGAAGCCCATCGGCGGTTTCATCAGACAGTGTGACTCACAGACCCGGCAGCCGCTATAAATACCAACTCCAATTGAATGGTAACAGGTGTTTTGTCCAAACTTCATGTAGCGCATGCGCACAGTATCTCCTCAGTTAATGATAGAGGTATTCTCCACATTTCTGACGCACATGCGTATTTAGATGTCACATCGGATTCCATTCTTGATATATAAGGCAGCCAATTTTTAAAGATAGCAACTTTATATTTGTAAGCTGATACATAAAGATGTTTACAAAGTAACCAATTGTGCAAATGGCAACATTGTTATTGTGCATTCACTACTACTATCAATCATTGAAACTTATATAGATAGTACTCTTACCACATAAAATCTAGATATATAGCAACATTAATAAAAATAAAAATAATACTGATTAAAATAAAAATACAAATAGAGTAAAATAAGATAAAATAAAAAAATAATATATATATATAGACAAATATAATAATAAAAAACAGATACAAATAGCCATCTACTTATCTCTCATGATGTTAAAGATACTGGAAGACACAATACTGACCCCGAAAAAACTATTATATAAATAGATACCTATACATATAGATCCAAGAGAAAACTCGTAAACAAAAATGTCACAGAACTCATATTTCTTAGGTTTAACGTAATTTTTACTCTATTAAGATAAATAAAGCTCATTCTTATGGCTCGTTAACATTCCAATTGGACCCATAATCCGGCCCCTATAGACCATAGACTATAAATAGTATGTAAAAAATAGTACATGAAAAAAATAAAAATAAATAAAAAAAAAATATATATATATATATCAGAATATCAACCATTATAACTCAAAAAATTATTATTACTAATAAAAAGATAAAGAATAGAGAAATCAAATCTATGGAGAATCCAAATCAATAAAAGATATATATATTATATATGCAGTATGTAACCCCAAAAACCCACCAACTAATACTAAGAAGTGGATATCTATATCGCCATCAGTCAGCCTTTGGCCAACACAGAATAAACTAGCCTATATTATTGAGTTCCACTGTGTCATTAAGACCTTGTGGAAAAAGGGTTTTGAGTCGAAATATCCAGTGCAGCAAGGGACCCAGACGCCCCAAACCTTGCGTGAACGAAAAGGTTGTGTGGTCTAATTAACATAAGCCACGCCCCCTAAATGACACTATTTGGGGGGTGCCCATATGACACACCTCCCATTTAATGTCAGGCTGGGGGTGAGCCCAGCACTACGTCAGTAGCTGGGCTGCCCCCAGCTCTCTCCCTGTACTGCGCGGCATCCATTCTTCATCCCAGGGGCCGAGGTGCCCAACATCTCTATGAATGTCCTGCTGGTGGAACAGCGTGGCAGTGTCTGTAAAACGGGACTGTCCCACTGAAATTGGGAATGGCTGGGAGGGATGCACCCTCTATGGGGTGGCACCCCTGTTCGGCCACACTGGTCGAACATGCCTCGAGCCAGCCCTGGCAGCAAGTAGGTGTCCTGGTTGACATGTTGTGCATTTCAATTGACTGATAAGAGGCAGTGAATCATGTAGGGAAGGTTTCCTAACATACCAAGTTAGGAATATGGGATTCCGGCCTGGGAACTGACATTTTGTCTATAGACATTTTAATAGCAATACTTTCATGTTATTATATTAAAACCGAGCTATAATGTTACTACATAAGGTGCATCAATATAAATACAGTACAAATGGACTCTACTAGGTTGAGTTTTAAATATGTAAATGGCTTAAGACAAGTGTTTACATTTTGAAGCTGAATAACATGCAAATAGTCATGTATATTTCCATTTTGCTTGAAGAAAAACAAAACTTAAATATTTTTTTGTGCATGAGTGTAAAATTAGTGGGAATTATGTGCTGCATATAATATAAAGCTATGCTATGGTCTGTTTTAAGCCACCTTTAAACAGATACTGTAATTGATTAATTCGACTATGCAATTAAATTAGCATAGTGAATTGATGCATCAATATATTATAGATGTTGCCCTCTCTGATTATGGCCTTGCTGAAAATGCAGTTAATTGCATTGACTGGTTGTCATGTCCTGGGTCTGTGAGTACTTTGGTTTTAGCTGCACATTCCTGACTAGTGTCTCTGCCCTCTACTGTGATCCCTCAGTGTCTGCATTGGTCAATGGTGTTCTGTCAGTCCCTTTTATTTAATGGTACCCATCAGGGCTGCCTTCACTCCCTCCTAAAGTTGCTGTTATCATAGTGCTCTTTGCAACTTTATCCAAGTATTTCTGGGATTATATTTGGCTCCCATGACCATAAGATAGCCCACTACACCAACAATGTTCTTTTAACTATTTCTATGACGTCTCTGCCCCATATATTCCATAAACTTCATCTCTATAGTTCCTTTTCCTACTTCAAAATAAACCTTGACAAAACTGAGATCCAGACATTTCCTCTCTCTTTATAAACTCATATTTTCCCTACTTCTTCGTACCATTAAGGCTGACCATGACTCCTGAAGCAAGCTATTTATCTTTTGGAATCATGGCTGTTAAAATTAATATGCTTCCTCGCTTACTCTATTTTTTCCAAACACTCCTCTGCTTTTGCTTCTCTGCAGATGTTGATTTCCTCCTTTATATGGGTGGGCAGTAGACCAACACTCTGGGCCTCTTTTGTTCATCGCCCCTGTACTGGGGACAGGCTGTAGGTTTGTTATTTTAAAAATACTTTTATGATGCTCAACTGGTGCATTGCATTTACTGGCACTCCCCCTCAGGGTCCCGTGTCTAGGTGGACATTGAGTCATCTGTCCTTCTCTATTCCTTAATCCCCATGCTCCAATTGTAGATCTTCTGCTCATGCTCACTCAGTTACAGTATTTATCTTTGGGAAAGATTTCTGGACTGCACAACCTGACTATATATATATATATATATATATATATATTGGGAGGTGCTACCTGATTAGTCTAATTGCAGGCACAGAAACAGACAAATCTCAGGTGCACAACTCCAAATTATTAATAATATATAAATGCAATAAAATTTTGCAATCAATAGAGGTTTTTAGCATAATCATGGCCAAGTTTATGGGCCTACCCACCATATCCAGGTAACCTCTTTCGGGTAGGTCCCTAACATACTAGGGTTCAAATCCAGAGCGCAGGACCCCCCAAAACTGGCCCAGCCAAGCCGCCCCAGGGCACCACCATAGTAAGAAAAGTGCAGTGTAAAGAGATAGTTAGGAGCAGCTGCAGCTACATACAAAGAATGAAAATAAAAAAGTGAAGTACATATATATTAAACACACACAGTGAAGGGTTAAAATGTGTTATAAAGGAAAGTGTGTTATAATGCGATGCCCTGAGACAGACCAACCAACGCAATCCAGGGGGACCCACACCCCAAAAATGAACCAAAGTTGCACTACAGTATATAACTTGTAGGACTTACCTAGAATTGTGCCCAATACAGTGTGCATATACATTACCATACTCCATGCTTTGAAACCAATAAGGAAGGGAGCTAGTCCAGAATGGGGGCGTCTCTTTTCCCTCAGAAGTGCAATAAAGCACATTAAATGGAGTATATGGGAAAGATTTCTGGACTGCACAACCTGACAGTATTTATCTTTCCCTGACATTCTGGCTTAGGGTCATATTCAATTGTCGGCGAAAAGCCGAGATCGGCAAACAGTTCTTGCCGGTGAAGCCAGGCGAGAACTTTTCCCCGTATTTAATCACAAAGAGTTTCCGCCAGTGCGAAAAGTCTGTGCCTTGTAACCAGTGGACAAGATTCACCTCTGAAAGGAGGCGGACAAAAGTACAGTTTTGGGGGTTTGGGGTGCAAAGTTGTTTGAACACCCCTGCAGCCTTGGGACAGCCCCCCAAAGGTAAACTGTGTCAAAAAAAGTTTAAAAAATACTTTAGATCACCCCAAAAAAGTACTTTCATTTTGGGGGCAAAAAAAAACAAAGATTGGGGACAAACTTTAAAACTAGCAAAATAGACTCCAGGGGGTCCCCCAAGTATGCCCAAGTTATTTTTTGTTTGCAGGTGCTTGCTGAAGGTGCGGTTTTTAAGTTTTTTAAAGATGCACTTTAGCCATTTTTAACCCTGCTTATACCCATTTTCATGTACCCCAAATTTGCTGGTACTACTAATTTTTTTTAAAAAAACCCCTGCTAAATGCATTCTTCATCACTTGTGCAAAAACGCTAAATAGCACCAATTGAGAGCATTAAAGCACCCTAAATACCTTCAGCAGGGCTATTCGGGGGTATCTATACTGATCCCCCATGTCAGTGCATCTTTTGGGGGGTGTCAGGCTGATTTCCCTAAATCTTACAGGACTTTTCAATGATCTCAGTTTCTTCGGGAAGCATTCTCGCGTCTTTTGCAATTGAATAGGGCGAATCGCGGTGACGAGCGCAATACTTTTCCTCATGCAAAACTGGCGAAGATGCCGAAAACTCCGGCATGCGAAAAGTCCAGGACTTTTTACTGGCAATTGAATACGGGCCTTAGTTGCAATAAAATGTATTCTATAGCCCCTGCCCCCTCTCCTCTTATGACCCTTTTGAAATATACAACTTTTTCTTCCTGTTTTTTCCCCCTCATTTTGATTTCCCCAAGGGGGATGTTTTCCACTTTCACCTCTCTTCAAGATCATTATCCTTGCCAAGTTCTTCTGCCTCATCAGTTTCTTCAAATTAGGAATTTCTATCATACTCATCACTTCTGGCACTTTTCAGACCCCTTTCTCTTTTTAAATCGAGCTGCCATTTGAATTTCAAGTCTAAAGGCCTTGTTCCCCTTCTGATACTTGTTTTCCACTCGATTGCATAACATTTTTTCTTCTACCATTCCCCATTATTTTAGGGAGTACTTGGACAAAGGGTCCTTCCTCCTTATTTGGTGGACCTGTCCTTTGCTGCAGGGATTCTGGGTGGGAGTTCACTCTCTCCTCACTTTTCTCCTGGCGTCTGCAGTCCCTTTACTCCCCAAACATGTTTGCTCCCTCTACTATTCCCTGATTTGTCCAAACAAAAAATTAAGCTTGTCAGACATGTCCTCAGCACAGCCACCTGCCCAGTAGCATATCTTTGAAAGTTGAAACACTCACCCACTATGTCAGCCCTCCTCCACAAGATCTGGTTTGTTTATAAAATGAAGTGCATGACCAGAATTCTAAGAGGTTCCTCAAGTTTGTTCATTAAAGTGTGAGCCCCTATGTCCTCCAATGTTGGTGCCCCCACTCACTCCCTTTTAATGTAGATCTTCCCACTCAGGTCCTCATTGCCCACTTTTGTCCCATTACCGTCCTGCTGCTACTCCCAGTTTACCTTCTTTTCTCTTACCTATTTCTTTTTTCCATGACCTACATTGAAAAATTGTTTGCCGAGCTGCGATACTCTGACTTTGTTATGCTTCACTGCATTGCCTATGTTTTTTATATGTAACTGTATACCACTGTCCCCTGTGTGGGTTACTTTGTGCTCTGCCTGTCATGCTTGGCATTCTAATAAATTCTACTAAAAAACATAATAGCATTTTGTATACATGAATCTCTATCATCACTATTTGTAAGGTGTACGGGTCATTTATGACCGAATGACACATAACAAAACAAAATGTGTGTGTGTGTTATGATGACCAATACTTGCAATGTAGCTATCACAGCTATAAAATAGGAGAATGGTGTTCATTTTCAGCACAGGCCTTTCTTAGGGAGGGTGGACGTTATGAGAGCCTGTTATCAGTTTACAAGTGACATCTGCAGAAATGAGTAAAACTGACAATTCTAAATATTGTTATCACACAGAACATACTAACCTCTCCAAGCCAAACCGCAGGATAGTGATAAACCAAGAAGCATTGTGTGCTATCTTCATTATTTCTCCCCAAAGTGCATAATAATGACTAAATTATTGCTTACATGGATAATACAGTCTATATTTACCATACCCTGTGGAACTGTACTTTGGCTTTGCAGAGAGCAATGAAGCCAGTGTCCAACCAGCTAAGTGACTTGAACATAAAATATAAATGGGAAAATCCATTTCCAATAATAGCATTGTATAACTACCATTGCAGCCCATCTAGACCTCTGAGGCAGCATTACTTTTTGTGATAATCTGAATATCCCCAGAGACCAATTATGCAGAACACAGAACGTAACTGCATAGTCCTCATATCATGTAAAAGCTCTGAGGGAGAGGTGGGAGATCCAAAAGCAATCCATATGGAAATAGATGATGTTGTCTTATCTCAGAGGAAATGCACTTTATTGCTGATTATACCCAGACCATAACATTGTGCTCCTTCAATTGTCTGTCTGGCATGTGTCTCATTTGGACATGGATGAGGTCTTCATGGTCACGGTATTTCAATACATATGAAGAAAAAACTCGCAATAGTGTAATAAGAACAAAGATGGTGGGGCAGGGAGTGGGGGAAAAGGGCAATAATAAAGTGCTTGATGTTGTTATACAAGACAATTCTGTGTACCAGATGGTAATTCTTTAAAGCTTGTCTGTGTTATGTTCCATATATACCTGCCGTCTCAGTACTTGGTCTGGTGTGACTTTCAAATGCATATAGATGATATTATCACAATGTCAGAACCCCAGTATACAGTAGCAGCATACAAGCAAGAAATAAAAAGATCACGACATTGTGATATTGCACAGCAATGGTTTACAGGTGGGGATAAAGTGCCATGATAATAAATAAAGTGCTTTGTGCTGTGCTAGCAGTAAAATCTGTGTACCAGATAGTAAACCTTTAAGGCTTATCTGGGTTATGCTTTGTATACAACTTCCATTTTCACTTGGACATGTCTAGGCATGTGGAGATAAAAGAAATTCTCAGAGTACAATATATTTTTATAAAAGCATATTTATTGCAATAGCACAGCAAATATGAAAAGCATTATAATGTACAGTACATAGAATAAAAAACAAGGTGCTTATCTGTAAGTATCAGTGTAGTCCTTGCAGTATAGTGACCTTTAGTAAGGAATCTCCTGAGAGCACTGGTAGCAATGTAAATAGTACAAGCTCAGAAATGTGGCTGTAAGTTAAAAGGTAGGTAGGTAAGTGAGGGATCAACTTACCTAGCTACCTACCTTCTCATTGAAGCTGGGTGCACACTAAGCGATCCATTGAACAACACTGTATATCGTTCTTACGCGGATCAGAGCGATATATCGTGTGGATCACATAGTGTGTACCCTCGATCGCTTGTGTCCACGGGTTGTTCATCACATCGTCCTATCTGCTGTGCTGAACAGCAGATGGGATGATGCAATGAACGATGCCATGCTGCTAAATGCAGAATGGAGTGACACATCGCACCATCTTCCACTGCGTCGTGCAGTGTGTACGGACTGTGATGTATCTCTCCATCACATTGTCCCGTCGCTGGGTACACACATCATGTACTGTGTACCCAACATTACAGCCTTCAACTACACAATTTATTGGGGCATGATTAAGATACCAGAGGGTATTGAAACATTGCTCAGTTTGTACTGTTTCTGAATGTGTATTAATCTTATAATGGAATAACTATACAGATGTATCCCATACTTGCCAACTTTCCCTGAATATCAGAGAGACTCCCTGAAATAATAACAATCTCCCTGACTTCCTAAAGAGTCTAGGGGCTAAATTTACTAAGAATCATGTTTGGACGAGATTAAACTCGAACAGGTTCCCATAAACACGCTTGAGTTTTCCCAGACCAAACTCGCAAAGTTACCAAGAAGTGAGTTTTGCTAAATTTTTGATGGTGAATGCAAACGTTTTTTGTCGTGTGAGTTTTAGGCCAAATATGTTTGAGAATGGATGTGTTTGTAAAACACATGTTAGAATGGATGTGCTTATAAAACACGTGTGAGAATGGTTGTGTTTAGAAAACACACAGGAGAATGGTTGTGTTTAGAAAACACACAGGAGAATGCATGCATCATCCTAGAAACATGTTCTGATTGAAGCAGTCACATCATGTACACACTGTCTAAGCATATAAAAACATCACAAACAGCCCAACCTTTGAGAGTTTTGTTGTTTGGAGGTTGCAGAGGGACAGTGAAGAGTGTGTTTAGTGGTGTAGGAGGGTTTTTGGCTACTTGAATAGATTGCTGCTTGGTATGTGGAAATAGTTTTGTGCTTATTCATTGTCTTGTCATATATCTGTTTGTCACATTTTTCTTGATTGTGTTTTTTTCTTTTGTCCTGTCAGTGTTTTTTTGTGTGGCATGTGTGTGGGTATTAGGAGAGGAGGTTTGTGTTCATTTGTCTTTTTTTCCTGTGTGTTTTGCATTTGTATAGGAAGGGAGAAAGGAATATGTCCAGGGCAGAGGAGAATCAGGGAGAGAGTGAGGTGGAGGAGGTTGCATCTCAAGAGGCCCTTTAGAGCAGTGCAGGCAGCAGTGATGAGGTGCCCAGGCAGAAGGGCAAGACCAAGATGGGGCACAATGTGAATTTTTCTGTGGAGTTAAACATAGTCCTTGTGCAGGAAGTCATGAAATCCCACCACGTGCTGTTTGGACATAAGGCTGCCAGCAGATTGACCAGCCACAATAATACCATATCATTCAGGACATTAGGCATGCCCACAATGCTAAAAAAAAAAATCTACCCTGACTGCGACTACCCTGACTGCGACTCCTGGCTAGGGAAGCAGATGCAGGTATCCATTAGTGGCTGAAATGCAGCCATTACCAGAGTTACTGTATGTACCATGAGTATGTTGACTGGGATATCATGAGAACTCTACTGGTCACAGTACCAGAGTTACTGTATGTACCATGAGTATGTTAACAGGGATATCACGAGAACTCTGTTGGTCACAGACTGAAAATAGTAGCCAGAGACAGAGTGGGAATGTGCTGTGTCAGGGTCTAGGTCCAGTTTGACTTGGTCTTATAAATGGAATATGTTGTTACATTTCATCTGGAACATCTGTTTGAATTCGCCATCGGCCAATGCATTCAGGTTCAAACACATCCAAAAAAATGTGTACTGAGCAGCCTTTGTGATATCTGCATTACCTCCATTTCTGCTCAGTTTATTGCTCCTGGGTCTAGCAGCCTGGTCTTCCAGCCTGGTGGTAGAGCCTCTGAAATCCCAGGCACATGCAATGAATACCAATGGTAGTATATATTGCCATTTTTGCTTCATACAAATCAATGCAGCTCATTTAGCCCTTTTAATAGGCATCATCATTGTTTTACCACTAATTGCAACTTGAGAACACATGCAAACTCATCCAAACTCACCAAACACTTACCTCAGGAGGTCATCTATTTGAAAATGTTATTTTGTTGAGAGTTTTGTAATTTCTCATGTGAGTTTCAAAACTCGTTTCTTGGTAAATTTGCGTGTTGTATTACTTTCTATGGAAAGTACTTACGAGTTTGGGCGATGGTGTATTTGGTCGTCTTTTGTAAACTCATGCAAGTTTGATGTCTGTTTCCTGCGAGTTCACATGTGTTTGCCATTAGTAAATTTGCCAGTCGGAAAAGGAGGCAAAACTCCCGTGAGATTGCAATCTCACCCAAACACGATTCTTAGTAAATTTACCCCTAGTAATCTCCCTGATTGCACCTTACATCCATTATGTAGCTGTAATATAAAAAAAACCCCAGAGATATATATATTTAAATGGGATGATTAGTATAATTTCCCTGCTTTGGTTATAAGGCATAATGATCCCTATGGCTACATGCATTTTCTGAAAAGTATCAGTGTGTTTTCATCAACAAGTAGATCTTACTAACTGCTTTGGGGCTCATTTACATTTGGATGTAAGTCAGGTTTATGGCGCGCCTCTCAGATGTAGATGGACACATCCATTTTACCTCCGCGCTCATAGCTGTTTCTTTCACAATCTCCCTGAAATGTTTATCAAAAGTAGGCAACTTTGATGTGTCCCTATACATCTTCCACTGGTTTCACAGGTTGTGTTATACATTTGTATTTGTGTTTTTATATACATTATTATGTATAGGAAAAAGAGTCTCCTGCATACAGGGCTGTAACAGGGCTTTAATGCGCTGTGTTGCATGACGTCGCACATAAAGGGTGTGGCCAGCCAGCACCCGGAAGACGCTGTATACATGGCAGGGTGTCTGCCTGTATACAAAGGATGGTGTGGGCGGCACTGCCGGCATCCAAAGGATGGTGTGGGTGGCACTGCCGCATTGTTACTGGCTGCAGGGTGCCGTACTTTATTAATGAATGGGATGAGTCAAGGTTGTCACGTTTCCCTTTATTTTGTTCTAATAATGGAGTCATCAAATAAAATCAGAACAAACAAAAGATCCCATTTATGGACAAAACATCATTTGCACTTTTTGTGCTTTTTTTCATGGAGTACCTTAATGTCTTTAACACATTACCAAAGATATGATTTAACACTGATACATAGGGGTAAATTTACTAAAGTGAGAGTTTTTAGAAGTGAGTTTTAAAAGTGATGTAGGACCATAGCAACCAATCAGATTCTACTTAACATTTAACTAGCACCTTCTAGAAGATAATAGCTAGAATCTGATTGGTTGCTATGGGCAACATCACTTTTAAAACTCACTTCTAAAAACTCTCACTTTAGTAAATTTACCCCTAGAGTTACAGGTAAGTTGTCTGTAATTACATGCACAGATTAACATGTGCATAAATTGGTTTATGCTGAGTTGGGAGCAAAGCAAAAAGAGCAGGTACTTAGACAAACCATGTTGCGATGCAAGAGGTAGACAAAGATTATTTTGTTTTATGCAGGGTAAATACTGGTTTGTTATGCATGTAGCCCGCAAATGCTGGACAGCTTTATTTTTACATTGCATTTCAGATTCCAGTTTGCACACACCCCTCCAAAATCAAAATCTCTCTACACATTTAAATCTACCCCACCTGCAGTGCAGCATGGTTTCACCAAGGTACAAACTGACTTGCTCTTTTTTTGCTTTGCTCCCATCTCTAAATCATCCCAATGTGTATAGTGTGGAGTTGGCTGCATCTGTGCAAGTGGATCTCCCTCTCTGTATGCTTAGATGATAGTCATCATCATCATCATCATCAGGGTGAAGTTGTATCACCCCTATGTAGGCGTAATTATGCTTCCATCAAATTCTGTGTAACCCGTAATTCCATCAACACTCCCTCTCTGAGGTTTGCCCACATGAGAACGCCTAACAAACCCAGTTATGCCCCTTCAGTCACAAGTGGAAATACTACT
Organism: Taudactylus pleione; assembly: GCA_031769625.1. Classification (NCBI taxonomy): domain Eukaryota; kingdom Metazoa; phylum Chordata; class Amphibia; order Anura; family Myobatrachidae; genus Taudactylus; species Taudactylus pleione. Next base: position 4,091,311 of record JAUIMM010000039.1, read on the forward strand.
GAAATATGTATGACTTTGCTTAACCCATACTCGCGTGTACCCAATTTCAGAGCATGAGCAGTAAAAACAAAATGAGATATGCTATGTATCATGTTCCACTCTGAATGAGCTCCTTAAACAGATCATCAAAATCTACCTTTAAATTCACAAGAATGTTATTAAGTTACTAAAGGTGAACTGAAGTCTCTCATTTCATAATAACTCATATTGGCAAGGGATGTCTCCTGTCTCAAACATCACCTTTAGACATTCTGCTTAAATATCCAGAAGGTAACTTCCATGCTCTACTGTAAATGACCTACATGTGGTCCTGGACCTATATTGGATTATTGTGGCTCCAGCTGTGTGGGACTACAAGAACCTGCATACCCTGGTGTCCTGTGGGTAGATCTTAGTCCCAGGGAAGCAGAAGGTTGCCCCAGTGTGGGTGAGGTGTGATGGCTGGGGGTCTGTGTGCGTAAAGGAGGCCTGCTGCAGAAGAGCTGCATGGGCAGACAAGACAGGGAGTGGGTCTGCCCGGGCAGCAGATAAAGAGCCAGGAAGGAGTGCAGTATACTTACTGGTTAGTGGTCTCATACTCCGATCTGTCCAGTGGGCCCACTTTCTCCGCTGGGCTCAGCAGCAGTCCATTGAAGGAGAGCAGCAGCAGTGGGGGAACGCCTTTGGAGCATTGGGGCACTTGTGGCCAAAAGCGCTGACTTCTGTCTCCAGCCTGAGAGCGGTGGGATCTGTGGCCATCCCGAAGCACAGATAAAGTCCGGGGAAGGTGTGTCCTATGGTCTCTCTGCCTATTCACTCACCGGCCACCACTGCTGCTGAGGAGGGGGCGGGGATGGCACCAAACTGCTGAGCTGCGGAAGAGAACTGGAGCACAGGCAGCAAAATGCTGTTCTGCTCTCCATTACTGTACTGTTTGTGGTGACTGTGTGGGGGCCCCTTATGTGTGGAGATTAATGTATATGGAAAGAGGAATATTTCAGCTATGCATTCTGGGAATTGTGGGTCAATTACAAATAAAATCCATTTAGGATTCCTTAAAATAGGTTTATTTCACATAGTTGATTCTCAAATTAACCTGTGGTTATATTGTGTAGTTAACACAAATGACAATTTATTTGTGATAGTAGGTGATGATGCATAGTTTGAATGCAATGGAGCCCCAAATCACAGGGGTAAAATGTCTTCACTAGAAAACTGCTTGCAAAATACGGATTCACTATTAGGTCTCATCTGTAGAGCAGACACAACATCCTCTCATGTATGAAAACTCACTTGTAGGTGATGTTACGGATGTATGGTTAGTCTCTAGTTGAATTTGTTTGATAACCCCCACGGCAAGTTCTTTAATAAAGTAGATGTTTTTCTACAGGTAGAGGCTTTGTAAAATTCAATGTGGCCATTTGTATTACAGTTGTATTAAAGCATTCATTTGCAGTCTAATGCTGGGTACACCTTTTTATGATTGCAGCTGATTGGGTAAAACTGTCCAGATCAGCCATGCAGTCTGCCCGCAGTGTGACCCCGTCAGCCGCGTACACACTGTGCAGACATAGCACAGTGTGTACGGGCTTCTATGGGATCGGGGGGTCGAACCGACGAATATTAAACTGTACATAAGATGCGACCTCCCGATCCCGTCAGTTGCAGGGGCGTTAAAAGCCGTTTATCGGCTAACGCTCCTGCATCGGGACAGGGTACACACATATACAATCCAATGGTCGTTCTCTCAATTTGGATGAATGGCCCGATGATTGTATAGGTGTGTACCCAGCTTAAGGCTTTCCTCATTGCTCACAGTCCAGTGAGTATCCAAGTTTGGTTGTCGTGTATGGACTTTATTTCCTCTACAACTCCTTCTGTGTATCTGTTGACTTTTCTAACTGTTAGATAAGATATGTCTTCTCAAGATGTGGATTACAAATGGCCTGATTCAGAGGTGGATGCCGTTGGATGCAAGCAGTCGATTTTTTCAGTCTGTGCATGCGTCCGAGTCGCACTGCACGTGTTTCTCTATGGTTACTGCAAGGGACGCAGAACAAATTTGGACACAGAGAGGGGCAATTTCAGTGGGCGCTCCTGGGAGGTAACAGGGGGTGGCTGGTGAGACACAAGCATGTCGCATGCATGTTACGGTCATTGACTGAAACTTTTTATACAGTTGCACTGATTTCAGTGGCCATGTTCAGATTCTGCCCCTGCATAGGGCTGGTGTAATGTTTGAATGTGCGGCCGATGGTGCATCTTAATATACAAAGCGGTGGGCATCTCTGTACAAATCTTATTGGCTGCGGCATTAGCATAAAGGCACAGTCACACTATGTAAAATGTCGCACCCTTGGCTGCATTAGCGCCCTCCTCTCAATCAGGCCCATAATAATTGCTCTTGCTTTGTATGACAGAGTTTTCCAATACATGTTGAAATTTGACTTTGCTCATTGTTATTGACTGTCATCAATGTTGTCTGACTGAACAATAAGCTCAATCAATTGTTCAGAAGATTTATTGCCAATCTCTTTAGTATTTATGCTCCAAAATTAAGGATGGGTACGCATTAGGCGGTATGCATTTGGGAAACCGGCTGCCTTAATACCGACAGCCGGCTTCCCGGCTGCTTTATCCCGGTGTGGGATAAATGACCGGCATCTATATCTAGATGCCTGTCATTTACCCGATGCTGGGAGACTGGCGCCCAGCATCCCGATCAAAGGGATGCCGGGCGCCGTGAGCGGACAGCCACGGGGGGGAGGGTTAGGTTTAGGGCACCCGTAGGGAACTTAGGGTTAGGCACCCCCCCAGGAGGTTTAGTGTTAGGCTAGGGGAAGGGGGGGTAAGGGTTAGGCAGCACTGTCAGGCTTCCGCTGCCGGGCTCTGCTGATCTGTTGGGCTGCCGCTGCTGGGAATCGATCTGCCGGCCATGCGGCAGCCGGGATTCCATACCGATTCCCACTAGGCAATATATATTGGACGATATGTACTTTTCAGCCAAATTGGAGCGACATATCGTTCACATTGCATAGTGTGTACACTCAATTGCGCGTTCACATGCATCGCTCATCATCACATCTGATAAGAAGATGTGGTGCACATCGTGCAGTGTGTATGCTCAACCGGAAGACCACAAAATATCTTGGTCCAATCTTTCCTCTGAAGACATCACTTGAGCTGCCAGTGATCTGCATAGTGTATACAGGAGAAAAGATTAATTGGATACAATGCTCCGACATGATATATTGTGTCGTCGTTCTAAAGTTTGCATTGTGTGTACGCACTATAGCATATGTTCTGGGATGAAAGGAAATTGGAATGCCCTTTGCATCTTTTGTATGTCGTACTGATGTGTAACCGACCTAAGTCTAGCAAGGCCATTGCATTATACAGTACCTTAGGTCTTCAACAAAGTCTGATGCTGGCATTCACCTTGCTTGGTCTATGATTCTGTATCCTTTGGAACTTTCTGTGTATCCAACACAAATCCTTTCTAATGCTTTGATTTGTAGCTTGCCGTGTTCAGGAATAAAACAACTACTTTGCACTGAAATGAAAACGCTGATGTGCTTTGCTTTAAGTTTCTCTTCATGCCATTGTTAATATGGAGATTTTTTTCACTGTTTCAGAGAATAATTTGTTTGGCAGGTGAGTAATGCTCATTGTTGCTTCCCCGGGTAGTTTTGAGATATGCCAGAGTCTGTTTGTATGCATCTGCTTCTCTCTGTGAACGTTCTGTTCATCCTTTCCGCTACCCCATTTTACTCCGGTGTATATGGAACTGTTTTTTATGCCGTTTTGTCTTAAGAAATTCTTTATTTTATGTAACGTAAATGAACCTTCATTGTTACTTTGAGATATGAGTGGTGTTAACTGAAACTTGTTGCTGATACAATGCTGAATAGTCCTGCAATTTGACCAATACTTCAGCTTTGTTCTTAATTAGACAATTGACTTATGCAGAGTTAGGAGTAGGAGCAAATAAAAAAACAGCCAAAAGCAATTTAATCCAGGACAAATCAAGGGGTGCAAATGCTGCAGGGAAGATATTGTCTGCTTTTGCATATAGTGGACAAGTACCAGGCAGCTTTTTTTTTAAACTGCAATTTTGAATGAAGCTAGAACAGCCCGTTCCCAACTTTAACTCTCTCTGCACATGTTAAATATGTCCCCCTGCAGTGCAACATGGCTTTGCCACTTTCCTTATTCATTGATTTTTTTTGCCCCTAACTCCACATTATTCCCTATATCGTGAATTGTCATCTTTCAAAGTCACTATGTAACTGTTGCCCCCTGGTGTGGGTGATTTCATAGGACCAAACATGTCACTGTGAATGAGATCTATTGGTCTTGAGGCTCTGCTCTTACTAATTTTAGAAACAGCTACGTCCAAAGGAGTCCACATCTGAATCATGCCCCAAGTTCTGTGATGAAGTTTCTATCACTCATCATGTGACTTGATCAGATTTCTATGCACCAGCAATGGGGTAGATGATCTGTTGTTTAAACGTTTCACCCCACTGATTTTTTCAGTGTTTTTGTTTTTCATTTTCTACTTGGAAACTTTTGGGAGCCTTCACTGTTGCTCTACTTTCCATTTTGAGCAATCTTTCTTCAGGTGTCCCTGCTTCTTGAATCTAAAACATGTTTTCCTTTTGTGACTTTATATCTATGGCTGGTGTCACTTTCTATGTTGTAATGTATGAGTTCATTTCCACCTGCGGTTCATCTAGAAGTTTAATGTTAATTCAACTTCACACCTTGTTTCTAGGGCATTAATCACACTGTAGGTGCATTTTATGTCCTCACCCATTGACCAGAGTTGGGTTACCGTCTTTAAGCATTCCATTTACAGTATATGCTCAAGTTTTATTTGGTATAGTTCCATCCTTTTAAACAGTTTACTGTTTAATCTGCTTTCATGGAGTAGCGTTAATGCAGCCCAAATGCTTTAAAAGTGGACTTTTAAATTATGTGAATTAGTTTCTTATCTAGAATGAAAAAAAAGTATAGTTGCATGTGCCTGTATATCTGATTCATACTTTTAACTGCTAGTTTGTGCAGATGTTCTGTACCTGGTGAGCCCTCCCTGGGGTCCTGCTTCATTCAACAGATGGGCACCGGAGGCCTCCTTCCAAGAAGGCCTCATGGTGAGTCCTCATATTATCCTTACAAGAAGGTTGCCGAACTTTATTCACTGTAGGTCTAGGTCTACAGATCCTTCCCCTGGAGCTTAATCTGTGTTGCACCTGATGGCCTCTGCCTTCACTTCCCGGACTTCTCTAGTGCAGCATGGCACTGTGGCTCTACACTAATGTAGTCCCCAAGTTTGGCCTTCTCGCACTGGATTCCTGCCTTCCACATGTCATGATTTGTTCTGCTCCAGTGAGCTTGCTAAACTGATGGCAATTGATTGTGACCTGATACTCTAGAGATTGTCTCCTCTGTTGGAATATTTGTTTTCTGCATTGCTCCTCATTATATTTGGACATATTACATTCAGTTTATAGCATGCTGCTATTCAACAGCCTCCTGCTTTCTCATTGAGACAGTTTTTATTGCTGGCAGATACACGCAACTGCTTTAAGGTGGCCACCTGTTAGCTGGACTTCAATGGGACCATACTAAATCACTGTCGGACAATCTACCTGGTAATTAGGATCCCTTCTCACAAGTCTGGGACTGCACTGTATGTATTATTGGGACTTGTTTGTTCTACAGACTAGATGCTAATATATTTATATATCCCAAAGCTCCTAGGGATTTGTTTTCTGAACTGGATTCACTAAACTATACTTGTTTGTTTTATTATTTGTAATTGTCCCTTTATCCAATGGTTAATTATGTATATAGTAAATATTTATAGTATGATATCTCTGGATGTGCTACCACCTGATTTAAATTAGTAATTCAATCAAAACAAAAAGAAAAACAATGTCTTAATGGCAATGCACTAGTGACTACATTAACTGTTAAAATAATGTACTTTATTGACACTTTTTATTAAAATATGGGCAAGGTTAATAGATTTGATTAAGAATAAAGAAATGTGAATTAAAAAATAAATACAACTACATTATGTTCCATCCACTCAAATTATCTGTGGAATGTACTAGTATAATTAGTATCCTATGTATGTTATTCCTATATAGCTGTGAATATATAACCATTCATAATTTATTCTATTACCATATATGATATCTAATTTAAGTTATCACATAGTATAAATGATCTCAATTATTTTAGGTGTTTTGATTACTTTAAAGTAATACAGTTGTCTTGCTGTGTTGTATACTTTGAAATCCCATGTCAACTGTGAGTCCCTGAGGCATTTGTAACATTGTAACAATTGTAGCAATTATTTGTGTTGTGAAGTATAATTAAGTAAAGTGTTAATAATAGTTGCAACAATCAATGTACAATATTGTGTGTATTTCTTTTGCAAAGGAATCTCCTTGTTTAGTAGTGATGCTATTATATTACTGTTAATGTCACTAATTAGTCTGATTTATATTTACTGACTTATGGAAACACAGTTCATAGTCTGAGTTTTTGTATGTATATTATTTTGCATGCAAATTTACAAACACTAATATATATATATAAGTTTTCTTTACTCACTGCTCTATGTTTGCAATAAGAAATGAAGTCACAATTCTTTCTCCACCAAGAATGTATCGATTGTTGAGATAGAAATAATAATAATAGTGGTTACATTTGTCTATGGTCAATACCTCTAAGTATAGTTTCTAATATGATGGCAAGTAGGAAGGCTCTCATTACTATACCATACTTAATTATAAGCACCAGCTCTTATCATAGGAAGCTTTAAATGGCACTGACCACTAGGGTTAATTGGTAATTGCAATTTTGTGTCCCCTCATTTGGATTTAATACAGAAAGAATCCACAGAGACTGATAAGACCACTAGACCTAGACTACTGGTACTTCATATAAACAACTCACCCAGCAATATAAATTGCAAGGAGTAATCTGTATTAATAAATGCATCCCTTCTATTCAAATGTAATGTTAAATTACAGTACTTGCTATCTTCTTCTTTTTGTTATTTTTATGTATTCAAACTTCTTTCCTTCACATCCTTCTTTGGCGTGTCATGATGATCATCCTCCTCCACCCAGAGTCTTGGTCACTACCTCTGCCTTGTCTTTTCCTACTCCTACAACATTCCTGACTTCCCCAACTCTCCTTAACCCACTTTTTGACTACCACCAGTGGTGTAACTGCTGCCCCCGCAGCCCCCGCGGAGGCTTGGAGGCGTCGGGTAGCTTGGGGGTGACGGGGGCAGTGGTTACGCCACTGCAACTGTGAGCGCTGGCCTCTGAAATGATCGGAGGCTAAGGAAGCCTCCGATCACTTCAGAGGCCAGCGTTCCCAGTAATGCAGTGCGCGGGTGACGTCATGACGTCACCCGCGACCTGGGGAACCTGCGCGGCCGCGTCTGCTGGATCTATTTAGATCCAGTCAGCGCGGCAGCGGGAGAGACAACACGGATGACAGAGCGCAAAGTCAGGTAAGTGAGGGAGGTTTGGGGAGGCCACAACTACAGGAGAGGCCACAACTACAGTGGGCACTACTAAAAGGGGCACAACTACAGAGGGCACTTCTAGAAGGGGCACAACTACCGAGGGCACTACTAGAAGGGGCACAACTACAGGGGGCACTACTAAAAGAGGCACTACTAGAAGGGGCACAACTACAGGGGGCATTAATAAAAGGGGCACAACTACAGGGGGCACTACTTTAATGGGCACAACTACAGGGGGCCCTGCATAATTGGCACTACTACAGGGGGCATTGCATAATGGGCACTATTACAGGGGGCATTGCATAAAGGGCACTTGCTACAGGCGGCATTGCATATGGGGCACAACTACAGGGGGCACTACTTTACTGGGCACAACTACAGGGGGCCCTGCATAATGGGCACTACTACAGGGGGCATTGCATAAGGGGCACTATTACAGGGGACATTCATAAGGGCACTAGTATAGGGGGCATTGCATATGGGGCACAACTACAGGGGGCACTACTTTAATGGGCACAACTACAGGGGGCCCTGCATAATGGGCACTATTACAGGGGGCATTGCATAAGGGGCACTATTACAGGGGGGCATTGCATAAGGGGCACTAGTATAGGGGGCACTGTATAAGGGGCACTAACTTGATACACACAGTTTACAGGTTATAAACTATGTTCCCAATAATCTGGTTCTACACAGACATAAAATCTGTGCAACCTGTCTTGAGCTGAGTTGACAGACTGGCAGGAGCAGAGAGGAGGGTTGGTGAAGTAGATCTGTCAGGGTGGGATGTAATGGGCATTACTGTTTGGCATAATGTGTATTTGGCATTACTGTGTGCACAATGTGCTATTAGGGGCATTACAGTGTGGCATAATTTGAAATAGGGGCATTACAGCGTGGCATAAATTTGTTATAAGGGCATTACTGTATGTCACTATGTGTTATACGTGGCATTATTGTGTGGCATGTGTAAGGGGCACTGCTGTGTGGCATAATGTGTTGTAAGGGGAATTCCAGTGTGGCATACTGTGTTATAAGTGGCATTACTTAGTGTGTCATAATGTGTAAGGCACATTACTGTATCATGTAACCACACACCTTAAATGTCGTCTTTGGGTGTGTTTGATCTTTGGGCAGGGAAGGGGGGGGAGGGGGCACCTGAAACTTTTTTGGCATGGGGGAGCAAAATTTAAAGTTACGCCACTGACTACCACTGACTACCACCTTCCCTCCCCTCACCTCTTGTCCCCTCACCTGCTCCCTAAACCTCCATTATCAAGTGCAACCCTAACAATTCTAATTTTCCACTTCTCTCCACTCTTTCTTCTCTTCTGTCACTGATATGGGCTGCCCTAACCAGGCTGTTACTGTACAACCTTCTCTTGCATATGTCCATGACTCTTTACCCCTGCCACTTCTATCACCACCTGGCAGACCAAACCAAGGCCCTGACACTCCAAATTTACCCGATTCCTTAAAATATGTTGCGGCACTGCCAAATGACTGTGAAGGAGGAAGTTGTGCTCTCTAGCTGACTTACTTCATTTAAAATGTATTCTCTCTTTATGGGGGTATATTTTCTAAAGTGTGGGATTTTAGAAGTGGACATGTTGCCAATAGCAACCAATCATATTCTACTTAACAGTTATCTAGCTCCTTCTAGAAGGTAATAGTTAGAATCTGGTTGGTTGCTATGGGCAACATCTCCACTTCCAAAAACCAGCACTTTAGTAAATATAACCTTATATCCTCACACTAGCCAAAGAGTGCTTCTTCAAGGCACTCATCTCTTTGCCACCTTCAGCTCCTTTTTTTGCCCCACTCCCTCTCCTGTTCCCTTCCCACCTCTGAATTTATCTCCTTCTTTACCTACAAAATAGACTCTAAAGTAACAGCAGGAAGTCTCCTCCTGTTTAGCCCCTATCTCCTCCTTCGCCCACTCCTTCCATCCTTACCCTCCAACTCTCCCTCCTTTTTCTCTTTTCTGCCCACCACTTGGAAGAAAATCCAGTCTCTCCTTTATGCCTCTCCCTCTTCTACATGCCCACTTGAATCCATTACCTCCCACCTCAACTGCTCTGTGTCCCCTAAGGTCTGCCTACAACTTGCCCCCTCTTCATTTTTTTCCCTCTCCTCTGGCATTTTCCCATGCTCCTTCAAACATGCCCTTGTGTCCCCTATTCAAAAGAAACCCACTCAATCCCATGCAATCTCTCTCCTCATTTTCACCTCTAAAACTCTTTAGAGGCTTGTTTACATCCACCTCTACACCTTTATCTACCTAACTTCCTTCTTAACCCCTTCAGATCCAGCATCTGTCCCTTTGACTCTTCTGTACCTGCCCTAACTAGTCACCAATAACCTCCTGTCAGCTAAATCTCAGAACCATTTGTTTGTCCTCATCCTTCTTGACTTCTCTGCAGCTTTAAACACAGTTGACCATCCAGTTCTTCATAATTTTCTTCACTCACATGGTATCACTGACATGGTGCTCTCCTGTCTCTTGAATTGCTTTTTTTATGTCACAACCTCTACCTCCTCCAAACTCCTTTTCACACTCCCTGTAAGTGTCCAGCAAGGACATTTCTAAGCCTTCCAATCTGTTTGGTGTTTGAGTGATATAGCATTTAGTAAATCAGGCCTTTATAAAACTGCCAGAACAAATGCAGAAAACTAATGTTTTTACAAAACCACTCTTTAGTAAATGTTGCCCTCATTCTAACACATTACAAGGTAGTAGAAGAGCTGCAAGGAAACACCAGCATGCAAACCCTCAATTTGATACCGCACAATTTCCTAACCAGCAAACCATGGCATTCTATTGCAGTAATATACTTGGGTACTATATCATGATAGAGAATTGGAAATGCAGTTCCCATGTTATATCACAGCAATTACTGTACTGTTACAGAAGACACTATAAAAAAAAATATGAATATGATAGAAAATATTAGCATGGGAAGGAAGAAATAGTTAATTAAATTTACTTACATTTTTTAATTTACATTTTTTTACTGAAATAGCTGACCACGTTGTAAACCTCTAAGAAAACAGCCATTTTCATGCTATATTAAACATAGTAACATCCACTAATTTATTGTGTTTTGTTGTTATTGCTTATAAGGATGCCCTTGTGCACTCTTGAAAATACACTGCAGTGTTCACAAGTTCTTGATTGAAATGCTTTTGTAGCTCTATAGCGTCTGGCAAGGAGCAACATAATTAAGGTGGTGAAGCTATCACCTGCCTCTTAAACTGTATGAAACCATTGTGCATTGCTACTGGTTCATCTAAGATAACAAAGAGCTGTAAAATAGAAAGGATTAGTGATCAGTGAATTTATTCCCTCACAAATAAAATCCAACCACCTGCTTGTATGTTTATGAGCCAAATAAATTTGATGATCCATCTTTTAGGTAATGAGAGAATACAGTCAGGTATTGAAGATACTAGTAAATGGAGATGGATTATGTTGATTTGTGTACAAGACTTTTATTAGACAACCTGCAGAGATGTCAGACTCTAGAGATTCCATGGGGTGGGGGGAACTCAATGTAGCATTTTAATGGAAATGGTCTTCCCTTTATTATTTATAACTGAGGCTATTGATGCTAGGAATCCGCAAGAATGACTTCAAACCACTAAGGCATTCTGAAATCAGAAAGTGTTGATGTGCATTCACATTCCAGCCACACACAGCACATTGACATGCTGTATCATTACAAGAGATTGCAAGTTCAATTGCCATGTCTTATACAAGCTTATTCAATAGTTAAACACTCCTTTATGTAAAAAAAGTAATAAAATGAAACACTAGCTAAATATAATAAGGCCAATGACATTTTTTTAAATTTAGAATTAATCCTCATGAGAAGATGAAAGCATAAATTTAATCTTATGTGAGGAATAGTCAACATTGTTTCAGGAAGAATGTAAACTCATCAACTTTAGCAAGCATTGAAATAAAAATGATTGCTGCCTCTACTCACTTTTTGGTGGGCTGTGTACTAGTCAGATAATAATTGTACATAGTTTAGAGGAAACAAAGGTATTTTTTCAATTGTTACAAAATCACATATTATGTGGTCAATCCAATTACCCGCGATGATCTCGTGGGTGCGAAGCATCAAGGCAACAACCGCACTACTTGCAGCCCCATGGGGTGCCGAACAAAATTGTGCAAATTTAGGTTTGGAGCGAGCCGCGAGGGGTGCAAGATGCGGTGCCGTTGCCGGCGCTTTGAAGGAAGCCATGGCAACGCAACTTGCACCCTTCGCTGCTAATTAGATTGAGCTCATTTGAGTTAAAGTGAGTAAGCCAGTAGTTTTTTTCACTAGCCAGTAGATCAAGACCATCATCATAGGCATAGTACTTAAAATAAGTCCACCCTTACATCAACTTAACTTTCAACCTTTTGAAAAATAAATAGACAGAAAAGCACATTTCTAATCTCAGTTTCCCTAAAGTAATTAATACCCCTTTCACATCGCAAACATGGGTCGGACCCGGGTTTTGAACCCAGGTCCGACCCAGGTCAGACCCGTGTCAGGGCCTTTCACATCGCCTTAATAACCCGGGTTATTCCCAGGTTATTGCAGATTTGGTGCCTTTTAACTCAACCCGGGTTGCCCATGTTAAAACAGTGTGATGCCATTTTTAAAGGATTTTATTGGCTCACAATTATGATGATGTTTTCAGTAGAGAAAAGGAGGGACTGGGGAATGCTTGCACTGCAGATGACTATGTCACAGGTCTGCTTAATGCAGTATGGCCAAATGCATTGGCACACAGCTCAAAGAACTTCCAGTCCATGCGGGCAGCACCACTGCGATTTCTATTGTGGTCGTTTACCTTATGAAATTGTGTCTTCAGTGCCTTCAGCTTATTGATGACCTGCTGTTGGCTCCTGATGAATCCAGATACAGCCAACATTTTGCTAGTTATTATTGTTACAGTAAATCAATTGCAGCTAAGCAGATCTATGTAGTGTGTGGCTGCAGGGATTGGATGTTGGGCTACACACTACAGATGTGTACTCATACATTGTTGCTCAAGGCCCAGGTGACTCAGATATGCAGAGTATCTTTCTTATTCAAAATGTATGTCTTATTTGCATAAATAAAGTGGGAGCAAAAAATCTACTTTGCCAGATTACATTGATCAATTTGATGTGCAACATTTGTATATCTGTGTGAGTCTGATTCTGTGGAAGAAGTAGAAGTGTGCGTGGACACCCCGTATTTTGTTTTTGGTTCTAATCATCCTCATGTTTTGTATTTGGCAAAACCACCCTCGACTGTTTTGGTTTTGGATCTGGATTTTCTTTATAAATTGATAAAAACAGCTAAAATCATGTAATTTGGACCTGTTTTTTTCCTACAGTATTATTAACCTCACTAACATTAATTTCCAGTCATTTCTAGTTAATTTTGACCACTTCGCAGCTCACAATTTTGTTTTCACCAATATTGGCCAAATATACAGTAAATACAAAAAATGTTCTGATTTTGTGCAAAAAAACAGCAGCCAGTGAAAAGCAAAGGGAATCCCTACTTGTTTCCCGAATACGAACATCACAAAGGTAAATAGTCACACTTAGGCGCTTGTTAGATTTTCAATAGGTATGCAATAGATAGCACAAAAAAGTGTCTTACTCTTAAGGGATAAAACAGAACTTTTCAATGCCCCGGAAACTTTATCCTGAGGGGGATTCCTTATTCCCACTCCTTCTGATTATTTAAATACAATGCCTTGGAGTTTCTTTCAATATATTTCTCAGAGAAAAAATAAAGAACAAAACATAGTGCAATACTGTCCATATGTAAATATAGAAAATTTTTATTCCACACAATACACTCACATTCGAATAAAAAAAATATGCATATAGCACCGCCAATAAGGCGCAACAATAAAGGATCAGTTGTGTCAAGGGTATCAGATAACCTTAGTTGGAATCAGTTAAGGGTTGAAGGTCCTGGACACAGAGCTCCCTCTCCGTATGGTCCTCCGCTCCCAAAGTCACAACGTCCAGTACAACATCAGGTCTCACCCGCTTAACTCGTTTCGGACCAAATAGTCCTTTGTCAGAAGTGTGGTGAGTTGTCCCCCTGACTGGGTTTATATAATGCTGCCAATGATCACAATCCCTCCAACCTGCACAGAACTTTCCCACCCTTTCCGTGCTTTCCATTCCAGGAAATAGTGGTCTCCAATGTTATCCTCGTGGCTAAGTCGCTTAGCACCGCCTAGACTTCCGTCTCCATTAGACATGTCACGACTCTGCACCAGTGCATCCTCCCTCTCAGGCTCACCGAACAAGCTCCCACCCGGAAATGGTGCCAATGGATAGGATGGAGGCATGCACCGACCATCTCCATCCTGGTTTTTGCGTTCCATTTATTCCCATAACCGGGAGCGACCTCACAATACATCCATCATTAAAATCAAGTCCCTCGGTCATGATAAAGTGCAGTGCCTCAAGTCCACATATAGATATATAAAAAATAACAAAACACAAATCACACAATAATCAATCAAGGATATAAGTATTAAATACAAGTAATAAAACTTTGATAAAATCTTCATAGGGATACCAAAAACTTTTAGGGACAATATTCTAGTATATTAAAAAGTTCCAATGGAATAAAAATCTGAACCCATCGGGAGAATAATTATTGTCTTTATAAATATAAAAATAAAAATTATTAAATATATGGGAATTATAATAAAAAAATATGAAAAATAGAATTCATAAAAACCATTAATTATATTTTGTAGAATTAGTGGGGAGACAATGTTTAAAAATATGACCAATGTTTACTTATCAGTTACATGGAAGTAAAACATACATAAATTGAGCAGTAGTAGTACATTGTACATGGGTCAGAGGAACATGTGATGGGCTCCTCCAATCAGAGCTCAGCACATACTCCTCTGACCCCTCTACAGAGTCTCATGGGATTTTCCCAGAAATGCAGTGCCCTGGTCCATATGCAAGTAAATGAAACACTGAAATATAAAAAAAAGTGGTAGACAAATAAAAAATAAATGTGTGAAAATGTAACATAAATAAAAAACAAATATAGAGTGATATAAAGTGTACATTTTCACACATTTATTTATTATTTCTCTAACACTTTATTTTTTATATTTCAGTGGTTCATTTATTTGCATATGGATTTTTAAAAAAAGTAATTAATAAAAGTTGTATTTTAATACCAGTGCATCTGTAAATTACAATTCTTTTCTCTTTCTTAATGAAAAAAATGTTTACCCAGCATCAAAGATAGTACCCCTTATCCTGAATTAAAGCTATAACTATAGCAACTTGTAAGGGTTTCTCTGTATATATTTTCAAGTTCAGAGACTTGACCGGATAGATACAGTATAAGTACTTGTGCGGTGAAGTGTGTGTTCCTCTTTATTTGTATTGCACGCTAGGAGGGAAATTTGTCAAACCTTTGAAAGAGCTAAAATTAGGAAAGTTGGCCATAGCAAACAAACAGCTTTTAACTGTCATTTCGTTGTGCTATATACATGACAGCTGACTGGTTGCTTTGGGCAACTTCTCTGTACATCTCCCCTAAGGGCTTATAAAGGGTTATGTTCAAGCCAGCTGTACTTACACTTGCATTGTGTACACTGAACTAAGAGCCTGATTCAGAGGTGGAAGGAGTGTCAATGGCACACGCAAACGGCCGATGTTTTAAGTCTGCACACCTGAGTTGCACAGCTCATGTGTCCTGATTGTCTGTGCACAGAATCAAATGCATGGTCTGTGAATTTTAATGGAGGTTCCTGTGGTGTAACAGGCTGATGGGGACATGTCACTGAAAGTGGTTTTGTTCAAACACGCACAGCCGCTCACACAGGAGGCCATATTCAGAAGGAGGACCTGCACATACCATAGGGCTGGTGCAAATAACAATGGTGTAACCAATGATATGTCCAACAATGCAATGGGCTCAGCATTTGTCCACCACTGAATCAGGCCCTAAATGTGGGTATTTTCCTGTAAGCAGAGTTATGCATATCTAGGCATCTGCACCACTGCTAGCCTATGCATGTAGGTGTTATTGTTCATGTGTGTATAGAGCGATAGATAGATAGATAGATAGATAGATAGATAGATAGATAGATAGATAGATAGACTGTACATGAGAGTAAATACATGTATGAATGCAAGTGTGATTGTTCATGTGTGTATATACAGATATACATACATAGACAGTAGATAGATAGAAATCAGTAACGTAAAAAAAAATACTGATTAATAAATCAATATTACAATGGACACATATTAGGTAGACTATTTGTTTCTCTTTTCCCTATAAGGGTGAATATGTCAATTCTCATGAAATCTATTGACAGCTAATCTGAAAGATCAAATCAGGCTTTGTTATAGGTCGCAAAGCACAAACATTGATTACAGCTGCTTCCGAGCCTGCATGGAAGTGAATTGTTTTGTGTCTAGAATAGCAGCCACACTTTCTTATACTGTGAACCAAATGCCAGATTATATTTGAATAATTCATGAGCCATCTAGTGTTTCTCTTTGATTCTGAATCATATATTGCTGGTCCCTCCCTGTGAGACAAGTCACTTCAAATATTCTAGTTTCTGAGTTCAAAGCCAGTGTTTAAGCAGCCGGGGTGAATAGATTCATATATAAAAGCTATTTATGAATGTGCTATTTGTGTGGGCACATTTTACAAATAAATAAGTCTTATCTTTAAAAAGTATCTACACTGTGGAGGGAATATTGTTACCAAACATTAATATTTGGAACTATAAATGCTCAATTGAAATATGCCATAGAGAGAAACCGGGGAACATATAATAAAAATTTGACTGACTTTCCATGGCCAGAAAGTATAAACCATGAATCTTGGGTAATAAGCACTGCTGTTGGCATCCTCTCTATTTTAAATTTGTGAGAAACAAATGCAAAAACTAAACAGCCTGGTAACAAATACATATATTAGTTCTCTAGTTCTGACATATAGATCTTGCAGCAAGTACTGTACAGGTAGAGATTAATATGTAATAATTTTCTGAGTAAGCACAAAAGTAATTACAATCCAGTAAGAGCAGTGAATAGGTTTCACCAGGAACATAAAGCTAGCATTGAAGTCAACTATACCCTTTTCAGATATACTGTAAAATTCTCGGCTTCAACCCGGCTTGGAGCCGGGGCACCGAGCATGGGTTGAAGCCGGGCTAGCCCTTTTACACATGGTGACAACTGGGCTTATTTCCGGATCCTCATCCTTCACACCGGACCCAGGTCTTGCAGTAACCTGGGTTTTCCATCAGGCAGTAGTGGACACTTGGAGATGACAAGACAATGTCATCTCCAAGCTCCACTGAGCCAGCCAATCGGAGCCTTTTAGACATGACCCTGGTCATTGCGACCTGGGTTATGCAATTCAGACTAGAGACGACCGGGGTCCAACCCTGGAATAACCTTGCTACCAAACAGGGTCACTCCTTTCACACATAGTCTAGACCTGAGTTGGTGCGCGTGCACCAGCAAAACCCCAGATATTTAGACTATGTGTGAAAGGGATATTTTTGTATGTTACCATGGTCAGGTAGGAGATATATAAATAAAAATGTAGGCATTCTAGCTGAATAAGAAAGTGTGTGACTGGACTCAAGATGCAACAACCTAATAAAGTGCTGCTCTGTTACACCCCAGAGCTACTTCTCTAAACCCCAGTGTGTCAGCTGTGTTCCCAAGGGCAAACATCAGATTACAAGAGAACTATTCACTATTCTTATTGCCAAACACTTTGCTTCCTCTTATGCCTAATATTACCAAATGCATACACTTGCCCCCCACTTCAGTGATTTTTCCCACTGCCCAGCATACTGTATGCTCCTCACTTGCCTCTCACTTAGAGCAGTGTGTGGTCTTCTGTGCTGCTCAGTGAGGAAGAACACACTTCCTCTCGAAGCGTGATTGAATGGCGCAACAGATTGTCTGCATCACAATCATAAGCAACTTTCTTCTGCTGATCACACTGATACTGCATATTGCCTCCTCAGAGTGCTCAGACAGTGCTAAGCGGAGTCTGTGCTGTAGCCAAATTAACCTCATGCATGTTTTATGTTCATAGCATATAATTATTTAGCCAAAATGGTAACTGTTATATTTCTTTTAGCAGATAGCTAGCCTTTTCTGTGTTGACAAACAGGGGCGCAGAGAGGGGGTACTGATTACCCAGTCATGAGCTTGTTGGAAGGGCTGCCCGCTGGGTCAGCTGCTGAGAGGGGCATTGTCCTCCTTTGCAGCACTGCTGAGGGGAAAAAAATTCCCCCTTTGCAGCACCACATTTAATTTTGTTTTGGTAGGGAGCTTGGCCATGCCTTCCAAATTTGGTCATGCCCCCCAGTACCCAGACCCTTGTCAGCTTTCGACCACCCTGTCTACAATTTATACATTTTTAAATATGTGGCCAATTATGCTTTGATGTTTGAAAAAAATGTTAAATTTAAGAGTCAAATGTATATTTAAAGATCTTTCTGCATGTTATTTATTGTTGTTGACCTTTCCAGCTTATAGTGGGTGGGCTATAGTGTAGGTTAAGTATTTCCCCACACTGGAAATCTATCTCTTTTCCACTTGGTATTACCACTCTTGCTTTCTTTGTGTCTGTTGTTATCTGTGATTAGGGAAAATGTTCATTTAGAAGAGGAGCAGTGCGGCAGAAGGCCTACTCATTGGTGGCCACATTGGGAGCAGGTGTGGGAGCATTTTCCCTTTGATTTGGGTGAGAAGGCCTTTACCTTAGGGGTGTGCCTGGCCTCTGTCTTAGGGCCAGGACCTGTACTGGCCAAGTAAAGAGGTCGTTCCATGGAAGCTCAGGTTAAGCTGGGGATGGTGGTTAAATCCATCCTCATTGTGAGTCATTATTTAGACATTGGCTTTGATCGACATTAGACATTGGCTTTGGCTTCTAACAGTGCTTAATAATAATAACATCAGTTTTAGTCTTCAATTGAACAAGGCTGTGACCTCAGTTTCACCAAAATGTGTCATTATTTTTAGATATTAAGCTTTAGAAGGCAATTAGTTTTGTGTCGTTTGAGGTTATTAATTTAATTTTAGGCGGCTTATAAACATGTATCCGTCAATATGTAGAGTGAGCTGCATCTTACACTTACTACTAATTTACATAGGTAGATGGTGGGGGTTGAAGTAAAAGTCCAGCATAGGCCAAGTACAGTTGAGCATGTTTACGTAAATGTGACCAGGGTGGACCTGGACTCAGATGAATATCTGCTTCCTGCCAGGAGGCATTGCACTTGTGGGTGTTCAACTTCTGATGAAAAGCTCGTATGGATGATGATCTTCTGAGTTGTTGATTGTGTCTGAATCCCATTCACAGATAGTATATACGGTAAATCATTAATGTGGCTGCTATATTGTATGAAGTCGCAAGCCACCTATTTGCATTACATAATTAATATTTACATTTGGATCATGGCAATTAAATATATTCCCATTTGATTTTAAAGGGAAAACATTGGATGTTTGTATTTCCTTTGAAACTAATTTGTACCTTTATTTTTATTTGTGTCTGTTTTCAATAATATTTAACATGGTATTTGTGACTTCTGAATTTTTTAATACTACTGTCCAGACACTATTTAATCCTATGTATACTATGACATTTTATTACTGTATTATATTGTGTACAAACTGGGTTATGTTACATTTACTACTAACACTGTCAAGCTATTTATATGCGTTTGATACTCCTGGCATAAACCTGGTGCTGTATGCATCTTAAAATTCATCAGACTTAGCATACTTATGAAAAGATGTCTTTTTAGGGGACACATTTCAAGTCTGCATTATTGATGTAAAATACTAGCAACTCTATTTCAGGGCCGCTTAGGGTAAATAGTGCAATTCCTTATGTATTTATTATACAGTGGAATTTGTAGCACCATGGAGAAATTGTACCTACTGTAAGTCAGGGATGTATTGGGAATTTAAAATGTCCCTGGAAAAATTCTGGAAGTGGCGTCATGTGGGTGGAACCAAACCAGCTGCAACTGGAACAATCACAAAGTAGATATTGGTGGTAGGCAAGGCTAATGGAAAAAAGCACTGGTAGGTGGAGTTGAGAACACTTATCCATTTCTCCACTCCAGGACATTAACAACTCTATACCCTGCTTCCATGCACAGGCAGTTCTCATGTTGGCCTGTATTACACAGCTTCTCTACTGAAACCTCCAGAACTGTATGTTTTGGCTTCTCAGAAGTGTCAGTAACCACAGGCTGAGGGCTGAAGTCTGTGACCCTGTTATGCCGGCTGCCTAAATCTTTTAGGCAGCCGGCATAGGAAGGAGCAGGGCTACAAGAGCAAGTGCCGTCTGAAGATGGTGCTTGTTTTCGTGAGCAAACTCCAAAAACTTTCAGTGTTCTGAGTTTGCTGAATATCAGGGGGTCCCATTAGACCCCTGATGATGAATGGCCCGGTAACTAAAATATGCGGAAACTAGTGTTTTCGCATGGTTACCAGGCCCTTTAACGATGATGAATAGGCCCATTTGTATGCTGCTAATATGTGGATAAAAAGCTAAATTTAGGAAAAAGTCCAAAAGTCTGTGAATTGTTACCCATGGCGGAGCATTTAAAGCTGGGTACACAGTTAGCGACAACATATTATACCGCGGGTACTCATTGAGTGATGTAACGAATGACAGAATGATCGCATGTTCCATCCTTTATTACCTGCAATGGCAGCGCAGCAGAACAGACGATGTTACATGCGACCACTGGGTTGCGCAGATAGTCCATACACACTGGATAATCCGGTCAATATTTCATTCTGATCCAGCCGGAATCGACAAATCGGGCTGACATCGTCCTAGTGTGTACCTCGCATTAGTCACACTCATGTCATATGGCATTTAAAGTCCAATTATAGGTGAATATCTCTCCCATACTGAATTTAATAAATTCAGTGGCACCCTTTTTTGTAAGAGGAAAGGTCCCTCTTTTAAATTACTGTACAGATGTGTCCACATTCATCTATCCTCTGTGTGCTACAAGTCGAGCTACACATAAAGCAGGAGCTCCATGTGATTCGGTAGCGCTGAGCGTCTTTTCCTGCAACTATTTACATTCAATCGTATCTTATTTGCACAGCACAAGCAGCTTCTGCTGATGAAAATGATATGCAGCATGCCTATGTTGTGCGTGCGACTGTGGGTGTATCTCATACTTGTCTACATTTTGTTTTTCCTCCCCGGGAGAAGCCCAGGGAAGAGAAGCAGGTGGGGGAGCCAATAGGGGGTGGGGACTGACATGTCATATCATTAAGCCCCACCCCAACTTGGTAAATTGCCGTGATTAGCCCATATTTAAATAGGGGGTGGGGCTAAATGACGCGATTCTACAAGAATCCCCTACTCTGAGACCCCCAATCATTGCCTACTCTACTGGGGGTGCGGGGGGGTTACCCAAAAAATCAGGAGCCTCCTGCGACTTTCGGGAGATAAGGCATGTATGGTGTTTCTGCATACGAAATGGTACATTACAGTGTTACAGCCGCTGACACTGTAACGTAACGTTTCAAATGCAGATACACCCGCAGTCGCTGACAGAATATAGGAATGCTGCATTTCATTTTAATCAGCAGAAGCTGCTTGTGCAAACTATTTGCATTGTGAAAAGTGCTACCGAGTCACACCACAGCATAGCGCGACTAGAAGGGCTGTTTAGCACGCAAGGAGGCCAAATGTATGAGGACACATCTGTATGTGGCTTTTTAGTGATCACCAGAAATGATCAACCTGCACTGCAGAAATACTAGTAGAGCTGGCAAATGGGGCAGGGCAATTAACATGTATAATTTTCCCCATCTTGGCAGCTACATACTTGGGTGTACCTTTGTTTGACAGAGCAGCATCCCTTTAAATGTGTCCCCTTAGGAAGACACCAGGGGAAAGGATGTGCTGCGGGGAGGAATCAGACATTGGGGGAGAGGATGTGCTGCAGGAAGAGGAAGAGAGCAGACACTGGGGGAATGCATATGCTCCGGGGAGGGAGCAGACACCGGGGGAGAGGATGAGGGGATGGAGATGAGACACTAGGAGAAAGAAGATGCTGGAGGGAGCATGGATTCCCTGTGCAGAGGAAGCAGATAAAATATCTCATACTTCGGAAAAGCTGTCTCCGCAAAAAGAGCAGCTTTTCGGAAGTGATAATAGTAATTCAGTAAAGGTAGCGTGATGAATGCCTCCAATATTTGCTCTGAACTCGATGCGAGTTCAAAATGTTATCACCATACAATTTTTTTCTCATGATGAATAGGCCCCTGAATCACATAGTCACACCAGTTATTGGGGGCGATTCAATTCAACGCGAATTGAATAGTGCCGAGAGCGAGCTCCTGGAGCTATTCAATTCAGTGCTCTGCGTGGTCAGATAATGCCGGTTATCGCGCCTATCACACCTTAACAAGGGTATTAAGGCGTGTTAACCGGCATTTTCTGACCAAAGTGCAGGGCGCGCGGCTGTTAGCGCCATGCTAAGCAGAACAACAGCTGCGCGCCTGGCACTTTGGTCGGATTTCTCCTTGCATCCCCAGGGGGGAGCGAGAAGAAATCCTTGGCGTGCCCAAACAGCACGGTGAATTGAATAGTATGCGGGAGCTCCCTCCAGCGGCTATTCAACATCGCGTTGAATTGAATTCCCCCCATTGAGGCAAGATCCTCATAATCATTTCCTGAAGTTTAGTTGATGTTGTACCTGATTTGCTTCTGGTTCTTATATCCTCACCTACTTAAAACTGAAGACTTTCTAGATTTGAGCAGTAGTTGAACACTGTTAAGCTACAGTTCTCCACTATTGGCCAATTAAAGGTACGGCACACTGCTATAGCCGCACCACACACTTTAATATATGAAATGATAATGTACAGTATGTGTTTAAATATATTTATAATTTCTATTGCAATTTCTCTTGTGTCTTCAACGAAAGTTCTTTCTTCATTGACTTCAGTGACAGTAATTTAATCATATAAAATAATAGCCCCAATGATCTTGGTTTCCCCATAGAAAGTAATGGCTCCAGTGACATAAATGTCTTACCAGAGAAAGTATATATGTTTTCTGAGCAGGCATATTTTTTCTGCAAATAACAGAGCTCTAACTGCTGAATTTTTGTAAAGAAAACTATAACTCACTTTAATAAATAGACAAATAACAGCAATTTCTTTTTTTAGTCATTGTTACATAACCCCATTGTTTTTTTATTATATGTGTGAAGGTAGTGACTCTGCATGCTGTCTCCATAAGATACATAGCTTACTTGAAACCTCATTGAACTGGGATGTTAAAGAGTCGCTGTTTATGTTGTTATATTATTCTCCTGTTTTATGATATACAACTAAGTAAATAATATAAGTAATGGGAAACTAGTGTCCCTTCTCTGCCAGTCTTACCGAACTTATACAATTTCTCTTGCATAAATGCATATGTATAAATAAATGTATGTCAGTCCTACATTATATGATACAGTACATGTATGTACATATGTATGTCTGTGCGTAAATGTAGACATTTATTAAAAAGTCATACCAATCAGTTTACTTTCATTTTCCAATCAGTAACAACAAAATAACAGAGTTTGAATACTACTTTTCTACATTGTAGTACAGTATTCTAAAATCATAGACTGTAAATTGTATAGAGTGCATTTGTTTGAGTTATACTTATTAAAATCTTTTATTTTAAGGACGCTACAACATGTCCACAGGACTGTACAAGGAAATTACAAATAGCAGATTAACTGTACAGGATGCAGTCACCATGCCGACATTCAAAAATAATTTTGGCAGTTATGATGTCAACATTGTTGAAATCGACATGGAACATGCCGACATCTGCAGAATGTCAATATATTCGCAATGTCTACATCTGAAATGTGGACTTGTGAATGCTGACATTCTGCAGAATGCAACATTAAGGCTAGGGTTAGGCTGCGTTGTAAGGGATCGGTGTTGGGGTACCCACTGCCAGAACCGCGGGATCAGATGACTCCTCCTGAACTCCCCATCAGCTGGCACCACTGGAGGAGAAGACACCGCTGGAGCTGGAACGCAGGAAAAGTCCGTGCCGCACCACCGGGACCTACTTTTTGTTAACAATTTATGTCGGCATATCATCAATGTTAACAAAAAATAACAAACTGAACTTGACATATCATAAGTACAATACGGTGTAAATTGAGAGTTTACATACTATGGGGAGGTGTGAACAGTTGGGGGTAAATTTCTAAGGTGAGAGTTTCTAAGGTGAGAGTTTTTAGAAGTGGAGATCTTGTCTATAGCAACCAATTAGATTCTAGCTATTATCTTCTAGAAGGTGCTAGTTAAATGTTAAGTAGAATCTGATTGGTTGCTATGGGCAACATCTCTACTTCTAAAAACTTTAGTAAATATACCCCTTGGAGTGTATATAAGTAAGTGGAGATTTAGGAGGAGGGCTGGCAAGCTCTAAAGAAAAGGTATGTTTTGAGGCCAAGTTTGAAGCTAGCAACAAAAACTACAAAAGAATGGCTATATCGCTAACAAAACATTTACCAAAACTATAATTAGATGTAAATGTATCTCAATTTAATAATGGCAGCTGCAAAGTCATTATAAGGGCTGGCGTTGCCCCAAACAACTATAAACAAAAAACGGCAAGAATGGACTCTGGCCCTGATTCAGAGCCGGACGCTCTGACAGAGCGCTCGCTCTGAATCAGGGCCGGGCTATTTTTTTTTTAGAATGGCCTCCTGGCCGCTCACATAGCTGTGGGTGACCACCCACAGCTATAGCGAGCGGCCAGCAAGATGGTCGCGATGGTCAAGACCATCGCGACCATCGGGCTTGCAATGAGATCCTTGTGGTAGGGTCTCGTTGCCGCAAGCCCCAGAGAGATTTCGGCTCTATCAGAGCCGAAATCTCTCCCACTGACATCACTCGTGATGTCACTGGGGCCGCCCCCAATTCACATGGGAACGCCTCCGTTTGGGCAGCCACCCCCCCGGCCCGCCCACCAAAGGGGGCGTGCTGTCACTCAACATCAACAGCACGTCCCCTTTGGTATGAGACCTGGTGCGACGGAGTGCCTATCGCTATCCGGGTCTCGCGCATGCGCACGACAGAGCCAGCTCCATCGTGCGCATGCGCACTGGCCCACCATCGACCCGGTTGCGAGCGCACAGCACTTGCGACTGGGTCAGAATCAGGCCCTCTGCGCCTATTGCCTAATAATAATCTGAAATGGCAGAATCAATTTGACACAACTCGATCTTGTATGTGTAAATGTATAGTTTTATTCATAAAACACTTGTGGTATCTATTACATAAAAATACCATAATAGTACTAATTATCCTTCATAAATATTAAATCCAATTGGCATCTCAGAAAGATAAAAAACCTTATTGGTACATATAAAACTTCAATAGCATGAAATGCACCACACATATAAATTATGCTAAATGACCACTTTAAATGGTTTGTAGTTTTTTAGGTATTTTATACTCGATCTGTATGTATACATTTTTAAAATATAGTTATTATGGATGGAGAATGTTCTATTAATTTATATATTATTTCACTTAATTTTAAACTGAGATATTTACTTTTGTTGAATAAATTACCTGCTGTGAACTGGAGACTGAGCCAGGTGTCAATTTGATACACCTGGATCCATTAATTAACTCAATAGACAGACCAATTAGAAATCATTCTGTGCTTTAAAAAGGACAACTGGTGGAGTATACTATTAGGCAATAAGCAGAGAGTCCATTCTTGCCTTTTCAAGTTTGAAGCTAGTAAGACTGGTTGAAAGTTTTGCTTTTACAGTTGTACACCTAAATACATGGATGTCAATGAATAAATCATACTTTTTCAGTATTAGTAAGTCATACTCATACTACATACAAATGTGTCCATATACATCATCATCATCTATATCCGTGCTTTACAAGCAGCATTACACATAACACATGAGCAACGTGCAACTCGGTAGTGGCGAGCGGCTTTTCCTGCAGATTTTCCCTTAAAATGCATCTTATTTGCAAAGCGATGCAAATTGGACGCGCAAGCAGCAGCGAATGTGACTCTATAATTTAGCATTTGGCATGCAGATACACCCGCAGTCGCATACAGAATATAGGCATGCAGCATATCATTTTACTCAGCATAAGCTGTTTGTGCATCCTATTTACATCACTTAAGACACATATTAAGGGAAAAAGTCACACAAAGATGCTGGGTACTAACGAGTTGCGGAATGGCGCAACTAGAAGGGCTGTTTAATGTGCAAGGAGGCTAGATGTATGTGGACACATCTGTATACCACCTTAAAGTATTTGATAATATGTATTTTGCTTTAAACAGAAAGTGAGTGGCATTCAGTCTACTCTAAAAAAATATATTAGTTACTGTAGTTAGGGATTACATGATTCATTATTATTAAAGTATTATTCCTTCAATAATGTCAATTTAAGACTATAATATAGGTAGCTATCCCTTTTCCTAATAATATAGGTATTTGCTACCCCTACAGTATATGGTGAAGATAGGTCAAGAGTGGTACTGTATAGTCTCTGGCTTCCAGAAAGAGATGATGCAGACATTGCCATTTAAAAGCCTTCGATGATAAGTGAACTGGCTATTGACTTAGGAAATGTAATTAGAAGTGGATGATAAATTGAGCACTGTGTTAATGTCTTGCCCTGATGCTACACTAACCTCATTTAAAGTATAGCTTGGATGGTTTGAATAATGAGACCCCAGGGCTGAAAGATTTATAGATGCCTTAAAATGATGTGATAGAGTCAATGTAAAAAGTATTTGAGAGGAGAGAAATCTACATGTGTTTAGCAGGTAGCAGAAGACCAGTTTCCTTCTATTATTCACTTGGCTCATTTTCTGCCTGAAAGATGTGACTGCTGTATTATTTTAAACCATTTACTAAGTCACTATTTCTGAGGAGCACTTGCCTTTTGTGTGTTTTTAAATGCTTGTCAGCTAATAAAGTTTTTGTGAAAAAGAAAATCTTCACTAAATAAAGTTTTTCAGACTTGTATTTAATACAAAGTTAACAAGAAATAAAAAGACTATACATCAAACTGGCTCTTTAGTCCCACACTGACCCTCTGTTAATTAATACTGTGAACTCTTGCAACTGCTTCTAATGTAAGACACATGTTACTTGGAAAGTTAATTATACAGTAGCTAATGTCTGCTCCAGTATAGTAGATTAATTGACATGCAAGAAAGTTTAGAAAGTTTACTGAAGTGTTAAGACTTTAGCTGTACTGTGTGTCAGAAAGTACACACTTTATTACTCTTGAAATAATGAAAAACCCTTTACACCCAATGTTAACAGCTATTGTCTTTTGCAATGAAATTTTTTATACATATCTAGCTTAGCGAGAGCTATGTATCTGGAGAAATATAATAATAGTCATATTTCATGTAAAGGTAATCTGCATTTCATCTATGTGAAACTTACTAGTAATCTCAAAATTGTTTGGTAATGCCTTCAAGTGCTGACTAGTCAGATATACCAGATGTGGCAAGAAACATTTATGTACATGTATGTCCATATCTGAGAGGACAGACTGTGTGGCTGGATCTCCTTTAGCAAGGTGTCCAACCTTGACTGAGAGGCCCAGTAAACAAAAGAATGACCCACAAACCATATGGGGCATACATCCAAACTGCATCCTGCAACAACCAAAAAGATAGAACATTAATAAAATAATGCACAAAGAAAGGACCCCTAAAGAGGTAGAGAACCAAAAGAGAGGGCATGGGGGAGGGGAGAGTGGTTAAACTTGGCCTGGGGTAAAAACCTTAAAAAAAATGTGCCTGGAGTACCATAGCCAATAAGCCTCCATCATTTAGGGGAAAAACAGGGCAAAATCCCTCGAGGCCCCCACCGCTAACAGTACCGAGTTGCAAATGCTCCCAAAATATTTTTTTTAAATTAAAGATGAATAGGCAATCAAAACACCAATGAGCAACAAAACAAATGAAAAGAAATGCCTTACCACACATAGCATTTATATGCTTCAAACATCCACCATTCAAGTGCCTGAATCTAGCTGAGCGAAACCACATTAAATGCCAAAATGGGTGCTAAAATCACCGATGGGCAAACTGAGGGGCAGAATACGACACTGCAAAAAAATGCATCTAAAGTGTCACACCATCAGGGAGACCGCAACAGATGGCCTAAACAACAAGAACTTCCGTGCCAACGCCACAGAACAAATACGAGAATTAGGCAACAGGATCAGGGTATCCTATTAGCCACACCCCAACTGGTCTGATTAGAGTGCAATATCCTACATAAAACAGAGTCATCAACAAAAACATGGGACTTCAACTAGGTGGTTACGCACACCATGACACTGCAACCAGCTCGCCAATGCAAAAAGCCCCATTTGGTGTTGCGACTTGCAAAAATGAGCCTGAAACAATAAAACCTTCAGCGAAAAGGAGCAAACAAAATATGACAGAAGTCATAGGGTGCACCAACAAACTAACTGCAACTGGGCAGGAAAAGCGGGCAAATGGGCCCAGCCTTTTACAACTCTCTGAATCAAGGAACTTTTAGTACAATCCCAGACAACCATGCAAGCATAAGATGAAGGATATGCTGGCAATTTTCTGAGAAACCACAACACTGAACTTTCCAGAAGAATAGAGACCCCAAAATAAAGGACAAGAAGGTATGATAGAAAGTCTTACTATTTTCCTGCTTTACTTATTTTCCCAAATCAAATCAGCTCGATTGGAACAAAGGGTATACAGTGCTATTGATCACTGGGCTAGTGCCTCTATGGGCAAACATCACCAATCAATGCAGCAGAGGGCACAAGGTCCCTAAACCAATCCTATTGGAACTGAGAGAGTGCAGCTGCTATAGAATTATCAATGGCAGGGGCATGACATGTCACTAAGCAAATGATACGATTCAAGGACTACAAAATGAGCTGTGCTAGGACCTAGCAAACCAGTAATGAAGAGGAGCGTTGGTGATTAATGGCGTGAACTACCCCTAAATTATTGCACCAGAAGATGACATGTCAATTGTGCAAATGCTCATCTCGCAATTCCAACACAATGACAAGAGATTAAGCGCTGGATAAGTATGAGAAAGCAATGTGTAAACCCATAACCCAGTCCTTATTGATCTCACCTGAGGACCCCAAGTCTGTATACACAGGGAACAGAGCTGTTAAGATGCAACACAACTGCTGTGACTCTGAGCATGAACACATCTAGTTTTTTGGACCCATGCAAAATTAAGATAGTGTTTTGCAAATGGAAATTATTAAAATGAGAAGTACATCGTATTATGAGTTTTCCCATTTTTGCCTAAAGATATAGGGCCATATTCATCAATATACCCCTAACAACCCTGTTATTTAGGTATCCAACTTGCCGTGTCAGATTCCAATTCACCGCAGCAATTCAATATTGCTCTGATGCAGGCACAGGTGCTCCAAAAAGCAGCCACCCCAAGATTCCTAACACATGCAGTTACACCACACACATACATTTACAATGCCAGGTCTGATCTGGTAGTGTTAGTACACATGCATGACCTGAGTTTATGCATACGCGCAAGAGAGTGCTGGCACAAGTGGAGGGATCCGATCCCTCTTTGCAACCCATGGGGCTCCAGGAACCAGCGCTATCTGCAGATGGTGTAGGTTCCACTGTCAAACTCCTCAAACTTTCAGTTAATGGAGTTGGATGAACAAAGGTCCTCATATTAGTGTATTGGGATTGTGGACAGTTTCAGGGCTGCCATGTAAGCAAAAGATATCTGTGATATCTCCTACATTACCTGTGTAATGAATAGCCCCAATATTTTACTTACATTTTAAATTCAAACTAAGGGCCTGTTCAGTATGGATCGCAGCTGCGTAATCACACGCAATGAAATTGCAAAAATATGCTAATGCCTGCCACAGCTCAGGCAGCATAGAGACACCCACTGCTACTTTCTCATATCTCGCAGTCCTGCATATACATTGGTACCATCAAATCACATCGACCGATCACGCACAATTACAACAGGCCTGACCCTTCATAGAAATTGCAAGTCTCGTCGCACGCAGTGAGTACTCAAGCTGTGTATGTAATTGCAGTGGCTAATTTATGCACGTCCATGCAACGGCATTCAAACTGACAGATACGCCTTCATTCCTGCAAGCACTACCTCGTCACCACCCCCAAATTCTCACAACCTGTCACTCACTCTGCGTTGGATTCCAATCTGCGTGCATGATCGCAGTGTGATTGCAGCACATGCAAGGGCAGAACTATGGGAGACAATGGAGACACCTGCCTCCGGGCTCCAGCATTGAAGTGGCACCACCTCCATTGCCCACAATATATTCACCCCACTTAGGGCTGTAAATATGTACCTGGAGTGCACTGTCACGGCCACCCATATACCATATACATGCCACCTCTTCCCGGCAAGAGAAGCTACCATAACCACATACTAGTGGAGGGCTCCATGTCAGACCATCAGATGCCACGTCCATCAATCTATAGCCTGTCCCCACTCATTCATGTCGCTGCTCTTCAGCAGCTTCTCATGCCAGTGTGACTCGGGCATCCCCCCTCATCCACAACTCCCCGTCTCACTCCTCCCTGGTGGCAGCTCTAGCCACGGACCTGTGCGGCGGGACCCAGCATAAGGGTGGCTGCAGATCTTCCAGTAGCTGGATGTCAACAAGGATGCACCAGACTGAGCTGCGGGTAAGAGGGCATGGGAGGCGGGGGCCTGGGGCACTAGTGACTGAAACGGAGGGCAGATCTTTTGGTGGAGCAACTTCCCGGCATGTGAAGCAGTCGGCAGTAGACTGGGTATTTTATGATTTGTAGTTCCACCACAGTAGCGATCTTACAGTATCTTGACTCAAACTCTGTCCTCAAAGCCCTCACATGAGTTGGTTTTCCCCTCCATCAGGAGTATCAGGAGGGCTCCCCACCCCACATCAGTTGGCTTTCGCCTCCATCATGAGGACTCTGAGCTTCATACTAATTGCACCATACAGGTCACTATCTTATCTGTGACTAAAGCATAGCTGTATATACCCAAAAAAAGGGGGGATATCCTGCAAATTTACTTTAGTAAATAAGCCTAATAGAAACAAATTCACATATTCTATATTAGTGTTTTTGTGCGTATGTATAGATACTGTAGGTAGGTAGATAGATAGATAGATAGATAGATAGATAGATAGATAGATAGATAGATAGATAGATAGATAGATAGATAGATAGATAGATAGATACAGTATGCACCATATTTATTTTCCCTTTTTTTTAGGGGAGGGGCACCAAATTATAACTTGCCCCCAAATGTCTGGGATGAAATTACGCCACTGAGCACATGCGCAGTTCGGTGCATACGCAGTACTAAACAATCGGCAGATCTGCATACGTAGTTCCAATTGCGTACACTGCTGAATCAGGCCCTAAGTATTTTCACTTAAATTAAGAGATGATGAATGGGTCCCATAATCGTTTCCACTTGTTTAAACATTTGGTTTCTAGATGGGAGGCAATCGGGAAGCCAACTGCCTAAATACCGGCAGCCGGCTTCCCGACTGTCTTATCTCGGCAAGGGTGAAATGCCAGGTGTCTACATGTAGACGCCCGCATTTCCCCGACGCCGGGAGACCGGCGCCCGGCATCACGATCGTAGTGATGCTGGGCGCCGCGAGCGGACAGCCGCGGGGGGGAGGATTAGGTTTAGTGCTCCCGGGGGAGACTTAGGGTTAGGCACCCCCCCCCAGGAGGGTTAGGGTTAGGCTAGGGGGAGGGAGGGTTAGGGTTAGGCACCCCCGGGGGGGACTTAAGGTTAAGCACCCCCCGGGGGACTTAGGTTTAGGCAGTGGGGAAGGGGGTGGTTAGGGTTAGGCACTTAGAGGGGGGATTAGGGTTAGGCACTTGGGGGGGAAGTTAGGGTTAGGCACCCCTACGGAGGGTTAGGGGGGTTAGGTTAGTGGATACTTACCTATCCACGATTGGGATTTCCAGCGCTGTCGGGCTTCTGCTGCGTCGCTCTCTGCTCCTGTCGGGCTGCCGCTGACGGGAATCGAACCGCCGGCCATGCGGCCGACGGTATTTCATACCAATTCCTTCTAGATAACTGGGTGATACACCACTCAGTGTTTTGACATAAACCTCAATTCAGTAGATTATGAGAATTTTGCATCCATTCCAAATGTAGATGAATTAAGTTGAATAGTGACTGAGAATCTGACTGGGAGGAAGCGAAGTCAGTGTCATTCTTAAGTGAGGGGTTTGGGTACAATAAATGTTCTTTTTTTTCCTGTGGGGGCAATGAATGTGTCTTTTATTTTTTTTCTGTGGCAGCCAATGAGTGTATTTTATTTTTTTCCTGTGGGGGCTAATGTGTGTGTTTTTTTATTCTGTAGGAGCCAATGTGTGTGTTTTTTTAGTTTCTTTGTACATCTATATCCTGTAAATCCCAGGATTGCCATTTTTTCAATCCTGAATCCTGGGATTATAAAAATGGGGCAGGATTGGCTTCCCTAACTTCAAGTATCAGGAAATAATACTGTCATTTTTAGTACCATCAAAATGAGTTTTAAATTAGCAATATCTTGATTTCAGCAGAGTTAAGGGAGGTATCCATTAGGCAATATTAATGGACGACTGAACGATAACAACATTGTTATCGTTCAGTCGTCCATTAATCATGCATGAAACCTGCACTGAAATATCGCTAACGATCAGCCATATGCATTCACACTGGTCGTTAACGATATCACTCATCGCCCGAACATGCTGGTCAACCTGACTATATCGTCAGGTTGGCCATGTTCGGGGATGAGGGAGGGTGCCTGCACTGAACGACATATTGTTCAGTGTTGGCACCCTGCAGTGTAGTGAATGACTGAACGATAACGATATTGTTATCGTTCAGTCTTTTCACTGTCAGGTGGTGGATACCCGACTTTACCTTTTAAGTATAAATGCAAAGAACACACTAAGGGCCTGATTCAGCTTTGGGAAAAGCGTAAGATATAGCATGTAACTCTGTACCTGGGCATGTCGCACTGCAAGGGGTGCAAATACATAATTTTTTTTCTGCATGTAGAGTGAATACTGACTGTTTTTGCATGTAGCCTACAAATACTGCACAGCTTTATGTTTAAAGCGAGTTTGGACGCCGAGTTCGGATTTTTCCCTCCAAAAAACGGGACTCAGAAAGAGGCAAAACGTCATCTTGCATGGACAAACATCATCATTCCTGGACAAAAGTCCAGGAATGATGATGCTTGTCCATGCAAGATGACGTTTTGCCTCTTTCTGAGTCCCATCATCATTCCTGGACAAAAGTCCAGGAATGATGATGCTTGTCCATGCAAGATGACGTTTTGCCTCTTTCTGAGTCCCGTTTTTTGGAGGGAAAAATCCGAACTTGGCATGCAAACTCGAACCTATCCGAGCCTGCACATCCCTAGTTTAAACACCATAGCAGTGGCAACTCGTAATTGGATTGACCGTTTGGCTGTGAATCTGAAAGACTCAATCAAGTTGTTTTTCTTTTTAAATTATCCTTTTAACAAAAGTGGAGTAGATTAGGTACTCCAGCTTCAATATTTCTCCACTAAGAGTAGTCCTGAAGAAAAACATTGAAGGAGAGGCAATGACAATGAAACCCACCCCCTTTCTCCCTCTAGCTCATCAGTCACCATGTCCAACTAGTTTGGAACAGGCGACATAGATTTGACTAAACATCATATTTTAAAAACTAACCTTCAGTTCAGATCTCTCCGGTCATTCCAACTGAGAGGATCTGGGGGCATGGCCAAACACTTGGGCTATCTGAACCATGGGAGATTCCTCATCTATACACAATTAATTAATGGATGGAGGAAGAACTTGAAATATTAATAATTGTGAAGTTAGATTGCTCTTTACACAATTACATTCCTAAATTCTTTCATATAGAAAGTCTTTAAGATATCTATTCCTTCGCTTTCATTTTTTTTGCCAGGGGCACGTCAAGAATCTTTTGCTTTAGCCAAGACTTTTGCTGTTGAATGATGTGATGTCAGTTTTGATGCTCATCTACAAAAGAACAGAGAAAACTTTTCTGCAGTTAGGATAATGTATTCTGCCCTGGATGTGGAATAGTATTAAGCACTATGTGCACTATGTGAATGGTCACAGACAAACAGAGAAGAAAGCTATAACTGTTTGTTTTATAGTGATTGTGTATAACATGTAGATAGATCGGGCCTTCATTCACGAGTTCATTTAGCAACAATAAAGAAAACTAAACAGACAATTTGAAAGCTTTGAAGTC
This sequence comes from Taudactylus pleione, assembly GCA_031769625.1. Taxonomy (NCBI): domain Eukaryota; kingdom Metazoa; phylum Chordata; class Amphibia; order Anura; family Myobatrachidae; genus Taudactylus; species Taudactylus pleione. The sequence goes on from JAUIMM010000039.1 coordinate 4,125,242, forward strand.
CGCTGTCAGCAAAAAGGTGATAATTTTTCTTCATCTGACAAAGCTGTATTCCCAGTGTGCTACAGCTCTTTGATACAATCATTATGCTGTACATGTAGTGATGAATGAAACCCCAGAAATTCTATTTGCAGTGATCAACCCCACTTAATATTTAGGGGCCTTTTTATCATTGGTAATAAGTCTGAAATAATGTGGAACTGCTTTTTGTATTTTTGCAGAAATTGTAGGGCCTAGTACAAGTAAACAGGAAAAGCTCCCTAGCCTTTTCAATCCAATCCCCCTATCCCACCAGCCTGGTGGAAGCAGAGCAGTAGCACTGTACATGGAGCCCTAACATCCAGACAAGCGAATGCTATGGAGCTCCTTCCACAGTACTGATGTGATTCACATGTCTCTCTCTACATGTCCCCACATGCCCCTCAGACCTACCAACATACCATCAGCTTAGTTACATGCCATATATATATATATATATATATATATATATATTATATATACACACAAAAGTTAAATAATGGATTATATATATATATATATATATACACTGCTCAAAAAAATAAAGGGAAGACTAAAATAACACATCCTAGATCTGAATGAATGAAATATTCTTATTAAATACTTTGTTCTTTACATAGTTGAATGTGCTGACACAAAAATCACACAAAAATTATGATTGGAAATCAAATTTATTAACCCATGGAGGTCTGGTTTTGGAGCCACACTCAAAATTAAAGTGGAAAAACACACTACAGGCTCCTCCAACTTTGATGTAATGTCCTTAAAACAAATCAAACTGAGGCTCAGTAGTGTGTGTAGCCTCCACGTGCCTGTATGACCTCCCTACAATGCCTGGGCATGCTCCTGATGAGGTGGCAGATGGACTCCTGAGGGATCTCCTCCCAGACCTGGACTAAAGCATCTGCCAACTCCTGGACAGTCTGTGGTGCAAAGTGGCGTTGGTGGATGGAGCGAGACATGACGTCCCAGATGTGCTCAATTGGATTCAGGTCTGGGGAACAGGCGGGCAAGTCCATAGCATCAATGCCTTCGTCTTGCAGGAACTGCTCACACACTCGAGCCACATGAGGTCTAGCATTGTCTTGCATTAGGAGGAACCCAGGGCCAACCGCACCAGCATAAGGTCTCACAAGGGGTCTGAGGATATCATCTTGGTACCTAATGGCAGTCAGGCTACCTCTAGCGAGCACATGGAAGGCTGTGCGGCCCCCCAAAGAAATGCCACCCCATACCATTACTGACCCACTGCCAAACTGGTCATGCTGGAGGATGTTGCAGGCAGCAGAACGTTCTCCGTGACGTCTCCAGACTCTGTCACATGTGCTCAGTGTGAACCTGCTTTCATCTGTGAAGAGCACAGGGCGCCAGTGGCAAATTTGCCAATCTTGGTGTTCTCTGGCAAATGCCAAACATCCTGCACGGTGTTGGGCTGTAAGCACAACCCCCACCTGTGGATGTCGGGCCCTCATACCACCCTCATGGAGTCTGTTTCTGACTGTGAGCAGACACATGCACATTTGTGGCCTGCTGGAGGTCATTTTGCAGGGCTCTGGCAGTGCTCCTCCTGTTCCTCCTTGCACAAAGGTGGAGGCAGCGGTCCTGCTGCTGGGTTGCTGCCCTCCTATGGCCTCCTCCACATCTCCTGATGTACTGGCCTGTCTCTTGGTAGTGCCTCCATGCTCTGGACACTACGCTGACAGACACAGCAAATCTTCTTGCCACAGCTCCCAATGATGTGCCATCCTGGATGAGTTGCACTACCTGAGCCACTTGTGTGGATTGTAGACTCCGTCTCATGCTACCACTAGAGTGAAAGCACCGCCAGCATCCAAAAGTGACCAAAACATCAGACAAAAAGCATAGGAACTGAGAAGTGGTCTGTGGTCACCACCTGCAGAACCACTCCTTTATTGGGGGTGTCTTGCTAATTGCCTATAATTTCCACCTGTTGTCTATTCAATTTGCACAACAGCATGTGAAATTGATTGTCAATCAATGTTGCTTCCTAAGTGGACAGTTTGATTTCACAGAAGTGTGAATGACTTGGAGTTACATTGTGTTGTTTAAGTGTTCCCTGTATTTTTTTGAGCAGTGTGTATATATATATATATATATAAATATATATAAAATCCCCTTTTGTTAAGATATATATATATATATATATATATATACTGTATATAGAAACACAAAGAAAGCGGCACTCTCAGATTATAATATGCAAAAAATATGTGCTTTGCTGCATCGATGTTTCGGGTCCAACCCCCATCTTCAGTGTGTCCTGAAGACGGGGGGTTGGACCCCGAAACGTCGATGCAGTAAAGCACATATTTTTTGCATATTACAATCTGGGAGTGCCGCTTTCTTTGTGTTTCTATATGTGGAGGGGTGTTTGACCTCATGGTGTGCACCTCAGCAAGTTGACTCATCACACAGTGAGTGCCGGTCATTCGTTTTTCTGTATCTATATATATATATATATATATATATATACACAGTATATAGATAGACAGATATTATTTATAAATAAAAAATTAAGAAAAGAAGGAAATTAAAGTTTTACAACTACTGCCATTATTCTTGTTAAATATTCTTCCCTTGCACAGTCACTGTTGTCACTCGTGTGGATTACTATTGAGGTGCAAAAAAGCTTTTGTAAAGGGATTATTGTGCTTAGCTGACATTCTTAGGCTCAACTATTTTGAGCTGAATAAGGCCATGCCTCCATTTGTCCACATTATTTTTGATTAACAGCCATGAGGAAGGGAGGAATAGGCACACATGGCAAGGGGGCAAAGGCACAGATAGTAGAGGGTGGCAGAGGCACATATGGTAAAAGGGGCAAAGGCACATATCATAAAGATTAGGGGACATGTGCAGAAGCATGAGGAGAGGAGCTGGGTGTGGGTCATCTGCAGAGAGTAAAAAGGAAATGTTGACTCAAGGGAGGTTGGGAGAGTGGGCATGTATGTCCAACTTAATCTGGTTCTCCAGATGATTAAGGTCCTGACTTCAAACTGTTTCTGGCTCAGAATCATCACTGATGGGCCTTCTATTAGCTCAGGCCATGGTGGTGGCCCAATTAATGAAAGGTGTAATGAAGAAGGCTTCACAATATCACCTTTGTTAGTTCAGACCCTGGAGAACACTGTGGTTGGACTCCTGATAGCTTAGACCATCTTTATATGATATAAGTGATTGTAGTCAATCATCTAGAGTTTATCCAAAGATTCTTCCCTATACTGTACTCATGTACTTCCTGATGGCCATAGATACACAGTAGGTAGACGGACCCAAACAGTAAATTCATAGGGTAATAATCACACTTCTATTCATTCTTCATAGGGACTGACTCTTATGGAACCACTACCCCAGGGGTTATGATACAGAGGAGCAAATTTACTAAAGGTCGATTTTAATCTATTAAAAATGTACCTAAATTGATCAACTAAAATCACACACTGACTAACACTTAGGGCGGGATGTAATAGGGTCCGAGTTTTGAAAATGTGCGAGTATAGAGCTATTCTCGCACATATTCAGAGGGTGTGAGAACATGCAAACTCACATGTTTCTCACACTCCCACAACTTGCAATGGCAAAACACGCACCCAGATGTTTTGCCATTGTGAGGATACAATATTACTGAATGAAAACTCATGAATTTACAGACCTTCTTCAGGTTAGCGGAGAAACATGCACATATCCATGAGATCTGTGCATGCTTCTGTGTTTAAAAAAAAAAATAAAATATAAAAAAATAAAAATGATGTGGGGTTCCCCCCTAAAAGCACAACCAGCACGGGGCTTTTCTGAGTCATTCCTGGTTGTGAAAATACAGGGGGAAAAAATTTAGGGTTCCCAGTATTTTCAACAACCAGCACCGGACTCAGTGAGCCAGTCCTGGTTGTGAAAATACAGGGGACAAAATGAGTAGGGGGTTCCTTGTATTTTCCATAACCCGCACTGGACTCTTTCTAGCGGGGCAGTAATGCCACAGCCAGGGTACATTTTCACCGGGTCCCCCAGACTTAGCATTCACACCTGACCACTAATCAATCCAGGCTGGGGATCCCTCAGGAGGTGGGGATGCCTAAATAAAAGGGTTCCCCCTCTCCAGGGCACCCCAGGCCCTGGCCAGGTTGATTGTGTAAAAAAAAGAGAAAATTGTGTAAAAATAGCAGTTAACAGATTTATGTCAACATATCTCCAGAAGATTCTGCTTGAAATGACACACTGACAAAATAGTTGTATTTGTATTCATTATGTATGTTCTTGAATCTAGGTATACTTGTCATACACCATTTCTTTGTTGCAAATAACTTAGGTCTCTAAACTAAATAGTAGACTATTTTACTGTATACACAGAGCACAAATATTATTCTTGGAAATCTTGTGGGGTGGAGAATACATGTACTGTAGGTGCTATCATTTGTCAATTAATATCCACAGTTGAATTTCAAAGTTTGGACATCTCTAAAGAAGTTTGGGCACATTTATCAAACTAATAAGCCTGATTTCGACCACTGCTTATCTCAGCAATAAAAAACAACTCACAAGAAGTTAACTGGCCTTGCACAGAGGAAATTAAAACTCTAATTTGGGATTTCAGTTCTACTGTTCAGTGCTAAAAGAATATATAAAATCATTTTCATACTGTATGCTGTGAGCAGGTACTCTAAATTACTATATGGCCACAACATTAGATATATTTTATCGATAACAAACAGTAAATTAAGTGTTTTTTTTAATTAGTTTATTGTTAAAGCTGACCACATACTACAGTCATAAAAAATTTATTCTGCAACACTGTAAAATTCAGTTTTTCAAAATTTGTTTACAGTGACGGAAATTTTTAGATACATTTTGAATTATTTAGCTCCAGGCATAAAATAAATTACATTTTAAGTAGTTTGGATACGACTAGTTATAGGCTGTTGGTAGAGAGACCTATGCTATAAATGTTTTAAATAGCATTAAGATTTCAGCACTTAAAGTTATTATGTTTCCTTTTTTTCACATATAATGGAACTCCAACTGCCTAAAATTCATACAGGTTAGAATTATTTTACAAGGTTATTTTTTATTGACAATTTTCATACCTAAAGGGAAATTATTTTAAAATACAATTGATCTAATATAAAAATAAAGTTTGTAATAGCATTTATAAATACCGATAGCTACTAAATTAAAGGAAGCAGCAACAAAAAGTGTTGGCCATCAGAGCTTTGGTTCTATATCTCATAGGGACTGATTCCAAGGTGGACGCTAATGCATGCAAGACAGCAATTTCTTTTGGATTTGCTGGTGCAAAAATATAAAAATATGCAAATGCTAGTCTCAGACTTCTCTTTTGTACTTACGAGCAGCAGACATGGCAAGTCGAGGCCCACTTTCACTGTTCGTAGACATAGCAAATCTACGTGTGGACTCAAACACTCCACTATTGGTGCATCACCACAATGACCATTAATGCGACATCCTATGGCTGGCGCAATATCTCCCTCTGAACTTCCTTTAATAATGGTCTCTGTAGCTGCAGCTCTGCATCTGAGAACACAGCTGCAGTCACTGACACATACTTGACACTCCCATAACATGCCCATGAGGCGACCTTTTTTGTGTTCACTTCAGGCCACCTCCCAGTCATTGCCTAGGAACATCCATGGCGGTTCAACATCAGCTTTATTACAGCAACTCCAACATTGATCTCTGCATACATTCAGTGGTAGGCATACTTCACAACGGTCTCTCTGACTTTTTGTTCATGCGCAGTAGCAAATAATTGCTCAACTGCATAAACATGGACACTGCGTCTGCCTCAAAAGTTGCCCATAGCCACCTTACAACTGTCCTAAACACTATTAAAATAACTCAAGAGTAGAAAATGTCTGAAGGACAGCTTTCACCGATGTCAGAAGATGGTTAAGTGTTTTTTCTAGATTCTTATTCTAATTTTTTTTTGTTTCAATTGCAGCAGGATCTGTGTTTATATATATATATATAGACTGTAGAGAAGGTAGCACGCACTTCATACAAGGCTTGTTGGCTGCTGGGGTGTTGGGGTGTCTACCCAAAAAAGTGGAATCCAAGAACCCCACCAATTAGATAAATTGAAAAAAAGGGGCACTCACCAGGCTTAAAAAGAAGTTATTCAGGTTTTACCCTAATAATAGCATGGCTCGACGTTTCGGTCACAATACATGACCTTCTTCAAGAAGCACAACATAAGTACACAAAAGGAAACAGCAACTACCAGGTAGGATCCAGAGATAGAACTTACCTTGACACAACAGCCTCTTATACCCTGATGCTAATGAGTGAATTGCCTGAGGCACACAGCTGACCACCTCCCATGAGACTGACATGGGAGAGATGTTAGCCAAAAGCTACTTTAGACGCTTGCAATAAGTTTTTGCATTTTGTTTTTCTGACTCAAAGTTCCCTTTACTGAACAATGTGGCAGTATTTGATCGGTTTTCCACTTGCACAACCTAACTGACACACACAGAATTCAAGGCAAATTAAAAAAAAGTTAGAAGGTGCTAAAGATTTCAATGATGTTGTGAAGGTATTATATATTTTTACCAACTTTGTAATTTTAGGTGGAGAGAGTAATGAAGTTGTCTCTTCATGAAGTTATGAATCGGTCTATTATAGCACATGATGAATCTCCAAGAAAAGAATGGGTCCTTCACTGGCCTGGGCAAGTTGTATTAGCATCAAGTATGGTCCATTGGACAATGGAAGTTACAAAGGTGATCTTTTTCTTACTATTTACATTTAATAATAGACACATACTGTATTCGGCAAAGTTCTCATTAAACCAAATTTATCTTGAAATATGTATATATATATATATATATATATATATATATACGTGTACATGGGGTATGAGGCAGCACTCAATCCTATGCAAAACAACATGGTACAGGCTTTAACCTTAACCTGGGTATACATACAGAGATGGTATTCACCGAGTGCCCAACGGTCCATTTCAACTGTTGGCAGTTCCTCTCAGGGGCCAGGTCCGTTTTGCATCCGATGAATACCACCTCTGTAAGTATACCCATGATGCATATATGTGAATAAAGCTTCCTCATTGATTCAGGTGAGTGCTGGCGGCTCTGTCTTATAATATATATATATATATATATATATATATATACTGTATATTATATATATATATATATATATATATTTATCCAGGTTGGGTCTCCCATGTCCAAAATGCTTGAGGCCAGGGGTATTTTGGATATCTGAATATTCTGTATTTTGGAATATTGCAGAAAATAATGAAATATCTTGGGAATGGGCCCCAAATCTAATCACAGAATGCATGTATGTGTTATATACACCTTATACACACAGTCTGTAGGTAATTTTATACAATATCTTCAATAATTTTGTGGCTCAAACAAAGTATGCGTACACACATGAAATTCATTTATCATATACACCTTATACACACAGACTGAAGGTAATTTTATACAATAGTTTTAATAATTTTGTGCCTTAAACAAAGTTTGTGTACACTGAACCAACAAAAAGCAAAGGTTTTGCTATTTTAGTCATGCTACAAAAATTCTGTATTTCGGAATATTTGGATATGGGAGACTCAACCTGTATATATTTACTCCGAGGCGGCACTCAGAGACTTCCAAACAATGAACCCAATGTGTGGGTGTTTATTATGTAGTCGACACTTTGGGGACTGTATCCCCTTCCTCAGGACAACAATATATATATATATATATATATATATATATATATACACATATATAGTTTAGTCGTTTAGTAAGCCTTTGGTTCTGTAATAAATTTATTTCTTATGTCATATATTGCAGTCCATTAAATCATATTCGTTTGTAACATTTAGATTGTACTATGTGTTTACAATGTTTTAAACTGAAAAGATCATTTGTGGCAATGTTGTTTTGTAAAAATATTTTTCAGGTAAAACTATTAGAATAACTGTATGTCTGGGTATACAGAAATGTTGACACAATTATTGGATATGGTTCACATGGAAATTGTAAAACAAAGTAAGGCATCAAAATAGACTAAAAAAAGAACATGAGGCACGATAGTATTGTAACAATTGGTTTCTACTTTGACCTGATAAGGTTCTTTTAATATTGAGTAATCCAATACATGTGCGCTGAAGTGTGGACATTTATAGCGTTAGTTGTCAATTAACATACAACTCAACATATTGTAAAAAAATATTTCCCATAACCTTTGACAAAAAAATATGTTATTAAAGAAAAGAAGTTAGAGGTTTTACACAGTGCTTGTCTGCAAATGCAGTTATGCACATCAAAATTCTTTTGGCTATTAACCTCCAGAAAGGTTATTCAATAGGTTTTTACCCATGAGTAACTGAACTGTTACAGTGTGTTGAGAATTGCAAAAATACAGTACTTTAAATTCCAGCCTAGGGCAAACAGTATGTCTATAGTCTACACCAATGTTGATGTTTTATTTATTCCATGTATATCTTTATCAATTTGAAAAGCTCATATGATAAATAATTTAACAGCATTAAAATAAGAAGTAGACTCATGAGTCAGAGTAACAGACTCTTGTCCTTAAAGGACATAACTAGTTAATACTACCACTACAAGTAGATAAGAATGCTTGCTGGTAATATTCAGAACTCTAAGGAGCTACTGGACCATTAATTAACTTATGTGAACTTTGGGCCTGATTCAGACCCACTCGCGAGCGGCTATCTGCTCGCAAGTGGGTCGATGTTATGGACTGAGCATGCGCACAATGGAGGGAGCTCCGTCGTGCGCATGCGCCAGACGCGACGAGCGAAGGAAAGTCCTTCGCTCGTTGTGTCCGATCAAAGGGGGCGTGCTGTCAATGTTGATTGACAGCACGCCCCCTTTGGTGGGCGTGCCGGGGGCGTGCCTCCCTGACGGGGGCGTTCCCACGGGAACGCCTCCCGTCAGAAGCCGGCCCACTGACATCACTAGTGATGTCAGTGGGAGTGATTTTGGCTCTGATAGAGCCAAAATCACTCCGGAGCTTGCAGTTGAAAACCTCAACCGCAGGCTCCGGCTCGCAAATTCGATGGTCGCAATGGTCTCGACCATCGCGACCATCACAATGCACGCTCGTATAGCCTGTGGGTGGTGACCCACAGCTATACGAGCGTCCAGGAGGACGCTCCATGAAAATGGAGCCCGGCCCTCATTCAGAGCGTGCGCTCTGCTCAGAGCGTACGGCTCTGAATGAGGGCCTTTGTTAGAAGTAGGGATAACTTTGTATTCATAATAAATAACTCAGGTTTTTGGCTATGAAAACCCTTTCACTTATGTGCTCTTCTAAGGAACCCTAAACCTAACCCTCCCCCCGCGGCTGTCCGCGCCCGGCTACCTTCGATTGGTAAGCCGGGTGTCGGGCTCCCGGCGTAGGGAAAATGACAGGTGTCGGGATTTCGATACATGTCATTTAACCCTTGCCGGGATTATACAGTCAGGGAGCCGGCGGTCGGGATTCTGTCCATCAGCTTCCCGACTGTTTCCCGGCAATAATGTTGAAAATACAAATAAGGTTAGTGGGGGAAAAAACAGTAAATAAATACTGTAAGTCCAATGAGAAAACATCTCTTGGGAAGCTGATAAAGGATAGACAAGCAAACTAAAGTAAATATGCTGAGTTCTCCCACAAAATGTAGGACACCACTCATGCATCAGAGCAGGGACGATTTAAGAGAAGAGGGGGCCCATGTGCAGCCTCCATGCGGGCTCCCTCCGCTTTGTGGGGTGGAGCTAGGTCTTTTCTGTTAGGCATCATGTAGCCAATACTTGTCCAGCAGGGCAGGAGGAGACAGCGTGGATGAGCTCAGTCAGTCAATCAGTGCTGGGCATGTGCCGGCAGCTAAAGCCGGAACTATGAAGCAGGAGCAGTGCTGTAGACTGGCCGCACTACCCTTACTGCTGCTGTCGGCTTTCCAGTTCAGGTAGTGGTGCCGAAGAGCTACTCCTGTGCCAAGAAGCAGAGCTGCATAGATAATTTTTTACATTTTGGTTATGGAAGGGGTGTGGCCACACCAATCCAGTTTGGCCACTCCCCCCAGTACCTGGGCCCATCAAAGCACTTGACGACCCTGACTGTAGTGAATTCATGGTCGTTAAATATTTATGTCATACAATATTTAAACCAACACATGAAGTAAACACCACTGTAAAATCATTGCTGGCTTGTACAGTACTATCTTTTGTATTTTTCTGCATATACTACTATAGCAATAGTTTATGTCCTCCAGAACACAAATGTAATACTGTATTGCATACATTGCACACCACTTTTTTCAACAACAGATTCCATTATTCAGATTATTATATGCAGTAAATTCTTCTATCACAGTATTTTAATTATATCTTTGATTTGTACATCTTTGCAGGCTTTTGTGAAAAAAGGGGGACTGCAAAGCTTTTTGACAAAATGCAGCCAGCAAATTGAAGATATTGTCAATCTTGTGAGAGGAAGGTTAACAAAAATGGAACGTATTACTCTAGGTGCTCTGATTACCATTGATGTCCATGGTACGTTCTGTATATTGTAAAGACATGTTCTGTAGCAAGCAGAGGTACAACAACCTGAATCAGATCACCAAAATATCAGCAGAGATAAGGGTACAGGCATGGATATAATGGGTGCAAGGGGTGTCATTGCAATTGGGCCTAGAGGCTTAGTGGACCCCAGACCCAGATTATATAGTTGTCTTCCAAGTTCTCAAAATTTCCTGCTAGGAAATGTGATCTGGCCCTTTGCTTGGGCCTGAAAAGGAGCCTAATCAGTGGCGATCTCTGTCTCACCCTCTACGTAAAGTTCCCTACTGATATGATCCATGTCACGCTCACAGACACAGCTAAGCTATTCAGTAAGCTCAGCACTGTCGGAGAGTAGGTTTCTCTTTGTTTACAGCCTTTGTGAAGCTGGGGGGTGGGAATTGAGCTCCAAGATTAGGATTGTCCCAGAAAGGAACAGTCTGTCTAAATGAAGAAGATATCAACTCAAAATGAAATGTCCTGCATTTGAGAGTATACCCTCAGGTAGAAGCTGGTTGGTCCACGCCCCTCGTCTGGCATAATGTGAACTGAAGGCACTGAGTAGCATAATGTGTACTGGCAGTACTATAATGTGACATATTGTGACCTGGGCAGAATACAATGTGGCATAATTAAAACTGCTGCCACTGTGTGGTATAATGTGAACTAAGGTACATCTATGGGGCATAAAATGAACTAGGGCACTATTATGGGGCATAAAATGAACTATGGCACTATTACTGTATGGTGCATAAAATGAACTAGACCAATATTTATAGGGCATAATATGAACAACCATTGTGAAGAGAGGTGTCTCTCTAGAAGCATTGGGGAGGGTACCTTTCAAAATGTTGCTGTGTGGACCACAATGTTCTGGATCTGCCTATTTTTGTGATTATGTTACTATGGACAGGGCTGCATTTGACAGGGTTAGTGTTCTGATCTGAGTAGAGGAAATTAAGTTAGAAGTACAGAATTGTATTTATACGATCAGCACAGAATAAGGGTCAAACTAACGCAAAAACATTGGATCAAGCCTCTATATGAAAAAAAGTTGATACATTGAACTTCATAACATTGGAGTCCTCAAGCTAAGAGGTTGAAACCAAAGTTATATCTTCCAAATTACTGTCTCACCATATCCTATGGCCCTACAGTAGATTACACCTAGTGTAATAAGAGTCAAACTTTAAGCTAAATATTTGCCTCATTCTGGACATGAATTTTGCTTCTCAGGCAGATTTTAAAATGAAGTGTTTGACACAGGAATCCAGCTATTATTTTTGGTATGCTTGAACTTCTTCCTTGCTGGTCATGTTCAGTATAATGCCATACCACATTTATCTCTGCAAATGGAGAAATATCCTATAACAGTAGTTGTCATACTGTGACCAGGTGTTCTCCAGGACACCATTGTTCCTCATCAAATGTTCAGTACAAAGCACATGCTGATGTGGACTTTGGAAATTACATACTGTATGTCATTTCTGGGGTATTAAATCTGTGGGAAAGTGTTCTCCAGAGTTAATTGGGATACAGACATACTGTACACAACTAAGGTGGAGATATTGCAAATGTTGATGAGAGATAAAGTATAGAAGTTGGCCATACCAACTAATCAGCTTCTGTAATTTTACAGGCTGTGCTAGAAAAATGGCAGTTGGAAGATTATTGGTTGCTATCAGCAACATCTCCACTTTTTCTCTCTCATAGATTTGAAAAAATCTCACTCTCATAGCAACCAATCAGATTCTAGTTATTAACTTCTAGAAGGTGCTAAATAAATGTTAAGTAGAATATAATTGTTTGCTATGGGCAACATCTCCACTTCTAAAAACCCACACTTTAGAAAATATACCTCTCAGTCTTAAACTGACATTTGCACATATAAAACCCTGACAAATTGCAATAGCCAGAGCCAGAGGTGGCTACTGAAAGGCCCCTACATGTACTTGAGAATACTTTTATCTTTGACTTCTTTATGAAATTGAGATTCATCTTGGATGATATTAGATTTTGTTTCTAATGAAATAGGAATGTATTAATAATGTTATTATTATATGCTCACAATATATTTTACTGAGAAAACAACTTTACAATCAACAATACAGGGCACAAATGTGATACATTACAATATGAATTATACACTGCAACAGAATCGGCCCTAGGAATTGGCAAACTAGGCAAATGCCTAGGGGCATGCATTCCAAGCTAGGGCCAGCTCAGCTTGATTGACACTGGGCAACGGCGGGACTGAGATTGATGGACAGCGCATCTGCTATTGTTGTCCTACCATGATAGAAGCTCTCAGCTCAGCTCTGATCGGGCTGCAGCTCATACAGCCGGCATCAGCGGGCGCAGGGAGCAGAGACTGTGGGGGCTGCGGGCAGTCACAAAAATGCCCAATGGAGGGCTGCTGAGCACGTCCAGCCACAGCAGCTCCTCCTCCTATTGGTCTTTACGAAGTCCAGCAGGCTGGGCCTGTCTGCAGGGAGACTTACAGGGGGGTTGGGGCGCCAATGCTCTTGCTGACACAGGGCACCAAAATGTCTAGTTTCAGCTATGATGAGGGGTGATGGATGCTGCTGGCTGCTGCTGTGATCTGTACTGCTGGTTGATGGGTGCTGTGCTGGGAGAGGGGTGCTGGGTCACAGGCGGAACTAGCGACGGTGCTAGGGTGCACCACCCAAAATCTTGCCTAGGGCATCAAACTGATGATACTGTAATTTCTTCTATGTCTGCATAAAAACTTTACATGTTTAATGTTTCTTGCTTTACTGTATGTACTGCTCCTGCCACTGATAAGCAGGAAGATGATCATATCTTAGGGCCTGATTCTGAGTTGAGAATAAAACAAGTAACTGGGTACCTGGACAAAGCATGTTGCAATGGAATGGATGCAAATACATACATCTTTTTGCATGCAGGGTAAATACTGACTGACATCGCATGTAGCCCACAAATGCCGGACAACTTTATATTTACACTGCAAGTTACATTTCAGTTTGCGTAGATCTCACTCATATTTAAATATCTCTGCACATGTTAAATCTGCCTCACCAGCAGTGTAACATGAATTTACCAAGGTGTACAGTTACTTGATCTTTCATGCCTTATTCCCAACTAAGGGGTATATTTATTAAAGTGAGAGTTTTTTTGAAGTGGAGATGTTGCCCATAGCAACCAATCAGATTCTAGCTATTATCTACTAGAAAGTGCTAGTTAAATGTAAAGTAGAATCTGATTGGTTGCTATGGGCAACACCTTCACTTCTGAAAACTCTCACTTTAGTAAATAAACCCCTAAGAATCAGGTCCTTAAACAATAAACAGTAAACAATAAAGTGGTCAGTGATATCAAAAGGAACATGCACAATAACAAGTGGCATCAGCACTATTTACTAAGCCTTGGATGGAGATAAAGTGAACAGAGATAAGGTACCAGCCAATCAGCTCCTAACTGTCATGTCACAGGCTGTGATTAAAAAATGACAGTTAGGAGTTGGTTGGCTTGCACCTTATCTCTGTTCACTTTATCTCCATCCAAGGCTTAGTAAATAGACCCCTTAGTGCTGATGCCACTTGTTATTGTGCATGTTCCTTTTGATACCACTGACCACTTTATTGTTTACTTTTTGAAGCTAGCTTTCAAATAATCACCATCATGCCAACTACTGCAGGTGTCAGTGGTTAAGTGGGTCATGTGGCAGCTAGATTTAGACAGTCAGGACTCAGGGGCAACAAAATAAAAAAAAATGTTACAACTGTAGATTGGCAGTTTTGGAATAGAAGCCCATACTGACTATCTCCCAGCTAGGCTCCACATACTCTATAAGCATGTAGAATACTGACACCAATTGAAAGGTAATGAGTACCTGGATTAAAGTTGTGACTAACCTTCCATGCAGCAAAACGTCCCTATTATGTGATCTTTTCTCTCCGTCAAGTCATAGAAGGTAAAACTAGTCATAATGTTAAACCAAACTTAAAGGATGAGGATACTGGGCCTGATTCACTATGGAACGCAACTGCGAATGCAATAACGATTACACACGCAGTTCAACTGCAATAGTATGCTAATCGATTGTGTTTGCAATACCCTCACAGCACTACACAAGGACGCCCACTTTACCTTACACACATCTGTAATGTTTAGCAAGACTGCAAAACCAGCGGTACAATCGAGTAGCATCGCAGCCTCACGCACACTTGCACAAGCTCTGACCTTACTCAGAAATTGGTAACTTTGTTGCACGCTGTCAGGCCTCAGGGTGCGTAGGGCATTGCCGTGGATAATTTATGCAACGGCTTTGAAACGCACTGGCACGCCTGCATTTCGCCGAGACCCCCACGCCACCACCCACAAACGGCACTTCCTGTCAATCACTCTGTGATGGGTCTGTGTAGTCACTGCAGTCCCGACAGAAGTGGCCGTTTTGCGCACTGTGGTGTATACGCATGTGCAGAACGCACCAATCGGCTGATTGTGTGCATATTAGCAACTGCGTTCCTTGCTGAATGAAGCCTACTGTCAATAGGCAGGATGAATTTATTTATTTATTAACAGATTCTTATGGTGCCCACACACATACCGACTTGCTCCCAATCAGCCGATGTACACGACTTCCCCATAACTCTCTCTGAACTCTCCCCAGGCAGTCGTGGTCACGATTTGGAGTTAAAAATGTCCAATCTGACTAAAGATCTATCTTGCAGCCAATGCATTGTATCCCAGATTGGCTAATCTGCCCTACAGCACGGCAGATCTGAAGAAGCGAGGTACGACGAGTGGGGACGCGCATCGGCATCGTGATCAAGACTATAAACTCACAATTTGGCCATTTTTTACATGATCTGTCGTCACGATTAGTCGAAATTGGCCAAATTGGATGAAAAGTCGGTATGTGTGTGGGCACCTTTATATAGCGCAGTGTATTCCATTGCGCTTTAGAATGGTAAGCATTAATAGAACAAAACTGGGTAATAACAGACAGATATATAGGTAGGAGGAAGGCCCTGCTCGCAAGCTTACAATCTATATTACTATCATATTCATTATTACAAGTTCCTAAAGAATGGTATTTCTCAGCAGATCCAACAACATCTAGTTGGGATTAGGAAAAAAAATTTTATTCTGTGAGAATAATCTAAATATTTTTGTCTTCCCAATGGGATTTCTAGAGGTATTTATATTAACATGTACTTAACTTTGATATTATCAAGGACCTTTTATAATCATTTTACCACAACTAACCAGATGATCACAGAGACATCACTTACATTTGCGATGTTAAATTTACAATCAATATTAAAAAAAAACAAAAACATATTAAAGATTAGTCATTTATTTTGAGGAATGAATGTAGATGAGGATATTTTTTGGAGCAACTACTGGTGGAGTTTGCGGTGACATGGTTCCTTGTTATTGGCACAGTGAGCAGGTTTAAGGGGAGACTGTGCTCCTGAATTAGATATTACTGCTGCAGCAGTTGCACAATGTGAATCCAACCAGCTCCTATACAAGGTAATCCACTCCTTAGCATATGCTGCTAAATTGATGAATTAACTATTCAATGGAAGTACTAGCTTTATTCTTTTGATCACATACTTAGTTTTGTTTTATTATGTTGGAAATGTGTGTACAGGTGGTGGTTTTAGCAGAGTTAAATATACACACCATTGCAAGATGGCCCAAGAACCAGTCCAGTGTAGCTTAAGCAGGCAGTGTAGTTTGTTATACAAGCAATAGTACCACTGTGCCCACTATTACACTGGTAGAGGAAGAGCATGAAGCAGAGCTTATACTGTAGCTGCACAGGGTTTAGGTAGATCACCAGCGGGTGACTGTCTCAAGTATGCAGTAGCAGTGCGGGTGCTGGACAGCGGTCAATGCAGGTGAAAGGTTGCAGGTCTCTGGAACTAAGGATGGTCGTCTGTCTCCCACTGCTATATGTCACTCATACACAGTAAGGAAGATGGCACCGCGCATGTGCAGTAACGCTTGCACATGTGTGGTCTGATGATCGGGCATGTGCAGTAGCGTGGCTGGTTCCCAAACCTGGAAGTGAAGTAATTGCATTACTGTAACACATAGTAGGAAAGAGATCCTATCAGATCCCCTGTCCCTAGATGTGAAGTTTATTCCATGGACTGAGATAAAGTGGATGGAGATAAAGTACCAAACCAACCAGCTCCTAAATGTCACTTTACAGACTGTGTTTGAAAAATGACAGTTAGGAGCTGATTGGATATTACTTTGGAGTCTATGTACTAAGCCTTGGAGAGAGATAAAGTGGATGGAGATAAACTACCAACCAAACTGCTCCTCACTGTAATTTTTCAAACAAAGCCTGTAAAGTGACAGTTTGCAGCTGATTGGTTGGTACTTTATCTCTCTCCACTTTATCTCTCTGCAAGGCTTAGTACATAGACCCACTTTATCTCTGTCTAAGGCTTAGTACATAGATCCCAACATTTCTTATTGCTGCAATAAGTGGCAATAGAAAATTATAATTATCATGACCAAGTCCCAATAATGAGTAAATGTGAGACCAGAGTAAGAATTGTATATGTGAAGGTGTTCAGTATTATGTTTCATTTAATAACATTCTTGGGTATTTTAAGGACGTTTTTCAAAGTTTTAAAAGAGCATATAAGCCATAGTTAGGAAATGTCCCACATTAAACGGCATCAAGGTGTCATTACCTGAGAAAGAAATTAGCTGGAATTTCACAGCTAATGTCGGATACATCATTTTGTCATTTACTTAATGATGATCATCTGTCACTTCTAAATCTGCGGAGATAAAAATGGGTTACCGTGCTCGGTGTTGAGCATAGTTTAATTAATGATAGTGTCACAGATTCTGTGGAGTAGTTAACTTAATTTTAATGGTTTTCTGATTTTGTATTTGTTAAGATTACATTTTTATAGATGTTATGCAAACCAATTGCATACTGCAGTGTCAAGAAATGATGCATTGGAAATTTTCTCTGTGAAATGACTGAAAATTTCAAAATTGTCCTAAGCAATTTTTATTAATATTATTTTCATGCCTGAATCTGTTTAATATACTACACTAACATTTTTCCTACATAATTCTGAATATGTGCATTTTACTGTTGTATATTTGAATGATATACTGTACAAGCCAGGATTTATGATAAGGACAAATGCAGGGACATGCTTATTTAATCGTCCTGGAACATCTTGGGGCTGTTTCTGAGTTATATACACTGCCAATGTTGGACGCAGTTGATCAATTTTTTTCTTCTGCACATGCTTGCAATTGATGCACATGGGAGACACGTGGGAGAAATGTTTTTGAAAAACTGTTGGGCATTCCTGGGTTGCGACAGGGAGGTAGCTAAGCGGTCGCACGGAGATGATCCGTCTTATGGATGTGTTATGGGAGTGATGCTCATAGTGGTTGAGTACAGGGACGCAGAGTTAGATAGATAATCTGCACCTGCCATGGTGCAAGTTTCATTGGTGCATCCAGAGGCATAACTAGGTATTTGAAGGTCCAATAGCAAAAGTTTTGTAAGGGCCCCTAAGTACCACCCAATTGTGAAAAATGTATATAACACATGTAACTTTGACAAGGAAAATGGGCCCCCTCAGCTCTGAGCCCCAAAGCAGCTGCACCCTTTACACCTACACAAATACACATATGCTTTTAGGTCACTTTTAAATTATGTTTTACATGTTATAAGGAGCAAAATGGATAACAATATCTTCATAAAATGCAGACTTCTAAAAAACAAGGTAGGCTACACTTTGTGTGAGTAACGCATAAAAAAATTGTAATATTGACGTTGAAATGTGACAAGTGCAAAAATGGAAAACTGGGCCTACCCCCAGCAGTGAAAAGATTAAGCAAAAGTTGTACTCTCAACTCTACTCATTGTAAGATTAAAAATCAATTAACTTACTTTACATAACAAACTAGACAAAAAGTCTCTAATTGATGAAAGAATATTGTCACTGATTTCATCATCCTCTGGGCTTTATCCGTGCAATTTTAATGTGAGCCAACAAGAATCCCCTCTCAAAGAAAAGGTAAGTCATATAATAGTAATAAAGTTGTTTTAAAAGCCCTTAAATAAATTAGGGGAATGTCAGGTTGGAAAAAAAAGTGGAAGGTGGTATTGTTCCTATCCATTGGGTTCAGTAAAAAAGTACATCCAAGAGTACGTCCTTAAGAAAAATCATAACATCCAAACAAATGATATATCTTGAATTGGACTCAATACTGAATCTGACTGGAGTTGGTTAATGGTTGGTACCTTCATCATATCATTCAGTCCCACAATATTATTCCACTTCAAGAAGATAAAAATAATAAATAATTTACAAGACATGATGCTGCTGCTGTACTTAGGCAGAATGTACTGGTATTCATAGCTGTCTCTGGAAATATTTTGCATATGCTGGAGCAAACTTAGATTCCACAGCAGTACCAGCACACTAGTTCTAAAACTCATTAGAATAGCAGAATAAATAATTTAAGAAGATTAGTAGTAAAGTAAATGAAAGAAGAATGATATCCTGATTGTACAAGCGACAGTCTGAACACCATAATCTTGTGGAATTATATAATACAAAGAGTTAACATCCATTGTTACCAGTGGCCAATCTTACCTAGGGGCTGCGAGGCTGCAGCCCCCCCAGTAAAATCCTCTGGTGTTCAGTGAGCCAGTGCAGTCCGTGACTGCACTGGCTTCACTGTGACTAGAGGTGGTTTCCTATTGGAAGCGCCACCTGCCAGTCACGCTGAAGACAGGCAACCAGGGGAAGGTGTCTCATGCCAGTCCAGGCTGTGATCATCAGAGAGCTGCTCTGTCTATCGGGCAGCCCTACAGAGCTTCTCGGGGCTGCAAACAATGTCGCCCCGAGAAGCTGGTGTTAGGCATGTGCATGCGCAGGTCCCGATGCCTGCCATATTCATTGAGCTGGCGCCAGGACCCAGGCCAGCAGCGGCAGCCCCCTTCAGGTAATAGGACAAACAGTACTGGGTAATTGTGTAATGGACTGTACAGTTTTCAAAACAACTGTCTATCTTTTATATAACTTTAAATCTTAGAAACACAGAGTCAGATAAATAAAATCTATATATTAAGCAATGGGTTGAAAAAGGAAATTTCTGGCTGAAATAATAGGTCTACCTGGTGTAAAAGGTTCTATGACCTTTGGGAAATGTATACAAATTCAGGGATACGGGGTGTTCTTAGGCAAGAAAAACACTGGTGCACTATTCTATCCATCAGAGCTAGTGTAGAGCTTAAATATATCTTATTACTGAGAGTTTTCATAGGATGAAAATAAATCCTTAGTGTCTGCTAATTTGCTTCTTATCTCACTGTCCTACTCATGCATATTCTGAATAACTACCATGCCACCCTAATCCACTGGATGCATTACAATCAAATCATATTTTCTAAGGCTGATGGGGCCTTGTGTTCAAATAGCTGAGGTTATTTTTTATCTAATAGACTGGTGGCATGAAAGATCCTTAAGTACATCCTAATCTAGAATTCTTGAGAATGTTTAAATTCTGGCATTTTAGTTGGAGGATCACAAGTCCTGGACTTGTTAAGCATCTCATTATTAGAATGGACTTTGATACTGTGACTTTATGATTGTACCACCCATTGAAAAGAGTCAAATCTTACTGTTAGCAAAAAAAAGTATAATCCTCTAAGCAAAACAGGCATCTCTGTGTGACAGGGGATAATCAGATAATTTACGTATTATGGGGGGAATTCATTTAGCTGCAGTAAATTACCGTGGCTAAATGATCCCCCGGGGGTTATTCAATTGTCCCCAATAGCCGGCACTAACTGTGAGTTTTATTCACCTGCCCAGAGGCAGGCAAAACAAAATCCTGGATAAGTACTGTTTTTTGGCATCGGTGATTGCGAAAATACATGGATCTGGGACCTTATTCACCCGAAATCGGGAAATTGTGTGGTGAAAACGGTGGGTAATTGAATTGCCTGGAAAATTGCGGTAAGGTCCCGTTTTTACAATACGAAAAATTATCATGCGCAATTGCATTCCCCTCGTGTCTGGTTTGAGAGTGGAAAATGTACATATACCTATATTGTATATATATATATGCATATACTGCAGAAAGTGAATATATCATATAACACAAAGATTGACGTGTACAAAAAAGTTTTGTTTATTTTTTGTCATGAAACTACTACCCATGTTTTACAAGAAATAACACACCCCTTTACTGTGAAATATGAGGAATAAACAATTCACTTTGGGGTTCTACTGTATGACCATAAACTCAACCTATGACCCTGACATTTCATGCTCACATGACTTGTGATCTTTCTCATATCCATATATATATATTTACTTTACGGTGTGTACTATCCCCTTTATTATATTTAATATTCATATTAAACAGAATGTATTTCTATTGGTAAAGGTAGCCCAAATTGCAGATCTTTCTTGCATGACTTTTTGCTGTCTAATCTGGGAGATTTTATGTCATCTTGTTTTACACAATTTTATTTTATCATCTATGCAATCTGTCAATTTCATGAAACTGAATTTCCCTTTTCCTTTTCCAAATGGATTTCCTTATGCTTGTCATTTGTGTCAGCACATCCTTTCTACTCCAGGCATTTTCAGACTTTCTTTGAAATGTTTATAGTCATTTAATGTATTTTTTTTTCTTTTGGACTAAACCTGCTCAATGCCTTCAAAACATGACTTGGTGCAATAAAATATATAATTGACCAAATGTTTAAACAGCTGTATGTTAAAGCTAGATGTACAAGTCTCTGGAAACCTTTGCATACGTTTTATTGGGCCATATGAGATTACCAACAGCTTGGCAATGATAAATATGTTTCCTGGCTTACATTTTATTTCAAGTGAAAATCTAAAATGTTTCAGAGCTAGAAACTGAGTGTTTATAGCATGCACACAAATCTGTAGCATTAACAATCCCATAAACACTTGCACATCTAGTATCGTGCAGGGAGAAAACATGTTTTAATGGAAAAATTGAAACAAAATGAGTGAATCCTAACTTTAAATCTTGGGATTAGTGCTCTCCTAGCTCTCGGGCTGTGGTTATTAAACTCACGAATCATTGCTTAGCATCAACATTTATCGTAGAGCAGGAACATGTTCAGTAAACTGCTCCTTCAATGAGCAGCAATAAAATGTGGGATACAATATTGGTTGTGTAATGCACACAGTAAAATGAAACCTTCTTTGTGCTTGCAAGCATGTTCCTGTTCATATGACTTCTGCCTGGAATCTATCGCTTTTGCTATATGGGCCTGATTCAGCAGTGAATGTATATGCACTGCTGAACTCAGATTCCCTATTTTTGGATCTGCGCATGTGCAGAACGAGTCCTGCGTGATCGCATGCAGGCCTGGCATATGTCTCTGCCTGATTGACAGGCAGAGGCGTTTACAGGGCAGTGCGGGGGTGGGGACAGCCTATGTTCCCGGAAACGGGGGCATGTCACCCCCATTTTACAGGAGTGGCAAGGCCAGGACCTTTGTCCATGGATGTAGATTCCTGGCTTTGGAAGATGGACAGCCTATGTAAGTTGAGGCTTACTCAGCTGGCCGCCACCATCCAACATCACATCTACCAGATGGTCAGGATGATGATCCCAGGCTGCAACCTCGGTCACAGCACTGGGATCGTAGATGCTTGTGTGCAGCTTTGCAGTTCTGTCCTCTGCTAAATTACCCCCTATATCTGTCATTCATAACTCAGGAGAGTCCTGCCCTTTATACCCCCTACTTATTAAAACATAAAATGGAGTTTTCATCACATATGCTTGTGATCATATGCCATAACTTGATCCAGAGACAGATTAGCATGTTGGGCATGGGGGACACAGTGCCCTTGACCTCCCTCTCTCAGGGTATCCACACCTGTCTGGATCACACAATGGCTCACCGAAAAAATTCCCAGTGGACCAGATGACAAGTGGTGTCCAGTGGTCCAGAGGAATGGGGTGGCATCTCCTGTCTTAAATGCCCCAGACCCCAGAAGGCCACCTGGATGAGTCAACAGGTTTCTCGAAGAATGTCCTGTGGACAGCTAAGAACTTTTTGTTTTAAATGAAAAATGTTATGTTTTGAGAAAAGAAAATGCTACGTTCCAACAAAGAACACAAAAACCTCATCCTAACTGTAAAGTATGGCGGTGACAGTATAATGACTTGTTACTGATCTGCTGCCCTGGGAGCTGGATGGCTTGCCACCATAGATGGAACTATGTATTCTGTATTATATCAGCAAATTCTTCAAGAACATCTCGGAACAACTGTCAGTGAAGTAAAGTTGAACTGAAGCTAAACAAAAGGTGGGTCTTGCAGAAAGTCAATGACACTAAACACACTAGTCAGTATATAAATAATTGTATTGTGAAGCGGTTCCAGCGCTTCCTGTTATCTAAAAAACAATAAATACCAAAAAGAAGAGACTTATATTAGATCACAGGAAGCACAAGAACCAGTTCACAATACAATTATCCTTTTGAGGGGCTTTGTTGAAAGCTCCTGCTGTTTCTGGCTGCACAGGGAACGTAGCACCAGCCACTTACATTTGTATCCCAAGTACATAAGTAATGCTTAGAGCAGAAAAAATGTAATGTTTTGGTGTGTTGGTATCAAAATCCATACCTTACTCCAATAACATCTATAAGTTGAAACAGTCCCGAAAGGAAGAATGGGTCACAATGTCTCCATGCAGATGTTTGAAACTGATCAATAATTATGGACACTATGCATATTGTACAGGCTAATCTAGAGCCAATGACCAGCATCTGCACATTGAGGCCACCACTGATTATTTTTCAGAATAGACATTTTTTCTATTCTATCATTGTCAAGGCTATATGCGACAAATACCTCCGAATACAAGCAATTCCAGCCCTGGGCTGAGCAGTTTGGGGCAGGTTAATGCGATGGCAGGAGAACCCCATGCTTTGTGTCCCCCTGCAATGGCAGGTTCAGTCCGGTACTGGTTATAGAAAATTAGGGGGAACCCCACACCAATCTTCCCTCTATTTTTACATACCAGCCCAAGCTTAGAGGACTGGGGCTGGTTATGGTTGTGGGGCAAGACACCACAATTTTTTTTGTACTTTAACACTTTCATTGCTTTTACACCTAAGAAGCCTGCAGTCAAAATCATACTGATCTGTGCAGTGCTTCTCCCAAACTATGGTTTGGGCTGGTTTGCTGACATTTTACTTTTGGTTTTTGGTCAGTTGTAAAAACAACCTTTAGTAAATCTGTGGATCCTGGGCCTGAATCATCATGGATCGCAACTGCAACAGTGTACGCAGATCAATTGATGTGCATACAAGAGTTAGCATTGAGATTGCTTTGCGATCACTCAAGCAGAATAAAAGTCATTGCAGAGTGAGTGACAGGCTATGAGCGTTTGGGGGAGTGGTCGGAGAAAAGCAGGTGTGGCTGTCCGTTTGAATGCCATTTCCTGGGCGTGCATAAATTAGTCACTGAGATGGCATACAAAGCTTGAGTACTCACTGTGGGCCTGATTCAGAGCCGGCCGCTCTGTAAGAACGCTCGCTATGAATCAGAGCATTTTTCTTTTTTTTGGAGCAGCCTCCAAGCTGCTCGCATAGCTGTGGGTGACCACCCACAGCTATTGCGAGTGGCCAGGAAGATGGTCGCGATGGTCAGGACCATCACGACCATAGGACTTGCGACAAGACCCTTGTGGTAGGGTCTCGTGGCCGCAAGCCCCAGAGAGCTTACGCCGGAAGCTCTCCCACTGACTTCACCAGTGATGTCAGTGGGGCCGCCCACAAATGACAGGCATTCGCTTGGGAACGCCTCCATTTGTGAAGCCACCCCCCCGCCACACCTACAAAACGGGGCGAGCTGTTGATCAACATCGACAGCCGCCCCTTTTGTAGTGAGCCACGGAGCGAGTGCTTTTTGCGCTCGCTCCAGGGCTCGCGCGTGCGCACTGGGCCACCATCGACCCGCTTGCGAGAGCTATGCGCTTGCGAGCGGGTCTGAATCAGGCCCTGTGTTCAACAAGACTTGCAGTTTCTGCACCAAGTCAGACTTGCTCTAATTCTGCGTGAGGGGCTGTTGTTACTCGATGTTACCGATGTATACGCAGGACTGACAGATATTACGGATGTGAGATAGCGGTAGCGGGCGTTTCTATGCTGGCTGTGCGATGGCTTTGCGATTGCATTCATTAGCATATTTTCACAGCAGACCTCCATGAGATTATGGAGCTAGGATCACAATAGCAATCCATGCTGAATCAGGCCCCCTATTCTCAGTAAAAAAATCGATTGTTTGTCCGATGTTTTTAAAGAGCCCCAAATCAAAGCACACAAGCCCACATTTAATCAATGTCTGAAGCATAGGGGCATATTTATAATGGGTGCAGAGTGTGCGGGGCACACAGGCCCCTGGGTGCAGTGGGGGCCTGCACCGCACACCCTGCACCCATATTATACTTATCTCTCTGGAATCCCACGTCGGTGCCGGTGTCTGCATTTTAAAAAATGACTGGAAAACGGCCGCCGTGGCCATTTTCCTGGTGACCTGTGCATGAGCTATAGACTGTGGGCACACTCTAGTGCGCAGAGTCTATAAGTGTTGCACTGGCCGCGCACTGCTCAGTGCGCTGCTGGCCACTGGTCGGAGAGGAGGGGGCCCATGACGAAGACTGCACATGGGCTCCCTCCTCTCTAGAAACGCTCCTGCTGAAGCAGGTGCCCATTTTACTACCAACTCTTCATCAGCGTCTCTATATAATTTGAAGATACAGTATAGTCATTTTTGAACAGTTTTCCATATGTGTATTTTGGTTTTAAATGAAGATTAAAAACGACAGTAATCTGATGATAAAAGTATATATGGATATATATTATAATATAAAGACCTATTCTATATCCAGTTGTTTGACTCTCAATAATACAATACTGTACTAACTCTAAGAGCCGTGAGAAAAGTGAGAACACATACTGTAGGTACATTTTGCTTGTTAGTATTGAGTTAACCAGACAAAACATCTAATTATAAATATGTAGCAATCCCTCACACAACTTTACAGAACTTAGTTAAGAATTGTTCCCTCCAAGGCTGTCATACTGCAATACGGAAGATTAATTGTAACATTAAATCCTTAATAGACCAATATGATCTCCTGGTTAGTTGCTTGTCTCTATTGATGACTAGTGGGAATAATCCAAATCCCTTATGCTGTTTTTGGCATGTTATCACTTTATCAGAGGAAATAATGGAAATGCTTGTTTACCTTATTTATACAGGTAAAAAAATTTCACATTTTCATATGGTTAGTTAGAAATATAACATTGATCCAATCATTTGTATATTCTTTAATTCCTGTAAAAAAAAGATATATTAAAAATTTAAAGTACAGATGTGCGTTTCGGTTCTCCAGAAATCAGAATCCACCTGAATTTCGTGAATCCGGATAAATCCGAGTCGTGGTTCTAGTCTTCTGAGGAGATCTGGGTAGATCCGAGTCACGGTTCTGATCTTTTTGTGGTTCAGAATTCGGATTGTAACCACTTAACTGACAAATTTAATTTCCAAAACCGCTCCAAAATTGTAGGGTTTTTTTTATGACTGAATTAGGTCAAGAACATTCTTTTAAAACCTATCCAACACGATTTTATATAAAAATATATTTTTTAAACACCTTATACCATAAAAATAGCAATTTTTATGGTATACTGTAATGTTGGCCATTGACAGCTGTGGATGCCACTGGACCCTTCCACACCCCTGCCGAACCCCCTTGTACCCCGTCGTGAACACCGCTGGACCCCTTCACCCTTCCATGGATGCCGCTGAACCCCCACACTCTGCCAGGGACACAGCTGAACTCCCGCAACACAAGCTGGACACCAGACTCCACCTACGCCGCCGTACCCCGAGGTACTCTAAATGCTGAAAAGATTTCATATCCGACAAGCTCCTGCTACCGTGCATTTAGGATATGTGTAATTCTTTACCTGTATATATATATATATGTATATATATATATATATATATATATGTGTACATATATATATATGTATATACACATACACATATATACATATATATATACATATAAGTACACACATATAGTTAATATATATATATACACACATATATGTATATATATATATATATATATATATATATATGCAGTGTATATACAGTCAGGTGCATATATATTGGGACATTGTCAGAATTTTTATATTTTGGTCTCTATTCACCACCACAATGGCTTTGAAATGAAACAAACAAGATGTGCTTTAACTGCAGACTTTCAGATGTAATTTGAGGGTAATTACATCCAAATCAGGTGAACGGTGTAGGAATTACAACGGTTTTTATATATGCCTCCCACTTTTTAAGAGGCCAAAAGTAATGGGACTATCAACTCAAAAGCTATTTCATGGACAGGTGTGGGCTATTCCCTCATTATTGCATGATCAATTAAGCAGGTAAAAGGTCTGGAGTTGATTCTAGGTATGCATTTGGAATCAGTTGCTGTCGACTCTCAATATGAGATCCAAAGAGCTGTCACTATCAGTGAAGCAAGCCCTCATTAGGCTGAAAAATCAAAACAAACCCATCAGAGAGATAGCAAAAACATTAGGTGTGGCCAAATCAACTGTTTGGAACATTCTTAAAAAGAAAGAACGCACCGGAGAGCTCAGCAACACCAAAAGACCCGGAAGACCACAGAAAACAACTGTGGTGGAAGACAGAAGAAATATTTCTCTGGTGAAGAAAAACCCCTTCACAACAGTTGGCCAAATCAAGAACACTCTCCAGGAGGTAGGTGTATATGTGTCAAAGTCAACAATCAAGAGAAGACTTCACAAGAGTGAATATAGAGGGTTCACCACAAGATGTAAACCATTGGTGAGCCTCAAAAACAGGAAGACCAGATTAGAGTTTGCCAAACAACATCTAAAAAAGCCATTACAGTTCTGGAACAACATCCTATGGACAGATGAGACAAAGATCAACTTGTAGCAGAGTGATGGGAAGAGAATAGTATGGAGAAGGAAAGGAACTGCTCATGATCCAAAGCATACCACCTCATCAGTGAAGCATGGTCGTGGTAGTGTCATGGCGTGGGCATGTATGGCTGCCAATGAAACTGGTTCCCTTGTATTTATTGATGATGTGACTGCTGACAAAAGTAGCAGAATGAATTCTGAAGTGTTTCGGGCAATATTAAATGCTCATATTCAGTCAAATGCTTCAGAACTCATTGGACGGCGCTTCACAGTGAAGATGGACAAAGACCCGAAGCATACTGCAAAAGCAACCAAAGAGTTTTGTAAGGCTAAAAAGTGGAATGTTATGCAATGGCCAAGTCAATCCCCTGACCTGAATCTGATTGAGCATGCATTTCACTTGATGAAGAAAAAACTGAAGGGAAAATGCCCCAAGAACAAGCAGGAACTGAAGACATTTGCAGTAGAGGCCTGGCAGAGCATCACCAGGGATGAAACCCAGCGTCTGGTGATGTTTATGTGTTCCAGACTTCAGGCTGAAATTGCCTGCAAAGGATTTGCAACAAAGTATTAAAAAGTGAAAGTTAGATTTAGGATTGTTTAGTTTGTCCCATTACTTTTGGCCCCTTAAAACGTGGGAGGCACATATAGAAACCGTTGTAATTCCTACACCATTCACTTGATTTGGATGTAATTGCCCTCAAATTAAATCTGAAAGTCTGCAGTTAAAGCACATCTTGTTGTTTCATTTCAAAACCATTGTGATGGTGAATAGAGGCCAAAATATGAAAATTCTGTCAATGTCCCAATATTTATGGACCTGACTGTAAGTGTGTGTATATCTACATCTATATATATATATATATATATATAATGATGTCAGTGGGGCCGCCCCCAAATGGCAGGCGTTCCTTCGGGAATGCCTCCATTTGCACAGCCACCCCGCCTAAAAAACGGGGCAAGCTGTCAATCAATATCGACAGCCGCCCCATCTTGTAGTGAGACCAGGAGCGGCGGGGGACCATCGACCCACTTGCGAGCACTGTGCGCTCGTGAGCAGGTCTGAATCAGGCCCTCTGTGCATGTGCATCGGCCGCTCTACCCTAGTTACGGTCCTGGGTACTACAATATAGCATAGAGTGACTTAAGGTTACTACAGTACTGCATAATGTGACCTACTAGAGGCACTACAACAGGGGTCAGGAAACTTTTTACCTTTTAACCCAAAATATAATTAGATACGCCGACGTTACCCCATTGATTTGAAAGGAAGGAAATCATATAGTAGCGCCCCCATAGTTATGCCCCTGTAGTAGTGCCCCCATATAATGCCCCTGTAGTACCACTTGTACAAAAAAAACCCACTTACCTTAATCTCTGCTCCTGCATCCAATGCTATCCTGTCCGCCCGGCTGCTCCTCGGAACTATGGGAGAGACTTTATGACTTCTCTCCCATAGTGCGCATGGAGAGAGGCGGAAGATGGAGTTCAGAAGAGAACTCCAGCCTCCGGCTAATGCGGCTCTGCAGGGAAGGAGCCGGGCGCCCGCTGGTAATAACATCTCAGTGATTCATATGCATGCCCAGCTGTCCGTCCATTGCCCCCAGGAATTTAATTTTTACCCCATGTGGGGTAATTTACCCCTGTTACCTGATCACTGCACTACAATGTACATAATGTGAATTACTGCAGGCACTACAGTGTGGCATAGTGTAATTTAAGGGCACTACAATATGGCATCATGTGACCTACTAGGGGGACTACAGTGTGGCATAATGTGAACCACTAGGTACACTACAGTGAATTGAGGGCATTTAGCATAGCATAATGTAAATTACAAGGGAGACTACATTGTAGCACAATGACTCACTAGGGGCACTACAGTGTAGCATTTTTATATTTTTAAAAACTACACCCAATGGTCATAGGTGTGCACAGTTACCGACAGAGGGGGTTGTGCAACAGGACTTCCCCCTCCACTGGGGGGATGTAGTTATGAGACTGGTGGCCATGATGCCGGTGGTCTAAATCCCAACAGGGGAAGCCCGACAAGGGACTTAAGGTAGGCATCGAAATACCAACGCCTTTCTTAATCCTGATGCCAAAATCCAGGAGGACGGCTGCCCGATTGAGTTAAGTCCGGGGCACCCTTAGCAATAGCCGTGGGGGGGAAAGGTTAGGTTTAGGTAGCATAGCGGGGTTAGCATTAAGTTTTGAGGGGGTTACAGTTAGGCACCCCTAGGAGGGAGTAAGGTTAGGTGTTAAGGGTGGAGGGTTAGGTTTAGGCATGTAGGGGGGAAACTTAGGTTTAGGCACTAGCGGTTAAGGTTAGGTTGCGGGGTGGGGAGGGTTAGGGTTAGGCTTCAAGAAGGGAGGGTTAGGGGGAGGAGGAGGGAGGGTAAGTATACTTACCCAACCCCTGTCGGGATACCAACCATCGGGATGCCGCTGTCTGTATTTTGATAGTAGGCATCCCGACAGCTGGCATTACATACCGATTCCCCATCGGGTCATGGACTACCTCATCCCTTCCTCCACCCGGGACATAGACTTCTCACCTGGGCGACCAGATGGGGTAATCCATGGGGGGAGGACCCATTGTGGCACCCACTGTGCACCTTTCTGCACATGTCTATGCCAATGGTATTTATTATTTATTATTATTTTATTTATTACCAGTTATTTATATAGTGCACACATATTCCACAGCGCTTTGCAGGGAATTAGATTAGATAGTTCTTATTTATTTTATATATCATCCATGGGAAATGCGATTATTTGATATGTATGTAGCAGTAAGGAGGAGAGAAGTTTCTTATGAGTGGCTCCTGCTTCATAAAGTTAGGGTATTGCAGACAGTGCATAGCGGAACTCTATTGACTTCTGGAATGGTGGAGCTGCTGAACACACTTTTCCTGGAGATGACTGAGATAGTGACACCTTTGCTTTTTGATGGTTGAATGTACACAAACTTTGTTTAAGGCACAAAATTCTTAAAACTATTGTAAAAAATTACCTTAAGGCCCTGTGTATAAGGTGTATATGAAACATAAATTAATTTCATCTATGTAAACAAACTTTGTTTGAGCCAGAAAATTATTGAAAATATTGTATAAAATTACCTGCAGGCTGTGTGTATAAGGTGTATATAATACATAAATGAATTCTGTTTTTAGATTTGGGTCCTATTCCCAAGATATTTCATTATGGTATGCAAATATTCCAAAACACAGAATATTCCGATATCCAAAATACCCCTGGTCCCAAGCATTCTGGATAAGGGAGACTCAACCTGTGCAAGAGTATATATATATTAGAGATGTGCACGGACCCCTACTGTTTTGGTTTTGCCAAAACCACCATCAAGTGTTTTGGTTCGGATTCACATCATTCACAGACATATCAAGCCGGCCCTGCAGCACAGCTGATGACGATATATCTGAAAGGTATATTGATGCATCTGGCTGTGTATATGGGCGACCCGCCAACTTCCCAAACACTGGCTGCAAAGATCCACCGCACTGACATCACAAATGGGCAAGCAAATTTAAATGGCCGCCACATTGTGATGTCAGGTCAGATATATCGAACGGCCAATTGGTAAGTGTGTATAGCTTACAAATTGGCTGCTCGGATGGGGGATCGGTCTACTGACCGATCTGTTGTGAAAGTGTGTACCAAGCATAACACTTCTTTACAGAAATCATCAGATTAATTGGCAGAGTGTACCAACTTATTGACAGTGACTGATAAAGTGAAGGCAGTGGTGCACATTAAAAAATAAAACTTAAATGGTAAATAGTAAAACAGGGACCCAACGGCCATCTTGCAAATTAGGCAAATACCAGATGGGCTAATTTCCTCACTAGCTGGCCACTGCTGCATTGCTAGCTGCCCTCAGCAAATTTAGTAGGCATCAAGGAGCAATGCGTAGTGCCTGCCCTTCCTGGCTTTCAATGCACACTTGTGGGTGTGCTTTGGATCCCATGGAATCCACTATCACCTGCTCTGCAATGTTACTGTATGTGTGATTTGTTCAACTTAGGATTTAGCAATTCAACAGTTTGGATGTTGCAAAAAGAGTCTCAGTATACTAAGCGCTGTTTGTTAGTATCAAAAAGTCCTAAATTCATTGGTAGTAGACTAACTTCTTTATATATAGTCTATTGATGGAACTAAAAGACCAAACAGTTGCACATGCGCTAGTCACATAGCACGCTCAACATAGCAGAGCAGAGGCTTCAGGGGTAGACCAGCACAACCAGGCCAAAAATTAAAAAAATATGAATTGGGCCCAATGATCCAGCCTTATGCCCCGATATTAACACTATTATACAACTCCAGTGATCTGTTGTGCCCTTGCTTATTCGAGGCCATGGACAAAAAGTTGTGCAGGAGATGGCTGGTTCAATAGCTGAAGCCGTGATAAACTTATGGAGCAGTCCTACAGAAGGTGAAAATACATGTGTTCATTTTCTGGTATAATTCTGTCTTTACTATCTCTGCCAGATGTTAATCTTTATAAACATGCAGCACTATCTGGAGTGTGTCTATAGTGAAGCAACCTGAAGCAAGTTTGTCTGGCAGCAAGAATGTGGGAGGGACACACAAAATATAGGGATTCAATTTAAAAATGACATGTTTTTAGTTGCACAAATGTTGTTCTTACCATTCATACCCAAGAGCACATTCCCAGGGACTGAGGAATTTTCCATATGAGCTACATTTACTGCTTTGCAGATGCAACTCAACCTGCAGTGTATGCTACAATATGTCCTATTGTCTTGTGTCCATGTGCCATGTGATATTCACTGGGAATGCTCATGTCTATTGTCAGCACATTTTATATTGACTCAGCTAACTCTCTATGTAGTGCAATGTTGATTGAGCTGCGTTCACCTATTAGTGCACATACCCCAAAATACATCGGGCATAAGGAAAAGATCCTTATCCTCAAAACGTATAATATTCACATTTTAAAAAGCACCCAACTCATATCAAATTTGTCTATGGTACTTTGGGAATGATTCAGAGTTGTATGGTTAGCAGTTGCAGCTGTTATTGCTAAATTATGCTAATACAGAAGGAGGCATCCTGTGTAAATAGACTCCTCCTGCATGCTTGTGTGATCCGATGCTGCGTCCGAGGATGCAGCCATCGGATCACTTGCAAGGCCATTGGCTATCTGAGTAATTTTCAGTTTACCCAGATGGCCGATAGTCTTGCAATTGATCCGATGCTGCGTCCTCAGCTACGGTTCTGAGACAGCCATCTGAGCAACTTTCAGGTTACTCAGATGGCCTTCCCAGAACCGTAGCCGAGGCCAAGAAATCTACATTGGAAGACATAGACACTGGCTTCGGCACTCCCAGAAATTAGTTTCATGCCCAGCACTACCCTCTCAACACCCCCCATAAACATATCACTCAGGATGCAGCTTAGGGTGCACTATGTGCGACCATGCATAACTCAGGGTCATGCGCATTGCAGTCCCCACGCCATCGGACTTGTACTCAAACCATCGGGTTTGCATACAAGTTTGAATCCCTATGTGTTTAGAAATGATGATTACATTTCAGTTGCCACCTTAAGCAGCAGATTGGCTAGGTGGATCCTGAAGTACCACTGCACATAGAACTTTTAGAAAAATGTACCTAGTACAAATATGTATTGATACTTATATAACCTAGCAGAATGCCATTGTTTAATAGGTTTTCACTATAAATTATTTTAGTTTGAGAACTCAAAGCACGTGCTAGCTATAGTAATATATTATTAATAGCGTTTATTGCAAATGGAGGTCAGTTCTCTTGAGTCAGATCAGGATAACTGATCATGTAATTAAATGAGAGCCCACCACAGTTTTTTAATCACTATTAAATTTCAGTATAAGCCCAAGAGGACTAATATACAAGTGCTGACTTCATCTTTTTTTTTTACTTCGCTATTTTTTAACCTATTAAGCACAATGTTAAATTAAAAGATATTTCTCCAAGATGCATTTATTTTTGGTTGTTATTACATGACAACCCTCAGCAAGATTCTATTCTGCATATGTGAAATTTGCCAAAATATTATAAATTCACTGACATTTGTTACCTCGTTTAAAAATCTGGCACTAAAATCACACTAGTGTTCAGTGTTCACATGAAGTGACATGTATAATTCATATATAAAGCTTTAGCGTATGGTAAAAAGCAGTTTAAGATGCAATATCCTATTTAAAAATACAATTGCAACATTTCCAAGCTAATAACCTGTTATAATTTTTAAGACAAAATATAACTCATTGAAAAGTGCTATGTGCTACCAAGGTTTAAAGACCACAAGCACTGATGGACTGATTCAGAGATTTTGCTGAATCAATAATCACGCAAATCTCTGTTTTTATTTATAGATCTGCTATGTGCAAGAGTCACACTATGCATATGTGATTGACATGCTACGCACATATGTGCCTGACATGTTACGAGCATGTGTAATTGACATGCTTCTAGCGTTTGGAGGCGGCGATGGAGAGCAGCCTAGTTCTGTCGGGCATCCTGAGTAATATATATATATATATATATATATATATATATATATACACACACTACAGTTCAAAAGTTTGGGGTCACTTAGAAATTTCCTTATTTTTGAAAGAAAAGCACTGTTTTTTTCAATGAAGATAACATAACAATGAAGATAACATGTCATATGTGATAGACATACTACGCACATATGTGACTGACATGCTACGAGCATATGTGATTGACATGCTTCTAGCGTTTGGAGGCAGCGATGGAGAGCAGCCTACTTCTGTCGGGCATCCTGAGTAATATATATATATATATATACATACACACTACAGTTCAAAAGTTTGGGGTCACTTAGAAATTTCCTTATTTTTGAAAGAAAAGCACTGTTTTTTTCAATGAAGATAACGTTAAATTAACCAGAAATACACTCTATACATTGTTAATGTTTTAAATTACTATGCCAGATGCAAACATCTGGTTTTTAAAGGAATATCTACATAGGTGTATAGAGGCCCATTTCCAACAACCATCGCTCCAGTGTTCTAATGGTACATTGTGTTTGCTAAGCACATTAGAGACTAATGGATGATTAGAAAACCCTCAAAAGCCTTTGTGCAGTTATGTTAGCACAGCTGAAAACAGGTTTGCTCGTCAGAGAAGCTATAAAACTGGCCCTGCTTTGAGCTAGTTGAGTATCTAGAGCATCACATTTGTGAGTTCGATTATGCTCTCCAAAGGGCCAGAAAAAGAGAACTTTCATGTGAAACTCGACAGTCTATTCTTGTTCTTAGAAACTAAGGCAATTCCATGTGAGAGATTGCCAAGTAGCTGAACATTTCCTACAACGTTGTGTACTACTCCCTTCAGAGAACAGAACAAACAGGCTCTAACCAGAGTAGAAAGAGAAGTGGGAAGGCCCCGGTGCACAACTGTACAAGAAGAAAGGTACCTTAGAGTATCTAGTTTGAGAAATTGATGCCTCACAAGTCCTCAACTGGCAGCTTCATTAAATGGTACCTGCAAAACACCAGTGTCAACATCTACAGTGAAGAGGCGACTCCGGATGCTGGCCTTCTAGGCAGAGTGGCAAAGAAAAAGCCATATCTGAGACTGACCAATAAAAGGAAAAGATTAATATGGGCAAAAGAACACAGACCAATTATTGGACAGAGGAAGATTGGAAAAAGTGTTATGGACAGACAAATTCGAAGTATGAGGTGTTTGGATCACAAAGAAGAACATTTGTGAGATGCAGAACAAGTGAAAAGATGCTGGAAGAGTGCCTGATGCCATCTGTCAAGCATGGTGGAGGTAATGTGATGGTCTGGGGCTGCTTTGGTGCTGGTAATGTGGGAGATTTGTACAAGGTAAAGGGGATTTTGAATAAGGAAGACTATCACTCCATTATGCAATGCCATGCCATACCCTGTGGACAGCGCTTGATTGGAGCCAATTTCCTCCTCCAACAGGACAATGACCAAAAGCACACCTCCAAATTATGCAAGAACTATTTAGGGAAGAAGCAGGCAGCTGGTATTCTGTCTGTAATGGAGTGGCCAGTGCAGTCACCTGAGCTCAACCCCATTGAGCTGTTGTGGGAGCAGCTTGACCGTATGGTATGCAAGAAGTGCCCATCTAGCCAATCCAAATTGTGGGAGGTGCTTCAGGAAGCGTGGGGAGAAATTTCTTCAAATTACCTCAACAAATGAACAGCTAGAATGCCAAAGGTCTGCAAAGCTGCAATTGCTGCAAAAGCAATTCTTTGACGAAAGCAAAGTTTGAAGGACAAAATTATTATTTCAAATAAAAATCATTATTTCTAACATTGCCAATGTCTTGACTATATGTTCTATTCATTTTGCAACTCATTTGATAAATAAAAGTCAATATTCATGTAAAACACAATATTGTCTGGGTGACCCTAAACTTTTGAACGGTAGTGCATATGTATGTCTATATATATTGTGATAGGATCACTGGTAAAGTGGTCTGTGGCAGGGACATTTATCCCAGATTCCTGTCCTATGTGTTTAAAATCCCCAAGGAGAAAGTCTGCAGTGTAGCAGGCTTGAGTTTCGGCTTTTTGAAAAGCCGGTTTGGGACCTGGGGGTTGTGGGTGAGAGGAGAGGGAGGGCTCCACCCACGGCCACTCCAGGTTTTGGTTCTCGCAGCCTGGTAACAGGCTTGATTGGGTTCCCACCTGAGAGTGGCCAATATAAGCCTAGTGTGTTGAGGGCTGATTGTCTCACCTGGGAGAGCAGACAGGGAGTTTGCTCAGAGACATTTGGAAAACCTATCTGTGAGTACTGTGCTGTGCTTTGTTGCTGGTGAGGGCCTTAGGCCCTGCCAGGTTCTGGTAGTGAGGGAACTAGCCCTCACTACCAGAACCTGGCGAGGGCCTTAGGCCCTGCCAGGTTCTGGTAGTGAGGGCTAGGATTTACGTTTATGTTTTCTTTGTGTTATTTCTGACATTGTACAATAAAGACTGGTGCCGACAAGCTTGTACTTGCATCCAGACTGGTGTGCTGCTTCCCTGCTGCTGTGTGTGTGTGTAGGAAGGAGCCCTCTACCCAGGAGAGGGACCCCCTAACCTAACTGTGTCACAATATGGTGGAGAATGCGGGCATCCACACACACTAAAGTTGCAGCAAGAGGAAAACTTTACATTTAAAAATTAAAGGGACAGACACCCAATTTGTGAGTGTGGAAATAACACTGTGTCCTTGGAGTCCCATAGAGGAGGCGTCAGCCAATGCTCAGAGAGGCAAGGTTCAGCTTCCAACCTACACCCCAGGACAAAATGGAGGACATTATTAAGGCCTTGCTCCAAGCTACAGCAGCTCAGCAGGAATCTACCAGGGCTCAGCAGGAAGCTACAGCAGCTCAGCAGGAGACTAACAGACTTCAACAGGTCTCCATTGAGGAAACCCGCCAGGCCTTAAGAGAGGTGGTACAGCACCTGGTCGCCCGGCCCAGGGATGTTAATACTGGTCCTCCCACCACCACTCACTCCGTACGAGCCAGTCACTTCCTCCAAAAGATTACTTCAGGCGATGATGTGGAGGCCTATCTCGCCGCATTTGAAAGAACGGCCGAAAGGGAGAGTTGGCCCCAGGAGCAGTGGGCAAGTCTGGTGGCACCTTTTTTGTCTGGGGAGCCACAAAAAGCATATTTCGACTTATGCCTGGCTGATGCCAAGGACTATAAAAAACTAAAACAGGAGATCCTAACTAGCTTGGGAGTCACCACCTTTGTTCGTGCCCAATGGGTCCACCGCTGGGAGTTCCATATGGACAAGCCTCCACGTTCACAGATGCATGACCTCGTCCATCTGTCCTCAAAATGGCTACAGCCCGAGACGCTGACGGGACCACAGATCGTGGAAAGGGTCATGATGGACCGGTACCTGCGATCATTACCCGTGACTCTGCGCAAGTGGGTGAGTCATGCAGACCCTAAGACCGCGGACCAGTTGGTCGAGCTAGTGGAGAGGTACGAGGCGGCTGAGAAGCTGAGGAGTATGCCCCACCAAGCCCTGATGGTGCCCCGGCGAACTCCCACAGACACTGGTAAGACTGTTCCAGGGGAGAATTGTGCTGGGCGGTGGGATGTACCTAAGACTGAGGGTGTAGAACCTGGAGATAGGCCTGCCAGGCCAGGAAGGTTCTTGCCCCATAAACGACTAGACATTAATATGATTCAGTGTTTCCGGTGTGGTGACTTCGGCCATATTTCCGCTAATTGTTCACTTACAACTGAACCTATGCAATGTGATACTGCTCATGTCTACCGCAGGGGGTCTTTCTTTGCACAGACAGCCTGTACGGCTGACCGGCAGGCTGAGACTGATAAGCACATGTGTGTACTCACTGTAGATGGCAACCGAGTAGAGGCACTGTTAGACTCTGGTAGCTTGGTGACACTTATAAAAGCTGAGCTGGTGAACCCCTTGAGGCATAAGGGGAAAACTGTTGATGTGACCTGCATACATGGGGATAATTGATATTATGTTACTGCCGAGGTGAACATCGAGACACCATGTGGCTCTGCTATAGTTTCTGTGGGTTTGGTGCCTGGTCTGATGTACGATGCAATATTGGGGAGAGACTTTGCTCACTTCTGGAAATTGTGGGAAAGCCGTTTTGTTCCAGAAGTGAACAACCCCGGTCCACTTGAGAAGGTTGTCGATATAGTGGAGGAGGGAGTTTCTTCTGAGTCAGAGTTATTCCCTTTTACTACTATGGTTGGCGAACTAGAGAATGCGGAGCGTGACGGTGGCCCGCCAACTGATGTGCCTCCCATTGAGGTGGGAAGTGTTGTTGGGCCAGTGGATCATCTGCCTGATTTAGAGGTCAGAAGAGAGGTCTTTGCCGGGGAGCAGTTGAATGACCCTACTTTGGTAAAAGCCAGGGAGAATGTAAAAGTAGTTGATGGTAAACCCGTAGACCCTGATAGTCCTTTGTCCTATCCCCACATGGCAATGTGTCAGGATTTATCCTGCCCTGAGTGTCAGTATCATGCTCCCAGACCATGTTTTAAGGGTCCACTAGTTCCATTGCCTATTGTAGAGGTGCCAATAGTGAGAGAGCACCTGAAACAGGCTCAACAGGCACAGCAGAGGGTATACAACCGCAATGCTCGGTTATGCAGCTTTGCTCCTGGGGACAGAGTGTTAGTGTTGGTTCCCACTGTGGAAAATAAACTTTTGGCTAAATGGCAAGGGCCCTTTGAAATCTTAGAAAGCGTGGGACAGGTCAATTACAAAGTTTACCAGCCGGGGAAAAGAAAGCCGGAACAGATATACCATATAAATCTGTTAAAGCCCTGGAAAGATAGAATGGTACTGTCGGCCGTCCGAGCCCCTCCAGTAAGTCCAGGGCCCTTAGTTCCCGAAGTGACAGTGGCAAAAACCCTGTCGGCAATTCAACAACGAGAGGTCAAGGAGTTTCTGGTTAGAAATAGGGTGCTGTTCTCGGACGTACCTGGGAAAACCTCGGTCGTTAAACATGACAACATCACTGACCCAGGGGTTAAAGTTAATCTAAAGCCCTATAGGTTACCAGAAGCACCAAAAGCATCGGTGTCGAAAGAAATTAAAAATATGCTAGGGGTTATTGAAGTTTCACATAGTGAATGGTCAAGTCCCATTGTGTTGATTCCAAAGCCCGACGGGAGTGTGCGTTTCTGCAATGACTTCCGAAAGTTGAACAGTGTTTCAAAATTCGATGCCTACCCTGTGCCACAGTGGAGAAGGAGGCGTTGGCCATAAAGTGGGTGTTACAAACTTTTAAATTTTCGGTGGAACACAGGCCAGGGGGCCTGTTGTTTAAAGCAGACGTGTTGTCACGCGTTCATTGTTTGGGGGCTTCAGTTGTTCCGCCCCATAGGTCAAAACAAAGGGGGGGGATATGTGATAGGATCACTGGTAAAGTGGTCTGTGGCAGGGACATTTATCCCAGATTCCTGTCCTATGTGTTTAAAATCCCCAGGAGAAAGTCTGCAGTGTAGCAGGCTTGAGTTTCGGCTTTTTGAAAAGCCGGTTTGCGACCTGGGGGTTGTGTGTGAGAGGAGAGGGAGGGCTCCACCCACGGCCACTCCAGGTTTTGGTTCTCGCAGCCTGGTAACAGGCTTGATTGGGTTCCCACCTGAGAGTGGCCAATATAAGCCTAGTGTGTTGAGGGCTGATTGTCTCACCTGGGAGAGCAGACAGGGAGTTTGCTCAGAGACATTTGGAAAACCTATCTGTGAGTACTGTGCTGTGCTTTGTTGCTGGCGAGGGCCTTAGGCCCTGCCAGGTTCTGGTAGTGAGGGAACTACCTATGAAGTTAGTGCCCCGACAGGGCTAGGATTACGTTTATGTTTTCTTTGTGTTATTTCTGACATTGTACAATAAAGACTGGCGCCGACCAGCTTGTACTTGCATCCAGATTGGTGTGCTGCTTCCCTGCTGCTGTGTGTGTGTGTAAGGAAGGAGCCCTCTACCCAGGAGATAACCCCCTAACCTAACTGTGTCACAATATATATATATATATATATATATATACAGTGAATTTGTGACCCAAAAACTATGGAGGAGATGTATTGTAGATAACCTTCTAAAGAGGACAAATCACACAATTGTAGTATTATTTAGTTGTGCTTATTGTTTTTATATTCTGTACACTTTGTCGCATTGCCTTATCCAGTGCCGAGTTTTAAATTTTTTCATAATGATGTTCTGATTACTTTAGTTTGTCACTCAAAGTCTTGATTTATTAAATATAATACTCATAATATAAGACCTCTTGTTCAGGATTAAGTTGCCACCTTAGTCAGTCTAATGACAGCAGCAGGACTATACCAGATGCTAACACTAAATAGCCAGTCAGAACAACAAGAAAGAATAAGATCCAATAGAGGCTGAAAATGGAAGAAGATATTTCTATGTCCCGTCTATTCTGGAGCAGAATACAGTAGC
Source organism: Taudactylus pleione (assembly GCA_031769625.1). NCBI lineage: Eukaryota > Metazoa > Chordata > Amphibia > Anura > Myobatrachidae > Taudactylus > Taudactylus pleione. Next base: position 4,165,827 of record JAUIMM010000039.1, read on the forward strand.
TCTAGTAGTCTTTAAGTCAGTTCATTAGGAAAGGCTAAATATATATCACAGTACAGTACACATTATATTTTGAGTTTGTTGCCCCATAATGACAAGAAAAGGCAAAAGGTATAAATATATTGCAATCAGGCCAAAGATCATAACTCGTATAATATAATTAATGTAGTTACTTAGCCAAAGCTTTTGAAAGGATGAAATATGTTAAAATCATTTTCAAAATTCCTTTGAACATTTGTTCAAACAAACGGAGCCCATATAATTGCTGAGAAACTGGCATGTTAGAAAATGCATTCTGTCCTTGCCAGCCAACAACAAATTGTATTTCTTTCTGGGCAAAAAAGTGTTTTGGAATTTGACATATTTATAACCTTATATAATAAAAATTCTTCATGTTCTGCAAATGGAAACTGAAGATCCTAAAACACAAGTATGATATTTTGCCAGTTATTTTCCTATCCATATGTCCATAGTCTATATCACATTCAAAACTGAAATATTACATCTAAGTTATAAAGTAAACAGCTGCAGAGCCGTATGGTTATATATATATATGTATATATAACAACTTATGAATTCATCATGTGTTACATACAGTAACATCTTGCAGTAAAGTAAATCTATTTCCAAGATGGTATGATTTGCCTATTTATTTTGAATTATGATTGATTGAATTGCTTCATCTTACATTGATTAAAACAGAATTTAGAGCTACTCTCATGCAAATTCTAGAAAAGGAATTCTGGACCTCAAGATTTTTGTTGAGGATCAGGTCATTCACACTAACATGTTCAATAAGCCAGTTGATGTAAACAGCTTAATTTTTGCATCTAGCGGCCACTACACCAATTGGCTGACCACCATACCCAAGGGTCAATGCACACATTTAAGGAGCAATTGCTCAAAATTATCTGACTATAAGATGCAAGGAGAGAAACTAGTAACATAATTAAGATTAGTAACAAGTGATAAGAATATAACTTTTTGATAAATCTGGGTCTATGTACTATTTGACCCCTTCCTGGCAGATATACACTGCCTCTCAAAATGTGCGCAATATTCCCTTGAAATATCTAAATTGAATTAAAAGAAGTGAGATTTTTTAAACCAGAAAAAGATGTCTTAATTGGGGTAGCGCAGCTCACATAGACACAGCACAGTATTTTTTGGTCAGCTAAGCTTTCTGTTACAGTACTGTCTTTGCCCCTAATGCACAAGATGTATGCCCTTCAAATGTTTACACAATAAGTGTAACTCAGACTTAAACACAAGGAGACTGTGTAAATTGCTTGCTATAGTGTCTGTCCTTTTACCTCCCCTGGCATGTACAGTTTAAACATATTTTATGTCCTCCAAGATAAAACACTGGGCAAACTAGATATTTGGTCAACTAAGCTTGAACTGTCACTACCCTCATGCACAATATATACTGTAAATACTTTAGATACCCTTGTGAAAACAATTGTAAGTGCAGCTCACTTTCAAACATATAAAGTATGAACCTGTATTGCAGATTGCTTGCTGTAGTGTCTGACCCTTACAGACACACAGAAAAAAGATGGCTTCTTTTCCACCCTTCCCATACATTCCAACCACCTACAGCTCTCTCCAATGGCCACTAATGCAGCACAGCTACAGCCAACAACCCTCTCCATGCACTCTCCTATCTAAAATGGCATCTGAAATTGCAAGAGAGGTACTTAAATGCAATTCAAAATACACAAGATCTGACATTTCTGGGAAAATTAAGTTTTGTCTTGTTTTGAGATCTAAATTTGGTGGGAGGAACAAAGCCTTTGCTTCAGTTTGACTCGGTACCCTAAATTCCAATTCTGTTAGATTTCTTGGAATACCAACCATTCATCTCTACCTAGAGCCAAAGCTTACCTCCAGTATTCCTCTTGCTGTATTGGCTTGCAGATTGGCTTTACTAACTAGAGCACATAGTAAAGTAATAACAATGTGTCACTGTTCTGTAAATTACTAAGAGTAAGCTCAGTGATGGTTTAATTCCCTCCGGTAAACTATTGTGAAATCACAAAACAGCCCAGGATGCTTGAATTAACCAATTTACACTGATTAGCAATGTGTTCGTAGTCTTTTTCAGACATGTCTATTCAACTTAAATACACACTAACATAAGGTCAAAGTCCAACTGTTTTAGTGTTATAACAGAAACAATAAAAATAAAATATAACTGCATTAATTAACCAACACGAAAGGGGTTGTCTGAAATTTAAACATAAAAATTTTAGTTTCAGCCACCTCAACATTATATATAATATATATATATATATATATATATATATATATATATATACATATATATATATATATATATACAGTCAGGTCCATAAATATTGGGACATTGACAGAATTTTCATATTTTGGCCACCACAATGGCTTTGAAATGAAACAAACAAGATGTGCTTTAACTGCAGACTTTCAGATTTAATTTGATGGTAATTACATCCAAATCAGGTGAATGGTGCAGGAATTACAACGGTTTCTATATCTGCCTCCCACTTTTTAAGGGGCCAAAAGTAATGGGACTATCAACTCAAAAGCTATTTCATGGACAGGTGTGGGCTATTCCCTCATTATTTCATTATCATTTAAGCAGGTAAAAGGTCTGGAGTTGATTCTAGGTGTGACATTTGCATTTGGAATCAGTTGCTGTGGACTCTCAATATGAGATCCAAAGAGCTGTCACTATCAGTGAAGCAAGCCATCATTAGGCTGAAAAATCAAAACAAACCCATCAGAGAGATAGCAAAAACATTAGGTGTGGCCAAATCAACTGTTTGGAACATTCTTAAAAAGAGCTCAGCAACACCAAAAGACCCGGAAGACCACAGAAAACAACTGTGGTGGATGACAGAAGAATTATTTCCTTGGTGAAGAAAAACACCTTCACAGTTGGCCAAATCAAGATCACTCTCCAGGAGGTAGATATATATGTGTCAAAGTCAACAATCAAGAGAAGACTTCACAAGATTGAATATAGAGGTTTCACCACAAGATGCAAACTATTGGTGAGCCACAAAAACAGGAAGACCAGATTAGAGTTTGCCAAACAACGTCTAAAAAAGCCATTACAACATCCTATGGACAGATGAGACAAAGATCAACTTGTACCAGAGTGATGGGAAGAGAAGAGAAGGAAAGGAACTGCTCATGATCCAAAACATACCACCTCTTCAGTGAAGCATGGTGGTGGTAGTGTCATGGTGTGGGCATATATGGCTGCCAATGGAACTGGTTCCCTTGTATTTATTGATGATGTGACTGCTGACAAAAGCAGCAGAATGAATTCTGAAGTGTTTCGGGCAATATTTTATGCTCATATTCAGTCAAATGCTTCAGAACTCATTGGACAGTGCTTCACAGTGCAGATGGACAATGACCCGAAGCATACTGCAAAAGCAACCAAAGAGTTTTTTAAGGCTAAAAAGTGGAATGTTATGCAATGGCCAAGTCAATCCCCTGACCTGAATCCGATTGAGCATGCATTTCACTTGATGAAGACAAAACTGAAGGGAAAATGCCCCAAGAACAAGCAGGAACTGAAGACATTTGCACTAGAGGCCTGGCAGAGCATCACCAGGGATGAAACCCAGCGTCTGGTGATGTCTATGCGTTCCAGACTTCAGGCTGTAATTGCCTGCAAAGGATTTGCAACAAAGTATTAAAAAGTGAAAGTTAGATTTAGGATTGTTTAGTTTGTCCCATTACTTTTGGCCCCTTAAAAAGTGGGAGGCACATATAGAAACCATTGTAATTCCTTCACCGTTCACTTGATTTGGATGTAATTACCCTCAAATTAAATCTGAAAGTCTGCAGTTAAATCACATCTTGTTTGTTTCATTTCAAAGTCATTCTGGTGGTGAATAGAGGACAAAATATGAAAATTCTGTCAATGTCCCAATATTTATGGACCTGACTGTATATATATATATATATATATATATATATGTATATATTTATTTACCGGTGGTCCATTCCAGTTGTACTGCTTTATGAGCATCCTGTATGTAAACTGTTCATGAAAAGTAATTCCAACAAATGGTATTTAGTTAAATATCATGATCAGTATTTAAACATACTCACCTCAGATTTTCGCAGTTGAACTCTTTTGTAACTGTCTCGAGATCGGTGCCCTTTCAGCATTCATAGAAAGGCATAGAAAGAGGCATTTGAACAATGAAGGTTCACAGAAGGTTAAGAGAAGAATATATGAGCTACTGCAATGGTGTTTATATCGAATGGCAACAGCAGAGCCAGCGAAATTGCTCTCCTTTTCAATGAATAAGAAAGAAGATTGTGGATTGAAAATCCATTTAATTTGTTAGCACAAAAGTTAAGCTCGCCTCTAGACAGTGATAACTTTTTTTTCGCACACCTTTTTAACTTTCTTTTGATAGCAGCAATTCAGTCAAGTTGACCGTTTATTTTATTTTTCTCTGGACAAAAATATATCTGCAGTACTAGGGCAATTTTGCACTTTATCCTTGACTTGTGGCATTATTATTACACTCTCGACCAGTAAGGTTCACACACTTCATTGCATGAGCGACTGTTTATTTTTCACAATACAAATGTGAGATGTACGTGTTTAATGGCACATTGAGTTGGCTGTAATGTTATCTTCAGATTTTATCATCTACGACTTGGTAGTTTGGCTTCTCTTACATGTAGCGAATAGTATTACAGCTGCTGCCATGATGTAATATAATGTTGTTTTTGTTGTCACTCTGACTGAGTGCAATATCTTTAGTGTGAGATTTCATTTTTTATTCTCGTTATAGCTCTGTTATTGTTTTAGACGATGATATTTGTTTTATGAAAGAATACTGTAGACAGATATTACAAGAAGGTGTCCTTTATGGCAGACCTGTCTTTTCAGATATGTTTACATGATCAGTTGGACTTTGGTGTCAACAATTACGTCCATTGTTATTCACATATATTGCTTAATAGCTGCTCATTTAGCTACTGTAAGTTAGTTACGTAACTAGAGAATGTAAAGAAAATGGATACCACATGCAATTTCACTGCCATGGTTATGGATTTTGTTTCTTAGATACATTGTCTATATGCTATGAATTATGCATTTGCTGTATATTGTCTTACACCTTGAAAATGGAGTGCTAGGAGGACATTTACTAAAGTGTGGTTCCATGCAACCACTGTTTTTGTTTTTTGGCGATTTTCAAATAGCAAGATTTACTAAAGACAAATCTATTGGTTTTCAAATTGCTACATTAGACATTTATATTAATAAAAAAGAATGCTAAAAACTAAATATAACAAGTCATATTTTAACAGCATGCAGGAAAGTGCCCCCCACCACCAGACTCACGCAAGAAAAAAGAGGTGTTATGAGAGGCATAACTTTAACCCCTTCTGTTTGGGCTACCTTGCAAGTCAGAAAATGAAAAATAACATTAATAATAATAATAATAATAATAATAATAATAATAATAATAACTCTTCTAACAGCCTAGTGTTGCTCAGCATCAGGCCCTATCCCCTAGTGGGGGGAGGAACAACTATAGTACCAGCACTTAAAGATGCCCAGCTGAATGCTAAGTAGCATTGGACCTATCATGGTACCCCTGAGTACCCTTGAATACCAGGGAGATATACTTTTATAGTGCTCCCACTAAATAAATAATACACAGTGCTCCCGATAAATAAATAATACATTAGAGAATTGCGGGTCCAGTTCTTACAGATAACCGACAACAACTGAATTTAGGGGTTCCGAGCCGAACTGAGTCCGAGTTCGGAATCACTTTGGGGTACCGAGTTGTACTGAATCCGGTTCGGATCTTCCAGTTGTTTGGAGCTCGGATTTAAAAACCGAACTTGGCTTTTGGATTGCATGATAACAGGTCTAAATGACATCATTTTAGCTGTTTTTTAATTTTTGTTTTTCAAATAAATACAGATCCAAACCAAAACCAAAGCACGTGAGGGTAACAAGAAGTTGAAACTGGATCCAAAACCAAAACCAAAACCAAAACACGGGTGGCGGTACACATCTCTAAAATACTTAGTGCTCCCGCTGAAATATAAGTAATTGTCTTCTTCTTTCTTGGTCATCTGTATGAGAAAATATTAAAAACCTGCAAAGACAAACCAAGCAGCTCCAGCATAATTATATATTAATATTAGGCAATATAATTTCTGAGTTAATGTTTACATATGTATAGTCCAGTAAGATATCATGTACTATATACTGTATATACTTATATTTATCAAACAAGAAGGCAAAAAGGAAGGATCTGCGTTGGACAAATTACCCTAATCAATAACTAATAAAGTGCACCTGCAGCATGCAAAGCCAAGGAATTTGCTACCTCAAAAAATCAACCAATACCAGATGTCAAAAATGTATCCAACTAAATGGAGACATTAATAACACATTGCAGCGCAGGTTACACTAAATAATATTCAATTTAATAAAAACACATAAATAATGTATCACAAATACAAAACAAAATAATAAACGTACATATACATATATATGTCTAAAATCAATTGGATTTATTTCAGTTGCTGTAAATATATAAGCCAAATCATATATTACAATATTGGACGCTCCCGTAAATCTATAGAAGTATTAAGCTGTAAAACGTTGTACGTCCTTACATCTGATTTAATTGTAATATAGATATAGGATCCTGGATATTATCCAAATGCCACAGCACCTATAATACAGTGTATGGTCATATAGAGATAACAACCTCAATAACAGTATCTCTGCTGGATGTATAATATTTATTTTGCACAGTATTCCCATGCTAAGCTGTAAAACGTTGTTAGAGCCAGACCATCTGTAATTAGTTCAAACTGCACCTAGCTGTGGGCGGCCCCCAGCAGCTTCACGGAATTTACACACGTTGCTACAGCAGCTGAATCTAGTAGTTAGGTCCTTCTCCACAGTGGCTATATCCTCTGTTGAGCTAAGTAATATTTGAGTGTGGTGTAAGTGTGGCTCTCCATACCACAATCTCCGTCAGGTGCCAATCAACACTGGGGCTGATCCATTCACACCACCAGTAGCACTTGTCTTTCCTGCTCGGTACAGCACAGTTGCGGTTACGGTTGCCGATGTGTCGGTGCAAGGCAAGATGTTTCTCATCTAGGTGAAACTATTAGGTTAGTAGCTGGGCAAGTCCAATAGATCCATGGTGGACAGAGACAGCAACGCGTTTTGTCTACTCCATAGACTTTTTCAAGCTATATGTCCCTCTGTTTCCTATGCCCATCTTAAATATCATAAGAGGTCTTTTCATTGAATAACCTCCAGGTTGTTGATAATTGTTAATTACTTCCAATCCCTGTATCGTCATTAAACCTTAGGAAACACTCTATACATATACAGGTTGAGTCTCCCATATCCAAAATGCTTGGGACCAGGGGTATTTTGGATAACAAAATATTCCATATTTTGGAATATTTGCATATCATAATGAAATATCTTGGGAATGGGACCCCAATATACACACAGAATGCATTTATGTGTTATATACACCTTATACACACAGCCAGCAGGTAATTTTATACAATATTTTCTATAATTTTCTGGCTCAAGAAAAGTTTGTGTACAGAAATGAAATTAATTTATGTTTCATATACACCTTATACACAAAGCCTGAAGGTCATTTTATACAATATTTTTAATAATTTATGCCTTAGACAAAGTTTGTGTACATTTAACCATCAAAAATCAAAAGTTTCATTATCTCAGTCATGCCGAAATTATTCCGTACTTTGGAATATTCCGTATTTCAGAATATTTGGATAGGGGAGACTCAACCTGTATAATCTATTTGTATAAAATAAATACAACAAACCCTCAATCATTATACCAATCATCAGTTAATAAAAACAATGATAATATATAGAAAGTAATATTAATACAAATAAATACATAATTGTTAAAAAATAAAAAGTCAAATACTATATAAATTAATCTCTAATCACTGGGTGTGCCAAGCACACATATTAGCATACCCAGTGCTATATTAGTATACAGAATAGATAAAACAAACACATCATAAGATCTCATGGGGGAGTTGACTTGGAATTGGAGGAGCACTAGATTCCCAAAGAAGATCAATGTTCCACTGTCGCTCCACAGGAAGAAAAAACGTGAAGACACACATATATTGTATATATAATTTTCTTTTTCTTATATTATTCTCTCAATATATTTCTCATTCTATTCTACCTATATTTCTGCACATATGTAAATCCATCTCAGGCCTCCCAGATATTTGAAAGGCATAGATGTCTATACATTAATCCAACTAAGGTGATAGGGAAATATACACGATATCTACAAAAAGGCTAACAGTGGAAAACGGGAGGAAAAAGAAAGGAGACTAAGGTAATAATCACATCAAGCTAAGTGGATATATTACTATATAGAGCCATCCAGTTCATGTAGGTGATATTGTATTTATACATATTGTATGACTGGGTGATAATTTGTGTACACAGGCATGGACTGCATTCAAATTCTAGTGGATCGAAGATAATAAATTAGCAATGTTAAGTTTTCTGAATATTGTACTTATTTTAACTTTTGGAGCTATATTGAGTTTACATCTCTTTCATAAGTTGCAAGTGATTATTCATAATGAGCATCAAGCTCCTTTGAAATATAATTCTCTGAGATAAAGCAGACTGCTTTCCATTTTAATAGTGACTATAAAAATTAAACACCTCATTAATCAACTAGATTCCTATTAAATATCACAGAATACTAGCACAATAAACAGATATCTGAGCAAAATCAGATATGAATAAAGTTCTTTGATTTCATATTTTTGTAATCCAAGTACACAAAAATTAACAGAGCAAATAATATCATTACACATTAAAAGCTTGCTCAAGGAAGAATTTGCCTTTCCTGCCATCCAATGTTCAAAAACAGCAATCAAACCTTTGCTTCATTCTCTGTCTATAGCCGTAATGTTTATTCTTCAGTAGCAGTGATTGTACTATGTGAATGCTTGTTTGCTGACTTATTGCACAAGATGCTGCTGTATAGTACCGAGGTTATAGATAGTATTATAGACTGAATGCTTGGTGATTCAGGGCTTAACTCTAATCATTTCTGGCATTTCCAAAAGTTGTCTACAGCATATTTTAAAAAAGGCAGAACGGTAAATTTAATTTGTATTTTGGACCTGTATAAGCATGGTTGGAGTGTATTAAATACTCCCAAAGTAGTAATAGTTTTCTGGTTTTCAGTAGGGCGTACATCCTGGCTTTCACTACACGCACATGCGCATGTTGGAGACACAATTATTATATATAGATTTCCGTAAAAACTGTCCTCTGGGCACCCAACTTCTCCCTGGCCCTGCCCCCATTATTGTGGCATGATGACATCACATATTCAGATGGGCTAACATCTAAGTATGCAAGTAGCACAGATGTTAGCAGAGCCCAGGTGCTTAGCCCTACACAAATGCGCATTAAATTTCATCTACCCAGTTAGTCATTTTGTCTAATTCTTTCATTAGAAAGTTACTATCCTGTTTTGTTCTAATAACCCAAAACAGTTCAGCCCAGCAATTGTGGACACCATACTTTCTAGGCCATCTACAGTTTTCATGAACCCACAAAATAACACAGGCAACACGTTGCTTTGAATTGGAATTTCCTTGCTTAAATAAAAGATAATAATTCTACATAATGTTACATAATAATGTCATACAAAGTGTTTTATTATATAATATAACACAGTTTTTTTTCTGTTACAGCTCGTGATATTATTTCCAATCTGAACAATTGTGGAATCTCTAACACCTCAGATTTCAGCTGGATTGCACAAATGAGATATTATTGGGAAGAAAACAACGTTGTGGTGAGAATGGTTACAACAAGTGTACCATATGGATATGAATATTTGGGCAACTCTGGTAGACTTGTCCTGACGCCACTTACAGATCGATGTTTCAGGTAAAACCTTGGCTCTAATACATTACTTTGCATCTCCAATTGTTTTCTTTCTTATGCCACTGAATTTTTATAATATAATATATTGTTCTAAAGCCTATTGATGGCAACCTTACTAGAGATGTGCGATTCGGTTTTCCTGAAATATAAACAGACCCGAACATACGGGTTCGAACCGTCTAAAAACTTTGGGTTTTGGATCGCAAAACAGGTCCAAATTATATGATTTTAGCTGTTTTATTAATTATAAAGGAATTCAATACCGAACCAACACCGAATCCGAACCGAAACACTTTAGGATGGTTTTGCCAAAACCAAAACACAATGATGAATTATAACCAAAGCACGGGGGGTCCACATACAACTTCTTATTCCATAGTTATAAAAGCAGTTTTAAAAAATACCATGATCTCTAGAATGCCATGGTCACATTCAGAAGTAACATTTCCTCTAAATAAAGATGCGTGCAATTATCCAATTATTTAAGTGTGTAATGTTGTTTTTTTTTATTCAAATATGGAGGACAGCATTAGAGGGAAAACCTCATGGACATGTAACCAAAATGTCATCTTACACCTTCCTTTTGCACTTTGGCAGAAAAGTCCATTCTTAGGTACATGTGAACCAATGTAATAAAAGCCTTCAAACACACACAAGTGGCACATACTGTCAGGGCTGGCTCAATGCACTCATCAAAGCCTGCATTGCAGGGAGGCACCAGGCTAGAGAAGTGCTTTCCCTGCCTGCCGCTGCTGAGTCCAATGTTGCTGCTGCTGTGCCTCCTGGCCAGGTCCCTCCCTTATCCTCACCTCTGTGGGCTGTTCTGTAGGGGCTGTGATGAGGGGGGCTGTAATGAGGAGGCTGTGATGAGGAGGCTGTGATGTAAAGGGCTGTGATGAGGGGGTGTGCTGTAAGGGGCTGTTATGAGTGGGGCTGTGATGAGAGGCTGCTATGTGAGGGGCTATGATGAGGATGCTGTGCTGGGAGGTGTTGTCATGAGGTGGCTGTGCTGTGAGGGGCTGTGCTAAGGGGGGCTGTGGCTCAGACCAGTCTTGCCTACATCAGTCCCTCCACCCTGAACATAATGGGCTTCTGTGTGCAGGTTAGTGTGCAGCACTGGGCTTTGCAGACCCGTCAGGAAGCAGGGGGTGGAGCAGGCATCTGAGTGCAGCAGCATTAGGAGCTGAGGAGGCCCAACTGTCAGTGAAAACAGCAGCTGCTGCCCTGCTCAAGCACCTACTAGATCCACTGAGACCTCTTGAGAGGTGAGAGCTTATTGTACAAATACAGTGATTGGAAACAATAATAAGGGTATTTTTTGTGAAATGTGGGGACGGTCAGTGTCGTATTTGTTGTGGGATGTGGGCAGGGTCAGTGTGGTATTTGTTGTGGCATGGGGAGGTCAAAGTTGCATGTGGTGGTCTGAGTGGTTTGTGAAAGCATGTGCAGTGGCAGGACATGAGGTGGTCCAAGTGGCCTGTGGAGATACGTAAGGTGGTCCAAGTGGTATCATTATTCTCTATCCTTGCCTCTCAGACATTTTCTTGCCTATGCTAGCATTCTGCCTTTTTCCTTTCTGTGCCAGCCTCTCTTCTCTTCCTCTGTGCCAGCCTCTCTGCCCATCCTCTATCTGCACCAGCTTTCTGTCCATCCTCTATCTGCATCAGCCTTTCTGCCCATCTGTTGTTTGTACCAGCTTCTCTTCCCACTGCTTCTCCCCATCACCCTCTCTCTCCTGTCACCCACTGCCACTCCCTGTCACCTCCTGCCTCTCCCCATCACCCTCTCTCCATCACCCTCTGCCTCTCCCATTCACCCTTTGCTTCTCCTCATCACCCACTCCCTCTCCCTGTCTCCCTCTCTATCACCCTCTAACCTCTCCCCAGTGTCACCTACTGCCTCTCCCCAGTGTCACCCATCTCCACTCCCCAGCATCACCCACTGCCTGTCACCTATTGACTGTCACACACTGCCTCTTCCCAGTGTCACCCTCTCCCAGTCTTCCTCTCTATCACCCTCTACCTCTCCCTAGTGTAACCCACTGCCTCTCCCCAGCATCACCCACTGCCTCTCCCCAATGACACCCATTGCCTGTTGCATTAGGCGGGTGCAAATTTATAGTTTGCAGGGTGGGGGGTGCCAAACACCCTAGCATTGGCCCTGCAGTGTATAATAAAACAGTTCTGATTTTTCCTTAGATCATAACTACACAAATTAGACAAAATAAAACAGTATTTTAGGAAAATAATGAAATGTTGTAATGTCAGCTACAGCATGTCTGTTTTGAGATGACAGTCCAAGCACGATGGGAGTGTGCTGATCACCCCTACTGTACTCACACCTCTATTTATGTAAAAATATGTCATCCACTATTTGGCAGGACTTAATATATCTGCTACTGTATGTTGTTAGCCATAAACTGCACTTTGCAACATGTTGTGACTTTTATCCTTTGGACTGACATGCAAAGACAGGCAATGATTAATGGTCTAACAAACATTATGGGTGAAAATAAATAGGCTCAATACAAAACTCCTAAACTGATTACACCACCAGGACAATTGTCAAAGTTCATTTTCAGTTAGCTTGAAAACTATCATCAAGATGCAGTTTTTAATAAATATATGAACTATACAGTTTAAATGATCAGAATGAAATGAATTATGGACTGCATTGACAAAAGTAAGTTTTTTTTGGTGGTAGACACTGATGGGAAAAATATATTTTTTACAGCTCATTCACAAAAGATTGAAAGATCTTTCAGGAATATATCAGAGCGGTCAAATTTCAATGAGTTTGCAAGTCAATTGTGAATAGTTTGAAGTGTTACTTTGATTGAATACCACATTTTTCAATGGAAATAAAGTCATTCTTTCATTTGATTTGGGCACCTTTAAAGAAATAATTCAGAAAGATATTGGATTATTGCTATTATAAACTGAAAATATCTCTCTTGTATAGGATCTTTAAGTTCATATATATGGTGATTAAAATAATTTTAAGTATTAATATTTTTTAATACAGTTATTTTAAAATTGTCTAACACTTACTTTTTATGTTTCAATTTAATATATGTTGAATTATCTATCATTGTGTATATGCACATATATTGATGTACAACCCCTTCACTACCAGGTGAACCATCAAATAAAACTATTTTCACCAGTATTACATATTGTGCATCAAGCGTACTTGACTTGTAACTCTAATAAAAATGAAGTAAAAAATTAAATAAACGCGTAGATACAGAAATATTATATACTGTGTTTTCTATATAGATGATGCAAGAACTTATGATGGTAGCACAGTAAATAAGGTAACAAGACCTCCACTTTGCATAAATGTATTCAACTTGTACATATACGTATAATCAATAGTATGGCCTTGGTGCAGATTATTTTTCCACATAGTCCCATACTTATCTGAGCATTTGTTCCAACGGTACACCAAGGCATCTATCTATCCCGGCATAGAAGAAATCAATGTCAAGCACCTGAAGCAAGGACATGAGGGCTTGCTGAACTTCATAGTTGGTTGCGAATCGCCTTCCACCCAAGTGCTTCATCAATGGTCCAAAGAGATGGAAATGCTGTGTACAGTACCAACTGAGATGTTCAAATCATCAGCAATATCACTAACTCTAATGCATCTGTCCTCCTGAATCAGACCTTCAATCCAGCACAAATTGTCATCTGTTGTGGATGTGCTTGGACATCTGGATCACTGTTCATCCTGAATGTTTGTCCTGCTGTCAAAGGCAGTGTACCAAGCCTGTCTCCGTGACATGCCATTATCGCCGTATACCTCAACAAGTTGGCAATTAATTTCAGCTGTTGATGTGCCCATTAGATGCAGAAATCTGATCACACTACGCACCTCAATGTGTGACCATGTTTCCGCCTGCCCTGCCATCTTACAACTAATGTTGGGACAGTATGACTGATATGAGGCGCAGTCTAATAGCCGTGAGGGGAAGCAGTGGTCTACCTGCTCTGACCTGGTGGGAAATAACAATGAAATAGAGAATATTAGACATGTTAGAGGTCTTGTTACTGTACCTTCTTACTTATTGAACCACCATGGTATATTTTGGAATAAAATTTTGGGTACATTTTTAGGTACACTAGATTACACTTTGTGAAAGTAGCTAGAATAACATAATTTCTCACTATGCACTAGAAGAAAACTAAACCTGTCTCCAAAAATAATTAAATAAAAAATTGCATGTTTACATTTAAAAAATTAAAAGTTATTCCTGGCAATACTAGTACACTGAGTCAAAGCAAAAAATGATGGCACAACCTTCCAGCAGCAAAAAAGTTGAGAAAGACTGAACAATAGAATAATAATTAAAAGATTCTAGCTGCTAATAATATGAATCAAAACACTGTTTTTGATAATTTAAAAAAAACATATTGGCAGACATAACTGAAGAATATGGATCAGTAATAAATGTATACTGCATATGGAGTAAGTAGAAAATATATTTTTAATTGAACATAAAACTATGATAACAAAACTTGAAATGCTGTACAATATTATTTTATAACTTAAAAGAAATATAATTTATTGGTCCAGTTTATAACATAATACAAATTCCCCATCATGTACAGTATTTTATTCTGTTCAATGATTTTAAATTGGCATTTCCATATTTGTGATATTAAAACCAGAAAATATATTTGAATTAAAGATGAAAACTAAAGAACATTCCACTAAAGAAAGATGTTTAAATGGTATCTTTTGGCCAATAAATACATGTCAGTTTTAAGGTGAATTCTCTAAAAAGCTTAAATTATGTGGGACAGGTAGGTGAGGTGTTGTATTGATGTGAACAGAGGTTTCAGAACTTGCTGATGGGAGCTAAAAGTATTTTTTTCCCCAACTTTTTACAAATTTGAATAAAAACACTGAAAAATCCCTTTACAGTTAGTTTTCTTATACTCCAATAATACAAATTCCCCATCATGTACAGTATTTTATTCTGTTCAATGATTTTAAATTGGCATTTCCATATTTGTGATATTAAAACCAGAAAATATATTTGAATTAAAGATGAAAACTAACACAACCTCTGCTACTGTAAGTTAAAAGAAGGTACTGTGATACTCAATGAAAACATGATCAACATAAAGCATGCTTTGAATACAAGGTATTCAATCTTATTTTATGCTGAACTTCTTTAGCATTATTTTTCATTGACTGCAATGTGCCAACATTAGAAATATTGGGCTACATTCACATTGATTATCAGGCATATAAGCAGTGCTATAGTGTTATGCAATCAAAAAATTACTTAGATACCCATTCCAATTCACTTTTGTTTATCGGGAAATATAATCAGGAAGACATAATCATAGAAAAACTTCTAGTATAGTTCATTTTTATATATGCAGAAAGGCTATTGAAACAACCACAATACATCTATATAATAATCCACCACACTGATATGACAGTGACAGGACAGACCAGGAGAGAGGAGAACCCGGCAATGCTATAGCAGGGTGGGAGCATGGGTATCCAGATAGAAGATCAGTCATGTAAAGGTCGACAGTCAATGGGTCGCCACTGGATTGTCGACATGCAATATGTTGACATGTAAAACAAAGTTGACAGGTACAAAAGGTCGACTGACAAAAGGTCGACAGTGCAGAAGGTCAACAGGTTTTAAAATGGTCGACACATGGTCAACACAACAATGGTCGACACAGCACTGGCCGACGCTTGTTTTTGGATGGTTTTTCAACATTTTTAGGAATAGATTTAGGGTTAGGGTAGAGCACTTGGGGGAGGGTTAGGCTGCCAGAGGGGATGGTTAGAGTTAGGCACTAGTGGGAGGGTTAGGGCTAAGCTAGGGTTAGATTTAGGCTCTTTGGGGAGGGTTTTAGGGTTAGGTTTTAGGGTTAATGTTAGGATTAAGGTTAAATTGAAAACTTAAAACACTTTAGTGCCTACCATTTGTGTGTCGACCATTTGAACCTGTCAGCATTTTGTCCCTATTTACCTTCTGCACTGTCAAACTTTTGTCAGTCAACCTTTTGTACCTGTCCACCTTTTGCCCGGTCAACCTATTCTGTGTCCACCATCTGGTGTCAACCTATTGACTGTTGACCTTTACATTGTCGATCTGTTGTAGCACAACTCGGAGCATGGCTTATGTAACCTGGCATATACTGGGTCTATATTTGTAGTTGTATACTTGAGACAAATTATTCTGCAACAAACATTAATGTTACTTAAAAAGTAACTGAAGTAAATGCACTAACTATATTACCTTGCTATGAACTAACTAGTTTTAATTTAGTTTAGGTATTTTGGGTGTGTATAAAGATATTGTTTGGTGCCTTTGTATCATAGCAGGCTTTAAAAGAAAGTTTGTAATAGAAACACCCTACAAGTAATGTATTTAGCTTGTACAAAGTGAGTGTAATGATTCACCATGGGAACTTCAGAAAAATGCACTCCTGCCAGATAACATTTCTTTTAATGTATTTTGGTGTCTTACTGAAATAATGTCATGCTGCCATTTCTAGACAACAATTAATGTAGCTATGTTCATGAAGACAGCAAGTTTGTTTGTGATTTGTTGTTTCTGGGAGAGCTAATACATTTAAAGCAGCTTCAAAATTACAAAACAGGAGTGATTCAAATACCACCTGTCGTTTATGGTCGAACAGCCATTCATTCACCACATTTCCTGTAACGCAGCACATGCTGACCTTTGCGTAAACAGGAATAAAAATGTTTTCATGTCCTCGCAGTATAAACCAGAAACCAAATGTGAAAAAAAATAAAGGAGATAAAACATAAGTGTTCCCTTAAAATGTAAATAGGCTCTGACAACAAAAGTTGTTTTTGTTTTTTATTTTACAAAGCTTGCTTGTTGTAATGTTACTAAAAGAAGTGGAAAAAGACGGGACCTGATGACTTTTCTGGCATTATAGATAAGCAAATTTGCAACTAAATTGAACACACATCCAATTTCGTGGCGGAACAGGCCATTTTGCATTAAACTCTGCCAATACAGTCTTCTACAGTTGTTGTACGTTTGCTTTACCATGTGGTGGAATATTAAGCACTCCTATAAATAGAGCTGAGGCATGGATGGCTAATTCATTCTGAGTTGGGGTAGGAGAACAGGCAGGATTAGCAAAGCAATATATTGCAAAGGAATTCAGCAGCTGAAATTCTTGAAGTGAGTGACTCTGGCTTCTATCAATCTGTATTGTATGATTGCCATGAATCAGAGTATATAATAGATCCTACGGCAGTGTTATTCTTTATCAGAGGTTCTTCTGTAAGGAAAATGTTCCCACTTTCCCAACAAATACCACCAAAGACCTATTGCTGGAACCCTCCCAGCATTGATTTTTTTTTTTTTTTTGAAAATAGGCTTTTGTTTTTTTTAATGATCATATTTTCTCTAGCGTTTTTTTGTGTGTGATTTTTACCACACCTACTTCTTTCAGATCGATATTCCAATCCATAACTGTCTTATCTTCCCTGTCCACTTGTCTATTACACCATTCAAAAGAGGTAATCTCTTCACACCAGGGGGTACATTTACTAAAGTGAGAGTTTTTAGAAGTGAGTTTTAAAATTGATGTTGCCCATAGCAACCAATCAGATTCTAGCTATTATCTTCTAGAAGGTGCTAGTTAAATGTTAAGTAGAATCTGATTGGTTGCTATGGACAACATCACTTTTAAAACTCACTTCTAAAAACTTTCACTTTAGTAAATTTACCCCCAGCAGTAAATTAACTTAACATCTCTGACAAATGGTAGTGACTCCCCTTGAACCAATAGCCAATTTGCACATTTATTGTGTGTGTTAATGTGTGTGCATGTGCATTTGTGTATAGGAAGGGGATGTAGGCAGAGTAAATACAGAAAATGTATTCATAAATAAAAACCAGGCACTGCCAGGTATTACAGCTAGATAATAATGTACATACCTCATTTTCCTCTTTTTTGTTTGCTGAAATCTTAGAAATGGCTGAATGAGATCAAGTTTAAAGTAGGGATGTGCAGGCTCGGATAGGTTCGAGTTTGCACGTGGAGTTCGGATTTTTCCCTCCAAAAAAACGGAACTCAGAACGAGGCAAAACGTCATCTTGCATGGACGAACATCATCATTCCTGGACAAAAGACCAGGAATGATGATGTTCGTCCATGTAAGATGACGTTTTGCCTCGTTCTGAGTTCCGTTTTTTTGGAGGGAAAAATCCGAACTCCACGTGCAAACTCGAACCTATCCGAGCCTGCACATCCCTAGTTTAAAGCTATTTAAAATTACAATTTCATCAGCAAGAATACTTTCTTGACATGGGGGCTGTCTCCCATATCAAGAGTGTCACGCTGTGAGAGGAGATAGAGGGGGTTCCCTAGTTTATGTGTTTCTTTCCCATTCTAACTAACTCTTGTTTCATTGTAGACCATTTCACTGTGGGCTTGTGAATTTGTGTGATCCATCATCATATCCTTCCACAATAAATCAGTCCATAGAAAAGTTTGTTTAGGTACAAACTCTCCCCACTTAATCTGGAGAGTTCATAGTTTGTAGACAAAGGGTGTGGCAGTGCTCACTAAACCAATTTCAATATGGTTCTGTTTAATGTTAATAGTACAATTATAGCAGAATAAAGTAAAATAAGAAATGAACCACTGTGTTTCTAAACCCTGATCATACTGAAAGAATTACAAATTGACATCGGTTTCGTTTTGCATATTTTATTGTACACGGTAATATTCATCTCTTTTGCACAATTCTATCTTTTTATATTTCACCATCTTAACAAATTTAATACAGTGAGATATTTTAATGTATACCTATTAAAAATATAAAATTTTAGATTACCAACCTGGGTCCCAGTGCACCCATTAAAACTACTTACTTTTCTTCTTTGTATATGCGATTTCTATAATGTTTAAGTAGTGGGTAGCACCTCAGAAAGCTTTATATTTAATCTGTAGATACAGATGAACTGAGTAAAAGCAAATTGGAGAGAGGACAAACAAAAATGTAAACTATAAATTATATAATAGATGGCTGGTGCGGGATTGGTGCTCTATTTATAACTAATATTCATACATGTATTGTGACACTGTAAGTGGTATCACAGTGTAATTTTTAGAAAGATATTGTGACACAGTAAGTGGAACCGCAGTGTAATATTCATAAAAAATATTGTGGCACTGTAAGTGGTAGCGCAGTGTAATATTCATACATGTATTGTGAGACTGTAAGTAGTAGCGCAATGTAATATTCATACACATATTGTGACACTAAGTGGTTGTAGTGCAGTGTAATATTCATACATGTATTTAGACACTGTAAGTGGTAGCACACTAATTTTCATACACTTATTGTGACACTGTACGTGGAACCAGTGTAATATTCATACATTTATTGTGACACTAAGTGGTAGTGCAGTGTAATATTCATACATGCATTGTGACACTGTAAGAGGTAGTGCAGTGTAACATTCTTACACATATTGTGACACTGTAAGTGGTAGCACAGTGTAATATTCATAAAAAATATTGTGACACTAAGTTTTTGCACATAGTAATATTCATACACATATTGTGACACTGTAAGCAGTAGCACAGTGTAATATGCATATACATATTGTGACACTGTAAGTGGTAGCGCAGTGTAATATTCATACTTATTATGACACTGTAAGTGGTAGTGCAGTGTAATATTCATACACATATTGTGACACTGTAAGAGGTAGTGCAGTGTATTATTCATACACATATTCATGACACTGTCAGTTGTAGCACAGTGTAAAATTCATACACATATTGTGACACTAAGTGGTCACGCAGTGTAATATTCATAAATAATACTGTGACACTAAGTGGTAGTGCAGTGTAATATTCATACACATATTGTGACACTGTAAGTGGTAGGGCAGTGTACTATTCATACAATTTATTGTGACACTGTAAGTGGTAGCAGTGTAATATTCATACATGTATTGTGACACTGTAAGTGATAGTGCAGTGTAATATTTATACATTGTGACACTGTAAGTGGTAGTGCATTGTAATATTCATACATATATTGTAACACTGTAAGTGGTAGCGCAGTGTAATATTTCTACATGTATTGTGACACTGTAAGTGGTAGCACAGTGTAAAATTAATACACGTATTGTGACACTGTAAGCAGTAGCACTGTGTAATAGTCATATACATATTGTGACACTGTAAGTTGTAGCACAGTGTAATATTCATACACGTATTGAGACACTGTACGTGAAACCACAGTGTAATATTCATACATTTATTGTGACACTAAGTGGTAGTGCAGTGTAATATTAATACATGTATTATGACACTGTAAGTAGTAGCACAGTGTAAAATTCGTACATGTACTGTGACACTGTACGACAAGTGGTAGCGCAGTGTAATATTCATGCACATATTGTGACAGTATAAGTGGTAGCGCAGTGCAATATTCATAAACGTATTATGACACTGTAAGTGATAGCACAGTGTGATATTCATACACTTATTGTGACACTATAAGTGGCAGTGCAGTGTAATATTCAGAAAAAATATTGTGACACTAAGTAGTAGCGCAGTGTAATATTCATACACATATTGTGACACTGTAAGTGGTTGTATCCCAGTGTAATATTCATACACGTATTGTGACACTAAGTTGTAGCACAGTGTAATATTCATACATGTATTGTGACACTGTACGTGGTACCACAGTGTAATATTCATACATTTATTGTGACACTGTAAGTGGTAGTGCAGTGTGATATTCATACATGTATTAAGAACTGTAAGTGGTAGTGCAGTGTAATATTCATACATGTATTAAGAACTGTAAGTGGTAGTGCAGTGTAATATTCATCCATGTATTGTGATACTGCAAGTGCTAATGCAGTGTAATATTCATAAAAATATTGTGACACTAAGTGGTAGTGCAGTGTAATATTCATGCACATATTGTGACACTGTAAGCAGTAGCACCATGTAATATTCATATACATATTGTGAACCTGTAAGTGGTAGTGCAGTGCAATATTCAGACATGTTTTATGACACTGTAAGTGGTAGCGCAGTGTAATATTCTTAGATTTATTGTGACACTGTAAGTGGTATCACAATGTAATATTCATACACATATTGTGACACTGTAAGTGGTAGCGCAATGTAATATTCATACACATATTGTGACACTAAGTGGTTTTGCAGTGTAACATTCTTAAATGTATTGTGACACTGTAAGTGGTAGCGCAGTATAATATACATAAAAATATTGTGACACTAAGTTGTAGGGCAGTGTACTATTCATACATTTATTGTGACACTGTAAGAGGTAGCGCAGTGTAAGCACAGTGTAATATTCATACATGAATTGTGACACTGTAAGTGGTAGCACAGTGTAATATTCATACTCATATTGTTGCACTGTAAGTGGTAGTGCAGTGTACTATTCATACAGGTATTGGTAGAACAGTGTAATATTGTGACACTGTTGGTCAGTAATACTGTAGTGTAATATTAATTAAAATATTGCAACGCTGTAAGCCATTAATACCGCAGTGTAATATTCAAATTTGGTACAAATTGACATGTGTGCTGTACCCCACTTTGTTCAAATTTGTTGATATGGAGAACGATCAGTTGAGAGGAGAGCAGGAACCACATACTAGTAGTGGAGCTGCTGCCAGTGCCCCCAGTCATGACAATACTAGTCCATCTATGTCATCTACTAAAGCTGATGCCCAAGGGCATACAGGGCTTAAGTCAGGGCATCTAAAATTAAACAAAGCAACCTTTTACATTGGTAAAGAAAAAAACATGAAAGGGAAAGTTAGCTGCAGAAAGACAAAAACTTGTCAATATGCCTTTCACCACATGAAGTGGCAAGGAAATGCTAATTATTTAGGCGATTAGGCTATTTATGACTGGTGGTTCTGCCTGTTATGATGATGTAAGTCCTTCTCCATGTAGATGTTTAAAAAAAATGAAAATCATTAGGGCACAGGAACCAACTATGCACTCAGAAATGTCACAAATCCCTGAGGAGAGTCTAAGAGCTATTTCACACATGTCGGTTTTGGCCAGTCAGGCAAGAACTGGCTGGTAGCCGGCCTGCTTTTTTCTGGCACTCAGTGCCTTTCATAAGCAGCTGCTTTGAGCCGCTTTTTAAGTCAGGTGTTTTTTTTCCCTATTGGGCATGCGCAGCAGCAACGCTGCTGCACAAGCCCAGCCGGCAGAAGCCAGTGTGTGTGAAAGGAAATATTGTTTCCTTCACATTACTGGCATGCAGGGACAGCACGGCACTGTCCTGCATAGTAGTTTTTTCCGGCTATATCACGGCGACCGTGACGTGACTGTGTCATGTGAAAGGAGCCTGTCCTTTCCCTGCAGTACTATATTTCACAGCCATTTAAATACCGGGCAGCTATTTGCCGCCCGGTCAAAACTGGCATGTGTGAAATAGCTCTATGGGTGTTGGCGGATGCCATTTGTGAGTCAGACCTTTCCAAAACTGTACTAGAAGAGAAGCCTCCTTCCACTACTTGTGCATCCTCTGCAAACATGGGGATGACAAGCATAAGTGAACATGCTAACATAGAAATCGAGGATGCTTTTGTGGAAGAGCATAAGGTTTCAGAGGATATTTGTGTAGCTGATTCTAATTAGGATGTTGATGATGAGGATGTTGTAATTCAGGCTCCAGAGGAAACAGTTGTTGCCAATGATAAGGAAAAGCCCATTGTCATGCCTGGGCATAAGACAAAAAAATCCACTTCTTATGTGTGGACTTATTTGTACCTAAATCCAGACAACAATTGTCAAGCCATCTGTACCCATTGTAAAGCAAGAGTAAGTAGAGGTAGCCATTTTGGAACCTCCTCCCTGTTATGTCATCTACAGTGCATCCATCAAAGTGTTTGCAAAATTCATAAACTTTGGCTAAAACAGTAACAACAAGCAGTCCAGCATCAGCTAGCTCCCTTCTCTCTGCTAGATCCAACAACTTGCCATCTTCACCACCAACACCTTTAACAACAATATCCTCAATCATGATTGGAAGTAGTCCTGCATCCTATTTGATAACGCTAACATAGTCCTCCCCTATCCAGGATTCCTTGGAAGAATCCTTGAGCACTACAGCTGCTGCTGCTGGGAGTGGACCTTCATCCCAGAAGGGGTCCAGGAAGACTACTAGTAGTAGTTAAAAAACAATTGACTTTTAATCAATCCTTTGCAAGGGGGAGCAGTCACACAGTTGCACAGCAGATCACTGATGTCATAACATCTATGCTGGTATTAGATGTGTGTCCGATATCTGCCATTAGTGCAGTGGGTTTTAGACAGTTGATTGAGGGCCTGTGTCCGCACTACCAAATCTAGATTTCACTTCACTTGAAAAGCAATTCCCAGCCTGTACAGGGATGTTAAAAAAAACTTAATTAGTGTCCTCCAAAATGCAGTTGTACTCACTGTCTACTTAACCACAGATATGTGGACAAGTGGAACAGGGCAAATGCAAGATTAAATGACTGTAACAGCCCACTGGGTGGGTGTATTGCCTTCTGCGCCACCAACAGCAGTAGCAGTAGCAGCATCATCGGCAGCAGCAGCATCTAAGAAACAGCAGCTCATTCAGAGACAGGCTACTCTGTGTATCACCAGTTTCACTAAGAGTCCAAAGTGTCCGCACTTGCAACAAAAGAATCAGTTTCACTAAGAGGCATACCACTGACAACCTCTTAGAAAAATTTAGGGAAGTCATTGCGAAATGACTTAACTCACTTTGACTCTCCTCAGGATTTGCGATTTCTGACAATGCCACTAATATGTAAGAGCATTACAGCTGGGTGAATTCCAACACGTCCTTTGTTTTGCCCACACCATCAACTTGGTGGTGCAACATTTTTTTTAAAATGACAGGGCCGTACAGGAGTTGCTCTCTATGGCCTGCAAAATTTCTGGACATTCAGCAGGTGCATGTAGAAGATGCAGCACCTGCAAGAAATGTTAAATTTGCCCTGTCATCAGCTGAAGCAAGAGGTTGTTACAAGGTGGATCTCCACCCTGTATATGCTTCAGCAGATGGAGGAACAACAATAAGCCATCCAAAGCTACACAATGAAGTATGACATAGGAAGAGGAGGGGGAATGTACTTTACTCAGGCTCAGTGGAAAATACTTTCTGTGTTGTGCAAAGTGTTGAAACCCTTTGAAGTAGTCACCTGTGAAGTGAGTTCAGACACTGCCAGCTTGAGTCAGGTAAGTCCCCTAATTAGACTGTTGGTAAAGCAGCTTGGGAAACTGAAGAAGGAGCTGAAACAAAGTGATTCCGCTAAGTATGTCAGACTTGCAGATCAAGTTGTTTATTTGCTACACCAGGATCCAAGGTTTGTCAGGCTTTTCAAATTGGATCAATACATTTTGGTGACCATGCTCGATCCCAGGTTTAGGGCATACATTGTGTCTTTCTTCCCAATGGACACATATCTGAAGAGATGCAAATATCTGTTGGTAAGCAAATTGTCAGCTCAAGCGGAACATGATGCAGCAATGGCACCTCCTTCAGTCTCTCCAGCAAGTGTGGCTCCCAGGAAAAAACTCAGCTTTTCCAAAAGACCCAATGGTGATTCAGATGAGTAAAGTTTTGACATCTAGTCGGGTATAAAAGAATTGCCTACAATTAATGAGGTCTCCATCTGATCTGGTCACCATTCAAATAATGGTTGAGGTCTATTTTATTGATAGCATCCAAGTAGGCATGTTAGACAGTCCGTTTGACTACTGGCAGGAAAAAAAGGCAATTTGGAGGCCCTTGCATAAACTGGTTTTGCTTTACTTGAGCTGCCCACCCTCATGTGTGTACTCGGAAAGAGTTTTCAGCACAGCTGGGAACCTTGTCAGCAATCGGCGTAGGAGGCTACTTTCTCAAAATGTGGAAAAGTTGATGTTCATCAAAATGAACCACAAATTCCACAAGGAATACCTTTATAGCCAATTATGTCCAAATATTACAGAGGCACCTGAGGTTGTAATAGTGGATTCCAGCAGGGATGAATTAATATTGTGTGAAGATGATATACACACTGATGAGGGTGAGGAATCGGATGATGATGGTGACAACACCTTGCCTCTGTAAAGCCAGTTTGTGCGAGAGATCATTGCCAGCAATGTCAGTTGCCCATTGGTAGCTTGATTTGTGGGGGCCCAAACATAGCAATCGCTTTAGCCACAATTGGCCATCCCTGTCACTGAAGTGATTGGTTTGTTAATCTGTGCATATCCTGTTAAATATATACAACATAAGAGTGGGTGAAAAGGGCCAAGAACAATTCCACCTTGCACCTCTTTTCTTTACATTATGTGCTGTTTGGGGCATTGCTGCCTGACATTTTTAATTTTATAGTTTATTAATCTGCCATTCTGTCTGCCACTGCAGTGCCATTCTCTTTCCTAGATCTACCATGTTGGTAATTGAACTTCCACAGCTGCTAAAATCTTCTACATGCGGTTGCTGAATGCCAAAAATGGGCAGAAATTTTTATGGCCACAGACAGCATTCCCTGTATGCCCCTTCAATTCTTTAAAAACAATCTGAAGCACCAAGTTGATTGGGTGGGCAAAACATGGTAGATTTTCAAATGTACCCAGTTTTTTTCATTGCTCCCAACCCCAACCGGTTGCCCCAGGAATACAAGCAAAACAATAGCAGCGCTGATAGTATGTATGAATATCAATTTAATAAATTAAAAACAATTGGCAAAATAAACACACTAAAAAAATTTCATTACTGAGTGGTTAGACCAAAAGGATTATAAAATCATCACATGAAGCATCATATAATGTGTATGTACAAAATTCAATCATAAAGGCATATGTCTTGTGAACCCCATAGACACTGGGTACTTCAGCATAACATGTAGATATTCAACGGACAAAGAGCCAATTCAAGGGTGGCAAAAGTCCAGTTATAATGTGGGTATATTACCGGCCTGTAATCAAGATGGTGAGGATTCCTTTAATTAGTGATGGTCTCACCATCATCAATGTTCCAATGCAAACAGATGAAGCCTTGTGGTGAAAAAATACTGGATATATTGCACAAAGTCCCAAGTCCAAATGGTGCCCCAGAGGGTAATAAAGTGCTGATGTCCAAAGTGACAGGTGCCAATATCAGTTTAGATAACCACCTGGGTTGCCCCAGGACTCTGGTAAATTGATAGGCTGCTATAAATAATGGTTCAGCTCAATAAACGCCTGCCTCCTTTGTATGTAGGTGACTCTAAGCAGAAAACTGGATAATGTAGATGGTGGGTGTCATGAGAAAGACCAGAAATATAAGCAGCAGCATAGAACATCTTCCTTACAGGATGTGTGCAATAAAGTGCAAATATGTTTAAAACAAAAATTTGTTGTGTATATTGGTCACATTACATACATATTTAGATGTTACATACAGTGCGTAAAGCAGGCTATGGTAACCTGAGGGGTGCCACCTGTTGTTGACAAATAACTTCCAGTAGGCCCGGCAAGCATCATGGGTGCTGGTAGTTCTAGTTCACCCAGAGAGCTACAGGCTGCTTTCCTCTGATGCTAACAGCAAGTCTTGGTCCCATTATCCCTAACAACCTCCCTAAGTACCAAGTAAACATCTGTTCACAGTGTGTACTAGCAGCACCTCTACAAGCGAGGCCACCGCATTATTAGATGAATAAAAAATCTCCTCCAGATCAAAGATGTCTTTCATGAACTGAAGAACTTGATCCTACTTTCCTCTGATGTAAACAGCAAGTTTCGGTCCCGTTATTCCTAACAACCTACCTGAGCACAAAGTAAACATCTGTTTACAGTGTGTACTAACAGAACCTCCACAAGCAAGGCCATCACATTTCTTTTAGATTTATAAAAGCCTCCTCCAGATCAAAGATGTCTTTCATTAACTGAAGAACTTGTTCTTACATTGATCTTCCCACAGAAATGTTTTTAAAAATCAAAACATTAGACTAAATTAAAAATAAATCAATCCTTCTGTCCTTTTCCTGTCTTCAGTCCATAAACATATTCCAACTCCCTCGGGCCTCTGACCAGTTCTTGATTAATGAAAACATTCTTGGTTTTTAATCTTCCTATGTGGTCATATAGTTTATTAAACTGCCGTCCTGTCTAGCACTGCAGTGCCACTCTGTGCCATGTTAGTGCCACCCACTGCTGTCGCTTAGCCAACTAGCTAGTTGGATGCAACCTTTTGACATAAACCAGATGAAACCAATATTGTGAGCTGGTCAAAATTGGCTGGAAATGACAGGAAATAAATGTTTTTGAGGTTAATAATACTGTAGGAACAAAAACAGGCCCAAGTTATGTGATTTTAGCTGTTTTTATGTTTTTATGGTCATGCAAGGGTGGTTTTGCCGTAACCAAATCCAGATCAAAAACACGAAGGAGATACAGATCCAAAACCAAAACATAGGGTCAGCGCACATCCCTAATTTAGAGTGATAATGGTATAAGAGGGAGAGCTAGAGAGAAAGAAAAGGAAAGGGCATCTGTCAGAATATGACACGGGGATATCACAGGTTTAACAGCAGGATGCATAATATATAAGTAAC
The DNA here is from genome assembly GCA_031769625.1 of Taudactylus pleione. Lineage (NCBI taxonomy): Eukaryota > Metazoa > Chordata > Amphibia > Anura > Myobatrachidae > Taudactylus > Taudactylus pleione. The sequence goes on from JAUIMM010000039.1 coordinate 4,193,425, forward strand.
AACATCCTGGAGCTTAGGGTGTTCCTGGACATTGTAGTGCGCTGGGTGTGATTGTGGTAGATATACCGGTGGATGGTAGTACTGGTGCCCTATACAATAGCTCTGGTGATACAGTAAATTCTACTTGCCTTTTGGTATTGCTGCTCTGTATGGCTTTGTATGGTGTGAGTATCCTGGGTTCAACAGTCCCCATGGAATGCCAGGGACTAAAGACGTGCAAAGAAAACTAAGAAATATTACATAATAAGCAGATAACTTGAAGTTAATATTAAATACAATTTGGGATTAGGACACAAGATCATTGATGTGAGGTTCTGAATTTGTTGTGGACCCGGGGTGGTGATAGGAGCAGACACAGAAGCAGACTTAAATGAAAAAGTGGAGTTTTTAAAAAGTTACTTAGAAGACATGGGAATGGCAAATAAAAAGTCCAGGTATAGCACTAAAGTGCACTTGATAACTGTAGTGGGGGTTAACGGTAAATGTCCAGATAGTGACAGGCAGGAACAGTCCTGTAAACAAATATGGTGAGCTGTAACAGAATGCAGATATGATGAGCTGTAACTGAATGCAGGAATGATGAGCTGTAACTGAGTGCAGGTATGGTGAGTATGGAAGTCATGAAGTTTCCGGCTGCTCCAGAGTCTAATAGAGCAGAGACGAAGACAGGGTTGGGCTTGAGATCCAAAGCTAAGGAAATCTTGAAATCTTTAGTGTTTGAGGATGGGCAAATAACTCCTAACTTGATGTCCCCGAGGTCAGTTAGGAACGGGCGTTTCACAACTTGCGGGAGCAGGAGGCCACCAGGTGACCCGAATCTCTGCAGTACAGAGAGAGGTTTTTTAGCATCCTACTCTGACGTTCCTCTTTGGAGAGATGGGTTTGGTTCACCTGCATGGGCTCCTCATCTATAGGAGGATGGGGTGGACAGTTAGGCAAGGGAGATGTAAATGACCTTTGCCGGTCAGTTCTGTGCTTTTCAGCCTGACGTTCTTTGAAGCGTAGGTCAATTTTGTTGCAGAGTGAGATCATATCATTTAAATTGGTAGGAAGCTCACGGGTAATCAGATCATCTTTAAATCGGTCGGAAAGGCCATGCCAAAAGGCTGAGGTGAGGGCCTCCTCGTTCCACTTAAGCTCTGATGCCAAGATTTGAAACTGTATGGCATATTGGCTGACAGGACGGGTTCCTTGTCTCAGGGTCATGATGCTGGATGATGCTGACACTGTGTGTCCAGGTTGATCAAAAATCCTCCTGAATGAAGATACAAAGTTTGTATAGTTATCCAGCAGTGAGCTGGAATGCTCCCAGAGTGGGGAGGGCCAATCCAAAGCTGAGCCAGTCAGCAAGGACATAATGTATGAAACTTTGGTTCTAGCGGGGGGAAGTTATCAGGCTGTAATGTAAAGTGTATATCACACTGATTTAAAAAACAACGACAGAGCTTAGGATTGCTGTAAAATTTGCTTGGCATGGGTAGATGTAGACGAGGGGATACCCTGGTCCCTCTATTACCAGGCACAGGAGGAGGTGAAGTTGCTGATACCCCAGGGGTGATTAACGAGGTTTGCAGATTATCTTGGTGTTTAGACATCTCCTGTAGGAACTGGGCCATTTGATGTTGCATAGGTTCCAGGTTTTCTAAACGACTTGCAATACAGCAAAATAAATCCACTCCAGACTCCTGTTCCATGGCCGGATCCATGGGTCAGTGCAAACTGTGAGGTTCTGAATTTGTTGTGGACCCGGGGTGGTGATAGGAGCAGACACAGAAGCAGACTTAAATGAAAAAGTGGAGTTTTTAAAAAGTTACTTAGAAGACATGGGAATGGCAAATAAAAAGTCCACGTATAGCACTAAAGTGCACTTGATAACTGTAGTGGGGGTTAATAGGAAATGTCCAGATAGTGACAGACAGGAACAGTCCAGTAAACAAATATGGTGAGCTGTAACAGAATGCAGATATGATGAGCTGTAACTGAGTGCAGGTATGGTGAGCTGTAACAAATTCAGGCTGAGGTAATGAAGTCCAGCTGGGAGTGAAGGGAGGCAAGGTGCAGGGAACAGCAGGTTCAGGTACTCAGGTGGTTAAAAGGTATGTGGAGGGTGCAGGGTATATCCAGCAGTTTGGAGCAGGCAAGGTTCAGGCTAGAAGTGTATAACAAACAGGCAGGTAAGGCACAGGTACTCTCTCTCAGCCGCGGCTGAGAAACACGTTGCACTGGCAAAGGAAGGAAGGCTCTGGACCTTCCTAAATACTCAGTGCCGTGCTGTGACTGGCTGGAATGAGCACATGACCTACCAGGATTGGACAGCCAGAATCACATGGCCGCAGGCAAGATGGCGGCGCCCATGCCAATGGAATGGAAACACCGCCAGACCTCACCAGGCCTAGTGACAATGTGCCCACACAGAAGCAAGCATAGCCATTGCCCCTCGCCAAACGCCAGCACTGCTGCCAGAGACCCCCCGCCATAACGACCTCACAGGTAATACCCGGTGACTACCATGCCGAGAAGCCCTTGCCGTGACAGTACCGCCCCTTATGGGTGGCCTCAGGACACTCACCAGGCTTCTCTGAATGGGCAGCATGGAACCTCTTGATGAGTGCAGTGGCATGGACATCTCGGGCATCGGTCCAACAACGTTCCTCTGGGCCGTAGCCCCTCCAGTCCAGTAGGTACTGCAAATGTCCTCTGCGGAGACAGGAATACAAGACCTGGGAGACCTCATACTCTATGCCCCTTTCAGTCTGGACATGGGGAGAAGCAGGCAGGACTCTGTGGTATTTGTTTAGCACCAGGGGTTTCAACAGGGAGACATGAAAGGAATTGGGAATTTTCAGAAAAGGGGGTAGCTGAAGGTGATAAGCCACGAGGTTAATAAATTCTATGATGGAGAAGGGCTTGATGAAGCGTGGAGCAAATTTCATGGATGGTCGTAGGTTCCGGGTGGACAACCAGACCTGGTCTCCAACTTGCATACGTGGTACTTTCCTATGCTTCTTATCAGCTTGAAAAATTTGTAATGGGAGGACGCCTTCTCCAGGTCAGTACGAACTTGAGACCAGATTGAGGCAAATTTCCGTACAGTGTCTTCTACAGCTGGGACATCAAAGACGAGGAGGCTTTGAAATTCAGGAACCCGAGGATGAAGGCCGTAGACCACTTGGAATGGTTTGGTTCGTGGAAGAGTGGTAGGAGGCGTTATGTGCGAATTCAGCCGATGGCAGCAATACAGACAAATTGTCTTGGGAAGATGTCATAAAAATCCTCAGGAAGGTCTCAAGGTCTTGATTAACCCTTTCAGTGGAACCGTTGCTTTGTGGGTGATAAGCCATAGAAAAATTTAGATTTACTTGCAATACAGAACATAAGGCTCTCCAAAAGTTTGCTGTGAATTGAACACCACGGTCAGAGACTATCTCAGCTGGAAGACCATGGAGACAGAAAATATGTTGAACGAACAAGTGAACCAAGTCAGAGGCAGAAGGCAATTTCTTTAGTGGTATGTAATGGACCATTTTAGAGAATCTGTCTACTATGACCCAGATGGTAGTGAACCCTTGAGTATTCGGCAGATCCATGACGAAGTCCATGGAGAGATGTGTCCATGGACGTGATGGAATAGGTAGTGGCAATAACTCACCAGCCAGTGCCTGATGTGAATATTTATGCTGGGCGCATGAAGAACATGAAGAAATAAATTCTGACACGTCTGCTTTCATGGATGGCCACCAATAGCCTCTCTTTAAAAATTCCAAGGTCTTCCGGGTACCTGAGTGACCTGCAAAGTGATAAGAATGAGCCCAGGTGAGGAGCTGCTTCCTTAACTCTGGGGCTACAAAGGACTTCCCTGAAGGGGGCTGTAACTGTAAGGTGGCGAAGACTCTTGACTCCAAAACAGGGGTACTTTGTTGATTCTCTGATTTGTCATCACAGCAGAAAGATCTGGACAGGGCATCTCCCTTTTGATTAAGGGCTCCAGACCGGAAGGTCAGAGTGAACTGTAACCGAACAAAAAATATCGCCCATCGGGCCAAACAAGGTCTCACGCACTGAAGATTCTTGAGGAAGAGAATATTTCTATGGTCCGTGAAGACAGTGAAGGGAAACTTGGCCCCTTCCAGCAGGTATCTCCATTCTTTTAATGCTAACTTTACTGCTAAAAGTTCTTGCTCAGCAATGGCATAATTGCTCTCAGCAGGAGAAACTTCTTGGAGATGAACCCACAGGAATGAACTCGATTATCGTCATAACACTGGGAAAGAACTGTACCCACGGCCTCTGAAGACGCATCCACTTCCACTAGAAATGGCCTATCCAGATCTGGTTGTCATAAGACTGGAGCTGAAATATATGCCTGTTTTAAAAGTTGGAAGGCAGTCTCTGCCTCAGGTGGCCATATGGCAGGGTTAGCATCTTTTTGGGTCAACGCGGTAATGGGAGCCAATAATGATGAAAATCCTTTAATAAAACGTCTATTGTAGTCGGCGAACCCAAGCAATCTCTGGATGGCTTTCAAAGTTTGGAGTAATCTAAAATCGCCTACACCTTCTTGGGGTCCATTTCTAGACTGGAGCCAGAGATGACGTAACCAAGGTATGGCACACTGGGAACTCCAAAGATACATTTCTCCAGTTTGTAGTAAAGGTGGTTCTTTCTCAGATGGGACAATACCTCCTTCACATGTTCATGATGTTTTGTTACAGAAGACGAAAATATCAATATATCGTCCAGGTAAACTACAACCGAGATGAACAACAGGTCCCGGAAAATCTCATTAACAAAGCCCTGAAACATGGCAGGGGAATAGCACATCCCAAAGGGCATCACAAGGTATTCAAAGTGTCCATTTCTAGTATTAAAGGGGGTCTTCCATTCATCACCAGCACGAATGCGGATGAGATTATAAGCCTCTCTCAGATCTAGCTTTGAGAATATGGTGGACCCTTTAACTCTGTCAAACAATTCTGTGATCAGGGGAAGAGGATATCGATTCTTAATCATTATATCATTGAGGCCCCGGTAATCTATATAAGATCTTAGGCCTCCATCTTTCTTGCCAAAGAAAAAGAAGCCGGCTCCAATGGGAGAGATGGAAGAATGAATAAACCCCTTTGCTAGGTTGTCCTGGATGTACTCTGACATGGCTTGAGTCTCAGGCATGGATAGAGGATAGGTGCAACCATGAGGTGGCATCTTGTCAGGTAGCAGCTCGATAGGACAGTCCCATTCTCTGTGGGGAGGTAAGATGTTCACCTGTTGCTCGGAAAAACATCAGAGAACATCTGGTACTCCTTGGGAATATCTGGTGATGTTAACGAAGCTGTCTTTCTTATAGGTCGTATTTTGGGAAGGCAGGATTAATGACAGTCAGTTCCCCATGAAAGAATCTGCATTGAACACCAGTCTATCCTGGGATTATGTTCGCGTAACCAGGGTAGTCCTAAAATGATTTCTTGAGAAGCCTCTGGTATCACTAAGAACTTTAAAGACTCGGAGTGGAGTGCCCCAACACGAACTAATACTGGTTGAGTTTCCTTGGTGACCAATCCTTTAGCTAGAGGACGTCCATCTACAGAAGTCAGGGAAATTGCTTGCTTGAGACATGAACAAGGAATCTGTAGTTTATCAACTAGGTTGGAAGTCATGAAGTTTCCGGCTGCTCCAGAGTCTAATAGAGCAGAGACGAAGACAGGGTTGGGCTTGAGATCCAAAGCTAAGGAAATCTTGAAATCTTTAGTGTTTGAGGATGGGCAAATAACTCCTAACTTGATGTCCCCGAGGTCAGTTAGGAACGGGCGTTTCACAACTTGCGGGAGCAGGAGGCCACCAGGTGACCCGAATCTCTGCAGTACAGAGAGAGGTTTTTTAGCATCCTACTCTGACGTTCCTCTTTGGAGAGATGGGTTTGGTTCACCTGCATGGGCTCCTCATCTATAGGAGGATGGGGTGGACAGTTAGGCAAGGGAGATGTAAATGACCTTTGCCGGTCAGTTCTGTGCTTTTCAGCCTGACGTTCTCTGAAGCGTAGGTCAATTTTGTTGCAGAGTGAGATCATATCATTTAAATTGGTAGGAAGCTCACAGGTAATCAGATCATCTTTAAATCGGTCGGAAAGGCCATGCCAAAAGGCTGAGGTGAGGGCCTCCTCGTTCCACTTAAGCTCTGATGCCAAGATTTGAAACTGTATGGCATATTGGCTGACAGGACGGGTTCCTTGTCTCAGGGTCATGATGCTGGATGATGCTGACACTGTGTGTCCAGGTTGATCAAAAATCCTCCTGAATGAAGATACAAAGTTTGTATAGTTATCCAGCAGTGAGCTGGAATGCTCCCAGAGTTGGGAGGGCCAATCCAAAGCTGAGCCAGTCAGCAAGGACATAATGTATGAAACTTTGGTTCTAGCGGGGGAAAGTTATCAGGCTATAATGTAAAGTGTATATCACACTGATTTAAAAAACAACGACAGAGCTTAGGATTGCTGTAAAATTTGCTTGGCATGGGTAGATGTAGATGAGGGGATACCCTGGTCCCTCTATTACCAGGCACAGGAGGAGGTGAAGTTGCTGATACCCCAGGGGTGATTAACGAGGTTGCAGATTATCTTGGTGTTTAGACATCTCCTGTAGGAACTGGGCCATTTGATGTTGCATAGGTTCCAGGTTTTCTAAACGACTTGCAATACAGCAAAATAAATCCACTCCAGACTCCTGTTCCATGGCCGGATCCATGGGTCAGTGCAAACTGTGAGGTTCTGAATTTGTTGTGGACCCGGGGTGGTGATAGGAGCAGACACAGAAGCAGACTTAAATGAAAAAGTGGAGTTTTTAAAAAGTTACTTAGAAGACATGGGAATGGCAAATAAAAAGTCCACGTATAGCACTAAAGTGCACTTGATAACTGTAGTGGGGGTTAATAGGAAATGTCCAGATAGTGACAGACAGGAACAGTCCAGTAAACAAATATGGTGAGCTGTAACAGAATGCAGATATGATGAGCTGTAACTGAGTGCAGGTATGGTGAGCTGTAACAAATTCAGGCTGAGGTAATGAAGTCCAGCTGGGAGTGAAGGGAGGCAAGGTGCAGAGAACAGCAGGTTCAGGTACTCAGGCAGTTAAAAGGTATGTGGAGGGTGCAGGGTAAATCCAGCAGTTTGGAGCAGGCAAGGTTCAGGCTAGAAGCGTATAACAAACAGGCAGGTAAGGCACAGGTACTCTCTCTCAGCCACGGCTGAGAAACACGTTGCACTGGCAAAGGAAGGAAGGCTCTGGACCATCCTAAATACTCAGTGCTGTGCTATGACTGGCTGGAATGAGCACATGACCTACCAGGATTGGAAAGCCGGAATTACATGGCCGCAGGCAAGATGGCGGCGCCCATGCCAACGGAATGGAAACAACACCAGACCTCACCAGGCCTAGTGACAATGTGCCCGCACAGAACCATGTGCAGCCAATGCCCCTCACCAAACACCAGCACTGCTGCCAGAGACCCCCCCGCCATAAAGACCTCACAGGTAATACCCGGTGACTACCATGCCGAGAAGCCCTGGTTGTGACAATTGAAATCTATGATAAAAATATTCACTCTACATAATTTTCTTTGACTCATTACACAACCATTGGTGACATTATTATAACACTCTTTCTCAACCTGGGTATAGTCTCTTCCATGGGTGTCACTGTGATGATCAGGGGGAAAGTGAAACATTTACTGTAATGGCGGCATGGAACAGCCTGTTGATAATTATATACATAGGGAAAGCAGAATGCAAGGGATGAAAGTCTATCCCTGAATCCCTGAAAAAGACAGCATATAGGGTATGTTGGCTACACTTTTATTGTCAATTGTTAATTTTTCATAAATTGTAATATCAAATGTGATAAATATATACATACAATTCATTCTCTTCTTGTTTATAGCCAATGCTTAAAGTGGTACTAGCGATGTGGTGGAACTCACCTCCCTGGAGCTTATTTAATAAAGGGACAGTGTGTGGCCATGGCGTCTACCACAAAAAAGGGGTGTAGTCTAAAAAAGGGGTAAGGTCTCAAAAAGGAGTGTGGTCTCAAAAACGGGTCCTGGTCACACAAATGTATCACCAATTCAGTTACGCCACACAGTAGCACAATCTTATTCACATCACACCACATGGTAGTATCCCTTATTCATTATATGACATATAGTGGTGCCCCTTTTACACAATGCCAATATGTGTCCCTTATACACAATGCCCACAGTAGTAGTGCCCCTAATACACATAATGTCCACAGTAGTAGTGCCCCTTATACAAAGGTCACAGCAGTAGTGCCCCTTCATATAATACCCACAGCAGTAGTGCCCCTTATGCATTGCCCACTGTAGTGGTAGTGCCCCTTATGCAGTGCCCGCAGAAGTGGTGCCCCTTATGCAGTGCCCCCAGGAGTGATGCCCCTTATGCAATGCCCGCTAGCAAAGCCCCCATTAGTAGTGCCCCCGTAGTAGTGCCCTATTATTAGTTCCCCCAGTAGTAGTGCCTTCTTTAGTAATGCCCCCAGTAGTAGTGCCCAAAGTAGTAGTGCCCCCAGTAGTAATGCTTCCTGTAATAGTGCCCTAGTAGTAATGCCCCCTGTAGTAGTGCCCCCTGTAGTAATGCCCCCAGTAGTAGTGCCCCTTGTAGTAATGCCCCCTGTAGAAGTGCCCCCAGTAGTATTGCCCTCAGTAGTAGTGCCCCCAGTGGTAATGCCCCCATTAGTAGTGCTCCTTACACAAAAAAATACAATACTTACCTTAAGCCCCTCTCCTGCATCCTCTGCTGTCTGACTGGCTGCTCCTCGGATCTATGGGAGAGACATTATGGTGTCATGATGTCTCTCCCATAGTGCCTACTGTGAAAGCTGGAAGCCAAAGCTCAGAGTGAACTCTAGCATTTGGCTGTTGCTGTGGAGAAGGAGCCAGGCACCTTCTGGTAACAAAATCTCAGTGGGCACCCGGCAAATGGAGCTTCCCTGCAGCATCGGGGTGACTGGCTGGGTAAGGTTGGCCAGAGGAGGAGGAACTGTTTCTGTCTCCAAATAGAACTGATGGAACGCAGTTCCGCCCCATTCCGGCCACATTTTATCTAAAAACAGTTATCTTAATTACAAATGTCCTGTATTGCTTTGCAAATGTTAGGGGTACAAACAACTCAAATGGACTGTCAGTGGGTATCCAGGTGGAAAATGTCGCTGGATTAGAAACATGGTTGGTAACATTGTGTTACGGAGCTTGATGGAGAGAAATAGGCTCGTATTGTAAGATACAGCTACGTTATTGTACTTCTGTAAGTGGTAGAGGTGCAAATACTAAGCATAGAAGAAATGCCAAGTTCATTCAACCGTTGTTTAGATTTAAGTGGACATTAAAATATACTTAATAAATACATTCATTTTTTAAAAGTAGGAGGGCAAATAATCAGTTTTTGCTTGCTGAAGTACTACATTAAATATTTCAAACCAAAATTGTACAATAATGTATGCGCAATAGTTGAAATTATAAATGGCAGTTAAATTAATATATTATCTATTTTCCCAATAAAGCTCTAATTATAAAATTTTAGAAGTACATTTTAATCATTGTTCATAATGTCTACATTTAGTTCCTGCAAACATCCAACAAAATAAGCAAATAAAAGCAGTCAAACATACTACTCTAGAAGAACAAAAGCATTCTGTAAATAGCATTTTATTTATTCTAACTAATATTCACTGTGCATTGTTTTTGCTGGTAATGGCCTCTCTATTCCAGCCAAAACCCCTATTCTTTTACATTACTTCTGAGCATTAATGGACTTTAAAAAGCTCATTGGGGAGTATAACAGATGAAGACTTTCCACTAAGAGATATTAAAATGTAATGTTTGCTTATTTTCATTTTCTTTATGTACTTAAAGTTTAATCAATGTTGCAGGTTGAGTCAAATAACATTTTGATCTGTGCTATCAAAGAGTCATGTTTTGTGTTATGCTTTCAGAACACTAATGGGAGCTCTACAGCTAAACTTAGGAGGGGCACCAGAAGGACCAGCAGGAACTGGCAAGACTGAGACCTGTAAAGACTTGGCTAGGGCAGTAGCTAAACAGGTACAGTAATCATTTTACAAATGCCTTTTTCTGCAGTGCAATTGTTAATGCAGTTTCATAAGTTTGATGACCAATTGCCAATGACAGCTGCAGCACTATGATGAGGTTGGTATAAGTGGCAAGACGAGCCAAAAGTGGTAACATTCCAGTAGTACAACATATTACCTTGAATGTTACTGTGAAATAAATTGCTTACCACTTTACATAAAGTTAATACCTTTGTTAGTGGCTTTGGTTAGCGCTACTTGCCAATAGAAATGTATAACTTTAAACGTTCCACAAAGTTATATTTATATAGGAATAAAATAATTACCCAGATTAAATGGAAATGCATATACTGTACAATTTATTCAAGGGAATACACAAACATTTAAAAACTTTTGAAAAAAAATATACAGAATAAATGAGGGGTATAATTCCAGTTGTCAGTCTCTCACCAATGTTTGGTCCATAAGTGTCCAAGATGGCTGTGTGCAAATATCCCCTCACATGCAGTCTAATGCAATGCATTTTAGATCTCCAGGATCCTTCCTCAGGCAAAGATTGCTCAAATGTGGCTCAAAATTCTGTTTCCAGGCAGCATTTTTGCATGACTTCCGGTGGAATCAGAAGTTCATGCGTATCAAAACGCGGCCGTGACTTCCGGCTGAAGTGGCAGTTCATGCATTCCAAGTCGCAGCTGTGACTTCCAGTGGAACCGGAAATTCATGCGTTCCAAGTCATGGCCGTGACTTCCAGTAGAACCGGAAGTTCATGCATTCCAAGTCGTGGCCGTGATTTCCGGTGGAACCTGAAGTTCATGCATTCCAAGCCGTGGCCATCTTTAACTTATGCATTCCACCGTTAAATAGCGTGGCTTCCGGGGAATATGTCTTGTGTTTCAAACCCTATTTATTTCTCTTTTTCTTTTATGGCTAAACTAATTTATATTCCTTCCAGCATCTTAAGAAACGCCATACTTTGCCTAACTGTAATTTTCTTCCTATATCAGCTTGGTTTAGCCTTTGAAACGATTGTCACTTTAAAATACTGGGAGACTCGAATAAATCCCTGCAGCATCTGAAGATCACAACCTATTGCTTTTAGCCTAACGTCTGGCATTGACCAAAAATACGTAAATTTTGGTTTATGGTTAGAAGCTTTATTATCAAAATAATGGGGGTTACATAGCTGGGAAATCCACCTTTTACCTTGTTTTGCATTGTGGTCTTCCACCTTTCTCTCAACTGAGATTATTCCCTTTCCATCAATATTAATCACTTTGGCCAGAAAATCTATTTTGGTGAACTGGCGTTCTCCATCTCCCCACTTTGGAGCTTGTAAAATTTGAACTGTTATTCATATTGTATTATGATCTGAGCACAGCAATGATTGATATAGAGAGGGGTGAAGTGAAGTCCCATAATAAATGGCATTTCGATTATTTGCCTGCTGCCTCTTCCAGTAAAAAATTAAGGTTTTTGAAAACATTACATGGCCTCAGCTTAGTCAATAAGCCTGTTTACTTAGTTATTTTACCATTTAATAGTATTATCTATGAGAAAGTTTTGCTTCCTTTTCTCTAAGGGGAGTATTCAATTAGGTGCGAAAAGTCTGTCTCTACGGAACAGTATCGCCGGTGACGTCATTTTGCCAGGCGAAAACTTATCCCCGTATTCAATTCCCAAGACTTTTTGCCGGTGCAGAAAGGCAATGCATTGGAATAGGTGAAAAAGATTTGTCTGTGAAACCTGTCGAAAAAAAGTGCAGAATTGGGATTTTGGGGTGCAAACTTGCGGGAACCACCCAGCACCCTTGGGACAGTCCCCCAAAGGTAAACTGTGTCAAAAAAAAGTTTTAAAAAAACTTTCATTTTTAGTGCAAAAAAAAACAAAATTGGGGGACAAACTTAAAAGCTAGCGAAATAGATCAAGGGGGGTCCCCAAGTATGGAGCAGGTGTTTCTAAGTTTGCAGGTGGTTGCGGCAGGTGGCTTTTTCAAGTTTTTTCAAACTTTACTTTAGCAACTTTAAACTATGCTAGCACCCATTTTCATGTACCCCAAATTTGCTGGGACTACTTATTTTCTCCCCAAAAAACTGCTAAATGCTATTCTTCACCCCTTCTGTAAAGACGCTAATTAGCAGCTATTGAGAGCATTTAAGTACCCCAAATACCTTAGGCAGGCCTATTCAGGGGAATCTCTAGTGATCCTCAATGTCAGTACTTCTTTTGGAGGGTGGCAGGTGTCAAATCTGACAGGACTTTTTGCTGGTTTTGAATTTGCCGGTTTCCATTTTTGCTGATTTGTAATCGAATACGGGGATAAGCGGGGACGAGCATGATAATTTTCCACATGCAAAACCAGTGATGACGGCAGAAACTCCAGCATGCGAAAAGCCTGGGACTTTTCGAACCTAATTGAATACATTATCCGCCATCATTATATATTTTCAACCAGACCTTTTAGTGTCCCCCTTCCAGTATATATTCCCAACACCCCATATCTCTATTTCTCATTCCTTTTTTTAATTTCTTTCTCTTTTTCTCCCCTCTTTTTGACTTTCTATACTAAAAATTTGATAAAGTAATGATGGAAGACACCCAGCCTCATTATCCTCTTTTTGTTTTATGCTGACTATATATAGCGATATTTATATTTGGTACTGTTATTTTATCATTGATGTTTGTTCAGCTATATGATGGCTATGTCCACAGCAAAACTTTTGTTAGTCTCAAATTTCCACACCCAAGTTATAAATGATATATTCTGCTTTAAATACAGTAAGGTCGATAAATATTGGGACATTGACAGAATTTTCAGATTTTGGCCTCTATTCACCACCACAATGGTTTTGAAATGAAACAAACAAGATGTATTTTAACTGCAGACTTTCAGATTTAATTTGAGGGTAATTACATCCAAATCGGGTGAACGGTGTAGGAATTACAACAGTTTCAATATGTGCCTTCCACTTTTTAAGGGGCCAAAAGTAATGGGACTATCAACTCAAAAGCTATTTCATGGACAGGTGTGGGCTATTCCCTCGTTATTTCATTATCAATTAAGCAGGTAAAAGGTCTGGAGTTGATTCTAGGTGTGACATTTGCATTTGGAATCAGTTGATGTCGACTCTCAATATGAGATCCAAAGAGCTGTCACTATCAGTGAAGCAAGCCATCATTAGGCTGAAAAATCAAAACAAACCCATCAGAGAGATACCAAAAACATTAGGTGTGGCCAGATCAACTGTTTGGAACATTCTTAAAAAGAAAGAATGCACCGGAGAGCTCAGCAACACCAAAAGACCCGGAAGACCACGGAAAACAACTGTGGTGGATGACAGAAGAATTATTTCCCTGGTGAAGAAAAACCCCTTCACAACAGTTGGCCAAATCAAGAACACTCTCCAGGAGGTAGATGTATATGTGTCAAAGTCAACAATCAAGAGAAGACTTCACAAGAGTGAATATAGAGGGTTCACCACAAGATGTAAACCATTGGTGAGCCACAAAAACAGGAAGACCAGATTAGAGTTTGCCAAACAAAATCTAAAAAAGCCATTACAGTTCTGGAACAACATCCTATGGACAGATGAGACAAAAATCAACTTGTACCATAGTGATGAGAAGAGAAGCATATGGAGAAGGAAAGGAACTGCTCATGATCCAAAACATACCACCTCATCAGTGAAGCATGGTGGTGGTAGTGTCATGGCGTGGGCATGTATGGCTGCAAATGGAACTGGTTCCCTTGTATTTATTGATGATGTGGCTGCTGACAAAAGCAGCAGAATGAATTCTGAAGTGTTTCGGGCAATATTATATGCTCATATTCAGTCAAATGCTTCAGAACTCATGGGACGGCGCTTCACAGTGCAGATGGACAATGACCCGAAGCATACTGCAAAAGCAACCAAAGAGTTTTTTAAGGCTAAAAAGTGGAATGTTATGCAATGGCCAAGTCAATCCCCTGACCTGAATCCGATTGAGCATGCATTTCACTTGATGAAGACAAAACTGAAGGGAAAATGCCCCAAGAACAAGCAGGAACTGAAGACATTTGCACTAGAGGCCTGGCAGAGCATCACCAGGGATGAAACCCAGCGTCTGGTGATGTCTATGCGTTCCAGACTTCAGGCTGTAATTGCCTGCAAAGGATTTGCAGCAAAGTATTAAAAAGTGAAAGTTAGATTTAGGATTGTTTAGTTTGGCCCATTACTTTTGGCCCCTTAAAAAGTGGGAGGCACATACAGAAACTGCTGTAATTCCTACACCGTTCACCTGATTTGGATGTAATTACCCTCAAATTAAATCTGAAAGTCTGCAGTTAAATCACATCTTGTTTGTTTCATTTCAAAGCCATTGTGGTGGTGAATAGAGGCCAAAATATGAAAATTCTGTAAATGTCCCAATATTTATGGACCTGACTGTACATTGCAATATCTTTTGTTTATGGCTTCTTGTTTTGCTATGTCTTCCTCGAATAAAGTATTTAAACACACACAGAGACATAAACATACTGTATACAGATGTATGAAGCTAACATTTTTCATACAACATAAACTTTTGAAAAGTACTGTACTATTAAACATGGAATGATATTTAACTTATAAAATTAAATAATAATTTTGATGTATAGGAGTATTAATTTATTTTATATATAAAGCTAGACATAAGGTCATATAAATTGAGCAAACAAATGATGCCTAGGTACATGCATGATTTGAATAACAAAAGTTCAAATAGAGAAATAATTCTAGATGCAGTCAGTCACCCTGTAGTTTTATTACTGCAAAAATGCATAACACTTTATTAAAACATTAATCTAAATAACCAATACCTGTAATAAGGAATTGGTGAAAAGAGGTCCCCGCCGAAAGTAAATTGATCAAGCTAGAATTTAATTAGGTAGGGAGGCAGAAAAAGCAGTGCAGCCTTGGCCACAACTTGCTAAGATTTGGGATACAAAATTGGAAAGAGGAAGGTGGCGCCTATCTCAACTTATTTAAAAATACCAGGCCCCTCCCACTAACAGCCCACTGGCTGCGTTGGTCATGCTCTGATTTAGGGACGCCTTGGGTGATTGTATACACACCAAGGCATGTTTATATCAAAGCGTGACCGCACACCCAAGAGTGGTATATCTATTACATACTGTACAGTGCATCTCATATTTTGAAAGTATCCTTTCTTTATCATTAGTCCTCCAATTCT
This sequence comes from Taudactylus pleione, assembly GCA_031769625.1. Classification (NCBI taxonomy): domain Eukaryota; kingdom Metazoa; phylum Chordata; class Amphibia; order Anura; family Myobatrachidae; genus Taudactylus; species Taudactylus pleione. Next base: position 4,208,724 of record JAUIMM010000039.1, read on the forward strand.
CAGGAACACTTCCAATTCTCCAAAAGATTGTATACTGTTTGTTCAATAGAACTATCATTTTTATCTTTGAAATGAAGGGGAAAAAGGATGGCCTTCCCACAACAGTCTATGTTCGTGAATGTGCTAAGTCACCTCAATGTTACCCCAGACACCCACTACATTTTTATCAAACTTCTGAGATTTAAAGTGGGAATTCAATTATATCCGTTAAGTTAATAGGTATTAATTGAATGCTGACCCTATTCAATAGACCCAATATCGAGGAGACCCAAAAAGAAATCCCCAATAAGTGTGCTGTTATCAGGTGATAACAACCACTTAACGCCTGAATCCATGAAGTTTTTACGGATTCTGGGTGTTAACAGCTGATTAACCGTGTTAATATGTTCAGTTAATGGCTGTTAACAAAGCTAATGGGTGAAAAAGGTAGGCTAATTGAATAGCCTTGGGCGATTAAGCCAGAGGTTCTCTCCCTTTTTCACCAGTGATAACTTGTCATGTGTATTTGTCATCTGTATTTAAATTCCCCCCTATGTGTCCCCTGCACACCTCAATCGCAAATCTCTGACTCAGTGCACACGCAATATGGATGCATGCACAGTGCAACATAGACAAATTGACATTTGACATTTGCTGTGTGTGCAGCTCTGAATCAGGCCCTAATTCTCTTGGTTTTGCACTGCTGCCCTTAGATGGACTGCCCACTGCACATGATGATGGTGTATGTCTACCCTGTGCTGCATGCACATATGATTCACAGATCAGATCACACCTTTTATTAAATTCAACTTTTTGGTTTTTCTCCTAAAAAGCCACTTGGGTTAATCTCATGTTTGAGGGACAGACTGGGGATTAAAATAGGCCATGGCATCCTCTGTGTGTGCACCACAGGGAAAGGGGGCATAGCAACATGGAATGGGGACATGGCCATATTTCACTTGGGCATGGCATTGTGGCATACCCTGCCTTAGCATGCCAGGAGGGCAGAGGGCATGCAGGCGGGGGTGCTGCTCAGCCAGGCATCCAGATGGCCAGACCTGGCCAATCATGCCTGTCTGGCCAAACATGTGAAATGGCCAGTCCAGCCACTCTGCCTATAGTATACTGGATACATGGTTAAAGATTTTACTGAGCTTCTATATACATAACGAAGTCCATATTGCAGAGTACTGTATTTACTCAATATGCAAGTTTATTTATAAAGTAGTAAATATGAATATAGATGCATTAATGCATGAATTAACTAAATTGACTTTAATGGGTTAAAAACACAATTTGAACAACTTCAAGAAAGAGGAAAGAAAATTTTCTAGGAATTCTGGGGACTAAAAAGGTGGCAAGAAAGGATTCTCATGTCTTTAATGTCTGTATGTGTGTGCTTGTGTGTTCTCTTTACCACTCTTTTCTGGAATTATGTTTCAATGGCTCCTGGCTGCCAGAGCCTGCTATTTATTGTGGTTCCACAAGCTTAAGCATGCGATCAGAACTGCCATAAGAAATCGTGGGGCTCTGGACCCACAAAATAGTCAGCTCCCCCCCCTGTGTTTCTGCAACGCCAGCCCCACTATGTCTCCCCAGCCAACACTCCTTCTGTCTCCCCAGCTGGCACCCCTGTATATTCTGCCACCTACTGCCCACAGACATTTACCTTCTCCTGTATCTTCTGGCTGCTCTTCTATATGCTGCCACATAATCCTCTCTCAGTAGAAGTCACGTGTGCCTTGCCTCAATAAAAAAATAAAAATTATATTGTATTGGGCAGCTGAAATATCCCCCACATTTCTCTCTCTCTCAGCAATACCATTTCTCTCTCAGCAATCCTCCCACATTCCCCTGTCTCAGTGACAACCCCAAATATTTCCCTATCTCTTTCTCAAGGATCCCCTCCACATTTCCTTCTCTCTCCAAGCAATCCCCTCCCCATGTCCCTCTCTCTCAGTGATCCCCCCACATTCTCCTCTCTCTCAGCAATCCCCCCACATTCCCCCCTGTCTCAGTAACACCCCTCATACATTCCCCTCTCTCGTGCAGCAAGCCCACCCACATTCCCCTCTCTTTCCCAGCAATACCCTCCATGTTCCCCTCTCTCTCAGCAATCCCCTCCACATTCCCCTTTCTTAGCAATCCCCTCCACATTCCCCCTCCTTCTCTCAGCGATCCCTCTACATACCCCTCTATGTTTAGGTAATTCCCTTGTCTCGCTCTCTGTGATCCCCCCACACATTTACCTCTCAGTGTTTTCTCAACCACATTTCCCTCTGTGTGCCAGTGATCCAACTCAAATTCCCCCCTGTCAGTCAGTGAGCGCACCCCCCCACACACACATTCCCATCTGTCATTGCCTCCCCACCCACACACACACATTCCCCTCTGTCTGGCAGTGCCCTCCAAAAATCTTTCCCCTATGTCTATCAGTGATACCCCCCTTTTTGTCTGTCAGTGGTGCCCCCTGCCTCCCCATTTACCTCTGTCAGTGCACTATGGGGCCCTCACTGCCACCTGTTGCAAGAGGGTGGATTCCGACTGTCCGAGTAGCAGAGCGTGCTGTTGTAGACAGGCGTGTGCTAGTCCCACTGCTCCAGCATATGCTGAGCTGATCTGGGATGCTCTGAGTTCATTGTCAGGTGGCTGGTCTGGGGGAGGGGCCAGGCGGCAGCCATCAGGAAGTGAAGGAAGCTATGTTCACTGTCAGTCACAGTGACGGCTGCCTGGTGCTGCAATGTGGATCCCCAGTGACATTGATCTGCTACGCGCTGGGATAGTTGTGGGACATTTATCCTAAGGGATACCTGCTGCATTCATGGTAGGCCCGTCCCTGGGCAGGCTCCTCTCTTTGCTCGGACTCGGGACTCCAGACCTGGCAGCCCCCCCTGATGGCAGCCCTGCTGTCAGCCACTAGTACTTGTACCAGAACTCAAACAATTAATGGCTGCCAGGGCTTGCTGGATCAAAAATACACCATTTATTTTTAACTCATAACTATTACCCTCACACTAACTGCTCAAAGGATATCTGGAAGAGTCCCAGTGTTAGTCATCAAATTCTGTGCTGTCCCCATGCTGATCAAATTGAGGGCCAAATGTACTACAGTGCAAGTTTTATATGCGGGACAAACTCTGAACTTCCCGCACATTTGGAAGGTGCGAGTTTGTTCTGAAGCTCACAAATATAATAGGGTGCGAGTTTCTTTGTCCCATTTTGACTTGCATATGAGTGCATGTGTGTTATAACTGCAGGTAAACTCGCACCTTGTAATGTGACTTTCATTTAAATGTGCGAGTTACACCGAGGCATGCACAGATCAGTGAGATCCGTGCATGTTTCTGTGTTTAAAAAAGCTATAAAACAATAAATATAAAAAAAAATTATGTTGGGTCCCCCCCAAAAATACAACCAGCACCGGGCTTTTCTGAGCCAGTCCTGGTTGTGAAAATATGGGGTGAAAAATACACCCCTGAGCATAGGGTCCTGGATTGATTGTGTAAAAAATAGATTAATTAACAAGCTGTAGTAGGTAGAAATAATTGTAAATACAGGCTTATCTGTATACAATGTTTCCTTGGTCTTGTATGTTTTCCCTCACTAGTGGAAGTTATTCCTAAGGGAGGATATCCAAAAAGTACCCCCTAGATATACAGATAACTCTGAACTGTAGAAAATTTGGTACACAAATCTAGCACTTTATTTTCAAGTATTCACTATTACTTGTAATGACAATACACACTGAAACTGTTGTATTCACATTGTATTATCTAACTATGCTGACCCAAGCATTGTAGGTTGAATGCAGATAATGAACCTATGGATAGGTTCCATTTTACCCTTCAGAATAATAAAACTAATAAGCACCATAATACTGTAGAATTTTAGAAATGTTTTCCTATTTTCTACTGTGTATTTAGAATGCCCCATATGCAGTCTCTTCCTTTGCAAGAAAACATTTTTTTCGCCTCTATAATTATGTGGAAACAGCTTGTTGCATATTGTATTGCTAATTTAGAACACATCAATTTGTAATATAAATCGTTTCTCAGTCTCAGCTAAAATACAAGTGTGTAGTGTATGGTTGTAATTTATGAACATATAATTTGTGTCAGCTCCCCTGACATTTTTAAAAGGTTCTGACCGCCTGCTACTTCTATCATGTTTTTTATTATCATGATATTCACTAAGGCAATGCAACATAAACATAGTATATTCATTTCCTTATGTATATCAATGTAATTTATTTTAATGTTTGCAGAAACTACTGTGCCAGACAAAAATACATTTGTACAATCTAAAATGTATTTTTAAAAGTGTATTACTATTACTTAGCTACAAACCTGATATTGCATTTATTTATTTTAGTAAGGTTTTTTGTCCATTTGCAGATCCTTTGCTAATTCTGACAGTCAATAAAACCTTATTATAAGACAGGAACCCAAAGCAACAGATAGAACCGAACGTATAATTTTTCAGTTTCATGCATGAGGAGAAGCGGAACTGTAGAATATTTGCCAATATTTGCTGGTAAATTTTTGTAAGCAAATTAAATCTAAATAAATAATGATTCTTGGAAACCCCCATTTAGGTTGGGGGCCAGATAGTTGCCCTATTTACCCCTTCTTAAAACCAGGCATGCAAGTAAGGGATAAAATTACTTAAAAACACTGTGCCTAATACAAGGTTAAAAGTGTGACCATTTGCAGAGCGTATCTTATGTGTTTTCAATACAGCCAATGCTCCAGAACTGGGCAAATGCAAATACTGTACATACAATGCAGAGTCTTATACAATTCTGCATTTATGACTAAATAAACTTTAGGGCTGTAAAGGGGTTTTCTCACATAAGCAAATTATTTATTATTTACTATTATGTTTAATGACTACTCTAGTAGGGCTATTAGGGGTATATTTACTTAAGTGCAGGTATTTATAAGTGAATATGTTGCCCATAGCAAAAAAATCAGATTCTACGTAACATTTATCTAGCACCTTCTAGAACAGTGTTGGCTAACCTTGACACTCCCGCTGTTATGGAACTACATAACCCAGCATGTACTGCTACAGTTTTGCTATTAGGGCATGCTAAAACTGTGGCAGGGCATGCTGGGATATATAGTTCCACAACAGCTGGAGTGTCAAGGTTAGCCAACACTGTTCTAGAAGGTGCTAGATTCTAGCTAATAGTAGCTAGAATCTGATTGGTTGCTATGAACAACACCTCCACTAAATCTGCACTTTAGTAAATATAACCCTTACAGTCCCATACAACTCCAATAGTGTGGTTAGATAATAACAGTACCAACATGCTACACAGAGTTGCCACTGCATTGTTGACCAGGATGGCTTGAAACTCTTACAGATATCATATAGTATTAGGTACCTATGACGGTCAGTGGAGCCTCAAAATTGCAATGATTTCAGCCCAATTTTGTCTAGACAGAATAATTTTGATAATAAACTGTGTGAGGTCAAATGTAAAACAAGTGGGGGCTGTAATTTGGATGAGAACGGGATTGGAATCCATCATGAATTGGACTAAGCTAGCCTGCTTTATATTTCAAAACTTGTAACATCCTGGAAAAAAAAATCTCCATGTGTCATATAGACATATCTAATGGGTTTTGTTTTGCAGCACTGGTCATACATTAAACCCAACCTGCAGCTTTAAACAGGACATAGACTGAATGAATAGAGCAAGACATGTTTTGTTTATGACTCTGAACTTTTGCTATATTAAAGTAATTTATGTCATTGTACTTTTTTCTATTTTCCAAGTTGATGTTATTGTACTTTTTTGTATTTTCCAAGTTTTTCAATAATGTTTTAATCTTGTTGATTACTTTTAATTATTTTCTGTGCTGTCTCTCATTTGCAGATGTATGTGTTTCTTATTTATTGTTTTTAATTAACTGTGTTGTCAACTGTACCAATTGCAAAAACTTCACATTATGATATTATTTTAATTAAAAGACTACAGACTGGACCGTGTATAGTTCATTTATTTTTCCTCCATTTAGATTTATTTAGCAATAGTCTCTATACTTGTTTGTTATGAATATATAACCTTCTTTATTCTTTTTTTCTTCATCAGTGTGTTGTTTTTAACTGCTCTGATGGACTAGACTATAAAGCCATGGGGAAATTCTTCAAAGGTCTGGCACAGTCTGGAGCTTGGGCATGCTTTGATGAATTTAATCGTATTGAGCTGGAGGTAATTCTAACACCACTTTTTCAGAAAACTTAGTATGCACTGTGAGTACCAATTCTGCAAGTGCAAATATAATTGCAGAAATATAATATTGACTTTCAAATTTAGGTCTTTTATGTGTACATACACATTTACAGTGCACAGCATAATATCAGAAATAACATAGTTTAATGAAAAATATGGATCTTTAAACCATGATTATTATAGCTATTTTTGCCGGCACCATTATATCAAGATAATACTTATATTCATTGCTGCCTTACAATAGAATGGAATTAATTAACTTAAATTTAAAGAGATATTAAATAAAAAAATTGACCATGATAGGAGACTATATGTAATACACATATTTTGTTAGTTATGTCTATTGCCTAAGTCCTTACTTTTCAGCCTCATCTACAAGCATAATATACATATATTACAAGTAGTGGAATAAATATTATAGAATTTGAGTGCTTTTAATTTTTCAATGTCCCAAATATTTTAAATAAGGTCTCCAAACTCCAAACATATTTAAATATGTTCTAACTTTATATTAGTAGTATATTGTAGTAGTTGTTTTGTTTAAATTTATGTATGCAATATACAAACACAAAGTATACTTTTTAATTATTATGTGTGCTTATATCATGCGTTTAATGCAACCACATATATTTACCTTACCAGTGTACTTTATGCAGTTTTAGAGGGAAATGCAGATATGCATTAATTATAATAGGTGAACATTCTCATATTGGGGTCCATTCATCATCACTACACTAAATTTCTACAAAAGCAGGTGAAAAGTAACATGTTCACCTATTTTTGTAGAAATTAAGGATCAGCGCTATTCATTATAAAGGTAATACAGGAAATGTCATTGATATCTCCTGCTTACCTTTCAGCCCCAATATTTCATGCTGTCCCCATACACTAGCACGGGGACCTAAATTCATGAAGCTCCAAAAAGACAAAATTTTCAGAGTTTTACTTTGGGAGCATTCACCATTTTCAGATAGCGTTTGCTCCAGCACCCTCGCGGGTTGCGAAGAGGGATCCACCTCCACCTCTCTCCATCTTTTGCTGGGGCTTTGTGTATCTGTGTGAAGCCCAGCTCACGCAGGCGCACTAGCACTGCAAGGTCAGACTCGGCAGTGCTAAGTTTCACTACACCGAAAGGAGCAGTAAAGAGGATCGTGGAGACAGCTGATTTTTGGATTAGCTGTGTCTGAACCAGAGCAATGCTGAATTGCTCCAGTGAATTTGTATCCACCACTGCAACTCGCAGCGAGTTGGATACTTAATTATTGGAGGCCAGCCCATTCAGATTAAATAATTGCCAATATCAGCGGTTCCCAAACTTTCTTGGTTAATGTCGCTTTTTAGTGTCTAAACAATATATTTATGACACCCTTAGGCCAAAAGTTTCCTGTTAAGATATTCAGCAAAAAATTATTAATATCAGAAATGTTCTTAATATACACACAAATGGGAAGACAGAGAGACACACATTGGGAAACAAACGCAGGGACACACAAAATTGGAGACAGAGAGACTAACATAAAGGAGGTGTTTGAGACCGACACAAAAAGTGTGAGCAGAGACATACACAGACCATAGGAGGAACATGAAGAAAAGAAATGGTGCCAATGTCTCCATACACCCCCTCCCTTTCAGCAATTACCATATTGTACTGTAGACCCCCCCTCACACCCTTTGGTATGTTTTTTAATTGTGCTTCTCCAGATACCCTCCACCCTATTCTGATCTGTGTTTTTTAATATACACCCATGGCTGCAATGTGATGTATTTGCTACAACATGCCCCAGAGCTAACCACTATCCTGTCTGTTTGTTCACACCAGTAGTTTACTTACCTCAGTGCGTCTTCTGTGTATTCTTTACTCCATTCTCGGCTCCTCTGACACAGGCAGCATTGCATCATGATGACATTACGTCCACTGCTGAGTACAAGTAACGGCAGGGTAGATCCTCAAGTCACCTCTTCTCTTCAAGCAGCTGCATCTGAAAGAGCTGCTGTTGGGACAATGGCCACACCAGGGCCTTCTTTGAGATGGCACTGGCAGGACTGCCTGAAGTACCATGTGCAGGATTATGGTTTGGGGCTTTGGATTTTGTGGTCCATACCAACACTGCACACAAGACACTGCCCCAGCGCCCCCTCTGCACTAGCAGCTATGGCACATGCCCCACTTGCTCTACCATTTTTAGGCCTTTGGTAAGTTTTGGGCAAGAATGCACAGATGTGCACTTGTAAGCAGTGTAAATGACTACGCACTATCTCTCTAAGGCTACAGACAGTCTGTCACCCAGTCTAGAAAGGCTGGCACAAATAATTTCATTTGGAACCAGACTACCGACCTTCAGCACCCCAGTGAGTGTGTTGCTATTCCCCGCTGTGCCATGGTGCAAACTTTGGGGACCAGTGATGCTTATTCTTTTAAATATGCACATTGTTTTGCACACAGTCATGCATATTTATAAATCCAGAATTGGAAAATGTGTAAAGTGTTCTTACATATTAAACAGTGCTAAAAATGAACCACTTATTTAGAGATTTATTTTACATTAGATCACTAAATAATGATAATCTATGTATGCATAATGAATAGATAATATATACTGATTTACAGTACACGAGTTTTGGAGTTTGAGCTTTGCTAACTTGGTGGATGGTAACTTGCTAATTATTGTTAGCAAAGAAAATTCTTAAAGGTAAAAATACATTTTTTAACTATTGCTAAACAGTCAGAAAATAAATCAAGCAAAAATAAAACTGCTATACTCTTTACTATTGTTATCAGGGCAATTTATTGATAATCACTGATTGAGGATGTCATTGTGGCTGCTTTAGTTTACCAATTTAAACGATTTTCTGAGTAACCAATGGGCTTGTTGTTTTCTGAATTACTGTAAGTGAAGCATTTTTCCCTCTTCCATAGCATATTTATTTTTTATTTTTTTCATATTTAGTTCTACTTTCCATATTCCATGCAAAGTATTTATTTAACATTCGCTTGACTGTTACCTGGCTGGTAAAAATGGCATTCGGAGACAATTTTAGCAATGAGGTGGAAACATAACAGATAGAGGAATTCTAATATTTTTTCTAAAGAAATGGGTGACACAATCACTGTTGCAAACTGTGGATTCACGTGTGTACAAAATGCTATAAATTACTGAAAAAGTAACAGCTATTACATTGACTGCAAAAGAACTTGCAATACTGTAAATGATCTGGATATTTTATTAAGATGCTGAAGAAAAGTTCTCAATAGATGTCACAATGTGGCAGATTCTGAATTGGATGTATTTCTTTTCACGGATGCAAATAGTGAGTTTTAGCATACTGGGCATGTGTAGAAGCACATTTACATATATTTGTGTATCACTCCAGCCGGTTCGCTGATCTTGGCGATATCTCACTTTGCATGAAATGGGAGGCAACTGGATGGCAATCATGTGATCACACTGAACTGTTTCTAAATGTGGGAATGTTATGGGAGTGTTACGGGAGTGTCATACAGTAGGGGGCAAATTTACTAAGATGGGAGTTCTATTAAGAAGTGATGTTACCCATAGCAACCAATCAGATTCCAGGTATTATCTTCTAGAAGGTGCTAGATAAATGAGGAGTAGAATCTGATTGGTTGCTATGGGCAACATCACTTCTTAATATAATTCCCATCTTAGTAAATTTACCCCTAGGTGTGTAGCTACACTTCCGTGCTATTCTAAGGCTTACATACAGAGAATGGAAGCGAGATCTTTTGCATCCAGGATAGGGTAAATGCAAGTGACAATACCAATAATGATGGTTGCAGCTGTAGATGGAAAAACAGTGGGCGGTGTGACTTCCCTAATGAAGCTGTATGGATGCTCGCATTAGCCCTATGGATACTCGCATTAGCATAAGGTAGTAAATCTGTCTTCCGTGGCTTGCATCTGACTCAGAATCAGCCCCAATGAGTGCAATTAATCAGTTTTATGATATGATTGCTCAATAACACATCCATATACACTATGGGCCGGATTTAATTAGCCTAGTTAATTTACTGCATGGGGAAAAGGGCGATAGACTCAGACTTCTACGTCTGGAGCTATTCAATCAAAAGTCCTTTTCCTCACGTGGTAAATCTGCCGCTAATGCACGTTAACCCATAGATTCCTGGATAAGTACCCAGAGTTATGGGTTAACGCATTCGCGAGTGCCACAATAAGGGAAGAACGCCCTATTTAATGTGGATTCTGTTCAAGTCTCAGGTGGAGGTGAACAGAAATCCGCATTACTGTATGTGACTGCTTGGGCTGTAACTGAATAGCCCTGGGCACTGCATTGTGGGTTATTAACCCTTCAAGACTAATAGAAATCGGCCTTATAACCCTTGTCTCAAAACCAGTATTTCAGCACAACTTTAAGTACTTGGCTTTGGTTACATGAAAGTTGAGGTATTCCTGTTAAACCACAAATAAATCTTTCAGCAACTCATTAACAGAATAGAAGTTTTAAACAACAGGCAAAAAAATTAAAAACATATTTGCAATGTAAAAATATCTTCTTCTCTTTTGTGATGTCATTGGACATCTGATACTGAACATTGAAATGCCAACCTATTAGGGACAAAGGCTTTATGACTGATTAAAACATAGGGAGTATGTTAGCAAATTGATACAGATTATTCCACAGATGTTTCCCCTTTCTACAGTGCCTAAAGCATTAATAATTTTAATATATATCTCTTAATGCAAAGAGGAAAAATGACTGTGTTCATGTGCTAGGTTTGATCATGTATTTTGTCCTTAGTATGTCATAGTCCCTGTTATTCCTATTTGGTTGTGCTAAAAACAAGACATACAGGAGCTGATGCAGAGTTTGATGGAAATCAGTTTTGCTAATAGATTTTGTGTTTTTTAGCACTGCACATGCTTCGGAGCCAAAGGTACACAACTATGGATAATTCAGATATAACTCAGTCACATCTCCACTTGTAGCGGAAATAGGACAACTGGCATAGCTACCCAGGCTATGATGAGAGCATGTTGAGTGAGTTTCATGGGAACTACAGGCTATGCAGCGTTGTATGGATGAGGAGATGCAGGGCCATAACTAGGGCAGTGCTGCCACACAGAGCGCAGGATGCCCTGGGGCGGAACTGGCTGCCACCACAATCTGTATTTGCCGGGTGCCTGCATGTCACTTGCGGTGCACCCGGCTTCTTCTATGCACTCCAGAGCTCTGCCTCCAAGACATATCCCTGAGCCAATGGCAACAGTGGGGAAGTGGGGCAGATGCCAATAGTGGTGGGCAGGGCAACGGCTGACTGGAGGAGTGTGAGTGGGACAGAAGAGGACAACACTATCGACTTCAGGCAACTGTCTCTCCATGCCTGCACATCCCCCATCTGATCAGCAGCACCTTCAGTATCAGCCCCCTACCACCCACTGTACAGCAGCACCTTCAGTATCAGCCTCCTACCACCCACTGAACAGCAGGACCTTGTCTCTATGCTATTAATGACACAAGCTTTGCTTCTTCCATTTGAAATAGTGTGGGAAAGAGTCTTTACATTGCATGTAAAGCAAATGTAATAATACCGCATTGTTGAATGTACACTTGTTTGTGGAGCATACGTTATGTTAGTGTGCTCTATGCATGCTCCAAAAATGAGCCAATTCATTACACACATGGAAAACAATAATCAGAACCTCAAATTCAAAACAAATATTAGTCAGGACAAAGTAGAGTTCCTCGATCTTGAAATTATCATAAGTGAGAATAGGATACAGTTGAAAAAGGCTGACAGGCTGAAACGCGTTGTTTGGCATGTGACACTATGGCATCTCACACAGCACAGCCACCCGGCATCACCTACAATCACCCAGGTAACAGCAAAAGATTACCGGCGCTCCCACCCAGTGGATACTTGGAACGGTCCCGACAGAAGGCACCCCGGAGGATCACAGGCACTGCATAAGGAAGATGGATTACCACCTACGGTAAGGACAGGAATGCGGGACGCCGCCTCTGTCTTGTCTCACACCCATTGTACACAGACCTACAGTGCCAGTATTATTTAGTGAGGGGACATATGATACACTTATACGACAGGTCAACCCACAGCAAGGATAAATCTACAGCCTACACTCACTGGACACAGGACATATTCCCTAATATTCCCTGGGAACCAGTTTACCATTCACTACCAGACCAACTCGGGTTGTTACATTTCAGTGGTAAAAGGGAAACATAGGCACTTAGAACCTCATTCAGAGTCGGTCGTAAGCTGCCGCCCAGTCGTACGCCTAATGACTGAGAAACTTAAAAAGGAAGCAATCGGACGGCCGGTCGGTCGCAACCAAAGTGACGCCCATACATGAACAATACACCTCCTCTAGCTAGTGAGTGATAGCAGCTAGCGATCGAGTCAATCGTTGTCAGTCGTTGTATGTTAATTTTCTTCTGATGGTTGCGACCGCTTGTGTTGTGTTGATGCCCACAAAAAAAAAAAAACGCTTAGAAAAAGCCATCCCCATGAAATGTATTTATTCTTATTATTCGCTAATGCAAATGCAGCTGAATCATTTACGAGCCAATTAGCAGTGTTATTAGCTTAATCAATCGATTATTAGCTACTTGCATTGTGTGGCTCAAAATAGAAACATCAATCCTAACATGAATAACATTCAATAGGATCGATTGTACTGTGTGGCTTGTGGGAGCTCCTACCCTACCTTAAGCTGTACGATCATCCAGGCCTCGAACCTGCTTGCAGAGTGACACTTTATTACCTCTGGCCTTCTATGTCAGCTGTAGCAGGTAATTTATGTACGCCCCTAAAACGCCCTCAAAATGCTGAGGCACACCTGCGTTTTTAGACCACCACCCGCGTCAACACCCACAAACGGCCTTTCATGTCAATCAACTCTCGGAAGCCACTTCCTGCTCATAAGCTGTACGATCTACAGCATTTTGGATCACAAAGCCTCGTATGCACATGCACACAACTAACCGTGTGCATGCGTGGTTTGGAAACATCGGATGCGTAAGACCGAACGGCCGCTTAAGACCAACTATGAATTAGGTCCTTAGTGCTATACGGAAAGGGACACCCTAAAAGTGTCTCCTTATGTTACCTGCAACCCTATTATAACAACAGACTAACATTCTGGGACGTCCCCTACACACTATGGACAAGCATGCAACCTGGCCATAGGGAGATATAGACACACCATTGTGCCCTACAGAAAGAGGTACCCTAAAGGAGCCCTCTTACCTCACCCACTTAGAGCCATTATCAACAACAGAACATTTGTCACAAGCTGCATATGAGACCCCAGAATCAGACCCTGTTACTTACCGCTACGGGCTCTGTCCCGCTGCGCTCTCCGGCTCCCGCGCTGTGCTGCAGTGGCTTTCTCCTCTACATCAGGTTCCGCTGATCTCACCTCTTCACGCCGGTGCCTGCGCTCTCTCTGCGATGGCAGGGCCGACGTTCCATGTGTGCTGACAGCCACTCTCCGGGAACCATGGGCGCGGCCGTCTTGGATCCAGACATGAGACGCTTTTTCCACTAATAGGATCTTCCCTTCTCAATTCTATGCTAATTGGACTTCACCAGCCTCTATAAAAGGTTATCCTGCTGCACTTTCAAATTGCCAGTGCAACAAGTCCCTTAGCTTGTCTAAGTGAGCCTCCTCACTGCATTCCCTCGGAGATATATATATATACTGCATTACAGTATTGTCACCTCCCGGTCCTAACCGGTGAACCAGCCGTCCTCCAATTATCTGGAGTCCAGTCACCTCCCGGTCCTAACCGGTGAACCAATCATTCTTCTACATTCTCTCAACTATCAATTTAATCAAGTACTCTTTTCATGCATAGGAATTTCATAAACTCAGTCTCCTTCAGAGAGCATCCGGATCTAATGAAACAGATACAAGACCCTGCACCGGGAACACAGCCTCTAAATCCTTTGGACATTTATTTCTTGGCAGGAGCATTGTGACTCCTTCTTTCTTCGTTTATATATTAAACATCCATTTTTAATATAATTTGTTTCTTGTACATCTAAAAAACAACATACTTGATTATGCACTCATGCGCATATAAGGTTAGCGCTGGACACAAAACTCTTAATCTATATCACATATTTCATGAGTCTGGACAACTCTGTGCCCAGCAGCTTCCGAGACATTGGGTGGGGACACTGTAGCGCTTGTGTAAAATACCCCAGGAGAACATAATGTAAAAGGGGCATTACTGTGTGGCATATTATGTATATGGGTACTACTAATGTGTGGAATTATGTATATAAGGGGCGCTACTATTGTGCAAATAAGGGGCAATAGTGTGTGGTGTAATGTGAAAAAGGGGTACTACTGTGCTGTGTAATGTGAATAAGGTTCAGAGGCGTCACTTACTTTAGTGACACCTGTTGTGGCCAGTGGGGCTCCTCTGGTGCATGCAAGGGGCATGGCCTTGCTCCACAAAGCCACACCCCCATATGTCTGCAAATCTTGGGGGCGTGACCGCATGTCACCCTGTTCTCAGTACAGCAACACAATGGGTTTACCCAGAACTCCAGAAGCTGCTAGGGGCAGCCCGCAGCCTCTCCCCTGCCTCTCTCTATGCGTTGTGGCTGGTCAGTGACACCATCTGATGGGGTGACATCAAAATAGCAGAGCAGCTCTGATATTTTGTTGTCACCCCCTCGGATGGTGTCACCAGGTGTGGCCCGCACCCTCCACACCATCCTAGTGATGCCAGTGATAAGTTTGCACTACAGTGTAGTTTAATTTGAATTGGTACTATTGTGTGACCACAATTGCTAGTGCCTGTAACCACCATCATACATTTTGTGCACCTGCCCCTGGCAAATAATACAGAACGTTTATGAATCTTTTTGCCTGCAAATAATTGTGACCTACTCTACTTACTTTTATGTTAGAGTGCCCCCTTCCCACTCCAATCAACCCATCCTTGGTCAGACAGGCTTATGTGACAGAACCGTGTAAATATGCATATGAGTGCAGCCATTGCTCTTGGCATGTGCAGTACAAGTTCATGTAAGATAAGCTCCACCAACTGCTGTAGTGCTCACTCTACATCAGCCCTTATGTGATTGTGTATACACACAAAATAAGTAGTTAATCATAAATGTACACATGAATAATAACAGTACCAATAATTTATTATATAATACATTATTTTATGGATTAGATTATATACCAGCATTCTGAAAAAGTGCCGCAATATTCATATATTGTTTCATTTTAAATGTATACAAAGTTTGCTCACATTCAATTTTGATCATTCTCAATTGTGTATTCATATTACTAAAGAAAGTAGTTTATTACTAAAATGACAAACACTCATTTTATCCTGTGTGCTCACATTAATTACTTACTCAACTTTGATAACTGTCATATGTCCCAAACAGAGATACTGTGTACATATTTATTCTTAATAACCATGATGTGTGTAATATATCTTTATACACAAGTTTTGTATTTACCATACTACTAAATATCACACTTCCACATACTGTATAAATAGGAATTATTCTACCACTATGACTTATAGTTCATAGCAAACACCAACATTTTATTTTCCGTTCATTGGAACTTTATTCACATTCAGTTGCCATTAATCTCTGTTGTGTGGATACTATAGATGTGCAATAAATTTCTCTCAAAACATAAATTGCACCTACTGTATATTCCTCAGGAGATAGATCACCTCGTGCCACTTGGTTTCCAAGGTTATATTTCATATCAATAATAAAAATAATCCAGAGCTCTCAGAAGAGCAATTGTTTATTTAAGACACTTCTGGACACTGCTAAATGTATCCCAGGTGTCATATATACAAGGCATTAGTTATATTTTATTATTACTTATCCTGAGTGTTCAACCACACTGATACTTTTATATTACTCTTGACTCGACTGTAAAATATTATACTATAAGTGATCCCACTTGCCACAGTCCAAAACATAAGTGAATAATTACATTAAAGGGATTAATACAGGGTTTCTGTACTCAGTCAATATAATTAATGTGTGTTTAGTTGAAAATTGAAAACGTAATAGGTCATAAACCGTTTTCTTTAAGTAGTTCATAAAGACAGCAATTCATATACAAGTCAGTCTCATATGTCTGTGGCAGCAGACCCAAAACAACAAAATATTCCAGATGAACATCTGATCAGGACAAAAGTCTAAAAGTACCATCGGGATATGCATTTGGGTGAAAAAATAATGTTTATCTGTGTGTTTATTGGCTGACTAAACTATTTGGATGAGGTCAGAATTTTGGATCTATCCAGTCTTAGATGAATATTTAACCAACAGCTGGATCTGCCTTTTCAAGGCGTCATTCACATCCATGTTTTTAACCGTTTGTTTTGATTACAAAAATCTAATGTCAATAAAAGCATGAATAAAAATTTAAAAACCTTTCTAGTACAGCAGAAATATCTCTTAAAAAAACTTGCTGAAACAAGCACACAACAGCATAACATCTGATCAAGCATCAATAAAAGCACCTTTTAGTGTCAGTAGTAGCTTCACAGTTAGACAATCGCAATAGGTTCACTAGTGCTGGAGACTCATATTATTATCACTGTGTTTATATCTGCATGTGAAATGCTAAGTGCCAGTGGCTGTGACACTGTAATGTAGCATTTGCCATGCAGATACAACCGCGGACGCACATGGAATATAGGCATGCCATATATATCATTTTAATCAGCATAAGCTGCTTGTGCATCCTATGTGTATCACTTTGAGAATAAGACACATTTGGAGAGAAAAAGTCACATGAAAATATGCTCTGAGCTACCCACTAGAAGGGTTGTTTAATGCACAAGGAGGCTAGATGTATGTGGACACATCTGTACGTCATGGAAGGCATATACTCCCCGATTTTCATGTTTCTAGGTTTAGGGATTTGGGCTGGGTGATGATGAGTCAGTGAGTCAGGACATTTGATGTTTTACATATCTATAGATATATATTTAATGGAATTAATTTGTTCAAAGTGGAAATATCCTTAAACTTACATGTCTACTCTTTTGGGACATCGAATGGACTCCCACATTTTTTGGGAGTTCTACATACCCCTGGAAAAGTAGGCCACTCTAGGGAGAGTGATGTCCCAATTCTCAGAGTAACCTAATGACAATAATGTGCCCCCTCAGAGATCAGCTCTCAGAGGGGAAGATTTCAATGCAAGTATGCCTTTAAGAGCTTGGCTTGAAAATGTACTCAACTTTCTATAAGTAAGCTTTAGTGAAACTTTCGAGTAAAATTATTAACACTTTTTGACACTCACGTTATTTTCATAGTGTTTAACTTACCCACCCAATATTCCAGTTCTGTATATTTATTTACATATTCTGTAAAAAATATTTTATGTTAAATTAGCAGTCTGACAATCGTGAGCAGTTTTTGCCATCTGTGTATTTAGCAGGCATTTTATATGAGCCTAAATCCACAGGAATTGCAGAGTAAACAAATGACAGTGTACAGTAGGTGATATACCAGCTAAAAAAACTGTCACTTTATAGGTTTGCACATACTGTTCAACTAAATAAACAGGAAACTTATCCTATAATGCGAACTCATTAAAAAGGGACATCATTCATGTTTGTGCAGAGCCTATTTTGCCTCTGGGCTGAATTATTTAAAAAATAATAAAGGTTCTTTGGATTAGAGATGTATTTAAACATTGTGTTGACTAAGTGCTCCACAGTGAAAATAATGTATACCACAACTGCTTTTAGTTAATAACATAAACTTTTGTGTTTTTGAGAGTTACACATTTTAGAAGAAAAGTGTATAATATATTGTTCATATAATTTGCAAATTAAAAATCTATCACACATGCCAAATTAATAATTTGCTTCAGATTATATAGCATTCTTTCATACAGTGATTGTTTGATTAGTACTGTTGCAAACATTTTATTAGTGATAATTTGGTTTGCCATACTATTCCTCTAATCAGGGAAACATATGAATTACACAGGTTCTGCGGCTGATTGATTTTAAGTGTGCATTTCACCTAGTTTTAATCAGACAAAATACCTGTTTCGTTTATGCCTGTCCCTGATTAAAGGGTTATTATGGCACCCCTATTTATGTGAGGCGGCACTATGTAGCCTTTTTCCTTGTGTTCTGACCTTAGCTGAGTGGGTTTGATATATTTGTTTGACATTAATAGTCACATAAGAATGCCGACATGGTTGTAATATAGACATTGAACATGTTGAAATGTTCATAACAGATGTTCAGATGACATTGTTAGAATGTTGAGATACT
Source organism: Taudactylus pleione (assembly GCA_031769625.1). Lineage (NCBI taxonomy): Eukaryota > Metazoa > Chordata > Amphibia > Anura > Myobatrachidae > Taudactylus > Taudactylus pleione. The sequence goes on from JAUIMM010000039.1 coordinate 4,227,244, forward strand.
GATTTTCTTGTCAATTTAACCCTACAGCTAACCCTAATGGTAACCCTAACACTAACCCTAAACTTAATCCCAACTATGACAACGGAATGGGATTCAAATGCACCCTAACCTCCCCTTTCTCCCCCCTAACCCTCCCTTAGTGGTGCCTAACCCTAATCTCCCCCCTTAGTGCCCACATGGAGACTTTAGCAAATAATATACCCCTGGGGCAGCAGTATATGGACACATATTATTATTTGCTAAAGGCTCCATGTGCTCTATGTAAGACTTTACGTAAATTGCATAGTTGGTGCGATCATAGAGCGTGGAGCGGCAGTCCCCGGCTTACTGGTGAATCAAGCAGTCTGTTCCAGTATAAAGCGTGCAGGATCTGGGTGAAACCAGCAGACAGGTTGTCCGGAGTGGTGGAGATGGATCGTGGCATACTGATTGGAGACATGCTGGTCCATATGGATGATTTTTTACTTAGATGTATGTGACTGTGTGTTTTTTATTATATAAAATGTTACAGAAAATTACAAGTGTGCGCTCCTTGTTCTTATTTTATATATATATATTTATTAATTCTGGCATGGCAAATAGTAAATCCAACTCTAACCCCTGACATTGATATCTAACTACAGTAGCTCCTAAGATTTTGGTTCAATACGTAAGGTAACAAGACCTCTCACATGTATAATGTTCTCTATTTCATTCTAATTTCTGACCAGGCCAGAGCAGGTAGATCACTGCTTCCCCTCACGGCCATTAGACTGCGCCTCATATCAGTTATACTGTGCCAACATCAGTTGTAAGATGGCGGTGCTGGTGGAAACATGGTCAAACATTGAGGTGCATAGTGTGATCAGATTTCTGCATCTAAAGGGCACATCAGTAGCTGAAATTCATTGCCAACTTGATGATGTGTACGGTTATAATGTCATGTCACAGAAACAGGTTTGGGTTTGGTACACCCTTTGATAATGGCTGTATAGATGTTCAAGATGAGCAGCAATCCTGCCGGCCAAGCACATCTACCACAGATGACAATTTGTGCCACATTGAAGGTCTGATTGAAGGAGGACAGACACATTCGAGTTAGTGATACTGCTAACAAACTGAAAACATCAGTGGGCACTGTGCACAACATCGTTCATGAACAAGTGGGGTAGAGGAAAAAGTATTCACGCTGGGTACTGAAGCAACTCACAGAAGTTCACAAAACCAATAGGATGGGATTGTCTCTCGTGCACTTGACAAAGTACGATGAGGAGGGAGTGCAGTTCTTGCAGCATGTTGTTATAGGTGATGAAACATGGGTGCATCATGTGATACCGGAGATTCAGCAAGCTTCCATGACATGGAAATAAGCATTGTCTCCACCTTCAAAGAAATTCAAAGCAACTCCATCAAAAGAGATGGTCATAGCAACCATGTTTTAGGACCAAAAGAGTGTGTTTCTTGTTGATTTCCTCACCAAGGGAGATACTCTGAATGATGTCCACTATTGTGACACATTGAGCTGGTTGCAGAGGACAATTATTTGAAAACTACCTGGGTTGCTGTGAACAGGCATTGTATTGCTGCACGATAACACTAGGCCACACTCAGCCAACAGCACGCTTGAGTTGTTACAGTGCTACCATTGGGAGGTACTGGACCATCCTCCCTACGGCCCTGACCTGGCACTGAGTGTTTTCCATCTAATTGAACCATTGAAGAAGCACATGGGTGGAAGGCGATTCACAACCGACTGTGAAGTTCAGTAAGCCATCATGTCCTGACTTCAGGCGCTTGACACCAATTTCTTCTATGCTGGGATATAAGCCTCGGTGTACCATTGGAACAAATGTTTAGACAAGTATGGGAAAAACTAATCTGCACCAAGGTCATACTATTGGTTATACGTATATGTACGGGTTGAATAAATTTATGAGAGGTCTGATAGTGCTCACGGCATTGAGGTGGCTGGGAGAGGACTGTGCCCCTGGAAGTATTGCTGGCCATTAGAGGAGGTGCCAGGGGTCTTGGTGAAGAGGTGGATCCCGACGGCTAAACACCACTTCATCAGAGGTCCAACCCTCGGAGCAGCTGATGAGAGGTGGGCAGGAGAGCCAGTGAGCAGTGGCACCTGTCAATAAGGAAGGAGTAGCAGAGTCAAGTGTAAGAACCACTGACAGGTCTGTATGACCTTACACTCCTCACATACACATAGAACACTAACAGCTACCTAAGAGCTCTGCTATAGCTTTAACTCTGCTATTACAGTACATTAAAGGAGGCTAAATTTAAGCAATCCTTGACACAGAACAGTGCCCTTGATATAAATAATTGTATAGCAGGGGACTCACAGTCTCACCACAGTTAAAATTTTGTTCAGCAAGGAGATAATCCCTTTAGTGGTAGTAGCTGCTCATTACTAATAAAGCTAAAGCACTGTGTGAAGTAACGAGCATACCAGGAAAAATAAGTGTACACTGATGCTACCAGATGCTATGACAGTGCAGATTACTAAGCCATTGGCTCCAAAGGTTATATATTATTAAAGCATACAGCTCAGAAATAGGGTCCTCTACTTCAGCAACACTTTCTCATGTGAAGAATAAGCAACAGTGCTGTCTGTAAGTAATCAGTGAAGCTAAGCAGCCTAGAGGGATGCTGTGAAATTCTGTTGGAGACCTTTTTGGATCACACAATTTTAAGTCTTCCCAAGTGACAACAAAAACAAAGTACAATTCTGCAAGCACTACTAAATAATTGGATACCATTATAACTAGGGGTGTGCACCGCCCACTTTTCGTGTTTTGGTTTTGGATCTGGATCTATCTTCGTGTTTTGGATCTGGATTGGTTTTGCCAAAACCACCCTTCCGTGTTTTGGGTTCTGGGTTTTGTGTTTTGGATCTGTATTTTTTTGAAAAAAATCATAAAAACAGCTAAAATCACAGAATTTGTATGTTTTTCTGCTCCTATGCTATTATTAACCTCAATAACCTTAATTTCCACTCATTTCCAGTCTATTCTGAACACCTCACACCTCACAATAGTGTTTTTATGTCCAAAAGGTTGCACCGAGGTAGCTGGATGACTATGCTAAGCGACACGAGTGGGCGGCACAAACACGTGACCCATCTAGGCGTGATACTGCAGTGGTAGACAGGATGGCAGTTTGAAAAACTAGGCCCCAAACTGTACATAATGAAAAGAAAAAAAAGAGGTGCAAGATGGAATTGTCCTTGGGCCCTCCCACCCACCCTTATGTTGTATAAACAGGACATGCACACTTTAACAACCAATCATTTCAGCGCCAGGGTCTGCCACACGACTATGGCTGAAATGATTGGTTCGTTTGGGCCCCCACAAAACAAGCTGGCAATTAATGTGTCCCTGCACAAACTGGCTCTACGGAGGCAAGATGTCATCCTCATCCTCCTCATCCACCGATTCCTCACCCTCTTCAGTGTGTACATCCTCATCCTCACAAAGTATTAACTCGTCCCCACTTGAATCCACCACCACAGGTCCCTCTGTACGTTCTGGAGGCTGGTCTCCCTGGAAGAGCTGATAATTAATTTTGATGAACATCATCTTCTCCACATTCTGTGGAAGCAACCTCCTACGCCTTTCGCTGACAAGGTTCCCGGCTGCACTAAACACTCATTCAGAGTACACACTGGAGGGGGGGCAACTCAGGTAAAATAGAGCCAGTTTGTACAGGGGCCTCCAAATTGCCTCTTTTTCCTGCCAGTACAGGTATGGACTGTCTGACATGCCTACTTGGATGCTGTCACCGATGTAATCCTCCACCATTCTGTCAATGGTGACAGTATCATATGCAGTGACAGTAGACATGTCAGAAATTGTTGCCAGGTCCTTCAGTCCGGACCAGATGTCCAAACTTGGTCCTGCCTGCCCTGCATCACCGCCAGCGGGTTGCTAAGGATACCTAAGTTTTTTCCTGGCAGCCCCAGTTGCGAGAGAAAATGAAGAAGGAGCTGTTGACGTGTCACGTTCCGCTTCAGCTGACAGTGTATTCACCAGCAGGTCTTTGCAACTCTGCAGGCTTGTGTCGGCCGGAAAGAGAGACACCACATAGGCTTTAAACCTAGGATCGAGCACGGTGGCTAAAATGTAGTGGTCTGATTTCAACAGATTGACCACCCTGGAATCCTGGCAAAGCGAATGAAGGGCTTCATCCACAAGTCCCACATGCCGAGCGGAATCGCTCCATCTTAGCTCCTCCTTCACTTTCTCCAGCTGCTTCTGCAAAAGCCTGATGAGGGGAATGACCTGACTCAAGCTGGCAGTGTCTGAACTGACTTCACGTGTGGCAAGTTCGAAGGGCTGGAGAACCTTGCACAACACGGAAATCATTCTCCACTGCGCTTGAGTCAGGTGCATACCCCCTCCTTTGCCTATGTCATAGGTGGATGTATAGGCTTGAATGGTGTTTTGCTGCTCCTCCATCCTCTGAAGCATATAGAGGGTTGAGTTCCACCGCGTCACAACCTCTTGCTTCTGGTGATGGCGGGGCAGGTTCAAGAGTGTTTGCTGGCGCTCCAGTCTTCGGCACGCAGTCGCTGAATGGCGAAAGTGGCCAGAAATTGTTCGGGCCACCCAAAGCGTCTCCTGCACGCCCCTGTCGCTTTTCAGAAAATTCTGCACCACCAAGTTTATTGTGTGAGCAAAACATGGGACGTGCGGGAATTTGCCCAGATGTAATGCCCGCACAATATTGGTGGCATTGTCAGATATCACAAATCCCCAGGAGAGTCTAAGTGGGGTAAGCCACTGGGCAATGATTTCCCTCAGTTTCTCTAAGAGGTTGTCAGCGGTGTGCCTCTTACTGAAACCAGTGATACACAGCATAGCCTGCCTTGGAACGAGCTGGCGTTTCTGAGATGCTGCGACTGGTGACGCTGCTGCTGTTGCTGCGTAAGGTGATACATCTATCCAGTGGGCTGTCACAGTCATATAGTCCTTAGTCTGCCCTGTTCCACTTGTCCACATGTCCGTGGTTAAGTGGACATTGGGTACAACCGCATTTTTCAGGACACTGAGGACACTTTTTCTGACGTTTCTGTACAGTCTCGGTATCGCCTGCCTAGTGAAGTGGAATCTAGACGGGATTTGGAACCGGGGACACACTACCTCCAGCAATTGTCTAAATCCCACTGCACTAATGGCGGATACCGGATGCACGTCTAACACCAACATAGCAGTCAAGGCCTCAGTTATACATTTTGCTTCAGGATGACTGCTGTCGTACTTCATCCTCCTCGCTAAGGACTGTTGGAGGGTCAATTGTTTAGTAAAAGTAGTGGTGTTCCTACTTCCTCTCTGGGAAGATGAACGACTCCCAGCAGCAGCAACAGCAGCAGCGGCAGCAGGAGGCGTAGCAATGCAGGATCCTCCGGAGGAATCCGGGATAGGAGAGTCAGTCATGCCAGTGACATGGCCTGCAGGACTACTTCCGATCCTGACTAAGGAGGAAATTGACGAGGAGGGAGTTGACGGTGTGGTTTGCAGGCGCTTGGATACAACAGGACAACGGGATTTAGGTGTCCCTGGACTGCTTACGGTCTTAGCCAAAGTTTCTGAACTTGACAGTAACTTATTATAAACGCGCTGCAGGTGCCGTATAAGGGAGGATGTTCCTAGGTGGTTAACGTCCCTACCCCTACTTATTCCACCTTTACATAAGGTACATATGGCAAGACAGTTGTTGTCTGGATTTTGATAGAAATATTGCCAGACCAAAGAGGTGGAATGTTTGGTCTTCTGCCCAGGCATGACCGTGATGGGCTTTTTCATCCCACGGACAACAACTGTCTCCCCCAGAGCCTGATTTAAACAAACTACATCACCATCAGAATTCCCCTCGCCAACTTCCTCCTCAGCGCCAGCTACACCAGTATCCTCATCCTGTTGTACTTCAACAGTGACATCTTCAATTTGCATATCAGCAAGTGGACTGTGGGTGCTCCTTTCAGCACTTGCAGGGGGCGTGCAAATGGTGGAAAGAGCCACCTCTTCCCGTCCAGTGCTGGGAAGGTCAGGCATCGCAACCACCACCACACTTGGACTCTCCTTGGGGATTTGTGATATCTTCTTAGAAAGCACAGTTCTTCGCTGTGCTTTTGCCAGCTTAACTCTTTTGATTTTTTTAGTGGGAGGAGGGCTTCCATCGTCATGTGAAGCTGAACCACTAGTCATGAACATACTAGGGATCGACCTTAGCCGTTCCTTGCCACTCCGTGTCGTAAATGGCATATTGGCAAGTTTACGTTTCTCTTCAGCTGATTTAAATGTTTTTTTCAAGGTCATTTTCCTGAACTTTGTCATTTGGGATTGTATGTGCCCTCTATTATGACATTGGGCATCGGCCTTGGCAGACGACGTTGATGGCATGTTATCGTCTATGTCATGACTAGTGGCAGCAGCTTCAGCACTAGGAGGAAGTTGTTCTTGATCTTTCTCTATTTTATTTTTATCGGAGAAAGTTTGGTCCTCCATTTATGTTATATCGATTTGATATATACGTGCGGCTAAACACAGAAAATATTTTTTTATTTTTGCTGGAGAGTAGTGCACTTTGTGGGTTACACCAGCCTTTAAGAAATGAGCCAGCCGGCTCTTTACTTATGGGACACAGGCGCACGCTTGGCGCTGCTCCTTTATTGATGCACGTGCGGCTACTGCGCACACAATTCACAAACACAGAAAATAATTTTTTTTTTGGTTTGGACTGGAGTGTACTTTGGGGGTTACAGCACCCTTTAACAGTCAAGCCAGCCGGCCCTTTACTTATGACACAGGCGCACGCTTGGCACTACTTTGTTGATGCACGTGCGGCTACTGCGCACACAATTCACAAACACAGAAAATTATTTTTTTTGGGGTTTGGACTGGAGTGTACTTTGGGGGTTACAGCACCCTTTAACGGTCAAGCCAGCTGGCCCTTTACTTATGACACAGGCGCACGCTTGGCACTACTTTGTTGATGCACGTGCGGCTTCTGCGCACACAATTCACAAACACAGAAAATAATTTTTTTTTTGGTTTGGACTGGAGTGTACTTTGGGGGTTACAGCACCCTTTAACAGTCAAGCCAGCCGGCCCTTTACTTATGACACAGGCGCACGCTTGGCACTACTTTGTTGATGCACGTACGGCTACAGCGCACACAATTCACAAACACAGAAAATATATATTTTTTTGGTTTGGACTGGAGTGTACTTTGGGGGTTACAGCACCCTTTAACGGTCAAGCCAGCCGGCCCTTTACTTATGACACAGGCGCACGCTTGGCACTACTTTGTTGATGCACGTGCGGCTACTGCGCACACAATTCACAAACACACAAAAAATGTTATTTTTTTAGCACTTGGGGGGAGCACCCCTGATGGACAGAGCACCCCCTGGACAACACTACAGCACCCCTTTAGGACTGGGACACTGCACAGGACTTTGGAGTGGACACAGCCCCTATGGAGAACTGACTGCACAACACAGTCCAGCCAGCCCCTATGGACTTTGAAGTAGTGGACACAGCCCCTATTAACAACAGCAGCACTGCACAACACAGCCAGCCCCTATGGACTTTGAAGTAGTGGACAACAGCAGCACAGCGCAGCACAGCACAGCACAACACTACTCTGCACTACACTGCACTACACTACACAGCCCAGCCAGCCCTAACTCCCACCCTCCCTCTTCACTGTCCACAGCTGAGTGAGAAAATGGCGCAGACGCGGGTACCTTATATAGGATCCAAAACCCGCGAGACCCGGAAGGCGGGATGATGACGTTTTGCCTCGATTTCAGATCCAAGTCAGGCGGGAAAAGTCGAGCCTGACTCGGATCGGACTCGGATCGGGGGGGCTCGGGGGGGTTCGGATTTCAGAAATCCGAACCCGCTCACCCCTAATTATAACTAGACTTTTATATAGCCATGCACATAGACTACCTGGGATTATTTACCATCTCTGATGGCCACAATAACAAGCTTCTGCTAATACTCAATCATCCCCAATATGGGGCAGCAATAATACTTCCAACCTTCATAATGAGACCTTTGTGGGCCCATTTTGAAACTATAGTAGAAAAAGCAGTTAAAAAGTGTCACGGCTAGAAAGATGGCACTGTGTGAGGAGTTACCGTCAGTTGCAAATTTTCTCTGGAATAACTCCTGTTCCAGAAGTGGAGGAGAAAAATGAGGCATGTTATACAACAAGTTAAAGAATGGCAATGTCCAGACCATGTAAAAAATAAATTGTGATGAGCTTGCTTGGTCCAGCCATGGGTATAGCACAGGCTACTAGAAGAAGTGCTCCAAATGCCACTGTATATGACTATGAGGCCATTGACTATGCTAATGGGACAATATAGGAAGTGAGTGAATAAATCACCAGATTTAGTAGCACTTTTCACTAACCCAGGCTGGCCGTAACTGCTTATATATACCAAATTGATAAGATTATTTGTAAAATAATATAAAAGGGAGGGTATGATAGATGGGATGCTGATAACCAAAGAATAAAGCAGCTCATTAAAAGGACATTGACTTCTGATCCAGTGGCTCAGAGAACTCACTGTTCAGCACTTAATGTATTAGGAGTACCTGACCTTTAATGAGCTAATTAGGGAGGTTAAACAGAAGGAAGTGTTGATTAAAGTAAAAGAAATTAATTTTAGGAAAGTTAAAATGGTCTTGCCCACCTCGGAAACAAATGAGTCAGAGGCTAGACTCATCAAGTTGAGTTGCTTTTTATCAGGAGTAGTTGTCAAAAATTACTGAGAGTTCTCAGTTATCATGGGGTAAGGAACTGTAAGGAGAAGATACATTTTTCCATTAAGGGGATGTTTTTGTGTGAAAGGCCAGGTCACTTGGCCTCCAGTAGTGATCCCCCCTATGCAGTGCCTCTTATACAGTGCCCCCAGTAGTTGTTCCCCCTGTGCAGTACCCCTTGTGCCCCAGGAGTGGTCCCCCTTATGCATTCCCCCAGTAGTGCCCCTTATATAGTGCCCCCAGAAGTAGTCCTCCCTATGCAGTGCCCCTTGTAGTGGTCCTCTCTATGCAGTGTCCCTGGTGCCCCAGGAGAGGTCCCCCTTATGCAGGACTCCAGTAGTGCCCTCAGCAGTGATCCCCTCTATGCAGTGCCCTTTATACAGTGCCCCCAATATTTGTCCCCCCTGTTCAGTACCCCTTGTGCCCCAGGAGTGGTCCCCCTTATGCAGTTCCCCAGTAGTGCCCCCTGTAGTAGTCCCTCCTATGCAGTGTCCCTTGTGCCCCAGGAGAGGTCCCCCTTATGATGGACTCCAGTAGTGCCCCCAGTAGTGATCCCCCTATGTAGTGCCCCCAGTAGTGGTCCCCCTGTGCAGTGCCCCTTATAAAGTGCCCCAGTATAGTCCCCCCATGCAGTGCCCCCAATAGTGGTACCCTTTACGCAGTATTGCCCTTTATATAGTGCCCCCAGTAGTGGTCCCCTGTAAGTGTGTCCCCAGTAGTAATGACCCATTAGTGTGCCCCCAGTAGTAATGCCCATTAGTGTGCCCCCAGTAGTAATGCCCCCTGTAAGTGTGCCCCAAGTAGTAATGCCCCTGTTAGTGTTCCCCCAGTAGTAATGCCCCCTGTAAATGTGCCCCCAGTAGTAATGCCCCTGTTATTGTGCCCCCAGTAGTAATGCCCCATTAGTGTGCCCCCAGTAGTAATGCCCCCATTAGTGTGCCCCCAGTAGTACTTACCTTTAGCCCCAATCCTGCATCCGCTGCCATCTGCCGCTCCTCTCCCATAGTACCTGTGGGGGGAGCCAGATGCCGGAGCTCTGGTGTGAGGTCCGGCGTCCGCCGCTCATCGGAACTATGGGAGAGATGTTATGACGTCTCTCCCATAGTGCTTGTGGGGGAAGCCAGAAGCCAGAGCTCAGAAGTGAGCTCCGGCTGTCACTGCTGGGGGTGTGGGGGTATGTGGCGGTAGTGGCGATGGGGGGGTGGGGAGAGGAGGAGGAGTGTGGAGGTGGCGGCAGTGGCGGTGGCACTAGGGTGCGGGAAGGACTGTGGTGCTGGGGGACACTCCCCACAGTTCCCTCTGCTGGCTGGCACTCTATGCAGCTGCATAGTTTGCGTAATGGGTGGGCCTGTCCTGGATGTAAGGCAGCATCCCAAAAAGCTTATAGAAACTCATGTAATTGTACACTTGGATGTATATAGGATGTGTGTCAACTATAGGACTCTCAATAATTGTAGGTACCCAACCAGCACACAATACCATGATCAGAGGAAGCCCTTGATTGCCTCCTAGATAATATATGATTCTGTCCTTGACTTGAGAAGCAGATTTTACCAGCTTCCAATGCATTCATTCGGTAGGAACAAAACTGCTTTGATCTGCCCATTATGTTATTTTGTGCTCCTGAAGATGCATGAAAGGATTAAAGAAGCTCTAGCCATGCTCCAACGGACCATGAAACAAATCCTCAGAGATGTAATACCATAAAGTAATTGTCTATTTGTATGAAATCATCATTTTGGAATCATAACCAACATCTCATCAAGGTGCTAGATTGGCTGATTTGTAGGGTACTTAAACTGTTGTTAGAGAAATGCAGAATTTGCCCATCATCTGTCAAGTATTTCGGCTGGAGACTGTGAGCAAGCCTGACAATGGCGAAACACGTGTCCTACTTCCGGACACGTGACACGGGCTTCTACTCCAGACACAGCGGCATGCACTCATCCCATTGGCATCACCATAGATTGTACTACTGGACTGCTCACTGATCAGGTAAGTGGCGCACACCCCCTGCACTACCTAGTGCTTGCCTTGTGCACAGCAAGCAGCAACTAGCTGCCCACCAGCATCTTCACACAGACTGGAAGTGTGGGACCTGTCAGTTGCCTTGGTACTTTATTAGCAGCCACTTTTGGAGCTTATCCTTTGGGGAAACTTTGGTAGGTGCTGCTCAACTGTGGATTAGAAGTCCTGATATATTTGCTGTCAGGCAAGATCATATTAATTATCTGTACAGCAAAAGAGCCCTAATTACTCATATTATCTAAGAGCGTAAGCCGGAATCAGTTCCTATCAATGTATTTTTATCTGGGAAATATTAACATTGTCAATTTCCAGCAATATTCTTACTATTGAAGAATATATTGCAGTTTATGTCTCTGTTTATATACCATGGAGAACTGCAGTATTAAACTAGTATCTGTTCTGACCCATTACAGATACTGGGCCTGATTCAAAGATGGACAGATTTACACAACCTGTGCAATTCTGTCCATCTAAGATGCAAATGCAGAAAGTGTCAGACACCTCCTTGCTGCATTTGCAACCCCAGCACTGCGACCAACATCGCAGACAGGGATCACCATTGCAACCATCACAACCAATGGTCGTGATGGTTCCTCCCTTAATCATGGTGCAGGAGCTGAAGCTTCCCACAGCCTGGCCAGTGCCTGGTCACACAAGAGGCCAGAAATCTGTGTCCATTGACGCAGACCCTCTTTTCATCTTTACCGGAAAAAGGCGGTGACGTGCCTCCATTTCAAGGAACGGTGCCAAGCATGCCCCCACTCCGCCCCCATAAACTGCAGCATGTCAATCAGGTTGGAGTGGTCTGCAAGTGAGATTGCAGGACCCATTCTGCATATGCGCAGAATGGGTCCTGCACAGACGCAGATCCTTAAACATCGTAGATGTGCGTTCATCCTCAGATGAAGTTACATCTCTGGTCAGGCCCACTACATGTATTTTGTGTCATTACACAAATGTAGGTCGGTGCAAATATTTTTCCTGTCTACATTAGGATAATTGCTATATACATATTACTTATGATACTTATCAATGGTGTTCCCAGGTCTTCTCCTGGATGAGTGTAGGAGATTGGAGGCTTGGCTGGAAGAAATAAAGAAAAATCCTAAAATGGATTTAGTGTAGTCACAATGGGTACAGTGCACCCCAGTTACACAATATTACTAATCTCACAGCATTCTTGCATTAAACAATAAACTTTTCTAAAATATAAATCACTATACGTAAAACATTCAGCACCAATATGACTCATCACAAAGTTGTCATTGTGTTTGCAGATATTTTATATTGTGTATTTTTGCAAATTCCATATTCAGTAGTATCAGGATTATTGCAGTGTCAGGTTTAAGGCATAATCAGGAGTTAAGAATACTGTATAACTATATAAATCATTACTCCCAACCATATGACTTGTTTTACCTTGTGACAACCCTTTGTGCAAGTAAACCAAGGATTAACTACAGTATACTAATGTATAGAACTCTGTATAGTGTCTGTGTCCTGTTACATAGTTGGGTTGCTTATATGTCTGAAAGGCCTGAGATTCAAATACAGTTTAGATCAGCAGGTCAAATAAGTTTGTTTTTGGCATTGGCAAGATGCTGTGCCTGCATAGAATCAAGTACTCATCCGAGGGCCTTATAATGCATGGCTATGAAAGTCTACAATTATTTTGGAAAAAGAAGTGAATAACCTATCATTGCTGCCACCACCATGCTTCACAGTAGGTATGGTGTTTTTGAGTAAAGAGCTGTTGTCTTTGCATAAGACATAATATTTAGAATTAAGACCAAACAATTGAACTTTGATCTCTAAGAAAAAAAAAAAAACATTTTACATACATGGTTTAGGGTGATTAAATGTTTTTTTTTGTGCAAAATTTAGACTAGCTTGGATCTTAATTTTTTGTAAGAAATGGTGTCTGTCTTGCTAGAGCCCACACATGGGAAGAATACATATGTTTGTTGTCACTTGTAGGGAGTGACCAGTTCCTGATAGAAATTCTTGCAGCTCCTTCAATGTTGCTGTAATCCACTTGGAAGCTTCTCTTATTAATTTTCTATTTGTCTTGTCATCAACATTGGAGGGATGTCCTGATCTTGGAGATGCTCCTATTGTTCCACTCATTGATGATAGTCTGCACATTGTGCCATGATACATGCCTTTTGAAAATATTATTAACCCATTTCCTGATTTATACCTTTTAGCAGTAAAACCCTATAGATGTTTATAAATCTCCTTTTGGACCATGGCTAGTCGTACAGGATACAATTAAGAAAACTAAAAGGAAATCTTTCAGTTGATCTATATCTAGGTTAATCATGTTCACTTTCAATGTGGGTGTATGCTGCTTACTGTACCTGTAAACTTGATTTTGAACATGAGTGGGTAACCCTGGCCTGAACGATGCAGTCACTACTGGAGTGTGTGCACAACCAGAATATTGTAGGTCTAGTATTTGACTTCTTTTTCTTAAAAAGTGTCTATTTTTCTTAAATTTTTTTTGTTTCAAATTCACATTAAATTTGGAGACAGGTCTGACATTATTTATTTTGATTCCAGGATTTACATACCAAAAACATTTGTATATCCACTATATTTATTATATGAAAAATGACATCAAAATTTTGTTTTTAATCTGTATTTAAGTAAATTTGTGTACCTATTCATGATCAGTGTAATGATCTACATCAGGGGTCTTCAAACTTGCCCCTCCAGATGCTGTGGAACTACACATCCCAGCATGCACTGCACATAGTTTTAGCATGCTGCTATATCAAAAAGGTGGCAGTGCATGCTGGGATGTGTAGTTCCACAGCAGCTGGAGGGCCAAGTTTGAAGACCCCTGATCTACATCAGCACATATATCATTAGTGGGCAGCTTGTCTTTATTTGAAGAGGTACCAGGTTATCACTTACTGTACTCCCCTTTCTTTTACATTTGTATCCATAGCTATTATTATGTATTCACAGGATGCTTCCTTCTACTACATCCTGAGTTGTTAACATTGCTAATGTAAAAATATGTTGACTAGACATTTTAGAACTACTAAACAGCTATTTACCCATAATCATCTGGTGGTTGGTGGTGCTATTGATTACAGGGGACTGATTAGGCATGTAGCATGAGAGAACTCATTGTTCTTGATAATGTTGTAGCCAAATTTGACAATGTTTGATTTGGTTCAGTCATGTCCAAACTAACTCACTTGTGAATCAATTGGCTTGGACCTGGTTGAAACAGCTCAAATTGCACACATTTAGCATAAATCTTACAAAAAATTAAATGTTTGACTTTAGAGCAGGGGTGTATCCATAATTGGTGCAGGGTGTGCGGGGAACACGGGCCCCTTGGTCCAGGGTGGCCCTGCACCATACACCCTGCACCCTTATTAACACTTACCTCTCTGGAGTCCCACGATGGTATGGGGGTCCAGCGCTGTTAAAACGACTGGAAAATTGGCACCACGTCCATTTTCCCATCATTTGCGCATGCGCAGTACAGGGAAAATGGGCACCATGGCCATTTTCCCGGTGACCAGCGCGTACTCTATAGACTCTGGGTGCACTCTAGTGCCCAGAGCCTGTAACTTCGGCGCTGGCCGTGCACAGCTCAGTGCTTGCCGGCCACCGGACAGAGAGGAGGGGGCCCATGTTGGACACTGCACACTGACCCTTCCTCTCTTGAAACGCCCCTGCTTTAGAGCCAAAGCAACAAACTGGTTACATAAACACTTTTTAAAAATTTTGAGCAGCTTTACTATATACTGAGTCCAGGCAGCAACATTTATCTCTTCTGTTGCATTAGCCTTTTTTTCCTATAAGACATTTTGTGGTGACTTTTCAACAATTCTTTTCTTCATTCCTCTCCTCCCCTCCCCCCCATACAATACATTTATAGAAATGCTGAATGAGCTAAGTGTTTGGGTGGCAGCACAGAGCTGAATTTAAACATGTTTCCCAATTCAACTTTGCTTGTTGCATATACAAATGGAACTTATGATTAATATATACATTATACATTGTGATATGGTCCAATTCATGACAAACCATAGTACTGGAAACCGCTGAATTATGTTACTTATAAAATAGCTATAATTAAGCCTCATGCACACTTGGAAACCTATTTGTCATATTTCACAGACATATCCCTAATGTTTTGTTCATTATCATATTTTCTCCTCAGGTACTTTCTGTAGTTGCCCAACAAATTCAGACTATCCAACGTGCCATATCGGACCAGCTACAGACTTTTGTGTTTGAAGGAACTGAAATATGCTTGGACTCATCATGTACAGTATTTATTACTATGAATCCTGGCTATGCGGGAAGAGCTGAGCTGCCAGATAATTTAAAGGTGAGTTTCTGTATCATATAATATCAAACTAAAATGATTTGAATAAGCTTGAGAGGCAGTTCTCTTTTTAAAAAAATCTACAGAATTTGTACAGACATGTAAAGTATCTCATACTGCAGAAACATATTAGTATCCAACAATCATCCAACTCCAAACAATTAAGTCGGTGGCACATTATCCATTACATAGACGTTTTTGTAGAGACACATTGACCTACACAAAATTTGTAAAGCAATGAAAAGTAATAACGTACCATCTTTTGCAATATTAGTCATAAGACATTTCCCTACACCAGGGGTGGGCAATAAGTTCCTTCCAGCTGTTGTTGAACTACACATCCCAGTATGCTTTTGCAACAGTTTTAACATTGTCCTATAGCAAAACTGTGGTAGGGCATGCTGGGATGTGTAGTTCTACAATAGCTGGGGGGATGCTTATTACCCACCCCTACCCTACACTGTCCAGTTTTTTTTCCAAATATATTTTTAATTATTGAAGCACCACTTTACATTTAAAAAAGGTTCATATTTATATCAAACAGAGGAAATTGTAAATCAAATACATACAAAATAGAATACAATCTAAAATACATATCAATGAATAAGCATTAATAAAGTGTTTAAAGAATGTGTACATTTATATCACCATTTGCAGACTAATTATTAATCAAGCATTATATATATATATATATATATATATATGTATATATATGAATATATATATATATATATATATATATATATATATATATGAATATTAGATATCTTATTCAATTTATAGTCACATTACATGAGGACTATACCAAAGCCCAGAAATTAGCTTGTTTGGTTGATTAGCATTTAAAAACATGTAGCCAGCTACTTTCAGACTAATGCAAAAGATTAACATATCTACAGATGTAGCCATCTCACAAACAAAGCTTTTGGTTAACATCAATAGACCTGGGCATGAGTTTCACAATAAGGTTTAGAACTACCCCCAGAAGAGTCTCCTTCCTCTGCAAATCACAAATTACAGGTGAGGGATGGAGGTTCCCACACAGAGAGAGCCCACAGACCTGAGACACTCTCAGAGAGACACACAGACACTCACGCTGCTATAACTTTACCAGAAGGATGGGATCTCAACACTCCTCAATGGAGAAGCTGGCTCCTTTCCTCTCTGACGGATAATTATTTCTAAGTCACCCATAGTTTTATTATTTTCACCATACTTAACTTAAACTTAACTAATATAAAATAAAGACACTGACAACTGAATAGATTGCAAAAAAGAGATCACAGACAAATTTATTTCATTGAATTGTACTTGATTTGTGATTGATTCAAACATGGTGCCGAAAAAGCAGTGCTAACTCGGCTACAGCCCATATGAAGAATGTATTACAAAGATGGGGTGGAGATTCCACCCCCAAATGCAAGCTATCTCGGGTAGTTCCATCTCCCCTTAATCTAGCACAGTGCTGATCCCTCCTTAAGATGGAGATCTAATCTTCCCCTAAGGCAGCAACCGACTCACCTCTCTCAAAGGGGGGATGCTAGCCAAGTTCAGCTGCACTAAATTGAGCCGTCGAGGAGCACTGCTTTCCGCCAGCTGCGCCTCACCTGTTGGAAGCAAAAGCATAGAAATAACGTTCCAACAAATAACATCGGCCCAAGCCTATTGAAGAAATGTTGGGTGGGTTGGTGGGATCACAACTAGAAAAGAGGAAGCTGACTCCTCCCACTGCCCTAATATCCTTAAAGAGAGCCCACCTACACAGGTCCCTGATAGGCTGTCAAATTTGATTGAACCAATACAATAACCAATAATGGGACTGTAACCAAAAACAGTTCTATCCAGTAATGCTACAATAAAAAACAGGGTGCTTATCTCCTCTCAAGCGTCAAAGCTGTGCATGACCAAAATATGGGCGTGACCTAATTAACATAGACCACGCCCCTTACATGACATTATTTGGAGGCATGCCCACATGGCATGCCTCCAAATAACATCAGGCTGGGGGGAGCCTCACTAGCTGGGCTTCCCATAGCCCCTCTCCCGTCACTGAATGGATGCTGCACGCATGCGCACAACATCTATTCACACTCTGTGGTCTAGCACCAGCTACACAGCTGATGCAGTGGGTGTACCCAACCCCCTGATTTACCCACCCGTGGGCCACTTTGGCTCACAGGTGGAACAGCGGGACATTACTGTCCGCTGAAATCGGGATGTTGGGGAGGGATGCGCCCTCTATGTGTGGCACCCCTGTGGGACCGCACTGGTCGAACACCCCTAGAGCCGGCCCTGCATAGCAAGCAGAATCCTCTGAAATCTCAGTCATAATGACTCATACAACAATCAAACAGGAGATTGAGTATATAAAATTAAATAATAATGTTTAGGGCAGGAGAAGCAGTGCAGACACCACCACAAACCTAAGGGGAACCTCCACAACCATCTAAACTAAATAATTGACTATCAAAGAGTATAGGATGTTTAATAGATACAAACTGATGCTCATACCATGATGTTCTTTTAAGAGAATCTTTGATTTTCAATTGAAAATCCCTGGGCTAAGTAGATACATAGCTTTCTACTTCCAGTTTTAGGAGTAATTTTCTTTACATATTATTTGTTGTCCAACTTTAATAGCGGGTTCAGGTAGATATTATGCACAGACCACATGGCACATATGTTGCTAGCAATTCAGGATGTTTTCCTTTCAATCTGTAAAAAAAAAAATTATTTACAAACCAAATAATAACACCTGCCATAGAAAAACACGAGTAAACAGTGGAGCTCAGATGAGGGTGCTTCTCAATAAATATATATTAAGTTGGATACAGTACTTTGTTCTGATGGGATAGGGTTGTTCTTTAGTCCCGGAATTATCTTAGTTTTCTTTCCCTCCAAGACATGGGTTTATATAAAAACAAAAAGATAAAGGAACAATAATGTGTGGTATCATTCAGGCGGGTATGGGTAAATGATTAAGTAATTCCCACCGCCTGGTGAAATAAAAATGCTAAGAGGACATACCACACTCACTTTAGCACATATGTAATCAGATATATAAAGGTATCTTTGATGGAAAGCGTACCATACTCACATAACATATATGTCTTGTTAAACCCTACAATGGTCCTCAGCAACAATAGATGATGATTTAAAATTCCAGAAAGTAAGTATTTTATTTAGTAAAACCTTGTTTTTCTAAAGTTCAATAACTTTTCCAGACAAGTCAATGAAAGTGTAATTACCTTTGTAATTAGTCCATAAAAATATTGTTCTCCAAAACCAATGTGTTTTGACCGGAAGGGTCTTTTTCAAGGCATAACCTCACTTCCCCCTGTTCTGTCTTATAAACCCTCAGGGCTTTCCCTATTGGTGGGGGTGGAGACTTTACTAATTAGCAAGAAAGACAAGCTAAACAATAGCATACTTCATCTGAGAGTGTCTCAGATACATATGGGCTTATCTAATACAGTATATTTTTAAAAGGCAGTATTACAAACTTCCAATAATAAAGTTAAAATACTTGGCGTTTGTTTGCATTCCAAGAGCTGGAACACAGACACTTCCAGCAGAAGTGATGAATCGGCAACCAGAGAAGCATGTTGGTGCTCTAGCGTTTCAGCCACATGATATGCTTCTCATTGGTGCCATTTAAAATGTAGAGGGAACATGGTAGAGTGCATCACCCACCTAACACAGGTCTTGGAGAGCACATATACATTATAAAATAATGGATATAATAAATGACTGATCATATAAAAGAGGAAGGCATACCTTAAGAGGATATAACGCATTGGGGTAAATACATACTGTAAATATATATAAAAAACATAAATATATAAAATATAAACTGTGTAGAAAACAAAAAAGAATATACAGTATAAATCTATATAGGGGAATCTATACATATCCCACATGAATATTAAACCAACGGAAAAGAGAATAATATAATAATGTAGTTTTCAAATGGTCTTACAAAGTAAGTAAAAAAATTGAGAAATGGGACCTTAGATAAATAAGGATCCTTATAATCCAAGTAAAAGTTATTATTATAAAATAAGAAAACAACAGGGTAAAAGCACCTATATTATTTTAAATAGTGCTCTGCTCATAATGAGGAAGTGAAAAACAACTATCTTTAGACAGGGAGGGAATGCTTAAAGTAGAAACCAATTAATCTCAAAGTCGGAGTTAAGCCCTTTAGGTTCAAGGGTCCCCAACTTGAAAATGGATTTCATTTTGGCTTTGGTGTTTTAACCAATTGTCTGAACAACCATTTTGGCTCTTTTCCTGTGTTTGTGAGCAAATAGGTCAGATGTAATCGATTCTGGGCCTGATTCAGACCCGCTCGCGAGCGCTGAGCGCTTGCAAGCGGGTCGATGTTGGCCAAGTGCGCATGCACGAGACCCGAATAACGATGGCCAAGCTGTCGCTATGGGTCTCGCACCAAAGGGGACGTGCTGTCGATGGTGATTGACAGCACGCCCCCTTTGGTGGGCGTGCCGGGAGGCATGGCTGCCCAGACGGAGGCGTTCCCATGGGAACGCCTACCGTCTTTGGCCGGCCCCACTGACATCACTAGTGATGTCAGTGGGAGTGCTTTTGGCTCTGATAGAGCCAAAAGCACTCCACGCCAGGAGGCCGCTCTTAAATTCAGAAGGACTGCCCAGATTCAGAGCGAGCGCTCTGTCAGAGCGTCCGGCTCTGAATCAGGACCTCTGTTCCAGCTATGATCGGCCTACCCAGAGGGTAGATTTTTGATAGAGTATACAGTACCGGAGGGTTTGTTAATATATACATAAATATATATATATTTGCACTCATTGTCCCTTAGGATCCCCTTGTTTTTGTACTTATTTACTAATTTATCCAATTTTTTGATAATACTGGGAGCAGTATTTCCCCTTAATTTTTTATATGTATCCCTATCCTCCAATTGTCTTTATCTCTCTTAATTGTAGTCAGAAGTATTTTTAATCGCACTCCCCTACCTTTGTTTGGCGGGCTTAATAACAATAGTAGCTAAGGTTTTCAGATGTTTTAATGCTCCCCTTTCTTGTTTAGTCAGATTTACTTTTGATTGTTTAAAAACAGTATTCTCAAAGTCTTCCTTTACAGATTTTTCAAAAGTTTCTATCTATCCTTTCCTGCCATAGAGTCATATGTCCTTATCATCACCAAATCCTATCTCTTTAAAATATTCTACATGTGAGTAAATGGACATTGACATTTTTGTATAATCTTTACTTAGAGAAGATTAACTATATGTTTCATAAATAGTGCAGCAAATCTGCTACCCTTGAAATTCTGCCACCTTAGATTGATGTCTTTGCTGCCTCTTCATGAATCCAGGTCTGATTTGCTGTAGGTTGGGAGCTATTTCTATTTCTAATAACATCGGGGGGTGTTTGTCACCCCAGTGGTGGAACTAGAGAGTGGTGGGCCCAGGTGCAAGAATATGCTTTGGGCTCCCCCTCCACCCAATCCTGGCACCCTGTTCCCCAACATTTTTTCACCACCCCTCACTCCCCCCAGTAATTAAATCCAGTGTCTGTCCTGCTGCCCAGCTTTGTTTTTCCACCACCCCTCACTGCCCCTCCAGTCAGTAAATCCAGTCTGTTCAGCCCCAGCATTTCAGCCTCTTTCCCCCCCAGCCCTAGCGTGTCATCCTCTTTCCCCCCAGCCCCAGCATGTCATCCTCTTTCCCCTCAGCCCCAGTGTGCCTCAGCCTTGCTCCCCCCAGGCCCAGCGTGTCAGCCTCTTTCCCCTCAGCCCCAGTGTGCCTCAGCCTTGCTCCCCCCAGCCCCAGCGTGTCAGCCTCTTCCCCCCCAGCCGCAGTGTGTTTGTCTCAGCCTTGCTCCCCCCAGCCCCAGCGTGTCTCAGCCTTGCTCCCCCCAGCCCCAGCATGTCCACCTCTGCCCTCCCAGCCCCAGAGTGTGTCTCAGCCTTGCTCCCCCCAGACCAAGCATATCAGCCTTGTCCCCTCCAGCCCCAGTGTGTCTCAGCCTTGCTCCTTCCAGCCCCAGCAAGTCAGCCTCTTCCCCCCACCTCCAGTGTGTCTCAGCCTTGCTCCCCCCAGCATGTCATCCTCTTCCCCCCAGCCCCAGTGTGTGTCTCAGCCTTGCTCCCCCCAGCCCCAGTGTCTCAGCCTTGCTCCCCCCAGCATGTCAGCCTCTTCCCCCCACCCCCAGTGTGTCTCAGCCTTGCTCCCCCCAGCATGTCATCCTCTTCCTCCCAGCCCTAGTGTGTGTCTAAGCCTTGCTCCCCCAAGCCCCACTGTCTCAGCCTTGCTCCCCCCAGCTCCAGCATGTCAGCCTCTTCTTCCCCCCCAGCTCCAGCATGTCAGCCTCTTCCCTCTCAGCCCCAGTGTGTGTCTCAGCCTTGCTCCCCCAGCCCATACCACCGCAGGAATTACTTACCTTGTTTCCTTGGCCGCTTCTTCCTCGATCACCCTCTCGATCTGCAGCTCCCCTTGATCCTCTCCCTCCAGCAGCCCAGCCCCTTGTTATGACACGGCACATGTGACATCATAACATCACGCGCGCCATGTCATTACAAGGGGCCAGGCCACGGTGGGTGTCTGACTGTCTTGTTGGAGGCAGAGCAGCCGAAGCGAGCCCGCTCCGGTTCCAACCATTTACTTAATGGGGACTGGGTCAGCTGGCAGCGGCACTGTCAGATGCAGGTGGCTATGGGCCCCTGAACCACAGTAGGCCTTAGTGCAAGGCACCTGCTACACTGCTGCTAGTTCCGCCCCTGTGTCACCCCCACTATTACACTACTGCACCCTGAGGTGCCATATAAACACCCCTTGTATTGAAGTACCATCAGCTGATGTTGGAAGGTATGATTAATGTCACATGTATGGGTCTTGTAAAATGGTCAAGAGGTCTTTGATCTACTGTAACTGCCTATTTTTTATATTTAAAACTTTCAAACGCTATGAGAAGTCAACCTTGGATAAATTCTTGACTGAGAGGACTGGGTGGGGATGGCCAAAAGTCCCATTATTGTTTCTATTAAGGAATATCTACAAAAAAATGTCAGCAAGGCCCTACTGAACAATAGGCAAATCAATGAAAGAGACAGAAGTTGAACAGCTGCTCCAAAAGGGGGGAGGGGGACAAAGACTCCCCAAAAGGACAAAATATAGGGTGTGTGATGAATTACTGGTTCAAATGCAGATGAACAATGAAACATACTCTATAATTAAAAAAGTATTTTTTTACTAAACACAAAAAAGGGTTATCCGCAAAATGTAGGAAACACCATGTATCAAATATACACTATAAAAAGCATGCGTGACATAAGAAACAATAATCCAATCCATAGAATAATGTCACAAGTATAATACTGTATATCTTAAAATCCTGGACTCTCTTATTGTCAATTCAATTATGATAATACCAGATTCAAACTCAGATTGCCAATGTTGTTTGATCAGTAAGAAAATCCTCTAAAGAAGCTGCTGCATTACCAGATCTCTTCTTTATCTCTTTATTGTTTTCTAAAGTGTGGGTCACCTGGACCTCATGGTTTAATCAGCTCATCTTTAACGTGATGCAGGCTATCCTCCCTTCCCCATCTACTTAAAAAAAAAACCTGAAACATACACATGAACATGTAATTTTATTTTGCAAATCACTGGCATATCTACAGAGATTTCAACAATTATTTTTAATAAACTGTTTTTGTCTGTAGTGAGCATGTTCTGTATGCATAACAACAGCATAGTCTCCTTGTTAATAAGAGCATATAAAGCATCTTCTGCCCAGCAACAGTCACTAGCTATGTACACTGCTTTCTGCTGGACAGGAAATAAAATAATTGCAAAGAAAATATACTTCCAGAATACTTTGATCCCATCAGTCTTTGAGAACTGTCATTCATAATAACACACTAAGGAGCCAAAGCACCCAGTTTTGACTAACAGGAAAAGGCATGCAAATATTAATGAAGAAGCAGCAAATTCAGTATATATATAAAAAATAATAGACATTTATCATTAAATCTAATTAAAACTTGTATGAGACGCTTTGAAGAATTAATTTCAGACAAACGTGTATTTTGTTGGATGTTTATTTCCCAGTAATAAGTGTGTATGGCTTATTTTTCATATTGTAGGTTTTATTCCGGACTGTGGCCATGATGGTACCAGATTATGCTTTAATAGCTGAAATATCTCTGTATTCCATGGGCTTTGTTGCTGCTCGCAGTCTTGCTGCCAAAATAGTAGCTACATACAGATTATGCTCTGAGCAGGTAAGATCCTCTCACACCTCAGTAATATGTATTAGGTATACATTTTTACAATTGGTTTTACTCCCAGTGCACCCTAAAGAGCCTGAAAAGAAGATGCTGGAAACTTTCCTTAGAGATTCTGGTCCAGGTTGACATGATAACAGTTGCTGTAGATTTGTCAGCTGCTCTATATCCCTGAAGCTACTGTATCGGATTTTGATCATGTGACTTGTGAAGGTCATTGGAATACACTGAACCCAGTGTCATGTTCATGAAATTAGCTTGAGATGATGTTTGCTTGATGACATGGCACATTATCCTGCTGGAAGTATTAATATTAGAAGATGGTTATATTGTGACCATTAAGGTCATACATGATATACATGGTCAGCAACAACACTTGGGTAGGCTGTGGCATTTAAACAATGCTCAGTTGGTATTATGTGGTCCAACCTTCAACTAGTATTGGCGTGCCTGTGTCCACTCTAACCTCAATTTTTGCTCTTATCTGACAGAACTTGTACTCAGTGTGGTATTTCTGTTGCTGTAACCCACCACTTCAAGGTTCGATGTTCTGTGTGTTCAGAGATGTTCTGCTGCATACCACAATTGAAACACATTTTTTTGAGTTGCAGTATAATGTCCCTTCTGTCAACTTGAACTAGTCTGCCATTATCATCTGATTTCTGTCATTTACAAGACATTTTAGCCCACAGTACTGTCATTCACTAGAAGTTGTTTGTTTTGTGCACTATTCTCTGTAAACTCTAGAGGCTGTTATGCATGTAAATCCCAGGAACTCATCCATTTCTGAGATACTAAAGATACCTCTTTTGACATTAACCACCATGGTCAAATTCACTTTCAATAGATCACATTTCTTCCCCATTCTGGAATTTGATTTTAACAGCAAAACTGCATGGCCATGGTTTGCTTTTATGTTGTAAATTGCTGCCACACGATTGACTGATTAAGTAGTATTTTTTGAGGTGCGTTTTATTTCACTTTTCTCCTATGGCATTCACACACAGTGTACACTGTGATTATCTGTTTTGTATTTTTGATCACTATTTGATGCAAGGATAAGACTCCTACAGGGTCATATGATACCAGCTCCACTCCAAAATTACTTTCACTTTTCTTCTATGAGGTGAGACTGAATTTTGCTTGAATCTTTTTGGAGATGATTACTTGTACAAAACACTCTGTAATTCCCGAAGTCCATATAGGTGCTGGAGTCCATACCATACTAGAATACTTCATGGGAATGTAATAATCATTAACAGTACTATTATTTCTGGCACGCCAAATCATGATCAATTTTACTAATGTCACTTTTTGTTCAGCTGTGATGTAGTTGCAGTACTACTTATATTGTCCTGAACAGGCAGCACTAAATTGCAGTCGGCTGTGTGATGACCAGCAATTGCAACTAACCACAGATCCTCTTTATTAGTTAGTAAAATACAATTTACTTAATGCTATAGGACAGAGATAGTTTTCTCACAATGATCAACAGGTGTGCTAGCCACTAGACAAGGGGAACACAATGAATAACCAGTACACCAAATCAAGAACAATTTATTATTATATTGAAAGGCTATATTTTTTACTCTTGCACTGTTTGCTGTGATAGTCCAATCCACCCTAACCACATTACAGAGCATAACTTAGTGACCTTATGCAGCCCTGCTCTCTACATAGTATAACTATGCTCATCTCAACCTAAGCAACATAGGGCTCGATTCAGACCAGCTCGCTAGATGCGTACGCTCGCACCTAGACTATGCAAATCTGGCCAACCCACAGCAAGTCAGGTGATCGCACGGCAAGGCATTAGCACGCCCACTATGTCTTGGTGTGTGATCGCTTTGTGTATGCAGACATACACCAGCCTGTCTTAAGATGCACATCATCTCCAAGAAGTGTATGCAACCATCAATACATCGGGTACAATTGGATGCGATCGCAGCGCTTGAGGCAGGCCATACCCTACCGTAAGCACTGTGAACACTTCAGTGTAAGATCCAGCCAAGTGACGTGTACAATGACGCTGACTCTTAATTATGCACGCCTCTGAAATGGCATTGAGACACTCAGGCACGCCTGCGTTCGCACCTCCATTCCCCCATTTTTAATGGCCAGCCCCTGTCACCACCCACAAATGGCTTCTCCTGTCACTCACTCTGCTGGGCTGTCTATGCGCAGCGAGCGAACACATCCTGATCTCTCACTCTGGTTCACGCACGCACACTGCGATGCATGCGCAGAATGCGAAAATCGGCCAGCTACAAGCGAACGCATCCTAGCGAACGGGTCTGAATCAGGTCCATAGTACAATATAAGAAAATGTGATATAATTAGTAATATGTTTGTCTCTCTATATGTCACATAAAAGGTCTAGAAAATAAATATAAAAAAAACAGTTTTAGCTTGGACAGGTACACAAAGGTTAAAAGAAATGTAATGTATTTGTATCATGTCTTCACAGTTAGCTCTCAGCCTCACTTTGATTAATGAATCTATTTTTAACCTCACAATGTTTTGATAGTTTAATACATATTTATCCCCCAAACAATTAAAGCTTGTCACAAATGTCTTTATTCATTTAGTTACATTTATGACTGGTGATTATCTTGATGTTCCCACACCTCCTTGTGCACACTTGTACAAGTCTCAGATATTCAACCAAGATTACCTTCTGCCAGTGGTTTCCTCATCCTGCTCACCCTCCCATTCATATATATATTAGTATTGTTTAAACCTAGCACTTTCTCTTTGCCACTTTATGCCTAGCACTTCTCAGTAATAAGATGGATATGGGGCTATTGTCTGATAGAAAACCATTACCCTTTAGGGTGAATACATGACCCAGCACAGAGATTTGACATCCTATCTGCTTTGTGCCTCGTGATTCCATTATTCAAACTTCCTGCATTCTGCCTCTTGTCACTGTAACTGATGCAATGCGTAGGATTCTATGTACTTACTGATCTGTTTTTCAGCTTCTCATTTTTTTTCTCATTTTAATTTTCTTTTTTAATCTTACATACATAAAAGTTTGTGCTTCTTTCAACTTCTAATTTATGCAAACTTCAAACAACGTGCAATAAGAAACAAAGTTTGGATGCAAAAGAGCTGGTGAGATTAGAAATGGAAATATTTCAACCTTGATTACCAAAATTATTTACATAGAACCAAAAGATTAATAATTCTCCATCAAATCTATTAAAGAAAATAACAAGGTGTAATTGCTTAGCATTTTCTTCATAATAATTATTATTTGTGTAACAAGATTTTTTTTCTACAAATTGAAAGTAAAAATATATAAGCATTGTGTGAAATACAAGGCTTAGGGAAGCTGTTCTGCTCCCCAGATGATGACATATATAGCATGCAAGCATTACATGTTGTCGGATACACTTCAATTGCTTGAAAGCTACAGGGTGTCTTCCCCTGAACTACAGTATATGATTCCATCATTATAATATATGAACACCTTAACTATGTACCAACCTGTGCATTCATTTATTGATATGATTCCATACAGTGTACATACCATAATAACACTTCAGTAATAAGTGCCACTGAAAAAAACAATTATGATTATTATCCTGCATTAAATAGTTTATAATCTAACCTAATATCGGAAATTCTTTTGAAGTCTGTTAAATATAAGAACATTATGCCATCATTGTCACACTATTAATACTTATATGTATTTCTGCAAACCTGTTGCTTTGCTAATAATGCTAAGGGTTGTTCAATTACAGTATTTAAATGGCTCTGATATTGATGGTACTGTATATGTCTAAATCAAGATAGATAGATAGATAGATAGATAGATAGATAGATAGATAGATATATAGATAGATAGATAGATAGATAGATGACATAATAAACAAAATAACTACCAAATCTAGTCTTAATTTACATAAATATGTAATTAAACTATTTAGCACTTAAATCATCTAATTAACATGGAGATAAATGATAACATTCTTAATTTGAATTTGTCTTCAGCTGTCTTCACAGCATCACTATGACTATGGCATGAGGGCAGTTAAATCAGTATTAACAGCTGCTGGAATCCTGAAGGTTAAATTCCCAAATGAAAAAGAAGATGTGCTGATGCTTCGATCAATATATGACGTTAATCTGCCCAAGGTAGGGTCCACTTACTTTTACAGTGAGCACTTCCATAATATGTTACTTGTGAATGGGAAAATACATGACAGCACACATGAGCTGGTGCTAGTTCTACTTTTCCCTGACGGCATTTCAGATCAATTGACAATTACAGCTGCATGCTATAGCTTAATTGCATTGTTTATGACTCTACGCTTTTTTCAAAATGTCACCACAGAATGAAGTAGAATTTTCATCTGCATATATATTTCATTAGACAGTGATACTCTTTACTTGCAGAATCTACATGATTATTTCATGTGTTCAATCTGTACTCCATATGCTGATTACCAATATATTACACTATATTTAATCTGTTAGTTGTTACAGGGTTTGAGGAACATATATTTGAAATAAAATGCATTAAAAAGCTATGTGCATATGACTTTAGCTGCAATATATTTTAAAATTGAAAATTATATACAGTACATTATACTAGTAGAAAAATCCAAAAAATCCCATAACAAAGCTGTAGAATTAAAACACAAAGCATTACTATAAAAATATAATACAAGTAAAATAAGTCATCTTTTGTCATCTTGGACATCAAATAACGCTAGCAAAAATTACTAAAATCTAATCAATAGGAACATCATGTTATATGCATAAAATACATTTCCACTGATTAATTTGAATATTCTTTATTCCCTATAGTGAACTAAATACGATAAATATATGTATCCCCTTTGTAAACTAAAATGTAGATATCCTCTGAATAAGAAGCTTACTAACTGCAGGGCAGTGGCGTCACAAGGGGTGTGTGGGGTGTGCAGGCCGCACCTGGGTGTCACCCACCGAGGAGTGACACCAAGGTGCCGGCTCCTGTCACAGTGAGGGAGCTGGCACTCCACACAGGGCAGTCAGCACCTCCGGCACCCCCCACCACCATCACCCCCGAGTGATAAGTACTGGGGTTCAGGCTGCAAGGCCACGCCCCCTTCCCATGTGGCCACGCTAATTTTTTGTCGCCGTGTGGCTTTATTGTGTGCACTCCATCCCTCCTGGCACCAGGTGTCACCGCGTGAAAGGAAGCCACTGCTACAAGGGATTATTAAACAACTAAGGGATGGATGCAGTAAAGCTTGGAGAGAGATAAAATTATGAGAGATAAAGCACCAACCAACCAACTCCTAACTGTCACTTTACAGGCTGTTTGAAAAATGACAGTTAGGAGCTAAAGGATTGGTGTTTTTTCTCTCACAATTTTATCTCTCTCCAAGCTTTATTAAATCTCCCCCTAAAGACCTCCAATAAAGGCAAAATAGAATAATTATCTGCATGTATAACCCAGGCATCGTTCTGATGAACAGGAGTAGTGAAGGTCCTACCCTCATCTCCCTGGAGCTGGTGGGTATGAAGTGGTTGGGGAAATGGCAGTTTAATGACCCTCAACCTAATTATTATTATTTTATATATAGTTCCGTACATCAGAGATAAGCATACAACAAAATTATAAGTACAAAAGACAGTTCAAGATAAGTTTAAACATTTACATATTAATATAGTAATATAATTACGCAACCCTCTAATTACACAGAGGATATTGGAAGAGAGTACCATTCTCTACAGAGATTACATTGTAATGCTGGGGCCCCCAGATAACCATCCTGGATGCCCTACCCATCCTCTTGGAGGGAGTGGAGATGGTCGCGATGGTTGCAATGGTGATCCCAGGCTGCGACCTCAATCGCAGATGCAGCAAGGAGGTGTCAGACACCTCCTGCTGCATTTGCCTTTTTGCAAGATGGAATTGCAAAACCTCTGCATCTGCATGCTCACTGTACTGTCACTTTTTGAATATAATGTTATTTTAAAAAGGAATGGGCACTGGATGCCGGCGCTCGGAATGGCGGTGCTCAGGATCCCGGCAGTCAAAATCCTGATGCCAGCTTCCCGACAGGGTTAGGATACCAACACCTGTCGGTTGGTATCCTAACCTTCCCCCTCCTCCTACCTTAACCCTAACCCTCCCTCCCCGGTGCCTGAACCTAACCTCCCCCCTAGTGCCTAAACCTAACCTCCCCCTCCCCGCACCCTAAACCCAACCCTCCTCCCCTAGTGCCTAACCCTCCCCCTAAACCTAACCCTACCCCTCCTTCCAACCCTGCTACTTACCTTTGTGATGCCTGTGGCCGGGATGCCGATTTGCCGGGATTCTGACAGGTGTCGGGATTCTGACGCTGGTATTCTAGCACTGTCATCTCTTGTGTCGGGATACTGAACTTATCCCTTTAAAAATACATGTATTTGTTTTCATGGCATGATACAGAAATGACTGAAAAGATCTAATCTCCAGTACAGTAATGTATCTTTAGTTTTAATTGGGATGGAAAGTAATATAACGCAGTATTTGCCAGATATTTTTAGGACATTCAATGTTTCTAATCTTTTTTTTTACCTCTTCAATTTGCAGTTTTTGTCCCATGACATTCCGATTTTTGATAGCATCATTTCTGACCTCTTCCCAGGGGTTATTTTGCCAACTCCTGACCATGGCAGTCTAGAGGTGTCCATCAGGGAAATCACCAGGAAAATGAATCTGCAACCAGTCCCTTGCTTCATCAAGAAGATAATACAAGTCAGCAAATGTTCCTCACATTCACATTTGAAAGCAGTTTGTTTCCAAGAAATGTCATTGAATATACTATGACATAGTTCTCATTTAGCGATTGCAGCATATGTGCTCTTTTATTACATTATATTGTTATTGCAGATGTGTTGTACCCGATAGACTGATGATAAACACAATGCACACAGTGACATTTCCCCATGAAAAGGGATGTTGTTAATGTCTCATTAGTACAAAGCATACATTCTGTTACAATGCTGTATTAAATGTTACTGCATAAACAGCTAGAGACTTACAGTAGGGTCTGATTCTGAGGTGGGATTAAAGCAAAAAAGAGCAAGTATCTGTGCACCTGGATATGTTACAATTCTAGTGGTGCAAATACATTTATTATTTTTTGCATGCAGGGTAAATACTGGCTACTTTTGCATACAGCCCACAAATGCTGGACAGCTTTATTTACACACTGCAATTTAGAGTCACTGTAAGTTAGGACACACTCTTCCCAAATTTAAATCTCTGCACATTTTTCATCTGCCCCACCTGCAGTGCAGCATGGTTTTGCCAAGGTGCAAAGTTACTTGCTCTTTCCTGCTTTACTCCCATCTCAGAATCTTACCCTAATGCTCGGTACATACACACTAAACGATATGTGTACCCAGTGATACAACCGGCGACACCCCCTTCTCCCCCGCAGTCGGGCCGACATATCAGGCGGCCGATAGACATTAGACAATCCGCTGCCCGACCACCCGATATGTCGGGCCCTGCAGCATCTTATTGCATGGGGTCGTCAATCACATCGTCAGGTTGAGCTGCATGTAGGGACGACCTGATGATGCAGCTGATAACCAAACGGGAGCACGCAACAGCTGACATAGTGGGTACACACTAGACCAGGGGTGGGCAATAAGCGGCAATCCAGCTGTTGTTGAACTACAAATCCCAGCATGCCTTGCAACAATTTTAGTGTGGCCAAATAGCAAAATTGTGGCAGGGCATGCTGGGATGTGTAGTTCTACAACAGCTGGGGGACCGCTTATTGCCCACCCCTACAATAGACTATTTTTATGATACGTCATTCCAATCCGTTGGAATCTGGCATATCATCTGAGAAATCGTATATGTGTACCAGGCTTTAGTCTTGTATATTTCATACCTGTCTCTGTAAAGTACTAGAAATAAAACAATTTTTTTACCTGTAGGTGGTGGTGACAAACCACTGACTAATCTGTTATTGCAAAATAAAATTCATAAACAAAGAGGTATAATGCTACAATTATAACAATTATGTCTAAAAATATAATCATAGCATAACAATCCATACAATCTACTACTTCGCATCTTGTATTTTCTATAAATTAATCAGATGCAGGTACAGTATTCACATCATACATTTTCTCTTTAGGGAGTCACCTACCTCTAGTTAACTCTTAGATCATCTAAAGCATTCTTTAACCATGACTACTTTTCAGATTGATTTTGAAAACATGTTCTCATTCAGACATAGTGAAACATTTCCCATGCTAATTTTATTTACTCATTCTGAAAGAAACTGGGCCTCATTTATCAACGAGTTTTATCATACGCAATGAGTGATAAAACTTGTTGCGTATGATAAATGGTACTCCAGCGAATCAGCTCCCAACTGTCATTTTCCAAACAAATGACAGGAGTTGATTGGCTGAAGCACCATTATCATACGCAACAAGTTTTATCGCTCATCATGTAAGATAAAACTTGTTGATAAACGAGGCCCTTAGTTCAAAGTGCTTCCTACATGCTAGTCAGAATGAACCCCAAACATCTGCATAACTTCTGTAAAAAATAAAAAATTCAAGCTAAACCACATAAACAAGGATATAAAGCAATAAGAAATATTCTACCATATAAATGCAGCTCAAGCAGTAATATTGCTCTGAATTGACAAGCTTATATAAATTCATAAATGATCACTGGCAAAAAGTGAACACATTATTAATGAATTACTCATAATAAGGTAGCTTCATACCAAAGAACTTCAAGTTGACTATAAACAAGATATTACAAAAAATCTTAAATGTGTTATATACAGTTTTAATTTAAGGACTGATCATTTGTATTTTTCTATATAAAGTATAAATAGTTGTATGATTTACCCAGATCTCCCTCTTGCCCTCTTCATCACGGCTACACGTCCTTGGCTACAATACACAAAGCATAAGGCTGAACTGGTGTTTGATTTGCACAACAGCTGTTAGGACTTCTTAATAATTTCTTTCATGGACATCTGCTTTAGAAATGTGTCTCTAACAGGAGACCATTAAGCCAATTTTTTTCATAAATTACTACTTGAGAAAAAAATTCAAATAACTGCCATTATCTGAAGCTGGGTGCGCACTATATGACATGCGACTCAGCTAAGGTGCGCTGCGATGTGACGATGCATCGCGTACACAATACATACTGCACGATCCGGTGTACGACAGTGCAATGTATCGTTACATACTACATGTAATGGCACCATGCAGAACAGCAGATGGGACGATGCAATGAATGCAATGAATTAAGAACAGATCGGGCATACACGCTATTCAATGTGTACGATATATCATTCAGATCTGTATCAAGATGATATATCATATAGGGTGTACCCAGCTTAAGCCAGAAAAATGTAATCTGCAAATCATGCACAGCTGAAAGTGGATTAATGTGTTTGCTGGTAAAAATAAATAAATACATGTATTAAATAAATAGATGAATAATTAAATACTAGAACATAACTTTACATAATGGAAGCTATAGTGGTAGTAATGTAAATTCTGGGCTGAATGGAGCTCTCTGCAACATGAGTCCCAGAGTAGATTTACCAGTAAAGACTGGAAGAATATATAGTTGGGTTTTTAGGAATTTTAGACCATTTTTGTCACAAAAATACAGGCTGAAGCAAAGCAGATACAATTTTAGATATCCATGATCCTTACATGCACAGTTGGTATTGACAAACAAATGAAAGATTGTGCATGCACTATTTAATGAATATTTGGGGCTTGATTTAAAGTCGGAGTCCATTTTGATTTTTGAGCAATGTTAAAATTAGCGATGAACAGTTTGCTTTTAGCTGGGTTCTTCCCGCCAAGTACGGATCTGAGAATGAGACATTATAGGTGATCCAAACGCGAGCTGAGATTTTCAGAAAGATGACATACAGTATGGTTTCTTTCAGATACGATCTTGGTGAGAAGATTCCAGCCAAAACTGAACCGCTCATCTCTAGTAAAAATGCGACTTCAGAAATATTTGACACACTGCCCATGTGCTCAACTTGCAGCCATATTATAAAATGAGTGCATCTTATACTTGTGGCAACTTGGCATTGGAGTGTCAGGTGACAGGTCACAGGTGTTCATATGTAAGTTCCACACTGTAGAAGCATGTCGATGCAAGAAACAAAGCCTCTTAGGTTTTGGCTTACACATACAGTTACTTTAAAATATGCCTTTTAGGAGGCACATCTTTGCACGTCCTGTAGGATCGAAACAAAATGATATACTACTAAAAATATAGACGCCAAGACATCAATGTACAAATGCATTTTGACATGCAAGTCAAAGCTGCAATTTTATGTTTAACTATATCTTTAAATGTTAGAAAAAAAATTGACAATGAAAAAATATGATTTTTTTCCAGATATATGAAATAATGTTGGTTCGACATGGATTTATGTTGATTGGAAGTCCACTGGGTGGAAAAACATCTGCAATCAAGGTCCTCGCTGGAGTTCTGCAAGACATGGCAGCAAAGGGATTGATGGATGAACATGGAGTGGATTATATTTTTATAAATCCAAAGGCCATCACCATAGGACAACTCTATGGCAGCTTTGATCCAATTTCACAGGAGTGGATTGATGGTAGGTATTTCAATTATAGCACTTCAGCATGTACAGACATCACAACATTATATCCAGTTATCTGCCTGTCTATTTCTGGATATCTAACCTCTCTGTATTCAATAAAATGAATACAAACTATTTTAGTATTAACTTCTTCAATGCTATGGTCAATTGGGACTCATCCTAAACATGTTTATTAAATGTATTAACGTCCTGAGCATTGCAGGAGTTAAAATTAGGGATGTGTGCCAACCCCCGTGTTTTGGTTTTGGTTTTGAATCTGTATCTCATTCAAGGTTTTGGATCAGGATTTGGTTTTACAAAACCACCCTTGCGTATTTTGGTTTTGATTTTGGATCTGCATTTTTTCCCCAAAAAATATATAAACAGCTAAAACCACATAATTTGGGCCTGCTTTTGTTCCTACAGTAATATTAACCTTAATAACAATCATTTTCAGGCATTTCCATGGATTTTTAACCATCTCACAGCTCACATTATTGATTTCACTATTTTTCACCAATATAGACCAAAGGCTCCAGTGAGCTGGCTGACTAATGTAAGTGGCAGAGCAGCGGCACAAATGCACGGCAGTTTAAAAAAAATTAGGACATCTATGAAACATTACCACCCAGCAGTGGCAGACAGGATGTCAGTTTAATAAACTATAATAATGTCAGTCGACAATGCCCCAAAGTGTGCAAAATGTAAAGGCAATAGGTGCAAGATGGAATTGTCCTTGGGCCCTCCCACACACTCTTATGTGGGATATTAAAAAGGACATACACAGTTTAACAAACCAAGCACTTTAGCAACAAGGACTGACACTTTTGTGTCTGAAGTCCTTGGTTTGTATGGGCCCTCACAAAACATTTTTTGGAAGGACTACCTTCAATTATTAAGGAGGAGGTTGATGATGAGGGTGCTGGTGGTGGAGATTGCATGTGCTGGTCCAAACTGCTGGTAGCTGATACTGGACTGCTTGTTATTAATTTACAAATTATTATAATTTTGTTAAAAATTGCATGAACTCGCTGCAAATGACGTAACAGGGAGGAGGTGCCTAGATGGTTAACGTCACTTCCTCTGCTAACTTTGGCTTTACAAATGGAACCAATGCCTTCACAACTGTTGTCAGAATTTAAATTTAAATAATTCCACACCAAAGACATGGCTTTTCTGGCTTTCTTTTTATCACAAACAAGAACTGCTGCCGCTGGTGGCTGATTTACGCAAACAACATCCTCATCATCAACATCCTAATTAGCGTCAAATAGGACACAAATTTTCCCTCATCCTCCTTTTGCACTTCCTCCACACTATCATCCTGATTTTCTATTATTTCACCATCTAATACTAGCACAGCCGTCATGGAGTCGGTGATCCACTGTGCAACTGGGTGACAGCTGTAATACTTACTTCCTCCATTAAAGGATTGTTTAATAGTCAATTGTTTTTTTAAATTACTACTAGCAGTAGTCTTCTTGGTCCCTTTCTGGGATGAAGATCCACTCCCAGCAGCAGCAGCAACAGGTGTAGCACTGAAGGATCCTTTAGAGGAATCACGGATAGGAGAGGGGTCAGTCATGTTTATGAAATTGGATGCAGCAGGACTACTTTTTTTATGATTGAGGATGTTGATGATGCAGGTGTTGGTGGTGAAGATTACAGGTGCTTGGATCTAACAGAGAGAAGGGAGCAGCTAGGTGATGCTGGACTGATTGTTAAGTTTTTAGCCAAAGTTTATGAATTTTGCAAACACTTTGGAATTTGATGAATGCGTAGCAAGTGACATAAGAGGGATGAGGTTCCGAGATGGTTGTCCTCTACTCACTTTTGCTTGGCAAACATTACAGATGGCTTGATAACTGTTGTCCGGATTTGGGTGGAAATAATTCCACACGTGAGAAGTGATTTTTTTTTTTGTCTTTTGCACCAGTATGACAACAATGGGCTTTTTCATACCATGGGCAACAACTGATGCCTGATTTAAACAAACAACATCTTCGGCATCAACATCCTCATCATCAACATCCTCATCATCCTTGTTAGCGCCAACTACAGAAATATCCTACTCATCCTCCTGGTGCAATTCCACAGAAGCAGTCTTGATTTCTACGTCAGCATGCTGACTTGTGCTGCTCATCCCCACATTTGCAGAGGGCACACAAACGGTGGAAGGAGGATCCTCTTCAAGTACAGTATTAGAAAGGACAGGCTCACACATGGCAACCGCGGACACACTTGGACTCCTCGGGGATCTGTAACTTATCTGAGCACACAGTTGATTCATGTGCCTTAGCGATTTTAATTTTTTTGGCACTTCTACAGCAAGAAAGGCTTACATCATCATAAGATGCAGAACCACCAGTCATAAATAAAGGCCAAGGTCTTTTTCTTTCCTTGCCACTTCGTGTAGTAAATGGCATATTGCCAATTTTTGTTTCACTGCAGCTAACTTAGTTTTTAATTTTTTTTCTTTAACACTGTAAAACATTGCTTGTTTGATTTTGCCTTAAGCCCTTGCATCGTCATCAAGACTGCTGGCAGCAGCTGCAAGACTGGTATGTGGTTCCTTCTCTCATTTGATCTTCCTCCTTATCAACAAACTTACACTGTGGTCTGGCTGGCAGTGTCACCAACAATATTTTTTTTTACACTGGAGACAAGCACCCCTGACTGAGGCAACAGCCCCTTGATGAACAACACAGACAACAACCATTAATTATGAACAACAAAGCACCCCTGCTGAGTGCAGACAGACCACCTGCAGAGTCACAAATATGTGGATAATAAACTGCGGCAGTGT
This sequence comes from Taudactylus pleione, assembly GCA_031769625.1. NCBI lineage: Eukaryota > Metazoa > Chordata > Amphibia > Anura > Myobatrachidae > Taudactylus > Taudactylus pleione. The sequence goes on from JAUIMM010000039.1 coordinate 4,264,078, forward strand.
CACCAAACAATAATAGCGCAGCTAAGTTGCTAACACACACATGCAAAAAATATTTTTTTTTTATTTTGTGGATTGATATTAATTTCATTTCACTTTAATTTTTTTTACACTGGGGAAGAGCACCTCTGAATGAGGCAGCAGCCCCTTGATGAACAACACAGACAGCACCCCTTTTTTATGGATAATAAAGCACCCCTGCAGAGCGTGGACAGACCACCTGCAGAGTCACAAATACGTGGACAATAATCTGCGGCAGTGTCACTGTACAATTATAGCGCAGCTAAGTTGCTAATGCACACACACACAAAAAAAGCACTTTTCTTTTTTTGGACACTTTATGGACAGCCCCTTTATGGACAACAAAGCAGCAGCCTTCAGGCCAAGACCCCGACTGGACACACACACTGAGTGACTTACAGTGACTGACTATGTCTGCTAGCATTTCTCCCCACAGCCAAAGTGAAAATGACGCTGATCGCAGGGACCTTTATATAATCCAAAACCCACGAGAATCAGACAGCGGGAGGATGTCTCATTTTGCCTCGTTTTTGGATCCATGTCATACAGGAAAACCAGAGCCTAGCTCGGTTCTTGTCTCGGATCTGGAAGTTCAGGTGGATCTGGTTCTCAGAGAACCTGACCCGCTCATCTCTAGTTAAAATGGGTGGAAAACTTATCCAAAAGTTCCCTCCATTGCTGGTAACTGCAGCAGGATCTGGGTAGAAGTGGGGCTTGATGACCAATCATGTCAATTGTAAAGGGTCAGGGAATAGAGGGGAGTGCACCAATAGTGCATTCTCTCCCCAATCCTCACACCCATAAATTCAGGGTACCCTCATTTGAAAGTGGGGAGTCTACTGTTCTAAAATTATGTGGATCCTGAGAAATTATTTTCTAATGATCATTGCTAGAGAATAATCCTAACTGCAGAACTAATTATGAGGTCCAATGTGGATCAAATATGACCATACAGGTGCATTGGTATGGATGACATATGTACACAACAGGGGATGCCTTATCACTACAGACAACACAGTTGCTTAGCCAGTGGGATGGTTTATTTGAGGATATATTATGTACAGCCATCTCTGAAAAGGGATTGAAGCCTCCCTAGAGGAACAAAATGGAGTCTGTGTAGTAGAATCAACACAGAGTTGGGGGAGGGTCTCTCCAATCCTGGCTTCAAAAACATTGTGGTGCCCTCATTTGAAAGAGGGGAGTCCCCTCTTTCAAATAACTCGTCCACATATTGCTTATTGTCTAGTGATCACCTGTGAGCACAAGACAATTTTACACTACACTGTGAGGGGAGTGGCGGGTGGGAGGAAGGAAGGTTTGGGCAGTATGAGCTGTAGGAGGGCAGGTGAGCTGTGTGCGGGGGCAGTGTGAGCTGTGTGCGGGGGCAGTGTGAGGAGGGCAGGGAGCCTTGAGGGGGCAGTGTAATATGTGAGTGAGGCAGTGTGAGGGGGAGCAGTGTGGGCTGCGAGAGAGGACAATGTGAGCTGTGAGTGGGGGCAGTTTTATGGGTGCAGTATTATCTGTAAGAGGGGCAGTGAGAGCTAGAATAGAGAAGTGCTACCCCCAAGTACAGAAAAGCAGGCTGTACTGAAACGTGCTTAAGTGTCACCACACTCAATGAAAAAACATAGAAAATATGCAAATGTCTATACTAGCACTAGTCAATGACAATAAATAAATTAATAAGTTTAGAATACATTCATTTTAGATGGTTATCTTGTAGTGTTCTGCTTTAATGCTTCTCATATATAAGAACATCAGAAATAAGAGGAAAACACAGGGTAATGCCCCTAATAGCATAAACAAGTTCATAAAATCATAAAACACAATCTTTGTGTACATATGAATCTGGAGTAAACATAATGGTTTGTCCACTATGTTCTTAATGGCCTGATGCTAAGTCTTCCCAGGTAATTTGCACTTACCAAAGATATTTTGATGAGCATATCAGATGAACTTTAAAATGTTTCTCTGCATATGCGGAATGGTCTTCACATGACCACTCACTTACTTGAGCAGAATGTCCACATGGTAATGGAACCGAGTAAAAAAAAACACTTGACATTGTGATACCATATTTAATTTTATACAGTATAAAAGAAGACACTCCTGCAACCGCAATAGCATATGTTGCCATAATTGTGTCTGCAACTTTATGCTAATAGCCAGAGAACAAGTTCTATGATTCCTCACGCAGCTCCTGCTGCTGACTTCCATCATCCATCCAGGCCCCCGGCCATTCACTTCAACCATGAGTCAGAAAGAGTAAGCTGGTAATAGAGTTGAAGTGAGAAATCTTTGCTGCCTAACTAATTGGGCACAAGACAGAGTGGTAACCTGTCAATGTAATACAAGTTCTGCTGAGTGGTTGGAACAGGGACCACCCATTAATAAATGTTTAGTTTCACTTATTCTCAGCAGCAAACGCAGCAAAGTGGTTAAAAAGTCAGGTATGACGGAATGGTTGGATTCAGATAGCTTCTGAATGTTCTCTTACCCCTAATAAAATAGGGCATTAAAATGAATTTGCATTCTGAAGAAACTACAAAGGTTGAAGCAATTTAGAGTCACATACATCTCACATGCTGAATTATAATTTTTTTAGCAATGCAGTACTTTGCAAATCAGAATAAGCTGTTTTAAATCCACTGCAATCTGTATACAACCCCTATAAAATTACCTGTTTTATAGCTGTATTGTTGTATACATTCAGATATGTGAATTGAAATACAGAGTGACTAAAATCGACAATGAGTGCTCTAGGATGTACTATGAGTTTGACCCACTACTATGGGATATAGTTAACTAAATGCAAGATATGCAGATTTTGCTTGAAATAAAAGTGATATTTTATTGAGTTATGGTGGTTACTGTAAATATAGCAAAGTGCTAGTAATTATGCTACATGGATTACAAACCATAAGCAATAAGCTTAAATGTACCATAGGAATCAATTTGCTAATTATTTCACAGAGAAAATGTGAAATTCCAAAATTGGCAGAGCTGATTTGCTCAATACAAAGTAAAAGTAAAAAACAATCAAGCAACCTATTTTTACTATTTTAATTTTAGTTCATTTATGTACTAGTATTTTATAAGTTACTTTCTTCTATAACATGAAGCAAGGAGCCATACGCTGTGGTCCTGATATTTGGAATCCACTTTTTCTGTTAATGTATATTAATCAATTCTTCCATATACAGTAAGAAGATAATGTTTTGCCTCAAGTCAAAAGAGCAAGTACTAAAACTTATATTTCAGCCAGGACATTTAGTCTGGGCTTCTGGGCTAAAAAACTTGGGATTGGGTGCTGCGTGAATATAAGAATGTTGTCATTGTATTATAATGCTACTTAAGTGTTGTAGAAAAGGTTTGGCAAGCAAAAATATGCAAATTGCATCCTACTGTGATGACCTTTACTCTAGGCAGGAAGAATGTGCTTAAAAATTATCATTCAATTTCATGCTTTAATTTCAGTTTTTCAGACTATGCCCGAGGCCTCCACAATTGGAAGATTTCCAGGATTCATTCTTGTGCCAAATGAGATACTACAACTCATGCTTAACAATATGTGCCTCTTCAATTCATGTCTTTTACTTATACACAAGTTAGCTTTTTAAGAATACAACTATACTGTACATATAAAATTAATTTACTGCAGAATTTTTTCTAATACTAAACAAAATACTATACTAATATATACTTCTAATTCTATTGGAAGTGCTAAACTAGTACTAAACCAAACTAAGGGAGAATTCATTTCTGAGTGATGCAGATGGAGTGCCGCCAGACTGTAGGGTGAAGAAATTGGTGATCAATGTCATTTTTCCCATCAAGGTGCAGAGGAAACTGAACAAAAATTGCCTACTGTATTAAAAGGTAATATGTGCAGTCAGGAACCATGGTGATGTCCAGCTGTACATTGCTCAGGATTTAATAACCCTGGTTAGCTGTAATTCTGAAGAGTATGGCATAGAAGGTCTGAACTTTCTTGCATACCAGTATTATTTTCCAAGCACTAGTGCAACTATAGTTAATTAGTCACCTAAGCAATAGATCAGCAGCCTACAATTCATTTAATTTATTTTAAGGTCCAGGTATTATTATTATTATTATTATTATTATATTATATTATTATTATGGATTTGGAGTTTTGCTGAGCCTTCTATTACTCCTACAGTGTAGGCTAGTGTGCACAATACACACTTGTATGTCTTCTCGGTAAGTAAATATACTAGAATGATGTCTAGGTGCAACCAATAATAAATATATGTATGAATGACACAACAAATGGCACTCATACAATTTAGTGTAAACCAGTAGTACACACATACTGTATGATAGTGGTTATACCACAGAAATACATTCCTTTATTGAGATTAAAAGTCCTTTGATGAGTGTTCGCACAATGGATGCTTCCAGTTCTTATTTCCTTATGGACATGTACCATCGAGAAACCTCAGTAGTGTAGTACATCCTACTGAATTGGTTTGTAGTGAGATTTCACCCAGTGTGAACGTGCATAAATCGTAGTGATAGATGCTGTGGAAATAGGGTATTCTATCACCAGGTCCAAGTAGTAGCAACACACTATTGGGCATACTACAGTACTTATGTTGACACACTCACACTAATTTGCATTGTATAATGATATGACCACTAAGAGCATTCAGTCACCATGGAAACAAAATAACAACTAGGGGGTCAATGAAATTGGAATTTGTACACTGAAGTGACTATTTCTATTTGCGTGTCTGGAATAATCCCGCCCACAGGAGATTTTAATTAAATTCAGGTCACTGCCAGTTGCCGGATTTGGACTTTGTAAAAAACTGATGTATACCCCACCGGGGTTCTAGTATGAATACTAGGTTTTATTTATTCTAGAGTGAAGTTAGTGTTTTATGTTTTTATAGGATTACATTTTGGTCATTTCCTGGCAGGGACAATTGGCCTATAACCACATAAAAGGAGATTGCACCCAACTAATAACAATAACCTTTCAACTAAGCTGTTGTTCTTTCTGCCACACTAACAAAGCTATAATCAAAAGACAACAAAAATGGGATGGGAGGGATATCCAGAAAAGATGGAAGTGTTACCAACCAACAGGCACTAATATAACAACCACGAACACACCCTTCGACACCATAAAGTCTACATTCAAAATAACCAATGTAAATAATCAGACACCCTGCTCAAACACAATATGATGTCTTCCACTTCTCTGAGTTAATATGCACAGCACATTTGGCAGTACCTGGTTATCCACTGGGCATATATATCTATATCTATATATATATATATATATATATATATCATCCTACACATGTCTGTATGTCTTGACAAAGATTCCTGAGAATTGAAGAGTGTTGACAGAGGTGTGAGCAGCCTGTGAGGTTCCGGGCTTGTTGTGGATGCAGGGTGGTAATATGAGCAGACACTGAAGCAGGTTTAAAAGTAAATCTGGAGATTTTAATGAGTGGCTTAACAGACATCAATGTTGTAAAACAGAAAGTCCGGGTATAACACTAAAGTGCACTTGGGAGCTGTAGTGAGGCAAATAGGAAAAAGTCCAGTTAGTGACAGGCAATGGAAAATGTCCAGGTAGTGACTGGTTAATAGAAAATGTCCAGGTAGTGGCAGACAAGGGGAACTGTCCAGGTGGTGACTGATTAATGAAGAATGCAGACTTGAGGAAGAATTATCCAGCAGAGTGTCAGTGGAGGCAAGGTGCAGGGTGAACAGCAGGACTCAGGTACTCAGACAAGGGGAAGGTAATGGAGGATGCAGGGTAGTCCAGCGGGGTTGGAACAGACAAGCAGGCAGGCAGGTAGCATTTCACAGGTAACAGGTGGTGATCACAGGGAACTCTCTCTCAGCTATGCTGAGAAACACATTTCACTGGCAATGAAGTGAGGCTCTGAACCTCCCTAAATACCAAGTGCTGTACCATGACTGGCCAGAGAGAGCATGTAACAAACTAGGATTGGGCGAGGAAATCACATGGCTGGAGGCAAGATGGCGGCGCCAATGCCAAACAGAATGGAAGCACTGCCAGGCCTCACCAGCCCAACGTGACAGCATGCCCACACAGAGCCATGCACAGCCAATGCCCCTCACCACACACCAGCACCACTGCCCCCTGCTACAGTGACCTCAAAGGTAATACCCGTCGACCACCATTCTCGAGAAACCCTGGTCGTGTCACAGCCACTCATTCCACTAAGACTATGAGGAGTAGTAGAAACATTTATGTGCATGATACAATGCTAATGAGTGTGAGTGTTTCAACATCACGGGTATGCCCATCAGTGTGTGGCTTATACTTTGACCTGATGATAGAATACCCTATTTCCACAGCATCTTTCACTATGATTTATGCATGTTCATGGGTGGAATTTCACCACAAACCAATTGAGAAGCCCATACTACACTACTGAGGTTTCTCTTTCTTACATGTCCACAGGGAAAGATTAATACTTTTAGAGGCCGTAAACAATTGAAAGATTTTTGTGCCCCTATATATATTTTGCTCCCCCCCCAAAAAACAAAAGAATAGTTATCTCTAAAATTCTCACCCCCCCCATCTGGCAACACTGTACTGAGCACCACTGCACATACTCTCAGTGGACCATTGAATAGGATAGCCGACATGGCTAAGACAAGAATGATTATGTGAGCCTCGGTGGGCCGTGTGGCAGTTTACAAGTTACCAAATTCTAATTTTGTTGTATACCCAAGATTGATGTTGTTCATTACACTCTACTATTACTATTTTGTTATTATTTTTATTATTGTATGTAGCCCCTATTTGAGGAACCTGGTTCAGCTGCAACATTTGCAGTTTTGCACCATATGGTCCATGGTAAATCCGGCAATGCAAAATTTCTGTGGTGCCCCCAATCCCTTGATGCCCTAAGCATGTGCTTATTTTCCTTAATGGTTAATCCAGCCCTGCATGTACATAAGGAAATAAGAATGATGAATGATGCGAATAGTCAACAAATGACTTTTATTCTGAATAAATGTGACATAACCACTATCATATGTGTTTACTGTTGGTTTATATTGTATGAGTACCATTTAATGTGTTATTCCCACTTTTTTGATTGGTTGTGTTCTAGTTTGAAATAAGGAGACATTTCTGGAGTGATAGATATAAAGGCAGCTTTGGTCCATCTTTGAAAACTGATAATATCTTGTTTATTGAGTTCTGAAATTTAGTGGCTGCCTGTTAAACAATTCAGATAGGTGGTGCAGAAAATAAATTGTGTTCCACGGTAATGCCTATTTTTTCACCTCTATTGAAAATAATTGTATTCAAAACTAAACTAATTTTTGATTAAAAATTTTGTAGAACAAAAATCCTTTAGTGCAGCTCCAAAAGGTGGTGTTCATTAGATTAAGAACCTCTTTTAGATTTCTACTTAAATCAATTTGTGGGGCATACTCATTTCCATGTGTGCCATGTATGTAAACATTTTATAAATATTTAATTAGATTTAAGCATAGTTATACTTGCATTCCATTGTACCTGGAGAGGTGGAATAGGGGTAAGCAAGGGTTAGCTGAGTACAGTTAGGGCATCTACATGTAAGTATTCCCCATCCACTAGAGATGCAACCTAAAGAGGTTTGGAAGCATCCCCATATACACATTTTAGGAGGCGTATCTATTGCAGGTCTCATCATTTGTGGGGATGATGATAATAAGGACTCCAGCAGCACTATCTATCAGTTTCTTGTTTGTGTATAGATCCCTCCAGCAGGTAGTTTATTAGAATCATGGCTGTATTTAGCCAAGTTGCAAACTTCTATGCAAATTTCTTATTTAGAATTTCCATGTGGCTTATCCCAGGAAAAAAAAGAATGATATTGTCATTCCAGGCAGTAAATGATGTGTGTGTGTGCATTTAATTACATTTTATAGAGAAAATGCGACTTTCGCATTTACTGTGTTCTACTTACTGGAATGACTTGCCCTCTATTAACCCTGCTGTTTCTACTATTTGTTTGTACTGTTTGGGTCAATGTTACCCATTCCTTACTTTTTTTTATAATTTTAAGAAAAATATGTTTCCTAAAATATTAGTACATGAGGTCAATACACTCTTAACAAACAGAGGATAAAATACGTAATAAAGTAAAAAATATTTGAAATTAAACACACACTAGAAAATTTGTCATTATGTTAAAAAAATTAGAATGAAACAAATAAACACACTATAAAATGTCATGAAGCAAAAAAAAAAAAAAAAGAAAACATTACAGGTAATTGAAACGTTCGTAATGCATTTCAGATTTTTATGTTTATTTACAAATTTGAAAAGAAGTAAGTAACATGTGACTTGCAAAAATGTTTCTTAGAACTGGTATAGTTGTATAACTGTTATTTGTAGACTTGAATATGACCTCAAATGCACTCTTTACGTCATTTATTTCTGCATGGCATATCTTGTATCACCTGGAGCATTTTTATAACATTTGCAGATGACAGTCTTCAACGTTGTTGCATTGGAACCAATTTCCACTGAATGTTACACTTTTATTAATGTACTGTGCATATGCAACTGGATTGCATAACATTGTCATTGTTTTGCTGTCTTCTCCTTCTCAATCTTGCTGCTCCTCCAAGTTTGCTGATTGTAGCCTGTCTCTAGCAATACTTTGTGCTGAACATCATAAAAAGCCATAAATTGCCCCTGGTAACTACAGTATCTCGCCAGAATTTGAAAATGAATAAAAAAATAGATAATGCCCTAAATTTGTACCCCCTTCCCTGTGCAAGATGAGTAATAAATGTAATCTGTGGTGATTCCATGCACCTGGGTTTGCATTGGTGTGCCTTATCCAAGCAAAAGAGCATGGATTTGAGGTTACAAGCAGAGTTGTTCGCCTTGGTCAATAAGGGGAAAAGTTGGACTTGCCTAGTTTTGCAGCTCCAAACAAGACTGAAATTGCAAGCTTATTAATATGATTTGAGGGAATATGTGGGGTGTTCCTTGATTTGCAGAACAGCATATAACAGTAACAACATCTGGAAAATGGGCAATGTGTATTCAGATCAATTGTTTGCAGCAGCAACACTATGGCGCTCAAAATTCAAGGCGATTCCTAAAGTTTGGTGCAAAACATTAATTTGTGTCAGTATTTTGGTGAATAGGCATGAATAGAATTTCTAGGTATATAGATATCTCTAGCAGTACATGATGAGTTATGTAAAAGATAATGACCAAGGATATGCCAGGCAATCCACAAAATACACAATCTACATCAAAGTGTTTAGTTCTGATTAGCAAATTTATCATACTATTAGAAATACAGATAACTACTGTCAATCCATGCTGGTTACCTGCAACCAAAAAATGAAGCATTTAACTGACTGAACTTTAAAATGCCGAAACTAGCTGAAAGGTGGACCAGGTGCTTCTAAATGAGATTAATGAAGAGCAATTGATTATTTTCAGGTAAATACATTGCAGAATCTTTTAATTTGGATTGTGCAAAGCTTTATCAATTCAAAGAAAAGAGATTACAGGTATATATCAATATTTCTCTGGCAAAGTGAAGCTTATTGAGAATTATTCCATCTGCTTCAGAGGCTTAATGTATTTTTAATGTTGAAATGATCAGATAAAAACTGTTACTTGGCGACCTGTTGGGTACAAAATTTAATGCTAATCAAACATTTATGGAAGAGTATTGAGTTATTACAATACAATTAAGCTGGCTAGTAATCATTTGTGCGGAAATATATTTCTCACTTCCCATAGCTACTAAGCAAGAGTGTAATGGCTATATCATTAGAATGTACAGTTAACTTCCAACTAGTCATGGAACATTCTACAGTATTGTATAAGCAATGCACATTGTATGAAGGAATAGTACATCATATGTGTTTGATTATTTATGTAGTCATTTAAAAAGTAAAACATTAAAATATAATTAAAAGGCTATTTTAGAGGCATCTACCCATGCAAATACTTCCATCTATTCTGTAATCTCAGCAAGTTGTTAATCTCTGTGAAAATTAACAGAGGTGTCTTGAATGCACTGAGACAAAACAAATTACTATTACAATGATGAGAAATACTGTAGGTAGAAATAGGAAATATTATGAAGATCCAGAAATTATATTTGCCCAAATTTTGCAGAATTTCGGCTGAAAAATTTTGAACCGGGCCAAGATTATTATTTTTTTTCATTTTTTTTGGTGATTCTGTTTGCAATTGATTCTTCTCACAATAGCACATTGGTTACTATTATTGCCTCACATTGTTGAGGTTGTGGGTTTCTTTTCAGACCAAAGCCTTATCTATGTGGAGTATTAATGCTCTCCCTGTGTTTGCAAAGATTTCCACCTGGTGCTTCACTTTCCTTCACTTCTGCAACAAACAGAAAATAAAACATTTGTAGTTTTGGGGTGTTTGTGTGCTAGGATTGTTCCACTGTACTTTTTCACTCATTATATGTCAAGTAATAATGGTTGGCAGCTATAGCTTTTTTTGGACATTTTCCTGTGGAATTAGTACAAACATTAACTAATGACTCAGAACTTACAGTTTGTACTTTGTAATTATCACCAAGGTGCAGCTTTTTCCTCAGATCAATCAACATGTACATCATCATCAGAACATCATCATCAGCAATGTTGGATGTACAACTAACATGTTTATCTTTATTTTTGGAGCTGCCATTTCATCAACCAGAGGAGGTGATATTGCTTTTCCATATTTTGGATAAGGGCCAACTTTCCAAGCTTTGTTTGAGGACAACCTTGGAACAAAAGTTCAGTTGAGGATGCCCAGGAATCAAAGCTTGGGATGTTGGTTTTGATCCAACATAGGGGACAGCGTCATAAAATAGACATGTTAATTATACATCTAGTGTTGTCCTCTTTGTTGAAGGTGGTGGGGATGATGATGATATGCATGTTGATACTTGAAGGAATGAAGTCATAATCATTTAATGCCTGTAATAATTCAGTAGGAAAATTCCAAACCAGCCACGGCTATTGCCAAATACCATCACTATTGGAAGTATTAGATGGAGAAAAAAACTACAGCCAATGCATCCAAGAGCCTTTAAATAACCTCCCACTTACCAAACATCCTAGCTTTAGAAATTATGCCTTTCAAGTTTGTTGAATCTACATTGGTAGATTTTGCAGAACCGAGATGGTACCTACCTAGTTTGTATTATTTTTCAATTAAAGTTGTACTAGTTTGTTCACACTGACACTAAATAACTCTAACATTTTTACTTTTATGCTCCCTCTTTATTTTGATTGTGTTGTACTGTCTATACCCACAGAGATTGTAGCTGGTTTATAAGATGTCACCAATACAAATCAGAGCTAATATCCTGTGAAACTGGAGCAAGTCACAGCAAATCCCAATTCAAAAATAAAATGTAAAGAAAATAAATTTCAAGAATTGCACCAATCAGTGTATCTGGATCTTCTTACAACTCTAGTTTCTAGTAACTCACTGGAATTCCTTGTAACCAAGCATACCTATAATTGTACTTAAAGTATGGTCTGTAAAAATTGAGAGGTGGCCATACAATTATAGCAAGTGCTCTTTTCATGTGAAGCCTTTTGCATCAGCTCATTTACATAAAACGCCTGATCTTAAAGTTACATATATAGGTTCTACTTTAGGTATGCAACCTGTGAATGCCATCAATCAGTATATGATCAGGAGAGAGACTAGTTGCAGCAAGCAAGCTTTAATATGTTTTGTGCATAAGATCTTCCTGCTCAACTTGTCTCTATTTATTAAAGTGTTTTGACATATGCCATGTGAGGATAAGCATGTTTGCTGTTACTTCGTCCACTAAGCTGCACCCTTTTATCTCCAATGTTGACTGAAAACAAAATTTAAACTCATCACTTTTTATCTAGTACATTGAATGTAGATGACTTCAATAAATGTATGTCTCTGGTCCCTTCAATCTAAACAAAAATATATTATTTTTAGATTTTCAGCCTAAAATAGTGATGCCACTTGTGAGTATTAATATAATGACAGCAATCTATCAAAGTACTTTTAGTTTCCATGAGTTATTACTTTAGTCTATTTTTGCCCTTTCTAAGTAAAATGCATTTTTTTCTCATTTTCACTTCTTCCACAACAGAGTAGCATACTTTTTTAATGAAAACACAACTTTCATTGCTAATTAAGGGGTCTATGTATTAATAATCATGGTACTACCATGATTATTATGTATCCATCTTGCCAGTAATATTTTACATTTTTAATGGAAATATCCCCGCTATGTACCAAGGGGAACTCGCAGGGACAGCATTTGTGGTAACCACTGTCCCTGCGAGTTATGTCCCAGGAATTTAGGAAGTGAAAGACTTACCCGAGTGTCAGCTTCTAAAGCTGGCTGGGGGCTGCAGGGGAGAGATCGAAAGATCTCTCTCCTGCACTTGGAGCCTCCATAGGCTTACTGTAGTTTACACCATCTGAAGATGATGTAAACTACCGGGACTAAACTCCGAAAAGCTTCGCTTTTTGGAGTTTAGTACATAGGAGTCAGATCATAGTCCCCATTGACAATAATGGGGACTGTCATCTGAAGTGCTAATTAGCACTCTGCCAGAGATTTCTGTGAAATCTCCTGCATTGTGCTATTAGAACATAGCAACAATACATAAAATTATGCAGAGACTACAATTTCTGCATAATTTTATGTAAAAATCAGCTTGATACATATGCAGCTAAATGTAGCTAGTTTTGCAATTATACACATGTAGATATGAGCAAAATTTTAAAACTGGCGAGCAAAATATTTACCTCATTCCATATTTGGCCAACATGTTTTGTATGCTTTGATCATGGCATTTGGCTTTAAAAGCTCTAAAATAGCCACTCTAAACAACAGTATGAATTAACCATGTTTCCCCAATATATTTATAGACTAAATGCCATAAAATGCAAATTTACAAACACATTAACGGCAGAAGTGGAATGTAAAAATTGTATTGGCGGAACTTTGTAACTCTGCAAATGTCCCGCTCCACATAACCCCCCTAATCTTTGGTGGCCAGGGTATAGCTGATATTCAATGCATCCACGATATACTTACTGCCTGCTCCCTCACTCTGCCGCTAGTATTTATGTATGTACTGTATGTTAAACCAGTCTATCAAGTTTCCTTCCTAATGCTATGAACAAATTAGAGTGCTACAGCTCCCATAAACTCTTCCCTATAGCTAAAAGAAAAAGCCAGAGTAGGAAATTGGTGTTGAGAGGAGGTTTAAGACAATGGTCCACACTCTGACTGCCAATTCCCCCGGCACACTCTGACTGCCGATTCCCCCGGCACACTCCGACTGCCGTTCATCCGGCACACTCTGACTGCCAATTCCCCCGGCACACTCCGACTGCCGATCACCCGGCACAAACTGGCTGCCAATCAACTGGGTCTTATGTACCCTACAGAGAGAACAACCAGGGTAAGGGGATAATCAGGGACATCAATTGATCTCTATTTTAAAATCTGCTACTGCAGTGCTCACTGTTTTGTAAATATAGGGTGATGCTCCTTTGGCTGTTCTATGATCTCTCATAAATACTGTACAGTACATACTATAATGCCAGTCACATTAAAGGAAGATTAAGCAACCTTTCTAATAATTTAAAAGAAGATGACCATGTCACTTATGGAAGAAGAAAATAAGTTAATTATTTATTATACTTTCCATATTTAACAGTCATTTCATGTATTTGAGGCTCGTTACAAAGATGACAGGTAGACTTTATTTTTCCTTACCTGTCAAACCATTTCTCCTTTTCATTCAGTGTAAACACACACAAAGAGATTCATCCCTTCCTTCTATTTACCTTCTATTTATTTGTGCACTGATGTGGGTCTGTGTGTCTTTAAAACAAAGGCAGCTATAACATGCATTGTTTTTAACTGTGAATGATACAAAATATCAAATAGTAATTGCTCAATCTATTCTTTGATATGCATGCTTAGGAGAATACAGACAAAAAGAATTAAATGTAAATTGTTCCACTATTCATGAGTGTCTGGCAGATGCCAGGCTGCGACATAACTGTTTATATTTGCAGGGAACTGATAACCCTTATCATAGAGACGCAATGCATATCTTGCTCTTCCGATAAACTCCAAGGCTTCAGGCCAGAGTGATGCAATAAAAGAGCACATTTTTGTTCCAGAGAATTTGTAATTCTACTGTCAGAAATAATGAAATTTAAGTGTCTCTCTGAAAAGTACTGAGCTTATTCTGAAATATAATTTTGTATTATTTTAGGAAGCTATAAAAAAGGAGAAAGAAAATCAAACTTGGGGTTGAACTAATGTATAAAGGACAAGTAAAGGTTAAAAGGGTATTAATGAAAGTTTCAAAGAGAATGTGTACCTGGGACAGATAGATAAGGCAAGAAAATGGTGCTTCCTGGCTCAGTAAATGATGTGAAGCATTGATAGTATGAGTTGAGATTGTTGCCAATGTGAAAATAATGGTCCATATTATCAATGGCAGACAGTTTGAGGAAACAAATTTGCAGGGTGTGCAGTTCTGAAAGGGAAAGGATGTGTATAATCCCTTATCTTCTTATGTGGTTAAGGTGACAAATCAATACTTTGGGCATGGTTCTAAAGGCCTGTCCTCAAGAACAGTTTTGCAACTTGAGAAATCTCTTTGCTACATTACTTCTGATGTCCACAAAGACAGCAGTAATATAACACACTCTGGAGAAGAATGGTGAAGTTATAATTCTCTCAATCTTGAGATACTTTTCATATCATGGAACATACTGTAGCTCCAGAAACTACTCTTCGAGATGAACCCTTAAGAGTTATGATCAAGGCATTATTGCCTAAAATGAAGCACTGCATCTACTAATAATTGACCAATACAAACTGCATTCTGCACCCATTTATGTGGTGATGTGCGTCATAGTGCATAATTCAAAGTTGTATGCTAATGCCGCTGCTGCATCTGTTTATGCAACAGCTATACAAAAATATGCAAATGTCACAGAGATTGGAAGATGTATTGACATGCCTACTGGTGGCTTTGCAAATCCAAGCATCTGCTTACAAAGACCTAGCATCGGTTACAGATCATTCGATTATTGCAGTCCTGCGTGAGCTTATGGTTCCACAAAATGGCAGTGGGAGCCATATTTCTTGCTTATGCAATTGCAGATGCAGGATGTGTGCCCCCGAAATGGTCATGACACGCCTGCATTGTATGCCACCACACCCTATTACCTCCCCCAAATGCTCCATGACTGTCATTGCCACTGTGAGCAAAAGTTGCTGTGAGCGACTATGGGAATGTATCAGATGCATGTGCAGATTGCTGATAATCGCTCAACTGCAAAAACATCGGCATAGTGTCCAACTCTGTATCAGGCCCTAATAATTGTCTTAAAAGAACACTACAGCATAAAGCAAGACAAAAGATAGCAATCAATGAATATTGAATATGTTGTACACTGGGGAGAAAAACAGAAATATTTTTCCATCAATATTGGTGACTCTAATATAAGAAATGGTATGTACAGAAAAATATTACTCACTCTTTTTATTATTCCAGGTGTTTTGGCCAATGTGTTTCGAAGTCATGCTACGTGCAGCAGAAAAAGTAGGAAATGGTGCATATTCGATGGGCCAGTAGATGCAGTGTGGGTGGAAAATATGAACACTGTTTTAGATGATAACAAGAAGGTATGCCTAATTAATGATATTGATCTTCAAATGTACTTTATATATTAGAATATTACTGACACATTTCACAAGCCATATTAATAATTTTTGGCTAAAGGTTTAAATATCCTACTTAAAGAACATTAATAAAAGCACAATATGTATCATCTTAAATTGAAGCCTTGGGGTGGGGGTTCTAAAGGTCATTCATGAATATTAGGAAACTGTTATGTACACATAACGGTGTAATAGTATCTTGTATTCTATATGGGAAACACATGAACAGTTACAGTATAATATCTTTCAGTTATTTGATATATATATATTTTTCCATCTTTAGCTCTGCCTGATGAGTGGAGAAATAATTCAAATGAGTCCCCAGCAGAACATGATTTTTGAGGTGCTAGATCTTGAGCAAGCATCTCCAGCTACAGTGAGTAGGTAGGTGATATGTGCTTTGGAATGATCGTCAAAATGACTCTACAATGCATGGAGAACCTGTGATCGTTTATGTATAATTTGGCTACAATATCTTTGTTATTATTAAAGCGCCTTCTGAAACTTATGGCTAGAAAATCTTGTCAACATTGAAAATTAACTATATTTAAGAATCTAACTCCTTGATGTATAGTGCACTGAAATAAGGTTTAAAACAGGGGCGTATCTATAATGGGTGCAGGGTTTTCGGTAGACATCGGCCCCTGGGTCCAGAGGGGCCTGCTTAGCACACCATGCACACATATTTCCTAATACTTACCGCTCCAAAGTCCCACGTCGGGTGTCACAGCGCTGCACAAAATGCCTGGAAAATGGCTGCCATGGCCATTTTCCCGGTGTTTGTGCATGTGCAGTGAGGAAATCGCAGGGAAAATGGCAGCTGCACCATTCTCCCGGTGACCTGCACATGTGCAGAAGACTCTGGGCACAGACTAGTGCCTAGAGTCTATTTCTTCATTCAGTCCACTGCCAGATGCCGGAGAGAGAGGAGGGGGCTCCGGACGGGGAATGAACATGGGCCCCCTCCTCTCTTAATATGACCCTGGTTTAAAATTAGAAGTGAGCAAGGCAACGGGCATTGGTTACAAAAATGTTAAATAATAGGATGACAATGTGTCAACCTGAAAAAGTAAGTGTTATGCTGACACATGGGCGCTGGGACACTATAACAGCTGCAGCTGGGTGGTCTGAGGTGTCACCCTATAACACCACAACAAAACAGAAATATCAAATAGGTGACAACTCAAATGCGCTAGTGACACCACAATAAATGTGTCAACCTATTTGGGTTAGTTTTACAAATTTGGGTCAATTTATAAACCTGGCATTGGTGCACAATGATTAGTCAGAAGTTTGTCATTCAAACTGTGGTCAGTAGAGGAAGCAACCACAGAAGAGAAACAAAAATTAGGGGTATAATGTTCAGTATCTGAGATGTAAACAGGACAAGATTCAATTTAAATAAGCAGCCAATTAACTTGACAGGAAAAAAAGTTCTACCAAAGACAATTTACAAAAAAAAAATACATAAGGCTGGTGCAAGCATGGCGGTGCACGCAATGGTGGCATCTAAAGAATCAATGGCGGTGTTACAGCATGCAAAGATTCTGAAAGTGGGAGTCTCAGTCCGTATACAGTTAGATGCAGGCTACTACCACCAGGGGAAGACAGATGCTAGCATTTGTATATTATCGCAGCCATGACTGACGCAAGGACCAGCATCCACCTTTGAATCAGGGCCACAGTCTGAATCCATCTTCTTATTTCTACAGAAACCTGTCTTCGCTAACTCCAAACAAAGCGTTAAGATGATGCTATGATCATTAATCTTTTTTCAATTACCTTTACCTTTGTAATTCTTTATACTTATGTATAATATTGCATTTTTAAAATGTTATCTGATTAAAACATTCTTCTAGTATTCCTCGGGGACGAATGTGACCTTAAAAGATATATTAATGTTTTTGCAGTTGAGAGATTATGTTCCACTATTGTCATCTCTTTATGTTTAAAGGTGGATTTGAATAATACAACATAAGGTCTTGAATTTTTTATTAGTTCTTGCATGCTTTTTTCAGGTAAACAATGCAGATCGGGTAACATTTAATGGCGATGCACATTGGAGCTGTGAAATTGTGGTTTACAATTTAAATAATGTTTAAAACAGCTGTTTTGAAACTGTGCAGTTGTGTGGCATCATCTGAGACTTATCCCAGTAATGCTTTTTATTTATTTTTTTGCAAATGATGTGTGTAGGAAAATCTTCCTATATTTAAATCTATTTTTTTAGTAACTATCTATTGATCCACCTCTTCCAGCATATTATTTCGTTAACTTTATGTGTGTGCAATTTCTGTACATACACGTACATATAGGTATACGTGCCCATCTCATTTATTTATATGTGCATATATATTGAGAATAGTATGCTTCACTGTGTGATACCTATCACCATACATACGGCTCTTAAACTGCTATAAGAGCTATGTTATATTTATGTTGTATTATGTAGTTGATTTGTTTAATCTGTCCATCCCACCACTGCCAAAAGATTGTATGGTACCAAAAACAGAAACCGGAAGTGCCTACCAGAATCGAAGGTGTCCAACCAGAATTACCAAAACCGGAAGTGACAAAACCGGAAGTATAACACCAAAATCTGGAAGTGTCACATTGAAAACAGGAAGTGCCAAAACCAGAAGTGCCATTGTTAAAAACGTAAGTTTCAAGTGGAGACATCATAAGTGAAGGATTTTTAACCCTGCATCAGGTGCACCTCTGGGACTCCCAGGTTCAGGCGCAGTGCGCCTGACAGGCGCCTGTTATAAAATCGTCATTAGCACCTAATTAACTCAATCCTAATGCTTTTAAAGTGATCAGTGACCTTCATTAGGGTGTACAAAGAGAGAATATATGGAAATCTGATTCACAAAACCACAGTTATTAACCGTAAAGCAAGTAAAACAAAAAATACTAAAGTTTAAGAGGTGCAGTGTGCCTAAGAGGCCACCCTGGACAAACCTACATATTTCCGCAAAATACCCTTTGTAACTTTCATTCATAAAATTAGCAAAATACACAAAATTGTGAGAAAATAAAAAGTCAAAAGTCAGACGAGTTCGGGCACAATGAGCCAGGAAGGTTATTACTGTACTCCACGCAGGCGGCAGGAAAACTGACTAGAGGGGTTTTCTAAAAGCACCTAGAGATAGGAAGGTACTAGGAGGGGCAGGCTCCTGCGCCCCCTAGCGGCGGAGATGTGAATAAGAACAGCTTTGTGGCGCCTTTCAGGCCAGCTGCACCTGATGCAGGGTTTAGGACGATGCATAGGATCAGCACAAGGACGCACGCAGCACATTGGATCACTAAGTGCTGTAGTGGCCATCACAAGTGTGTATCAATTTGCCAGCAAACCCTCTTCAACCCTATTAGCAGTGGCGTAACTATGGAGGGTGCAGGGGGTGCGGTTGCTATGGGGCCCGGCGGCTTAAGGGGCCCGCCGGCCCAGCGATCGCACCCCCTGCACTTTCCATATGCCGGGTGCTCGCTGAGATTGTGTTACCAGCGGACGCCCGACTCCCACTCAAACCCCCGGCGGCAGCCGGAGGACGGAGCTCACTCCGTCTTCCGGGTCCCGCAATACACTATGGGAGTGACGTCATGACATCACTCCCATAGTGCCGAGGAGCGGACGCCGGGGACGGAGCTCAGGAATGAGCTCCGTCTTCCGGGTCCCGCAGTGCACTATGGGAGTGACGTCATGATGTCACTCTCATAGTGCTGAGGAGCGGGCGACGGGGCGGTCGGTGGCTTCACAGGAGCTGGGATAAGGTACGTTTTTTTTTGTTTGTTTTGTGTGTGCGCACGTGCCCGTGCGCGTGGGGAGAAGTTACTGGGATCTCACTACTGGGGGCATTACAGAGGGCTCACTACAGGGGGTCGCTACTGGGGGCTCACTACTGGGGGCAGCTACTGGGGGCATTATAGGGGGTTTACTACAGGGGGCTCACTATTGGGGGAAGCTACAGGAGGTCACTACTGGGGTCTCACTACTGGGGGCAGCTACAGGGGGTCGCTACTGGGGGCTCACTACTGGGGGCAGCTACAGGGGCTCACTACTGGGGGCATTACAGGGGGCTCACTACTGGGGGCAACTACAGGGGGCTAACTACTGGGGGAAGCTACAGGGGGTCACTACTGGGGGCAGCTACAGGGGGTCACTACAGGGGGCTCACTACTGGGGCAGTTACTGGGGTCTCACTACTGGGGGCAGCTACAGGGGCTCACTACTGGGGGCAGCTACAGGGGGTCACTACTGGGGGCAGCTACAGGAGGTCACTACTGGGGCAGCTACAGGGGATCACTACAGGGGGCTCACTACTGGGGGCAGCTACACAGGGCTCACTACTGGGGGCAGCTACAAGGGGCTCACTATTGGGGGCATTACAGGGGGCTCACTACTGGGGGCAATTACAAGGGGCTCTCTACTGGGGGCATTACAGGGGGCTCACTACTGGGGGCATTACAGGGGGCTCATTACTGGGGGCAACTACAGGGGGCTCACTACTGGGGGCACTGCGTAAGGGGCACCATTACAGTGAGCATTGCATAAGGGGCACCATTACAGTGGGCATTTAATGTTTTAGGGGAACTACTGTGGTTATTGTGTAAGACCTAAGTTAGGGGGGGGCCTTAAAAATGTTGCTATGGGGCCCAAAAAGTTCTAGTTACGCCCCTGCCTATTAGCTGACTACGGTTGAAGTGTCTGTACCCAGAGTTGAGAGTTGCATACTTTACCGCACACTCCAGGATCAAATGACCAGATGCTAAACCAGCCACTCATCTGGTTCTGGGTGAGTACTGCACTTTATTTAGGCTATCATACAGTACCACAGAAGGAAGATACAGTGCCATACACATGTACAGTGCCACTATACTGGAGCTTATCCTCCCCACTTTCTGGACATTAATGTTTGATTACGTAAGTACCACTTTATGTTGTGTATCGGTACTAGGAGATTATAAAGCGAACATATTTAGATGTACTTTATTCATAATACTGTTTCTCTTAACAATTTTATTCCTGTTTACACTATATGTAACTTGTTATGCCTTTTAATAAAATATTTTTATTGCACTTAATCTATGGTATATTGTCATTTATTATTATTATTATTATTATTATTATTATTATTATTATTATTATTATTATTACTATTATATATATATATATATAAAATCTGCCCCGGCACTCCCAGGCACCTACCAACTTCAGGCGCATATGTATATATGTATATATATATATATATATATATATATACATATATATATATATATACATATATATATGTGTGTGTGTGTGTCAATTTTATTTTACTTATGTGATTTATGCCAGTCAATACTGCACAAAGTAAATAAAGCCATTACATTTTAATTGAGGCTGCGCTAAGAGTCCCACAAACACCATATACTTAATTATAGCAATCTTTTATCATACTGTACAAACAAGGTATGTAAGACATGCATTGGGAAAATAATGTATATAGGACATATATTTCATGTGAAACACTGTTTTTTTTTATTTGGTATTTTGAGGTCCAGCCAATATCATAATACAGATTGAAAAAGTTGTATTGAAACAACCAATAAATCATATAATCTAAGCTTTACTAAGCTTATTGATGTTCTGTATTAAAATTGTCTTCCTGGCTCACAAAGTGATGAGATCAGTAATCTTATAATTAGCAGGCGTTCGTCTAGTTCAATCAATAGCTTTGCACTAGTGGACATTTTAATGTAATCACATTTTATTAGCTTTCAATTGTATATTTAGAGAAAATGCTATCTAGATTTTTATTTATTAAATAACAATAGGAAAACACACAAAATATTTTTTTCCCATCAACTAACTAAGCTTAAATAAAGATTTGTATTAAGTAGATTGTAAGGAACATTATTTAGAGGGTTTGATATGCTAGATGTGATTATTTATAGGGTTTAATATGCTAGATGTGGCTATTTTTAGAGTTTTACATGCTAGATATACAATACAAACATGTGGTCAATCTTACTGTACCAAATTGTGGCAATTTTCTAACCAACCCTTAAAGTTGAAATAAACCCAAAAAATTTTAACGCTACACAAAAGGCATATTTTGATACATCTTAAACTGAACCAATACTACAAAACACTAACACCAAGATATCCGCTTACGCTAGGTGTCTGCCATTATAATTGCTCTCAGAGTAGCATGTGTTGAGATTAAATACGGCCAAATACTTTCAACATTGTTCAAAATGTGTTAGATGTTGTTTCAGACCCTAGAAGGAATTTGAACATTGAATATAGGTTGTCTTTAAACATATTGTGTATCATGCAAGGATGCCTAAACAGAAGATGTATATAAAAATAGAATATTTAAGACCACATGCAGAGTCAGAGGCATAAATATATCTGCACCAGCTGCATATGCACCAGTCAGATGTACATACACAAAGATACATTTACACCCAAACATGTCATAATAGCTTTCAACATTTTTTTTTAAGCAAAATACATTCGCTCATAGATTTGATTTAAATACTTGTGGTATTATTTTATTTTCATGTAAGGATAAACATTGTAAAATAAATAATTAAAACATGTCCACAAAACCATGTAACATACCATATAAATCCATATAACATACCATACAAAATCATAGAACATACCATATAAATCCATACAACATCCCATATAAAATCATATAACATGCCATATAAAACCATATAACATACCATATAAAATCATATAACACCATATAGATCCATATAACATACCATACAAAATCATAAAACATACCATATAAAATCATACAACATCCCATATAAAATCATATAACATGCCATATAAAACCATATAACATATGTCTGATTAGTAAAGTAAAGCTCAAAGATATATTCACACTCAACCAATCAGAATTTATCAGCTAGTACTGCAACTGTCATCATAAACAATGCAGCTTTGTACCACCACTCAGGCACTCACGGTATGGTATGTGTCTACATGCTGATTTGTCTCACTTCTGAAATATGCACAAAAATGTGTCACGATGGTGCTGATATCAGTTGCATATATAAGTACAGAGGAAACACCATTCACCACATATATAATAAGATCTTACATTTCAAATGAAGCATCTGTTTTCTGATCCACTGTTTTATGATGTATATTAAATCTGACTCTGAGGAAAATCCCTGGCAGACCGAAATGCATTAGGCTTGTGACAATGAATCCCCAGGGGACGCTGCTGGGAGAGCACTCAATACTGACTGACTATGTGGATTTTGGTTGCCGGTACCCAGATCACACTACCCCTTACCATCAGTGGGGACAGGTGAAGAGGGATAGCCCAGTAGGGATCCCTCAAGGGAGGATAACTACAATTAAGTGGTGATATGACTGTTTTTTATATATAAAATGTGAGTGTAATGTGGAAATAAATTATTATAATTTTTTCTTTTGAGATAACACTATTGTGGCAATTTCTTTCTGCTTATATATCTTTTAAGTGCCAAATACCACATCAAATGGCTAAAGATATGTTCTGAGACCTCTTGAATACTTAAGTTGGAGTATTTGTGCTGGATTGAACATACATCATAAAACAGTGGATCAGAAAACAGATGCTTCAATTGAAGTGTAAGATCTTTTATATATGTGGTGAATGGTGTTTCCTCCCGACTTATATATGCAACTCATATCAGCACCATCGTGAGACATTTTCTTGCACATGCACTTAATTGGAAGAACGGTGAAGGTTCCTTGTATTCACAGGGTGCCTTTTGAAGGTGACTGCCCAATTGTATAGATCTATTGTTTCTTTAATCACTTGTCAAATATGTAACTGCGCTCTGATTGCAATCATGTGTATTTGCATGTTGCTCCCCCACCCCCACATTCTCCAGATGTAAAGAGGACTACAGAAGTAGGAATTTACCTTTATTCTCTGGCATTCACAGAACAAATTGCATGTGTCATGCACAGCAAATGAGTGTACACTCAACTCAGCACTCCACCCCCCCAAAAAACAACAACAACACATTTTCTCCAGATTACCATTTATGGCGGACCCTCTCCTCTCAGGTGCCTCAGCTCCTTCCCAGGGCTGAGCTCCAAGTGATACTCAGTGAGTGAGGGGGTGGAGCCAACTGAGAGCTCAGCCGTGGGGTGGAGACGGAGGCTGCCCACTGACATGAGCCACATTGTCAAAAAATTGCCATTTACCATGTGCCACTTTTCATTTTAGTGAAAATGCATCCTACTTATATACATACTGTAGCTGTGGGCTCAGCATGCATTTTTTTTTACCTAAAAACCTTGTGAAGTCATCTTAATTTTTAAAGAATCAAACAAGTTTAGTATTTTTCTGTACAGCAACATTGCAACTGAGTGGCCAATGCACAAGGGGCCTGATTCAGAGATGGACGCTCTGAAAGAGCGCTCGCTCTGAATGAGGGCATTTTTTTTCTTTTTTTGTGCGGCCTCCTGGCCACTCGCATCATAGCTGTGGGTGACCACCCACAGCTATTGCGAGCGGCCAGGATGATGGTCGCGATGGTCAAGACCATTGCGACCATTGGGGCTTGGGTTGAGACCCTTGTGGTAGGGTCTCGTGGCTGCATGCCCCAGAGAGCTTCTTGCTCTAATAGAGCCAGAAGCTCTCCCACTGACATCACTGGTGATGTTGGTGGGGCCGCCCACAAATGGCAGGCATTCGCATGGGAACACCTCCGTTTGTGAAACCACCCCCCGCCACGCCTACAAAACAGGCCGAGCTGACGATCAACATCGACAGCCGCCCCTTTTGTAGTGAGCCACGGAGCGAGAGAATTTCTCTCTCGCTCCAGGGCTTACACATGTGCAGTGCGGCCACTGTGCATGCGCAGAGCACACCATCGACCTGCTCACGAGCGCTCAAGCGCTTGTGAGCGAGTCTGAATCAGGCCCAAGGTTCATAGCTGTACAGGGTCCACAGCTGTTCCATCAATACTTAGTAGAGATGTGTGCCTACCCTCGTGTTTTGGTTTTGCTTTTGGATCTGGATCTCCCCTGATTTTGGATCTGAACCTGGTTTTGGATTTTTTTCCTTGGTGTTTTGTTTTTCGGTTTTGGTTTTGGATCTGGATTTTTTTCTTAAAATATCATAAAAACAGCTAAAATCACATAAAATGGGCCTATCTTTTGCTTCCTGTGTGCATATTAAATGGGCTTAACGCTAATTTGCTGAGAGCCGTGACAGATGGCTCTCTCAGCCAATCAGCTTTAAGGCCGCTGAATACAAAACCTCGCGACCCAACAGCGGCATCACAAGGTTTTGCCTGGGGTGAGGGATCCGGGGCAGGCAGGGAGATCTGAGCTTGGCTCGGATAGCCCCGGATCCCCAAAATTCGGGTGGGTTCGGTTCTTTGAGAACCGAACCCGCTCATCCCTAAAACTTAGTGGTGCAAAAAACTACCTGTAAGAATATTGCAAGAATATTGTGCAGGTTTCAATCTACTTAAATGTCAGATCAGTGTGATACGAAGCCTTACCATATGACTGAGGTGGCCCTGTGTGTGTGTCTTCCTCAGAGCACTCTCTTATATGCAAATGTTTATTGTAATCTAACAGAGAAGGCATCTGTTACTGTAGCTTGGTATTGCTCATGTACAATCCAGACAGTACATGGAAATGTTTATTAGAACATAACTAGGTGGTGCGCAAGATTGACATTAAATAGATGCTCATTTATAGCACACTACCCAGAGATAAACATAATATAAATACCCTAGAGACATGTCTATTTATACATTTAAGTATTGTACAATGTGTTACTAGTTGACAACATTGCAATTGATTTTAACTATCTGTCTGTGGTTCTCCTTTATTACTTAATTTTCCCTGGAATTTATCCCAGTAAGGGAAAAAATCAAATTAGTTTTGACAATATTGTCACATCTGACCGCAAAAGTCTGTGAGCTGATCTTGTCATTTCCATTATATAATATAATTCCCGTATTGTGTTTCAGATGTGGCATGATTTATATGGAAGCTAAGGACTTAGGATGGGAACCCCTGACAGAGTCATGGCTGGCTGCAAAACTTCCTGCAATGCTTACTGCAGAGGAAAGACACACTGTTCAGGTATGACCACAGCTCGCCATGTTAGTTCTGGAAGGAAAAAAATATTTTCTCATCCAGTCTAAACAATTTCTTGCTTCCTAGACACGGTCAGCATTTCAGCATATAATAAATAACCCAGGCGGTGGACAGGACATTTTTTCTTTATTTTAAGACCCTTACAGAAGTAATCATGCTTCTTGTCAGGTGTCCTACAGATAAAGACAAATGCTCTGCATTGCCAGACTGTCTACGCATTTCAACCTAAAACAATGAAATTCATGATTGCTGGATATTCAGAGAACACCATTTGTCTTGTCATTTGGGCTTGGATGACCAAACTGCAAAATGTAATATTTTCAACTGAAAATACACAATTTATAAGCCTGTTTTGTTTAAATTTCAATACTGTAATAACAAAATACTGTTTAATTCTGATTTAAAATGATTAAATAATAAGGATTGTTTATACAGTAGTTTCAAAATTAATTATTTTATATTTTACAAGTCAACAATATATCAATAACCCCTAAACATTTTCTATATCCTGGAAAATGTAAAAATATCATGAAGGAATATTATGCACAAATGTTAAAAGAAACATGAAACAAACATACATCTGGTGTATTCTTAAAACACATTTCATATGCAGTGACTCACAAATGAAAGGGGATGCTAGAAAATGTGTGTTAGATAATATAATAACCTCTTTTATTTGATTTCCAGTCACTGTTAGTAGAAGCTGATGAAGTGTGCTCCAGAAGTCATGCTATCAATAACTTTGAAGGAAATAACCTTACTAGGTACATAGTCTCATTTAAGAAAAATGCTGTTTCAGTGGCAGGGCAAATAATAATATAGAATATTCCACTTTTCTTAGCTTTCATTTATCTCACTTATCACAAACAAAGGATTATTATAATATAATAGATGTGCAATGATCCCATTACAAACACAGACCATCATACCAGGAGGTTTATCTTATCAGGAAAGATAATTTATTAGAAAGGGCCTCAGGGTCGTCTTCATAAAGCCAGTAGCTAAAATATAGGAAGCCATGGGAATTGACCTGCAGACTCAAAAGCAATGGCTATGATCGCCTTAGTTTGTGTTATTATGTAAAACTGAAGCTTTTTCTCGTTCCTGCTTGGGGATATTGACTTTTCTTGTAGAACTTTAAAACAAAGTATTACTAAATTAATGTGTAAAATGTATACTGTACGTGTTTGCAGTGGCTAATGTATTATTCTCCTTTTTAATGCTGTGAAAATGTTTTCTTGCATTTTTAAAGCAGAATAACTCAGTTCATGATTATTTCACTATATCTCTTGAATTTCTTATTAAAACATATACATATATAAGTATTTTTCTTATTAATAATAATAATAATGATAATAATAATAATTGAATCAAACCAATAATAATTTGAGGGCAGAGAATAAAACAGTATTGTTTGTCTATAAAAGGATAGGGTCTTAGATCTTCCATGCACATCATTACAGAAACAAATTTAAATCCACCCCATCATTCCAAGCCTTCAGTTCCCCTTAAAGAATTTGGACCTGATTCTGGAACCCCACAGAACTTTGAATGTGGCTGCATTTAGCAGTTTCTCACAGGCTGTGCATATGTCGCAGGCTGCATTTACATCTTTGTGAATGTATGCAGGATTCAGCGTCATATGGACCTCAAACATTTCTCTGCAGTCGCTAAATGGTGTTCTCGTAGCAACTGGGTGCCAACAATAATGCAAACGCAGACAGGAGAACTATTTTGTGAGTGTGTCAGTGTGTGTCAAGGCATGCAGCCAAAGTTGCTTAGTATTGTGAGCCTTATGTATGCATTGTAGCCTAAGTTAGTAGCATCTCCTGCACTTAACATGGGGAAGATGCAAGTGTCTTTAATGGCTGCTCATGCAAGGAAAAGTAGGGCAATGCAATTGCATATGCTTTAGAGCATAGGTAGAGTTGCATTAGCATTCAATTTGTATTTCATTCACATTCTGTTCACACCAGGCATCTGAAGTTGTGTTCGCAATACGTATGACCAGCAGGCCCTTTACTCCTAACATTCTATATATTTTAACATGTGATTTGGAGAATGTTTTTTTGTTATACAAATGAATTATGTTTTTTGTTGCAACTAAAGCCAGTTGCCTGACAATGCTCCTTCACCTCATTGCTGGACTGATTGCTACACTGCCCTATCTCATGATTTACATTATTTCTATTAACTGGTCCTTTAATACTCATATTGCTGCTTTATTATATCCTGTTCTCAAATTACTGCTATAATTGATGTCATTTGCAAATACTGACATACTTCTTTTGATTCCTACATCTAAGTTATACAAATTAATGAATGATGGAACATGGACAAAACACATCTGGGGGAATTTTCCTAAAAAGTGGAGGTTTTTTTGGTGCTTTTCAAACTGCCAAAAATCATCAGTACAGATCACCAGCAGTTTTCAGCACCAAACTGCAGGATCATCCTTGTGTATGGAAAGTGACAACTCAAACTTCTGGTAACGTGTGGTTGATTCAAATCCTCATAAATGTTTACAGCATAATGCCTTGTGATAAAACATCTGTGTTTTTACTTTCCATTATCTAAGGGAAATAAAAAGTAAATAATGAAAAACAAAACATGTCCTCCCCTTTTGTCCATGCTACTCAGCATCAGGCCTGATGAGATGCCTTTACTGAATGGCTGCTTGTCAACTATGTGGGACAAGAACTGATTTGATAAAGAGAGCTCCTTGAGAGTAATCTACTTAATCTAAATAGATTTATTTTTTTCCCTAATGGATTACGTCAGATTAAAACAAGGAGTAGATTCCAGGTAAGTATTTATTAAGGAAACTGCAACATAGAAAATATTATGGAGAACACATAAAAAATAGATATGGGGACCAAATAATTTTTTACTTCGTACATAGTAGACACAATTACTGTATTCTCAAAGTATGGGGTACACTAATTTTACTTTTACAATAATGGGACACAATTACTTTACTCTTACCGTAAGGGGGTATAACTACTTTACTCTTACAGTAAGTGGGCACAATTACTGTATTCTCATAGTAATACAAATGACGTAAGAGCGGGCACAGTGATTAAATAATTTATCTCTGCTACCGATTAACCAGGAGTACCATGGCTAAGTGGTCCTTATGATTAGTCCGGGCCTCTCTCAGTGCTTGGGACTCAATCACTTGTTTGTCCCTCCCACCCTACAGTAAGGTGACCAATACTGAAAGTATTAATGACTGATAGCTCAAACAGCATGCAATTTGAGCTGTCTGATCTATCAGAACCACCTTTTTTGTCTGGTCGTTTGGGAAATTGCACTGTGGTATATTTCATATTTTGTATTCTTAACATGTAAAATTGAGACTACAATGTCAATATACATTGGAACCTAAGAGAAGAAGGCATTCCCATAATGAGGAATATTTTTATTATTTTCTTATCATCTTTATTTTAAGATTGTAATTTATATAAATAGTCAAACCAACTTTCCAAATATAAGATTAAACACTATTAATATCCTGTTTTCATAAACACCAAAGATTTTGCTTCAATTTCTTAAAGATTTATTTTAATATGATTTGATCTCCATAGCAGGCTAAGCCATACCTTCTACTGTTTAGCTCTTGAAAACATGTTAAGCCTTATAGTGTTTTATATCAGAGTGCTTGTAAACAGAGGGTTACTAGCACTTTAATATTGCTTACAAAATATACTGTAGTTGTTGAAGGATTTTCTATTGCCTGCTCACAGTATAGTAAGAATAAAACTCAGTTAGTTGGTATTTTTAATTTAACATATAAATTGATTGCAGCATAACTGTCTCTACTATCGAAGGACCTAAAATCATTCCCAGTTTTTCACTACCAAGTTTGACCAATTCACTAGCACTAAAAAAATTATGAGAACAAAGAGTTTTCATACTTTTGAAAACAAAAATTAATTTGATGAAATTTTAATGCCGGTTTTAATCAACAGGCAGATGATGAGAGGTTCTCATATTGATACATTAATTATTTGATTTTAAAGGAAATACATTTATTTAATCTAGTCTAAAAGAAGATAATTGAAATATGGTAGAGAGAAAATCAATAAAATAATTGTGAACTTTATTAAAAAAGGAATCTGAAAAGGGTCATTGGATAGTGATAATGTTCAAGGATTACTATTATAAAGAATGCAACAAAGTATTGACTGGCACATTGTTTTATTTACAAATAGATAACAAACTCACCACATAATGAAACTTGTGGCTAAAATCTATTTGAGATGCTGCCTTGATAGTTACTTTATATACTGTGCATTCCAAAAGTATTCACCGCCCCTTGGCTTTTTACCTTTTTTGTTACATTGCAACCTGTAATTTATTTTTATTTTTAATCTGAATTTTATGTGATGGATCTGCACAAAATAGTCTAATTTGGTGAAGTGAAATGAGAAAAATTTATATAAAAAAGAATCTTTATAAATAAAATTCTGAAAATTGGCATGTGCATATGTAATCACCCCTTTGCTATGAAGCCCCTCAAAAGTTCCGGTGCAACCAGTTACCTCCAGAAGTCACATAATTAGTGAAATGAAGTCCACCTGTGTGAAATCTAAGTGTCACATGATCTGTCGGTATAAACACACCTTTTCTGAAAGGCCAAGGAGCTTTCCAAACAAGTCAGGGACAAAGTTGTTGAGATGTACAATTCTGGGTTGGGCTATAAAAACATATCCAAATCTTTGATGATCCCCCGGAGCACCATCATATCCATCATCATCAAATGGAAAGAAATAGGTACCACAAAAAACCTGCCAAGAGAGGGCCACCCACCAAAACTCACAGACTGGGCAAGGAGGGCATTAATCAGAGAGGCAGCACAGAGACCAAAGGTAACCCTGAAGGAGCTGCAGAGTTCCACAGTAGAGACTGGTGTACCTGTGCATGTGACCACAATAAGCTGTACACTCCATAGAGCTGGGTTTTATGGAAGAGTGGCCACAAAAAAAGCCATTACGTAGCGATAAATATAAGAAAACACAATTTGAGTTTGCCAAAAGGCATGTGGGCGACTCCCCAAATGTATGGAGGAAGGTTCTCTAGTCAGATGAGACTAAAATTGAACTTTTCGGCCATGAAGGAAAATTCAATGTCTGGTGCAGACCCAACACATCCCATCACCCCAAGAACACCATCCCCACAGTGAAACGTGGTGGCAGCGTCATGCTGTGGGGATGTTTTTCAGCAGCAGGGACTGGGAAACTGATTTGAGTTGAGGAAAAGATGGATGGTGCTAAATACAGGAATATTCTTGAGCAAAACCTGTTTCTGCCTGTGATTTGAGACTGGGACGGAGGTTCACCTTACAGCAGGACAATGACCCAAAGCAAAGCATACTGCTAAAGCAACACTCGAGCGGTTTAAGGGGAAACATTTAAATGTGTTGGAATGGCCTAGTCAAAGCCCAAATCTCAATCCAATTGAGAATCTGTGGTCAGACTTGAAGACTGCTGTTCACAAGCAGAAACCATCAAACATGAAGGAGCTGGAGCAGTTTTGCCTTGAGGAATGGGCAAAAATCCCAGGGGCAAGATGTGGCAAGCTCATAGAGGATTATTCAAAGTGACTTGCAGCTGTAATTGCCACAAAAGGTGGCTCGACAAAGTACTGACTTTAGGGGAGTGAATAGTTGTGCATGCTGAAGTTTTCTGTTATGTTGTCCTAAATGTTGTTTGATTCACAATATAAAAAAAATCACAACTTCACTGTTGTATGTATGTTCTGTGAATAAAATCATGCACACCTTCAAACAATCCATTTTAATTCCAGGTTGTGAGGCAACAAAACATGAAAAATGCAAAGGGGTGAATACTTTTGCAAGGCAATATATATATATATATATATATATACAGTCTGGTGCATAAATATTGGGACATTGACAGAATTTTCATATTTTGGCCTCTATTCACCACCACAATGGCTTTGAAATGAAACAAACAAGACGTGCTTTAACTGCAGACTTTCAGATTTAATTTGAGGGTAATTACATCCAAATCAGGTGAACGGTGTAGGAATTACAATGGTTTCTATACGTGCCTCCCACTTTTTAAGGGGCCAAAAGTAATGGGACAAACTAAACAATCCTAAATTTAACTTTCACTTTTTAATACTTTGTTGCAAATCCTTTGCAGGCAATTACAGCCTGAAGTCTGGAACGCATAGACATCACCAGACGCTGGGTTTCATCCCTGGTGATGCTCTGCCAGGCCTCTACTGCAAATGTCTTCAGTTCCAGCTTGTTCTTGGGGAATTTTCCCTTCAGTTTTGTCTTCATCAAGTGAAATGCATGCTCAATCAGATTCAGGTCAGGGGATTGACTTGGTCATTGCATAACATTCCACTTTTTAGCCTTAAAAACTCTTTGGTTGCTTTTGCAGTATGCTTCGGGTCATTGTCCATCTGCACTGTGAAGCGCCATCCAATGAGTTCTGAAGCATTTGACTCAATATGAGCATATAATATTGCCCAAAACACTTCAGAATTCATTCTGCTGCTTTTGTCAGCAGTCACATAATCAATAAATACAAGGGAACCAGTTCCATTGGCAGTCATACATGCCCACGCCATGACACTACCACCACCATGCTTCACTGATGAGGTGGTATGTTTTGGATCATGAGCAGTTCCTTTCCTTCTCCATACTCGTCTCTTCCCACCACTCTGGTACAAGTTGATCTTTGTCTCATCTGTCCATAGGATGTTGTTCCAGAACTGTAATGGCTTTTTTAGATGTTGTTTGGCAAACTCTAATCTGGTCTTCCTGTTTTTGTGGCTCACCAATGGTTTACATCTTGTGGTGAACCCTCTATATTCACTCTTGTGAAGTGTTCTCTTGATTGTTGACTTTGACACATATACACCTACCTCCTGGAAAGTGTTCTTGATTTGACCAACTGTTGTGAAGGGGTTTTTCTTCACCAGGGAAATAATTCTTCTGTCATCCACCACAGTTGTATTCCGTGGTCTTTCGGGTCTTTTGGTGTTGCTGAGCTCTCCAGTGTGTTCTTTTTTTTTAAGAATATTCCAAACAGTTGATTTGGCCACACCTAATGTTTTTGCTATCTCTCTGATGGTTTTTTTTTATTTTTCAGCCTAATGATGGTTTGCTTCACTGATAGTGACAGCTCTTTGGATCTCATATTGAGAGTCGACAGCAACTGATTCCAAATGCAAATGTCACACCTAGAATCAACTCCAGACCTTTTACCTGCTTAATTGATAATGAAATAATGAGGGAATAGCCCACACCTGTCCATGAAATAGCTTTTGAGTTGATAGTCCCATTACTTTTGGCCCCTTAAAAAGTGTGAGGCACATATAGAAACCGTTGTAAATCCTACACTGTTCACCTGATTTGGATGTAATTACCCTCAATTTAAATCTGAAAGACCGCAGTTAAAGCACATCTTGTTTGTTTCATTTCAAAGCCATTGTGGTGGTGAATAGTGGCCAAAATATGAAAATTCTGTCAATGTCCCAATATTTATATTTATGCACCTGACTGTATATATATATATATATATATATATATACTGTATATATATAATCCAAGAAAAAAATTGGCACTCATGGGACACAATGTTATAGCGACAAAAAAACAAGTGTATTAAATCATGGTCAATGTAACATTTCAGGGCATCAGCCCCTTCATCAGGACACACTTGCACAAACAGGGAACAAGTGCAAGTGTGTCCTGATGAAGGGGCTGATGCCCTGTAATGTTACTTTTACCATGATTTAATACACATGATTTTTTTGTCGCTGTAACAGTGTGTTCCATGAATGCTGATTTTTACTTGGATTATCTATTATGTTTTCATATAAGACCAGCTGTATTGTGGATTTAGGAGTGCCGGCAGTTTTGGAAATATATATATATATATATATATATATTGTAGAAAAAGAGAGCACTCACCAGTCTTATTAACATAAGAGTGAAAAAACTCTTTTTAATAGCTCACATATTGCCAAAAGTCCATTCGGTCGATGTTTCAGGCCTCAGCGGACCCTTTGTCAAGACACAGAGACAACAAGGTTTGTCCAAAGCAGTTACCAACAACTCAGCCTACAAGAGCTTATATATACCCACTGTGTAATCCTGAGACACACCCATCGATCCACATTAAACAACACAACCAATTAGCTGCATTAAGTGTATTATATCTCATAATAGTACTCACAACATTGCTGTGAACATTAAATCCAGCAGTCACAAACAGTGTCTATAGCCTCCATATAAAGCACTGTCTCACTTCAGTGAACAGAATATAAACAAGCGGGATATATATATATATATATATATATATATATATATATATATAAAGATCTTAAAAATCTGATAATTTTGGGCATTGAAATGCCTTGAAGTTTTTCTTAAAGCCTTTAATACAAAAATATAAAAATGGTAACACAATTTGGGTTAAGAAGTACTTTAGTTAGCGGCACTGTGCCAAATATAGCTAATTTTATGATTTGGGAAAATAATATATTTTGACTAATAATATCTTTTTGGATTCAAAATATCTGCATGGCAAATATATTGATGATGTACTAAATTTATGAAGGGTTGACATAAACAACCATCATTATTTGAATGACAATCTCTACAATTAATCTTGTCACAAATGACAATAAAATAACCTTTACAGATCTCCTCATAGGGACCAAGTGTGGAACAGACATATTGCACCAGTACCCATATTAAAGATATAGATGATAATGCTTATATCCCTATTGGCAGTGGACATAAAGAAAAATGTATTATGAACACACTAAGATGAATTGTACTTAAACTGAAGGTTATAATACCCAAGCTGTTATTACTTAAAATATTTAATATATAAATATATGTCATGGAAATGACAAAGTTGAAGATTTATAATCCCAGTGTTAGCCCCATGAAATACATTGATATTTTGTATAAATTTAAGTATACAAATGATTCCAATAATCTAAATATATATGTCTAATTTTGATTCAAATAATCAATGTTATTACAAACTTTTAAATATATTATAAAAGAATTGAGAATATTTAAACATATTTAAATATTTTATCAGATAAATATTCTCTAGCAAAGAATTTAAAATTCAAACTATCTTTATCAGAAAACATGCTAATAAGAAAAATTATTTTCTAATGGTAGAACTTTAAAGAAAATAAATAATGTAAACCATAATGCATGCCACTTAATATATTTATTATTAATAATCAAAATGTTGGATGAGCTAGATGTGCATTTAAAATGAGGATAAATAAATACCATAGAACATTGAAAGATCTTCTATTAGTTATGAAATGTACAGACATTTCAACTATGTCCATCATTTTGAATTCTTCCTTATTATGTGAAGGAATAGAAGTTGGGACATAGGAGTGGAGAGTTCTTAAAATATTAAGGAAAAATAGCCTCTTTGGATTTTTATAATAGAACCCTTACCTAATCTAAATTATTTATGATACTAACTTTATTAAAATATCATAATGTTGTTTTAAATGCAAGGCATTACTTAAGACATTATATAAGGAAGTAGAGCTTGTCCCCTGTTTTTAACCTAAGCAACATGACTTTTGTTATTGAAACATCAGTTAAAATTACTATTATATATTTTATATATAAATTCATTGGTCTGTTTGTTTGTCTGTTTGGTTATGCATTCAGACACCCCTGCACCGATTGGAATGAAATCAATTTGAGGTGGTCCAGTTGGATCCTGGCCAGATTTTAGGGGGGTTAGGGTCCTGTTTGGAAATCCCGTTGGTGTATGCTGGGAAGAACTTAGATCCAGGGAGCCTGTTCTGAGCCTTCCACTGGATGGATTTGGATGAAAACTTCGCAGAATGGTAACATTGGATCCCAGAAGACATATTAGGGGTGTTAGGGTCCCGATTGGACCTCCCATTGGTGTATGCTGGGCAAAACTTTGACCTGAGGAGCCTATTCTTGGCCTTCCACTGGATGGATTTGGATGAAAACTTCACAGAGTGGTAACATTGGAACCCAGAAGAAATGTTAGGGAGTTAGGTTCCCAGTCGGTCCTCCCATTGGTGTATGCTGGGCAGAACTTTAATCCAGGGAGCCTGTTCTGGGCCTTCCACTGGATGGATTTGGATGTAAACTTCACAGGATGAAACCTTGCAGTTAAACCTCACTTGTGGTATAACTGAAACAATGTGTCTTAAAACAACATAGGGCTCAACAATCCATTTAACAATTGCCTTTTGCATGCTGATTTAAGTTGCTGGGTCATACTATTAGAAATATGATAAAAATGAATCCTTACTTCCTACAAACTGATGGGTTTAAATGTTGCATAAAGCAATAGAAAAATGTTTTACAAAAAAAACTTGTTACCTTTTTAATACATTAAAAACATACAACTCTCTGTGGTTGCTTTGGTCCATGCAAATGTAACCAAGTAGATTTGGTGAATCTGACTCTAATGCACGTGTGTGCTTGGAGAGGATAGATATGGAATGGAAGGGGCAGAATAACATAGGCGGTCTTATTCATGTATTGTGTGCAGATGTAGCCCAGGGTAGTGACACATACAGTATACACATGTTTTACTTGTGGGTGCTCAAGGGTAGATGCAAATACACCATGATAATGATGAGGAGGAAGAATATGTTAATTGTCAGCAGGCCGCTTATGATTGTCTGATTGCAAATATACTACTGATGCTAATAGGTGCTTTGCTCATGTACTGTACATATACAGTATATTTTTTATTCTGTAAATAAGATATTTTATCCTGAGCTGGCTCCAACCTATAAGTCCTGCACATGCGCACACATCAACAGACAGGCTTCTATGGACTGTATCAGCTGCAACCTCTTAGAAGCTAGATAGGACTGCCATTATAGCAGAGGAGTGGCTTCCCATTGGAAGCACTCTCTCTGCTAATTGCAGTCTGGAAAGGCAGTACCAGGGGGAGAAAGCACCTCCCCCTGGGACTGCCCTCACGGTCATGATTAGCAGGAAGTGTTTTCAATGGGGTGTCACTGCCACACTGCTAGGCACTAGTTGTGTCTGATATATTAGAGAGCTTTTCTAAGTTTTAATGAAGCCTAATATTGAATGCCTATTTTGTAAGGTTAAAACATGGATGTGTTTGTGATATATTCCTAATGTAAATCTAGCACACTAGAGCTGACCTGAACGCATTTGCGATAGTTGCAAATTTGCATATGCCCGTAATTGTGGCTTTATTATTTATTGCTTTTTACATCTTTACAGCCATGTGGGCATCAGCCCCATAGTTTTAAACTGCTTTTGTACTCGTGTTAAAAACACATTTCTCTTTCAATGTGTGTACAGTATACTGTAAATGTGGCACTGCATTGGAAGGACTTGAATAAAACATATAAAAGCCACTGTTACAAATGTATTATGATAAAGTTGCTGTAACTATATATAAAATAAAATATGTCCTTAATTTGCCAATTTATGTTAAATTAGAATTGAGTTGGCTAGTCATTCACCTATTTACCACCAGCTGGGGACACAGCTTTCTAAATTGTCTATTTTCTTGTTGTGTTTTTCACTATGCAGATGGAATAGTATAATTGTTTGAAAATAAGTTGGCATATGGTGAAAAACACAGAAGATTATTATATTAACACTAGTTTTAATAAGCTTTACCGTGCTGTTATTGTATCTAAACTTGCCTTGATGTATCATTTAATAGGAAACAAATTGTATTGCTGGAACCTTGCATTATGTACTTTAGCATATGGTGTTGCAGAATTTGTGTTTGACGTTTAGCTTGTAATCGAATGACTTTTTTGAAGTCTTAACATGTTAATGACAATACTGAGACGTACTCTGTGCAATTAGTCGGACTAATACTTGCCTTAGGTGGGATTTATAGTACTTTGTTTTATATAATAGGCTTATTTGGATGATTTTGAAAGAGCTAATTTCAAGAATGTTATTATTATCACTTTTAGTAGTAATATACCTTCCAATTTAACTGTAGATGGGAACATTGTTCCTGTGGGAAAATGTGGATGTGGAGCTTTTAGTATTTTATTTATTTATTTTAGAATTCATTATTGTTCATTTTATTTGAAAATGGAATGCAATGCTAAATATTATAGAACTAGCTTTTGTAACATTAATATGTTTTGTAATACAAATACAAACATTTGCTGCTTTTTATCGTTTTCTAAACTCTAGAAAGTTAAATCTTTTCCAGCTGTAGAAGTTGCAGGGAAAGTAAATAGATAAATAAATAGGTATGTATTGATTTGAGCTTTGCTTCTGAAATGTTGGCATACAGTTAATGGGCAGTTTAATAACTCTAGATTGGAAATATCACTTATTTCTTGGGCTGGCACCAATGAATTCCAGCAATCTCATACTATTCCTCTACATTGATAACAATATAAAATTAGATAAAGGCATTTACAGTGTTAAACTTCACAGTTCTAAAAAGAAGTTAAGCAAAGTTGCAAAATGGGAGAACAGGTACAAATAACCTGGTTCTTAGCCTGCCATTGGGGGATGGCAATGGTGGGCTATAATAGGGTGAATCATGATGTGACAAAGGGGGCCCACAGATTCCAATTGGTTTATACTCCTCTGAGCAGGGTAATTTTCTTATGTTCATAGAATCATAAGTAGGTGAGTATGGCAGGAATTGTGACAAGACCTGTTGATTTTCATGTGTAGAGAAGCAACCCTGCATTGTTACATAAGGAGCTCATAAAAAAGTAAATGGGGGAGAGTGATTGGTGGTAGTGGTAAACATCAAGAAAGCACCTAAGGTTTCCCACTGAGAAAAGGATGACTTTCTATATCTCTCACCAAATGTGAAAATAAATATAAAAAAATAACTTTTCTTCTGTTATTATCCATGACACTCATGCATAAAGTCTCCACCATTTGTATTGAGAACCCAGAACCTTTTGCTGTACATTCTGCAGAAGAGCAAACACGAGTGGAAATGTCAAGAGAAGACAATATATTATTATTATTATTATTACTACCCATGTGTTCATGTGTGCTCTAGGCTTTGGAAGCCTTGTGGCATCATATAAATAAAAGCTGATGATGAGGATAATAAAAAAAATAATAATAATAATAATAATAATAATAATAATAATTGTTATTATTATTATTATTATTATTATTACTATGATTAGATTTTGATTTTACTAGTTCCATTGTTCCTATTATTGTGGTCAGATGGTATTAAAATATTTTATTACTTAAACAAGTTACACTAAATAAATATTGTTTACACAATGTTTGTCTTATGTCCTTAGGTAATGTGCAAGTGGTTGATTCCAGATTGCTTAGATTTTGTGGAAAAAAAATGCCAATTTGTGGTACAGACATGTCCTATGCACCTAACCATGTCAATGCTGAAGATTTATGAATGTTTGCTGGCAAATATAAGGTGAGAAAAGAGCTGTATTTTTCATTCATACAAAAAGTAATAAATGTTTTTTGAACCAAAATAAGCAAAATAACAAAACAAATGTGCTTAAAAGACAAAAATATTTTTAAATAGAAGAGCATGCAGCAGTGTGTGTGTGTGCTGTAATTGAAACAAATGTAACAGAAGAGCAAAAAAACATACTGTAGAAATAAACATTCTGTATATATAGATTTCTGGAAGAGAAAA
The DNA here is from genome assembly GCA_031769625.1 of Taudactylus pleione. Classification (NCBI taxonomy): domain Eukaryota; kingdom Metazoa; phylum Chordata; class Amphibia; order Anura; family Myobatrachidae; genus Taudactylus; species Taudactylus pleione. The sequence goes on from JAUIMM010000039.1 coordinate 4,303,641, forward strand.
AAAGATATGGTGACCACAAAACATTGGTATTTTTTTTTACTCCTGAGTAGAGAACTGGATAAAAAATACTTTAAATATTACCAAATAAAAAGAAAACATTTTGAAAGATATTAAAAAATGTCTTTGTCCTTTTAACAATAAATAACAAATTATATTGTTGATTTAAGAATCCTATTTCATTGACATATACTGTAGGTAACAAAAAAAAGATGGCAACTCAGACATACTTACAGATATTTTTATTTTCCTCTCCGGGAGTTGCCCGGAGAGGAGATGCAGGTGGGAGGTGATGGGTGGAGGGGACTGACTATTTGCCTAATTAAGCCCTGTCCCCTCATTGCTAAATTTTGGGAAGCCTGCATATTCAACTAGCGGACAGGGGACAAATGATGCAATTCTCATAGAATCTCATCATTAGACCCCGTCCCCTACTCATGGACCCACCTATTTCCAGGCAAAATTCTCCCCATTCTGTCCACTTCACTAGGAAGCGGGCAGGATGCAGGAGAAGTGCTTACTTTTCCGGGGGTGTGGGGTATAACCTGAAAAATCAGGACCCTCCCGCAGGCATCGGGAGAGTAGGTAAGTTTGCTCTTAGATGAACTATCTGGCAAACATACTGTTAAACAGAACTTTTTAGAAATAGTCCATTGTGCAAGGTTACACTGAATATTCAAATTTTAATATAGCCTTTTTGGGTGTAATTATAATTAAACTAACATTTTATACAGTTCTCAGGGCAGGGCAGCAGTAATGACATCAACTTAGGTGTGTATTTTGTGTTTTCCCATTTCCCAGGTTTCCCATTTTATTTCCCCCCCCTTTCCATGAATGAATGCGCACAGTATTCTTGGTATTTTTCTTTAATTAATTTGCAGCATTCTACCAATCACTTAAGCAGGGCAGTGTTTGGTCATCAAAGGTAAACCTCAACTAGATTTCCTGCAAACCTTCTTTGTATATTTACATATTTCAGTGCATTTACATTGTTGTTTTGCTACAAATCTACTAACTAAAAATATGATAGTCCTGGGGCATATAAAAAGGAAGGTAGCCGATATGGTTCTAATGTTAAAGCATTGGAACCATGTTAGCGGTATAAGTTTAAACATGATGCTTTAACATAATGTTTAACCTTATATTGCAGACACAGTTATGATGCTTTAACTAACATTGGTACAGTCTTGGCATACTCTGCTCGACATCACAATGATGACACGTTTACAATGCTTTGACTAACATTAGTAGTGTCTTGGGATACTCTGCTCAACATCACACTACCAAAAAGCTGATCGCCAAAATTTTAACTGTCGGCAAAGCATACCCAACCCCATTAAAATGTACTCCATAGTGAACTGCTTTTTGTAATCTAGGTTGCCTGCAATCTATGCTTTCTAGGTAGGTGTATAACTGCCTCCCAGGCAGATGAGAAAATCCAGCCCATTTACACTCCTAAGAAACTCTCTGGTCCATTACAAATGGTACATAGACCTCACAGTTTACTCCTGACTCTAGCTAGCTGACTCCTATTTCAACGATTTAATTTCAAACCACTTTGTTTCAACAGTTTTGCTCTACATAATTAAATCTACGGCTTAATTTGGTCATTATCAAGCCTCATTCGCAGTACACTTGAAAGTTGCAATATAAATCGTCTGATGTGTACAAATAAGAACAAAAGCAGACAGGATCCCAACTGGGTTAAAGAAGCTTTAACTTTTATTTGAATGATCCCCATTGTGTTCCAAATATAAATTTTATTGGCAAGAATATATTGGAAATATTTAAATGTTATTAACAATCTATTATACTGTGCTGATTATAGTTTTATCTGTTAGCTCTGTAAAATCTGGAACCGAAAATGAAGATGAGGTTTTTGATGTTTCAGAAGATAGAAGTTCCCAAACATACCAAACAAATAGTAAGAAAACCAATGAAGAGATCATGAATATGATTGTGGCTTATGGTTTATTTTCTATTATTTGGTCTATTGGTGGAGTTCTTCACTTAGATTCAAAACAAAGGTGAGTGTTATTCAAATCCATTGTCATTAAAATGTATTTTATTGTTTACTTCTGCTACTTGTTTATATTAGGGGTGTGCACCGGCCACTTTTCGTGTTTTGTGTTTTGGTTTTGGATCTGGATCTTTCTTCGTGTTTTGGATCTGGATTGGTTTTGCCAAAACCACCCTTCCGTGTTTTGGGTTCTGGGTTTTGTGTTTTGGATCTGTATTTTTTTGAAAAAAAGCATAAAAACAGCTAAAATCACAGAATTTGTAGGTTTTTCTGCTCCTATGCTATTATTAACCTCAATAACCTTAATTTCCACTCATTTCCAGTCTATTCTGAATACCTCACACCTCACAATAGTGTTTTTATGTCCAAAAGGTTGCACCGAGGTAGCTGGATGACTATGCTAAGCGACACGAGTGGGCGGCACAAACACGTGACCCATCTAGGCGTGACACTGCAGTGGCAGACAGGATGGCATTGAAAAACTAGGCCCCAAACTGTACATAATGCAAAGAAAAAAAAGAGGTGCAAGATGGAATTGTCCTTGGGCCCTCCCACCCACCCTTATGTTGTATAAACAGGACATGCACACTTTAACAAACCAATCATTTCAGCGCCAGGGTCTGCCACACAACTGTGGCTGAAAATGATTGGTTCGTTTGGGCCCCCACAAAACAAGCTGGCAATTTATCTGTCCCTGCACAAACTGGCTCTACGGAGGCAAGATGTCATCCTCATCCTCCTCATCCACCGATTCCTCACCCTCTTCAGTGTGTACATCCTCATCCTCACAGAGTATTAATTCGTCCCTGCTGGAACCACAGGTCCCTCTGTACGTTCTGGAGGCTGGTCTCCCTGGAAGAGTTGATAATTCATTTTATGAACATCATCTTCTCCACATTTTGTGGAAGCAACCTCCTACGCCTTTCGCTGACAAGGTTCCCGGCTGCACTAAACACTCTTTCGGAGTACACACTGGAGGGGGGGCAACTCAGGTAAAATAGAGCCAGTTTGTACAGGGACCTTCAAATTGCTTCTTTTTCCTGCCAGTACAGGTACAGACTGTCTGACATGCCTACTTGGATGCTGTCACCGATGTAATCCTTTAACAGACAGACGCACACGCTTGTCGCTGCTGCTTTGAGGATTCAAGTGCGGCTACAGCCCACACAATTCACAAAGACAGAAAAAAAAAAAGAATATTTTTATTGTTTGTGGAGCACACTTTGAGGGTTACACCACCCTTTAACAGACAGACGCACGCTTGTCGCTGCTGCTTTGAGGATGCAAGTGCGGCTACAGCCCACACATTTCACAAAGACCGAAAAAAAAAGAACAATATTTTAATTGTTTGTGTAGCACACTTTGAGGGTGTCACCACCCTTTAACAGACAGACGCACGCTTGTCGCTGCTGCTTTAAGGATGCAGGTGTGGCTACAGCCCACACAATTCACAAAGACAGAAAAAAGAAGAATATTTTTATTGTTTGTGTAGCACACTTTGAGGGTGTCACCACCCTTTAACAGACAGATGCACGCTTGTCGCTGCTGCTTTGAGGATGCAAGTGCGGCTACATCGCACACAAGTCACAAACACATTAAAAAAATAGTTTTTTATTTTTTGGAGCACTTTGAGAGTTACACCACCCTTTAACAGACAGACGCACGCTTGTCGCTGCTGCTTTAAGGATGCAGGTGCGGCTACAGCCAACACATTTCACAAAGACCGAAAAAAAAGAACAATATTTTAATTGTTTGTGTAGAACACTTTGAGGTGTCACCACCCTTTAACAGACAGACGCACGCTTGTCGCTGCTGCTTTAAGGATGCAGGTGCGGCTACAGCCCACACAATTCACATAGACAGAAAAAAGAAGAAGAATATTTTTATTGTTTGTGTAGCACACTTTGAGGGTGTCACCACCCTTTAACAGACAGACGCACGCTTGTCACTGCTGCTTTAAGGATGCAGGTGCGGCTACAGCCCACACAATTCACATAGACAGAAAAAAGAAGATGAATATTTTTATTGTTTGTGTAGCACACTTTGAGGGTGTCACCACCCTTTAACAGACAGACGCACGCTTGTCGCTGCTGCTTTGAGGATGCAAGTGCGGCTACATCGCACACAAGTCACAAACACATTAAAAAAATAGTTTTTTATTTTTTGGAGCACTTTGAGAGTTACACCACCCTTTAACAGACAGATGCACGCTTGTCGCTGCTGCTTTAAGGATGCAGGTGCGGCTACAGCCCCCACAATTCACAAAGACAGAAAAAAAAAGAACAATATTTTAATTGTTTGTGTAGCACACTTTGAGGGTGTCACCACCCTTTAACAGACAAACGCACGCTTGTCGCTGCTGCTTTAAGGATGCAGGTGCGGCTACAGCCCACACAATTCACAAAGACAGAAAAAGAAGAAGAATTTTTTTATTGTTTGTGTAGCACACTTTGAGGGTGTCACCACCCTTTAACAGACAGACGCATGCTTGTCGCTGCTGCTTTGAGGATGCAAGTGCGGCTACATCACACACAAGTCACAAACACATTAAAAAAATAGTTTTTTATTTTTTGGAGCTCTTTGAGAGTTACACCACCCTTTAACAGACAGACGCACGCTTGTCACTGCTGCTTTAAGGATGCAGGTGCGGCTACAGCCCACACATTTCACAAAGACCGAAAAAAAAAGAACAATATTTTAATTGTTTGTGTAGAACACTTTGAGGGTGTCACCACCCTTTAACAGACAGACGCACGCTTGTCGCTGCTGCTTTAAGGATGCAGGTGCGGCTACAGCCCACACAATTCACATAGACAGAAAAAAGAAGAAGAATATTTTTATTGTTTGTGTAGCACACTTTGAGGGTGTCACCACCCTTTAACAGACAGACGCACGCTTGTCGCTGCTGCTTTAAGGATGCAGGTGCGGCTACAGCCCACACATTTCACAAAGACCAAAAAAAAAGAACAATATTTTAATTGTTTGTGTAGCACACTTTGAGGGTGTCACCACCCTTTAACAGACAGACGCACGCTAGTCGCTGCTGCTTTAAGGATGCAGGTGCGGCTACAGCCCACACAATTCACAAAGACAGAAAAAAGAACAATATTTTAATTGTTTGTGTAGCACACTTTGAGGGTGTCACCACCCTTTAACAGACAGACGCACGCTTGTCGCTGCTGCTTTAAGGATGCAGGTGCGGCTACAGCCCACACAATTCACAAAGACAGAAAAAAGAACAATATTTTAATTGTTTGTGTAGCACACTTTGAGGGTGTCACCACCCTTTAACAGACAGACGCACGCTTGTCGCTGCTGCTTTAAGGATGCAGGTGCGGCTACAGCCCACACAATTCACAAAGACAGAAAAAAGAAGAAGAATATTTTTATTGTTTGTGTAGCACACTTTGAGGGTGTCACCACCCTTTAACAGACAGACGCACGCTTGTCGCTGCTGCTTTGAGGATGCAAGCGCGGCTACATCGCACACAAGTCACAAACACATTAAAAAAATAGTTTTTTATTTTTTGGAGCACTTTGAGAGTTACACCACCCTTTAACAGACAGACGCACGCTTGTCGCTGCTGCTTTAAGGATGCAGGTGCGACTACAGCCCACACAATTCACAAAGACAGAAAAAAAAAGAGCTATATTTTAATTGTTTGTGTAGCACACTTTGAGGGTGTCACCACCCTTTAACAGACAGACGCACGCTTGTCGCTGCTGCTTTGAGGATGCAGGTGGAATCTAGACGGGATTTGGAACCGAGGACACACTACCTCCATCAATTGTCTAAATCCCACTGCACTAATGTCGGATACCGGACGCACGTCTAACACCAACATAGCAGTCAAGGCCTCAGTTATACGTTTTGCTTCAGGATGACTGCTGTCGTACTTCATCCTCATCGCTAGGGACTGTTGGAGGGTCAATTGTTTAGTAAAAGTAGTGATGTTCCTACTTCCTCTCTGGGATGATGAACAACTCCCAGCAGCAGCAACAGCACTAGGAGGAAGTGGTTCTTGATCTTTCCCTATTTTATTTTTATCGGAGAAAGTTTGGTCCTCCATTTATGTTATATTGATATATATACGTGCGGCTAAAGCGCACACAAACACAGAAAATATTTTTTTATTTTTGCTGGAGAGTAGTGCACTTTGTGGGTTACACCACCCTTTAAGAAATGAGCCAGCCGGCTCTTTACTTATGGGACACAGGCGCACGCTTGGCGCTGCTCCTTTGTTGATGCACGTGCAGCCACAGTGCACACAAGTCACAAACACAGAAAATATATATTTTTTTGGTTTGGAGTGTACTTTGGGGGTTACAGAACCCTTTAACGGTCTAGCCAGCCGGCCCTTTACTTATGACACAGGCGCACGCTTGGCACTACTTTGTTGATGCACGTGCGGCTACTGTGCACACAATTCACAAACACAGAAAATAATTTTCTTTTTGGTTTGGACTGGAGTGTACTTTCGGGGGTTACAGCACCCTTTAATGGTCTAGCCAGCCGGCCCTTTACTTATGACACAGGCGCACGCTTGGCACTACTTTGTTGATGCACGTGCGGCTACTGCGCACACAATTCACAAACACAGAAAATAATTTTTTTTTTGGTTTGGACTGGAGTGTACTTTGGGGGTTACAGCACCCTTTAACGGTCAAGCCAGCCGGCCATTTACTTATGACACAGGCGCACGCTTGGCACTACTTTGTTGATGCATATGCGGCTACTGCGCACACAATTCACAAACACAGAAAATAATTTTTTTTTTGATTTGGACTGGACTGTACTTTTGGGGGTTACAGCACCCTTTAACGGTCAAGCCAGCCGGCCCTTTACTTATGACACAGGCGCACACTTGGCACTACTTTGTTGATGCACGTGCGGCTACTGCGCACACAATTCACAAACACAGAAAATAATTTTTTTTTTGGTTTGGACTGGAGTGTACTTTGGGGGTTACAGCACCCTTTAACGGTCAAGCCAGCCGGCCCTTTACTTATGACACAGGCGCACGCTTGGCACTACTTTGTTGATGCACGTGCGGCTACTGCGCACACAATTCACAAACACAGAAAATAATTTTTTTTTTGGTTTGGACTGGAGTGTACTTTCGGGGGTTACAGCACCCTTTAACGGTCAAGCCAGCCGGCCCTTTACTTATGACACAGGTGCACGCTTGGCACTACTTTGTTGATGCACGTGCGGCTACTGCGCACACAATTCACAAACACAGAAAATTATTTTTTTTTTGGTTTGGACTGGAGTGTACTTTCGGGGGTTACAGCACCCTTAACGGTCAAGCCAGCTGGCCCTTTACTTATGACACAGGCGCACGCTTGGCACTACTTTGTTGATGCACGTGCGGCTACTGCGCACACAATTCACAAACACAGAAAATAATTTTTTTTTTGGTTTGGACTGGAGTGTACTTTCGGGGGTTACAGCACCCTTAATGGTCAAGCCACCCGGCCCTTTACTTATGACACAGGCGCACGCTTGGCACTACTTTGTTGATGCACGTGCGGCTACTGCGCACACAATTCACAAACACAGAAAATAATTTTTTTTTTGGTTTGGACTGGAGTGTACTTTGGGGGTTACAGCACCCTTTAACGGTCAAGCCAGCCGGCCATTTACTTATGACACAGGCGCACGCTTGGCACTACTTTGTTGATGCACGTGCGGCTACTGCGCACACAATTCACAACCACAGAAAATAATTTTTTTTTTGGTTTGGACTGGAGTGTACTTTCGGGGGTTACAGCACCCTTAACGGTCAAGCCAGCCGGCCCTTTACTTATGACACAGGCGCATGCTTGGCACTACTTTGTTGATGCACGTGCGGCTACTGCGCACACAATTCACAAACACAGAAAATAATTTTTTTTTGGGTTTGGACTGGAGTGTACTTTCGGGGGTTACAGCACCCTTAACGGTCAAGCCAGCTGGCCCTTTACTTATGACACAGGCGCACGCTTGGCACTACTTTGTTGATGCACGTGCGGCTACTGCGCACACAATTCACAAACACAGAAAATATATTATTTTTTTAGCACTTGGGGGGAGCACCCCTGATGGACAGAGCACCCCCTGGACAACACTACAGCACCCCTTTAGGACTGGGACACTGCACAGGACTTTGGAGTGGACACAGCCCCTATGGAGAACTGACTGCACAACACAGTCCAGCCAGCCCCTATGGACTTTGAAGTAGTGGACACAGCCCCTATTAACAACAGCAGCACAGCACAACACAGCCAGCCCCTAAGGACTTTGAAGTAGTGGACAACAGCAGCACTACACTACACTACACTACACAGCCCTAACTCCCACCCTCCCTCTTCACTGTCCACAGCCGAGTGAGAAAATGGCGCCGACGCGGGTACCTTATATAGGATCCAAAACCCGCGAGACTCGGAAGGCGGGATGATGACGTTTTGCCTCGATTTCAGATCCGAGTCAGGCGGGAAAAGTCCAGCCTGATTCGGATCGGACTCGGATCGGGGGGGCTCGGGGGGGTTCGGATTTCAGAAATCTGAACCCGCTCACCCCTAGTTTATATGAATAGGTTACTGTATTATTAAGGAACATACTGCACCATTTCAAAAAGCAAGATCTTTGTGGTACATTGTAGACAATAAACCATACTGCGTTAATTAAAAGGTAGTTTGGGAACATTGACCTTGGACTATCCCAAAAATGTTTTGCAAGTTTCACTACTCTCTAACAGATAGTTTGCTGTCACACAGTTGTGTTTTTCCTGTGCGTCATAAAATTTTTTAGATCAAAAGTAAAGTCTTACCTCAATATTTTTTGTTAAATTGAACAAAACGCCCACCAAATCTTTCCGTATGCTAACCCCAGGCTTATGGGGCAGATTGTATATCACATGCATGTTTGTTTGAGTGGCACAAAAGATTTCGTGATGGTCATGAGGATGTTGAAGATGATGAACATCCCAGAAGGCCTTGCACATCAAAAACAAACTAAAATGTGGAAATAATTTATAAAATCGTTCAAATTGACTGTCGACTCAATGATAGCAGAAATGGTAAACATCGACAATGAAACTGTTAGGCAAGTTTTGCATCAAGCAAATTTTTACAGACATTTTGGAACAAATTCAAATGGATTTGCATTTTATAGAAAATGTTATTACCTGTGAAGAAACAATGATATTCCAGTACGATTCTGAGAAAAAACACCAGTCCATGCACTGGAAAACACTATCATCACCAAGAATGAAGAAAGCACATCAAAGCAAATCCAAATTCAAAGCCATGTTAATTGTTTTCTTTGATATCAAGGGTGTTATTTTGGAAGACTGGGTACCAGAAAGTGTAACAGTGACTCAACATTACTACTAAAGTGTTCTAGCAACTTTACAGGAAAGAATCAGAAGAAACAGGCCAGAGTTGAAAAATTGTTTCATCCTCCTTCAGGACATTGCACCAGCACACATCCCCCCACATCCTCCATCAGGACAACAGATTGCAGTGCTAGAACACCCTCCTTACTCGCTAGGGATGTGCACCAACCCCCGTGCTTTGGTTTTGGATCTGTATTTCCTTCAAGGTTTTGGATCTGGATTTGGTTTTGCAAACCACCCTCAAGTGTTTTTTGGTTTTGGATCTGGTTTTTTTTAAATAAAAAATATACAAAAAGTTTTAAAAACAGCTAAAATCATTTAATTTATGCAATCCAAACCCCTAAATTCGGATTTAAAATTCAATTTCTGAATGCAAAAAGATCAGAACCGCGACCCGGTCATTCACGGATCTCCTCAGGAGATTAGAGAGGGCCATGCTGCCGAATAGTCTGTACATGCTGGACGATGTGGACACTATGTCGTTCGATCCGTCAGAACAGACAACATATCGTCTTCTGCATATCGTCTAGTGTGTACCCAGCATAAGACACTTCTTGTCAGCTATTACCCCAGTGTCGAGCTTAGACAAACAAAGCCATCTTTGCCAATGTCTCTGCTGGGTATAAACATTAGAAAATGTGCCATATCAAAATCCATGATAGTAAAGAGACTAAATTATCCACCACTTAGACCACTTGTCATAGTATCCAATCTGACAGAAGAGTTTAAATTTATTGTGTTCACTGGAATCATATTAATATGGCGCTTTCAACAAAACAGCTTCTTATACAGGGAACAGAGGACATCTGACATACAGGATACAGATGTGTCCTTTCTTACTGTTGCTTCAGTCGCACCAAATAGTCCCTCTTGGCATGCCAAGTCCCATGCGACTCAGCGGTGCCAAACATCATTTTCACTCTTTCACAGTTTATTTGCATAATTAAAGCAACAATTACTTTCAGGTGGTTATTTTCCATTCACCAACCTCTGCTTGTATTATAATGTATGTTAATATCTACCTGTATTGTTATCCTCTTTTCATGTGTAGTAGGGGTGGTAAATGAATTAAATACCCAAATAAATAAAATCCTAATATTACTTAGCCAAGTGTAAGTACTTTTTCTCCCATGTACTTCTACCATATGGGCTAAACATGTTTGAATCCAAAATTTGTAGAAATATATGAGTAAACATAAGCCACCTGTCTTGCCTATCAGAACCTCACAATGGAACTAGTTACTATAGATTATCAATTTTAGGTACTTTTTAAAAAAAAAAATGCTCCCAGGGCTGGCATAATGTGGTATGAGGGCACTATGCTTCAGTAATGCCAAGACATAGTATTATTTTATGACGGCGGAAAGAGAGGTTATAGAAATTCAGGAACAATAATCAGTAGTAACCAAGGATGCCACTACTGTAATAAAGTAAGTGGAGTGGTGCTTGGATTCTGCAATATGGCATATAGTTACTTGGAGAACTGGAAACAAATTTCTAAGGTAAAGAAAAGTTGAAGGAAGCTGGGCATACACTCTCATTCTCTATGCTGGATGTAATTCTTACTATAGTATTTGTTCTTATGTTACACACATGTTGATATGCACAGCAGAAGTACTTTTGTGCCAGAATCAGCAGTGGTGTAATTTCATCCCAGACGCCCGGAGGCAAGTTATAATTTGGTTCCCCCCATCACAGCCACTGACACTGTAATGTAGCAATTCGCATGCAGACAGGCTATAGATAGATAAAGGCAGCAGCTGATGGTCTGACATGGAGCTCTCCACTAGTGTATGGTGGCTTCTCAGGTGCCGGGAAGGGATCCCATTTATTGGGCGGCCATAACGGTACACTCTGGGTACATAGTTACAGCCCTAAGTGGGGTGAATATGTTGTGGACAATAGAGGAGGTACCCTCCAGAGCTGGAGCCCAGGGGCAGGTGCTTCCATTGTCTCCCATAGTTCTGCCCCTGAGAATCAGTGATCAGTACTTGTTCTGATTAGAGATGTGCGGTTAGGCTCTCTAAAAATCTGAACCCACCCAAATTTCATTAATCTGGACAGATCCGAGTCGTGGCTCTAATCTCCTGGGGAGATCTGGACAGATCCGAGTCGCGATTCTGATCTTCCTGCTGTTTGGAATTTGGATTGTAAATCTGAATTTCAGGTTTTGGATTGTAAATATTACAAGATTTTAGTTTTTTCAATAACTTTTGATCAATTAAAAGAAAAAAATTCAGATACAAAACCAAACCAAAACACTTGATGGTGGTTTTGCAAAACCAAAACACGAAGATGACTCTAAACCCATAACCAAAACACAGAACACAAGAATCAGCACACAACTCTAATTCTTAATCAGTATCATCTAAAAGGAATTTAAAGAGAACATTTAAAATGGCATTGACTCACACTCAAAGGAAATTGGAAATCATAGCACTCTTTGTGCTTTCAACTGAAAATAGTATTAAACGTATAAACTTAAATGTGTGCAACAATCAATCAACTAGCAAAACTACTCACAAATACTACTCACAAACTACACGCAAGTTATAGGATAAGCAATTAGCAGCAAAGCTGTCATTTTAATAGTAGACATGTGGGCTAAATGTACTGAGTCAAAAGTGAAGGTTTAAGAACAAAACAAGAGACATTTTTTACCTTTTTTTTTTAAAGGCATTAATTTTGTACCAGCTAGTGGCTAGGATGTCAGGAGACTGACAAAATGACTTTTAAAAATAAATCACACACAGGAGTCTTTTACTTGGTCTCCATTGAGGCCAAACTTTGTGGCAAGTCTTTCATCAAAAACCTTTACAAGTTCAAGTAATGGCTCATTTTAGTGTTCAAAGTAGAAAGTTATGACATCTGAAAGATTGTGCCCATCAGCAAGCCCACAAAACATTCAGCACTTCCTCAATTTATCACTTAAAAATATTGAGGTGTTGTAGGTCATAAAGTCCACAGCCGCAGCGTTATAGCGTTTTAGCACATCATAATGTGCCTGATGTACAGCAAGAAACTGTTGTGAATTTCTATTATCACCCTAATTTAACTTCTGTTGTGTCTGCACTTTAAAAGTGCTCTTGCTGATTTATATTGGAGGTAGCGTGCAAACTTTGAAACCCACAGAGATATTTAAAAATAATTTGCTTAAGCCGATGTAAACTTTAATATCCATGAAAATCAGAATTTGAATTCAAACCCTATTACTGAACATCATGGTATGATAAGGTGACATTGTCAATGGCTTTTGTATCGTTCTAAATGGTAAGTTTGTTCAAATAATATTTACTTAAGAAATTCAATGTTTCAATTAACTTACTTAATTTGAGGAATGAATGAAGCTATGTCCCATTTAATGTTTACAGAGACAAGAAGAAAAACTGTTAATTAACTGAAATGAGATAGTGAACCTTCCGTGAAGGATATTTCTATAACCTTGAATTGTCTGTTTATTTCATATGTACATTGGTTTGTTTTATATTTTGAAAAACATAAGTGATTGGTAATTTAAGGGGTTCATCTAAATGTGTACCCCTTTTTATACATAATATATGTACTTCTGTACTGCACACAAGACTTTGTATGCAGACATGTCTTTTATTCACGTAACTGCAACTAAGTCAGACAGGACACAGCCGCAGACACATATGTTGCGGGCGTTTTACCTCTGGTGTCAGCGCTCATTGCCTGCGCTGGCTGTGGCAAAAAGAATGAAAGCTCTTCCAAAAACAGGTAAACTCGCAGCATGCAGTCTCCCTCCATAATGTGAAACAACCCAAGCCTATTCAGCACAAGGTTTTACCTTTAAAGGGCATCAGTCAGGCCTGCAAAAAAAATCATACCACCAGAATGTACCATACTACAACCATGTCTGGTGGGTGATGAGATAATAATAATAATCAGTTCAATGGTAGAAGCCAGCATTGTTTGTATGTCGCTTAAGAGGTCCTAGCAGTGCCTGGTTGTCATGAACTGCTTCCTTATGCTTGCGCTTGTAGAACTACAAGTGTTAGATTACCCATAACTGTCAAGGAATGCTGGTGCTTGTAGAACTGCAAGCACAAGTATGCCCTGGCATCCACAGCCCACTGTGACCTGTAGTGGTATATACAAATATGCTGAAGAAGTTGCCTAGCAACAAAACACATCAATTATTAGATCTGATTGTGGCTGTACCTTGGATTGACTGTGTCCACTGAGATCACTTAGATATAAATACAGCTGATACAGATGTGTCCTAATACACCTAGAAACATGGCACAATGAAATTCTTAGCCATGGTTGCTTGAGTATTTTTTCAAGATTTTTGTGTCTTAATTCACTAATCGTGTACTAAGTCGCTAATAGTATACTAAGTACTACAGATTAGTAATTTATTTTTTTGTCCCAAATACATTGGTATAAAGTAGCTGATTAAGACATATGGTTTAAGAAAAGTCAGATTCCGTGGCTGAGTCACAAAGTCCATGGCTTTTCAAACAGGTCTACAGTATATGGAGCGATTTGAGGTGAGGGAGCTGCAGGTGTAGATATAGGAAACGGAATAAGCTATTAGTATAAATAAGTGGGGAATGCAGGTGTAAATATGGGAAACATTTAGGGTTCAATACTATTAGCTGCAAAAGCGGCAAATTGCCTTTGCAACTGCTTAGAATACCAGCAAGGGCATCGCAACTTGCCCCCCTTGCAGCCTGATCTCACCCCAGACTCACACATTTTTCTGCGCAGCGCTACGCGGCTGTGAACAAAAATCTGCGAGTCCAGAGGTACCGTAAGTGTGGCATAAAGCAGCACTTATTATCAGCTAATTATGTTCAGCCCTTAATAAACTATTGAAATAAGTATGAAAGTTCTGCTGGTGTAAATATTCAAGAAGTCTTTGTATGGTGAAAAATATTACTTATTACATTATTTAAAAGTATCATCTTAACACTACTACACTGATAAGTGCAGGAGACCATCTAATGCACCTGGAGCTGGCAATTGATGAGTACTACAAGTAAAGGTCATGACATGACAGTGCAGAATTTGAAGATACATGAAAAAATGGGAATGGGGCCAAATGATTTGTACCTCTCAGCTATTGATACGAGTACAGGTTGCCACCAGGATGAAAAACATCCCTAATCAGGGCTATACTTTTTGTCTCCAAAGGCAACAGTTGATATTGGTAAGGGTAGGTACAGAGTAGAGATGAGCGAGTTTGTATATCAGAGATCCGAACCCACCCGAACTAAGGGGATCCGAGTCAGATCCGAGTCGGCTCAGGTTTTCCTGCCTGACTCGGATCTGAAAATGAGGCAAAACGTCATCATCCCGCTGTTGGATTCTCGTGGGTTTTGGATTCTATAAAGGTCCTGCGATCGCTGCCATTTTTCATTCCAGTTGTGGATAGTGAAGAGGGAGGGAGCTGTGCTGTGCTGTTGCTGATGCTGACGCTGTGCATAGGGGCTGGCTACTGTTGTCACTCAGGGGCTGGCTGCTTAATGTCCATATAGGGGCTGGCTGTTTTCCATTCCATAAGGGCTGGCTGGCTGTTGTCTTTATAGGGGCTGGCTGTTGTCCTGTCCATAAGAGCTGGCTGGCTGTTGTACTGTCCATAGGGGCTGGCTGTAGTCCATAGGGGCTGGCAGTAGTCTATAGGAGCTGGCTGGCTGTTGTCCATAGAGGCTGTCTGTTCTGCTGTGTTGTCCAGGGGGTGCTCTATCCTTCAGGGGTGCTCTTCACCCACCCCCAGTGTGAAAAAAAAACATTTTTTTTCTGTGTGCGTGTTAGCCACACCTATCATCAACATAGGTGTGCAGGGGTGCTGTGGTGCTGTCTGTCAAGGGGGTGCTGCCCCTTTCAGGGGTTCACCCCAGTGTGAAAAAAAAATAAACAATTTTTTTTGTGTGAGTTAGCCACACCTGTCATCAGTGTAGGTGCGCAGAGGTGCTGTGCTGCTGTTTGTCAAGAGGCCGTTGCCTCTTTCAGGGGTTCACCCCAAGTGTGAAAAAAATAAATAAACAATTTTTTTGTGTGCGTGTTAGCCACACCTGTCATCAGCATAGGTGCACAGGGGTTCTATGCTGCTGTATGTCAAGGGTCTGCTACCTCTTTCAGGGGTGTGGTTGTGTGCCTTAGCCCCAACTTAGCTGCACTATAAATGCTTTGTGACACTGCTGTAAGACTGCAGTGATTATGGAGGACAGTCACATGACCAGAGGGCAGGATCCACATACCAGTCTTGTAGCTGCCGGCAGCAGTCATGATGACGATGCAAGGCCATCAACGTTATCTATGAAGGCCGATGTACCAGGGCATAAGTCAGGCCAAAAAGTCAGGCTAAAAAAAATCAACTTTTATGCTGTTAAAGCAAGAAAAATGTAAAGCTAAGTCAGCTTTAGAGGAAAAAAATTGACAATATGCCAATCACTACACGAAGTGGCAAGGAAAGAATAAGGCATTGGCCTCTATTCATGACTGATGGTTCTAATGATCATTTAAGCCCCTCTGCTAGTAGGAGAAGTACAAAAAATGTTTAAATTGTTAAGACGATTAAGACACCGGAACCAACTGCGTGCTCGGAAAAATCACAAATCTCCGAGGAGAGTCCAAGTGTGTCCGCTGTTGCCATGTGTGAGCCTGACCTTTCTAATACTGTACTTGAAGAGGATCCTCCCTCCACCATTTGTGTGCCTTCTGCAAATGTGGAGATGAGCAGCACAAGTCTACATGCTGACATAGAAATCGAGGATGCTTCTGTGGAATTGCACAAGGAGGATATTTAACTAGTTGGCGATAACAACAGGGATGATGAGGATGTTGATGGTGAGGATGTTTTTGTAAAAACTGTAAATCAGGCAACAGTTGTTGCCCATGGTGGGAAAAATCCCATTATTGCCATGCCTGGGCAAAGGACAAAAAAACTTCTCATGTGTGGAATTATTTCCACCCAAATCCAGACAACCTTTTCCAAGCCATTTGTAACAATTGCCAAGTAGCCAAGTAACAGTGAGTAGAGGTAAGGACCTTAACCATCTTGGAACCTCCTCCCTGTTATGTCATTTGCAGTGCATTCATCAAATCGGAAAGGGTGCAGCAACTTTTGGGACACAAAAAAAACAAACAACAATCAGTCCAGTGTCACCAAGCTCCCTTCTATCTGGATCCAAGCACCTGCAATATCCACCACCAGCACCTGCATCATCATCAACATCCTCATTCGTGATCGGAAGTAGTCCTGCATCCAATATCATAAGGACTGACTCCTCTCCTATCCATTTTTCCTCAGAAGGATCCTTGAGTGCTACACCTGTTGCT
The DNA here is from genome assembly GCA_031769625.1 of Taudactylus pleione. NCBI lineage: Eukaryota > Metazoa > Chordata > Amphibia > Anura > Myobatrachidae > Taudactylus > Taudactylus pleione. The sequence goes on from JAUIMM010000039.1 coordinate 4,320,345, forward strand.
GCTGCTGTTGCTATAAGTGGATCTTCATCCCAGAGGTGGACCAGGAAGAAGACTACTTTTAGTAGTTCAAGAAGTTCAACCAAACAATTAACTGTTACACAGTTCTTTGCCTTGGCGAACATGTATGACAGCAAACACCCAGCTGCACAGCAGATTACTGACACCATAACAGCTATGCTGGTATTAGATGTGCGTCCAGTGTCCTCCATTAATGCAGTGGGATTTACCCAGTTAATGGAGGTCGTGTGACCCCGCTACCATGTGCCTTCTAGATTCCACATCTCTCGAATAGCAATTCTCAATCTGTACATGGGCATTAAAAAAATCTTATTAATGTCCTCTGAATTGCCATTGTGCCCACTGTCCACTTAACCACAGATATGTGGACAAGTGGGTTAGGGAAAACTAAAGATTACATGACTGTGATAGCCTACTGGGTAGGTGTATTGCCTCAAACTGTGCAAACAGCAACAGCAGCAGCAGCATCTAACAAATGCCAGCTCATTCAGAGGCAAGCTACTCTGTGCATCACCGGTTTCACTAAGAGGCATACTGCTGAGAACCTCTTAGAAAAGCTCAGGGAAATAATTGGAAAATGGCTTACCCCACTTGGACTCTCCTCGGTATTTGTGATTTCTGACAATGCCACCAATATTGTGCAAGCATTACATGTGGGCAAATTCAATTACATCCCATTTTTGCTCACAAAATTAATCTGGTGGTGCAACATTTTTAAAAAAATGACAGGGGCATGCAGGAGATGCTCTCGGTGGCCTGAAAGATTTGTGGACATTTTCGACATTCAGCAACTGCATGTTGGAGATTGCAAAACCAGCAAGAACTGTTGAATCTACCCTGCCATCAGCTAAAGCAAGAGGTAGTAACTAGGTGGAATTCTACCCTCTATATGCTTCAGCAGGTGGAGGAGCAGCAAAAGGCCATCCAAGGCTACACAACGGCCTATGATATAGGGAGAGAAGCTGGAATGCACCTTAGTGAAGCGCAGTGGACAATAATTTCTGTTTTGTGCAAGGTTCTCAAACCATTTGAGCTTGCCACTGTGAAGTTAGGGGCTGATTCAGACCCTCTCGTGAGCACAGGTCGCTCGTAAGCAGGTCGATGGTGCCGAATTGTGCATGCGCACGACGGAGGGAGCTCCGTCATGTGCATGCGCGAGACCCGAATAACGACGGCCAAGCCGTCATTATGGGTCTCGCACCAAATTGGGCATGCTGTCGATGGTGACTGACAGCACGCCCCCTTTGGTGAGCGTGCCGGGGGCGTGGCTGCCAGAGGAGGTGGTCCCATGGGAACGCCTACCGTTTGAGTCCGGCCCCACTGACATCACTAGTGATGTCAGTGGGAGTGATTTTGGCTCTGATAGAGCCAAAATCACTCCAGGGCTTGCGGTCACCGAGACCCTACCGCAGGGTCTCGTCGCAAGCCCGATGGTCATGATGGTCTTGACCATCGCGACCATCATCATGGATGCTCGCTATAGCTGTGGGTGGTAACCCACAGCTATGCGAGCGTCCATGAGGCCGCTCCAAGTTGAGGGAGGAGGTCCCTGTTTCAGAGCAAGTGCTCCGGTCAGAGCGTCCGGCTCTGAATCAGGCCCTTAGTTCTGACACTGTCAGCTTGAGTCAGGTCATTCCCCTCATAAGACTTTTGCAAAGCATTGGAGAAAATGGAGGAGGAGCTGAAATGGAGTGATTCCACTAAGTATGTCGGACTGGTTGATCAAGCCCTTCATTTGCTTCGCCAGGATCCAAGTGTCGTCAATCTCTTGAAATCAGATCACTATATTTTGGCAACCATACTTGATCCTAGGTTTAAGTCATACCTTGTGTCTTTCTTTCCGATGGACATAAATCTAAAAAGCTGCAAAGAGCTGTTGGTGAAAAAATTGTCAGCTCAAGCGGCTCGTGACACGGCATCATCCCCTCCTTCAGTTTCTGCAGCTGCCAGGAAAAAAGCTACATTTTCCTGACAGACCCACTGCTGGTGGTGATGCTGATCAGTCAGCAAAAACTAATGACATCTGGTTGGGTCTGAAAGAACTGCCTTGAACGAGTGACATGTCTACCGTGACTTTGTCTGATACGGTCACCATTCAGAGAATGATAGAGGATTATTTTAGGGATAGCATCCAAATAGGCAAGTCAGATAGTCTGTTTCACTACTGGCAGGAAAAATAGGCAATTTGGAGTCCCTTACACAAACTGGCTTTGCTGTACTTAAGTTGCCCACCCTCCAGTGTGTACTCTAAAAGAGCGTTCAGTGCAGCCGGGAACCTAGTCAGTGATCGGCGTAGGAGATTACTTCCCCAGAATGTGGAAAAGATTCTGTTCATCAAAATGAATTACAAATTCTACGAGTACGCCCTTTACCATTAATTAAGTCAAAAAAATACAGAAGCGTCTGAAATGGTGGATTCCAGTGGGGACAAATTAATATTGTGGGAAGAAGAGGATGTACACACTGATGGGGATGATGATGATGATGATGATGACTTGTGATGTAACTTGTATTGCCAGCTTGTTTTGTGGGGGGTCCACACAAACCAATCATTTCAGCCACAAGTGGCAGTCCCTGAAGTGATTGGTTTCTTAAACTGTGAATGTCCTGTTTCATATATACAACATAAGGGTGGGTTGGAGGGCCCAAGGACAATTCTATCTTGCACCTTTTTCCTTTATATTATGTGCTATTTGGGGCATTGCTGCCTGACATTTTTAATGTTATTAACTTATTATGAATGTCCAGAAATTGGAATGGCCACAGACAGCATCTCCTTCATGCCCCTATCATTTTTTTTAAAGATAATTATGAACCAACTGCTGCTTGTGTCAAACCAGCAGCACAAGTCGCACAACAGTGACATTCAGCCATGAGTTCTTCTAAGCCCTCTAGGCTGCTACACTGCATCCTGCTTCATGGGCCAAAGGCCACCTGTCAACACTCCTCACCAGCCCTCAAGGCTGTAACAGCCGCAACTTGCCAAGAGTTTCAGCCCTCAAGGTTGTTGCAGGACTGGTTCTCCTAATCATAGCTCTGTATTGCACTACTACTCAGCCAGGGGCTGCACCAATTATCAATTCTTTAGCCAGTGGCTGCACCAATTATCAATTCTTCAGCCAGGGGCTACACTAATTATCCATTCTTCAGCCAGGGGCTGCACCAATTGTCAATTCTTCAGCCAGGGGCTGCACCAATTATCAATTCTTCAGCCAGTGGCTGACCATAATATTTTGTGGCAATGTGGAAGGAAGCATAGTTTTAGGTAATTGCAATAGAGCTTCTGAAGAGTAGGGATAAAATAATTTGTTTTCTTATTCACAATTTATAAAAGTCATTTGACCTAATAGCCACCAAGTCATATAGCGAAATAAAGCTGAATGCTGAAATGCAGCTAAGGGAGTTTGTATTTATTAGTGGAAAACTTATAAAGCTGCTATTTTTGGGCCTAATTCAGAGTTGTACGCTGATGCAAACGCATTTGTGAATTCCGCCGCTTAGAAATTGCTTAAATATGCTAATTCATCAGCCGGTGAATTTGTGTTGAGGCACCCATTGGAAGACCCTCTCAGCTGCCGGAAACTGCGTACACAAATGCAGCACTGAACGCAGATCCTGAAAACATTGACTCCTCAGCTGAGTCTATGGCCACTCAGAATGGCTTTGTTCTCTGCATGCGCGATTGCAGCTGTTGTCTAGTACACACCCAGGAAATGGCCCCTACATGCCTGTGTTTTGGCCAGAACTCCCCATAACCATCCACAAAATGGTCTCTTCCTGTCAATAAATTGCAAGTGAATCCTCACAGTGAGCTTGATTGCAACTCATTCACTGTCCATGCGCAATGTGGCTGTGACGCATGTAGAGACCACTGATAATCGCTCAACTGTGTTAAAATCAGCATAGCGTTCAACTCTGAATCATGCCCTCTATGTCTATAGTAGCAGATTGTTGACAGCCTGTTGCAGGTGTTTCAAGAATTTCCATAATGCAAACTGCGGCATGCTACACAGTGGCGCGAACATAGTTTGCACGTGTTCATTAGCACAGCAGTGACATACTGTAATTCCGCTGGTGTGTCACTGTAAAGTACGAGACATCACAGAAGCTCACTTCTCTCCAAAACTTCTACCATTACAAGGGTCTGTATATCATATAAAGGTCCATGTATCAAGTGGTAATAACCCCTTTTTTTTGCCTTTTTCACTAAAGGGGGATTATTACTGGTTCTCTAAAATGTATTAAAAGGCTGACTTGGAAATAGAGATTTCTCCTGTGGCCTTTGGCTTGTGTAAATAATGCTATCGCCATAGCCAGCTATGGTGGCAAAGTGTTCTGAGGCACTTACTGACAAAAAGTTGAGCTTTTCACACTTGCACCCTAAGACATATTGTCATATGAGGATTGCACTATATGTTACTTGCCTGTCCCATCGCCAACTCCAGGATTTTTCGCACACTTACCATCAGACTCCAGATTGAGTTCTTGTGAAGCTTTGAGATCTCCCACATGTACAGTTTATCATGGCAAAGGAGGAGCTAATTTATCGTAATCCTAAATGTACATTTACCCCTTAATCACTACAGTAGAATGTAATAACATGTCCCCTTTTTTCTAATATTTGCAGATTTAGTGAGTATTTGAAAAAACTGTGTGACCCGGCTTACAACAACCCAAAATCAGGTCTTCAAATCACAAGGTCTGTTCAATTACCGAAGAGTGAAAGTGTCTTTGATATTGTCTACATGAAGAAGACAGTCTCATTTTGGGTCAAGTGGAAAGATCTTGTTATTTCTACTAAAATTGAGGAGCAAATCAAGGTATGTCAGAATTCTGACAAAGTACACTTATCATATTGTTTGTATTTTTAATCAATATAATGTTTTAGAATTTAGTAATAGATGCATTATATTATCAGAAAAGCGGTCACACTTTTTAATGTTTGTTTTGTTTATTGATAGTTTTAATAACATTGGTTTAGCTTTATACTTATAGTTTTAAAATATTTTAAATAGTGCTGCTAATATTTTTGCTCTATCTGTAATTATAGGTAACAGCATCTATTATATGGCACCCATAGGCGTAACTACCATAGGTGCAAGGGGTACAGCTGCTATGGGACCCAGAGCTTAGGAGGTCCCATCTTCCTTGTCAAAGTTAAATGTGTTATATACATTTTTCACCATTGGGTGGTACATAGACACCCTTACAAACTTTTGCTTTGGGGGCTTCAAATACCTAGTTATGCCCCTGATGGCACCTGAAGGTTTTTGTGTTTAAAACAAAGGCTAGAGAGCTTACAATGTACTGTGAAAAGAGTAGAGCTGAGACAAGGGGATTGCTGGTGACAGAGTAGAGATTGGTACATAGCAAGAGTACAGTATAGGTGGAGTAGGCTAGGCTCTAGTAAAGACATGGGTTTTCAGGGATCACCAAAGATTTGAAGGCTGGAGTATAGTCTGATTAGGGAAGGTAGAGAAATGATCCACAATAAGGATGATTGGGACTGATGGATGAGGGGACTGCCAGTCAGGAGGGATGAATATGAGTTTTGGTTGCATATTGAGTAACAAAAGTATGTATTCTAGCAAACGTTTAAATGCGTGGGCAATACTTTAGAGTAGGTGACTGAAAAGGGGAATGTATAGAAAATAAGGTAAAAAGTATAAACAGATGAGAGTGAAGGAAACAGCAATTTTCATACTCTGGAAGTAAAGTTGGAATGGGTTAAAAGGGTATGTTTATGAGAGGGCATTGACATATAAGTGTTTATAGCTGTAATTTTCATCTAGTACAATTTTTGTCTCTTCCATCTCCACATAGCTCATCTTAGAACAGTGGTGGACATCAAGTGACAAAGGGGCTTCATTATTCTGCATGTCACACTGAAAAAGTTCCCAATAATACTAGAGATGAGCTGTTCGGTTTTGGCTCAGATCTCCCCCCAAGTTAATTTCTCAGAATGAGGCAAAATGTCATCGTTCACGTACATCTCGGCACAGATGTCCGTGAAAGATTATGTTTTGTCTCCTTCTGAGATCTGAGCCAAACTGAACCTAGCGGTTGGGAAGTCAAGATACCCATCAGAGCTGGAGGTTTATGGTTTTTCACACAGTGGGGCAGATGTATGAAGCTCTGGGAAGTGATAAAGTGCAGAGTGATAAACTACCAACCAATCAGGTTCTAACTGTCACGTTACAAGCTGTGTTTGAAAAATGACAGTTGGGAGCTGAGTGGTTGGTCATTTATCACTCTGCACTTTATCACTTCCCAGAGCTTCATACATCTGCCCCAGTGGCCATTATTAGCCAAGCGTGCGTTTTACACATAATACTAATATAGTGTTCTGAACCAGGGGGAGATACATATTACACATGGGGGCCTATGTATCAAAGCTGTGAGAGTGATAAAATTGTGAAAGATAAAGTACTAACCAATCAGCTTCCAATTTACATTTTGCAGACTGTGTTAAAAAATGATAGTTAGGAGCTGATTGGTTAGCACTTTATCTCTCTCAGTTTTATCACTCTCACAGCTTTGATACATAGGCCCTATGGTCTTTAAAATGTTAAGTGTCTCTACAAAATATTTGCTCTCCATGAGTTACCAAAGGCACTATGCTCCTAATCAGTTGTATTGCCTGGATACCTTGGATGAATGTGGTGTATAACATGAGGTAAAAAAATATAAAAACTAAATTTGTGGTCAGCCTTTCCCTCCGAGCAACCTTAATGATGTCATGGGTAAAGAATATTCCTCTGTACATACTAAGCATAGCATTATCAGCTTCAACCTTTATTTGTAACTCTCTATCTCTCAGCTATAGATAATGTATTACTGTGTCTAACTGCATTAATATATTGCTGATACAAGTAGAAAGTAATTTGCACATCATTCCATGTATACTGTTATTTTAAAGCATTATTTCCTCTGCATTAAACTCTCTTTAGCTCTGATTTGCATAGTTAGTATTAAGTCATTACTCAGGATAAAAGCTATCTTAAAAGCATAGTTATTTGTTGTCTGATATTTCTAATTAGTCCTGGAGACAGATGCTATACCATGTAATGGAAGATTCAGAATAGTTAAAATGTTTAGGAGTGTTAATGTGCTTACATTTGTCTTTGTTTAGAGGCATCATTTGACATGATAGGCTGCAAACTTGATACGTGTTGATCAATAAAAAACTATTTACATGCAATATTGAATATTCTAATGTTTACAAAATTCAGCCTATAGCTGGAATATGATATTATGCCCTTCTAATTAAATTCCCAGAAATGTACAAAATCTGACACTTCATCATGTATTTTTACCAAGCAGCAATTCAGATGTTATTTAGGATAAACCCCTCCCGACTGTAAATCCATCTGCACATTATGGGCCTAATTCTGAATATGATACAGTGTCGATGTTGTCTAAGTCGCACTGCGCATGTGTCCAGAATTTGTGTGCATAGAGAGCCAGATTCAGCATTGCACGTTATGGGATCACTCAGCCGGACAATGGGATCGCAGATAATCCGATGCTGCATTCTTAGATGCAGCTCGGATCAGTAACGCATGCAGGAGGCTCGACGCCTTCTGCTGCATTACCATATTACAGCTATTACAGCCATGTTAGCAGCTGCGATAGTAAATCCGTCCACAGCTGAAGCAGGCTCTGTGTCACAGTTGCGATTAAGGTGCTTGGGAGTCGCACGCATTCCTGGGCAGTGACAGGGTGGTAGATAAGTGGCTGCATGGAAATGGTCCGTTTTATGTGTGTGTTATTGGCGGTGTTACTGGCGTGTCACAGTTAGTGGTTCTATATAGAGACGCAGAATTGTACACATAGGAAGCCATATTCAGATGGATGATCTGCACCTGGTGCAAGTTTCGATGTTGCAAGCAATGGTTGTGTCTAAAGCGGCATCAAACAGTATTTGAGCATCTAAAGACGCTCAAAATAGGTATCTCAGCCCTTGCGCATTTGGACACATGGATGTACACCAGGGAAGGGCTTATAGCAGTATTTGCATAGTCACAGAAGTAATAACGTCAGAGAAGATGCACACACGGACCCTGCAGCATCCGACTCAGTATCAGGCACTTTAAATCTGTCCCATTTGCAGTGCAACATAGTTTTGCCAAAGTGTAAAGTTACTTCTTTATTTTTGGTTTGCTCCCAACTCTGAATCAGACCCTTAATCTAAATAAACATATAGCATAATTTTCATTTTATATGTTATCCTAAATAATTTATCCAATCACTTTTGCATTGTACACATGCCTGATGTAGATACGGAATGAGCACATTTGATTTGGAAGAACCCTAACTCTTTGATGACGCACCAGGTTACACAACACTTGTGCCACTAGCTTTGATTTGTGCCAATGGAAGTACAACTTGAGTACATGTGAACAACAAGATTAACACTTGGTGTGACAGATGCTCAATTACATTGTTCATGTAATACCCCTTTCAGACATAGGCCGGGATGTACTAAAGGAAAAATGCCGTAAAAACCCCAAATGTAAACAAACTTCTGGCACAATAGAACCCAAAAATAAGTGAAAAAATATATGGTTTGTATTGTTTAGCCATCTTGTAATAGTAATTGTTGCACTCACCCATCAGAAAGAGTTAGATGATGATCCAGCTCCTTGTATCCTCTCAATGTAATGTGATGTATAAATGTTATAACAAAAGGTCCCACAATTATGAATAGAAAATACCTACTAGTATAAAACTGTAATTTTTAGCTATTTTCACAGTTATGACTAGTATCTATTAGGCTTTCACAATGTATAGACTCAAACACATAAAGTCTGCCAAATGCTCCAGAACAACTACTGCACCTTATGTTTGATTTTTATACAGGATAAACAGTATTTTTTGTCGTTGTGTTTTAGGATGATAGGTTAATTTGATCAACTATTTAGGAACTACTAGCATTTCCAAGCTACAAACCATAAATGGATAGGCTGCATTTTGTGCAATGTTATAGCTGTACAATCATTCTCTATTAAACACCAAAGGTTATATTGCCCTGTGGTTTGTGCATGATGTTGGCAAAATACTGTAAGTAAATTAGAGAATTGTTTAATCACAAGTCATGCCACACATGTGCTACCAGACACCGGGGTAATTAAATGTCTCCTGTGGCATTAACAAATAGGACATGTATCAGAAGGCAAAGTATGAAAATGATATGCTACCTGCCTAATTATTTTTTTTTTTCTTTATTCCCTAATTCCAAATGATAACCTGTGACTCCACATGAAGACTGATGCAAAGATGCAACCGATGGTAAGCATGGTAATATTTTATACATAAATGAATGTCCATTGGTGTATATATTATAATACATTTTAAATATCATCCATAGGGAAACAATTGTTACATACAATGTGTTACATATGTTACATAGGGGGAGATGTGTCATGCTTTGAAAAGAGATATAGTGGAGAGAGATATTGTACCAACCAATCAGCTGCTGTCATTTTACAGTCTGTGTTTGAAAAATGACAGGAGCTGATTGGTTGGTACTTTATCTCTCCACTTTATCTCTTTCCAAGCTTTGATATAGCTCCTCCATTGACTGATATGAAAAAAAATATTGTAAAGTACTGAAACAACACTTTACAAATACGATTGTGACAAATTGTGTTGAGCAACAATGAATATGCTACACATATGGTTTGCTACATTAATTCAGATTTGCACTGGTATGAGGAGTTGAGTCATACCCATGTTTTGCATACCATCTGTGCAACTTAAATACAGAACAGAATATTAATTAGTTACCTTGAATTGCAATATTGTCTTTCTTGAAATTCCATCTAACAATAGAACATAATATTAACTAAAACAAGATTTAGAGAAATCCATTTTTGTGCTTTTTTTTCATTTAATGTCTTTGAAGTATCTGAGTGCTAGAGTCAGGGCTCACTAGGTAACCAGAGGTTCAAGATTGCACAGACAAGACAACAGGGAACATCATCTTTATTACATGTTAAGGCAGCAATACAATACAAATCTGGGCAGCGAGGTTAGTTACTTCTGCAGGACCAACAATGGTGCCCAGGCTAGGTGGTTACTGGGCATACTGAATAACTGTATAGTCTGTGACACTGTATGTCCATAACCAAAAGTGGAGGGTTGTCCCAGTGTCCATAAAATTAAAATCTATCTATTTCATAATTATAAATAAAATTACCAAATTTTACCCCAAAAATTATTTATTTGTGGATAAATCATGAACGTTGCTCTACATGTAGATTAAAGCATAAACACTCGAAAAAGTTATTACTTAATTAAAATCAGTATGTTGGTTTGCACAATTTACTGAAATGACTCCTAATGGGTGAATTAAAACTTGTGCCTGAACTCACCTGCTTCCATCTAAGCAACACACAGCTGATATTATTCATCTGCGACAATGGAGAGGGTGTATGTGTTGCTGAATGGGGTTAACCAAGGGCATACAGAGGGTGGTTCTAGTGGAGCATGAGCTCTGTGCACCAAAATGGACAGAGGGCGCCAGCCAGGTTTCTGGAATTCATGGGGCGCTGCACAATATGACGGCCACCTGTTAGTTTTATCTCGTTTTTTTTGCTCTATATCTAAAATAAGTTATGCATCTGAGATCAGTTTCTACATTTCATGCTCCCTCAGCTCTCCAGATTGCCTCCTCTCCCTCCTCTGTGATCATTTTCTGTCACCTCCCCTTTCAGATTGATTACATTCACTTCTCACCTGTGTAATTACATCCCCTATCTACTCTGCGATCAGCTCTTTGCCCCTGTCCACTACTTTCTTATTGGCTTCTGTCACCACCCCTCTCTGATTGACTTTGTCCCTCCCCTCTCCTTTCTTATTGGCTTCTGTCACCACCGCTCTTCTCTCCTTTTTTATTGGCTTCTGTCACTGTCTGATTGGTTTTGCCCTTCCCCTCTCCATTCTTATTGGCTTCTGTCACCTACCCTCTCTGATCGTCAGTCTCCTCTCCCCTCTCCTCTTTGATCCCCTCTCTCCTTCTCTCCTCATTCATCATTGTGCTTCAATGGACTTAAAAGTGACACAACCGAGGAAAATCCTAAACTTCAATTATAAGATATGAGGTTAGAAAAAGTCACTGCTTTGCTATTAAAACTATGGAGGTGTTCCCAGGCATGACTACTAAGTATTATTTGAAAGGTCTTTTAAAAAATATTAGGAGACCTGAAATAATAATAATAGTGGTAGACAGAACATGATTAGTAGTACTCACATTAATGTAGGTGCAATGTATATATGCGAAGTAGGAGCATAGCTGAGAAGGGAGCTTCCTATAGGTGTTCTCACTCCAGTGATAGCTGCTTGGGGCAGTAATAAGCTGTGCACCCTGTGGAATCTCACTTTTGCACATGTATTCTGTCAATTTAAGTTAAATGATCAGAGTATATAATACAATCTGCTCTATTGACTGACAACAATAATTCAAATTAGATAAAAGTCAGATCCTAGGTGCTATACATAAATAAAACAGTGCCAAAGGAGCTACCCCTTAATGTCAGATCACCAAATGTCAGATCATGCATCACTAAAGCATTCCATTCTCCCAATGGGACCTAGCCCAGCATGATACTGCCACTGTTTGCTGTTTTTCTCATCACTTCAGTATTCCCCCCGCAGGCTGACCCTACCCCAATGGCACAGCTGAGTACAGGGAGGGAGCGCTACGACATGCATTTTCTCCAGGCGCCATGGTTCCATGCTAGTCCTCTGGGGTTAACACCTATCATTCAAATGGCAGTAAGAATGCATACAGTATATACAGTAAGATAATAGTTGCACTATTCTAAAAAAAGGTCCTCTTCATTATAGGATTAGTCATCATAAAGTAAAGTTTTTGTATATGAAAGGCTAGTAGCTACTAACAGCATTAACAAATATATAGGGACAGATGACCATACCTTGCTAGAACGTGTGAAATATAACATTGCATGTACATTGTAAATGCAGCTGTGAATGCAAGCTATCATTACGTGTCATTAGCCATCTTTGGAAGCTAAATGAGTATGCTGAAGTGCCCTTAAATAATACTCGTATTTCTAACAAAAGTCTGCCATGTCTTGGCAAATATATACATCGGTGCCTGGCATGATTCTCATGTTATTTGACAATTGTTAAGAAATGAATTTCTGTATTGTGGCAGATTTAAGAAATGTGTGAAATGAATGGTGACATTTTGGGGGAAGTTAATTGTATGCAATGGTCGTGATATGCCATTCTATAGAGATGCGAGGGAAAACTTACAAAGTCGTCACTACTCTAACTGGTCGATATCTGTGCGCTGAGCATTATTGTGATGCCCAGTGGTACTGTACATCGTGTAAACAGATGTGTCCTCATACACTGTTACTCCTATTGCACCAAATAGACCCTCTTGGAGCTCCAGGTCCCAAGTGACTCACATTCGCATAAGTAGAACAACTAAAATTGACAAAACTATATTTCTAGCGTAAACTGACCACTGGGGCTTGTACATCTGTATGTGACTGAGTCTGAAGCTGTGTAAAAAGAGTTGCTGATGCGGACATCTGTGGCTTTTTCTCCCGCCAAGTTCTGTCATGCTTCATCTCAGACATTGTATGTGTATTATACCAATTTCTATATGATTAAAGTTGCAGCCTAGTGTTTCTGGTACACTGTAAATGGCTACTCACTGTGATTGTGCTGCGACGAAGATGCAATATTTAATGATAAAGTCTGTAGCTACTCGTCTCAGTGCCGCTCAGTCATGTCGGAAGTCTTGTGCCTTATGGCACAAAGACATTAGGCGTATATTTACTAAAGGTTGATTTTAATTGATTTTGTTTGATTAAAACCAACACATTTAGGGGGTATTCAATCAGCCATGGTACTTCACTGCTGGCTAATTGATCCCCTGGGCTAATTCAATTAGCCCTGAAGGCTGCACTTATCTGTGGGCATGGCCTAATCATGGGCAGCATGACCATGTTCCCCTTAGAATTTGTTTTTTTAAAATGGACACTCTGAGGAGGGGGGGGCTCTGTGAGCCCCTCAGCCAGGGTCAAATCAAGGGGGGCTGTGATCAGTGTGATCACACCCCCCCACCGAGGAGAGGAGACTGCTGCTGCAGCTCAGTGGCAGCAGTCTCCCCGGTCCCACTGCGGCCCAGAACAGAGCAGCGTGTGCTGGGCTGCTGACAGGTGCTCCTGCTTATCACGCATTTCCTTTCAGGAGCTCAGCAGACTCTAAAAAACATGCCAGATAACTATCTGTTTTCGGGCAGGTGCTGGCTTTAACACTTAGGATATGTGACCTTATCACGGATCTTGTGTGTATTCGCCCTAAATCAGATAATATTTTGGGTGAAAAAAATGGAATCTAATTGAATTGCCAGAATGCAATTCAGGTGTTAAAATCCCATTTTAACCACCTAAAAAATTACCGGGGCCAACTGCTTACCCCCCTTTCTGGTACTTAGAAAACCAAATAAAAAACTGTCTGTTACTAAATCTATGATTTAGCTCCAGAAACACAACATCAATGTTGATCAATTTTCATCTATTTTAAATCGATTAAAATCGACCTTTACTAAATATATCCCTAGGTGTATGAGAACACATCTGTAATTGAATTCGCTAATTTGAAAAAAATAGTTCTAAATGTCCAGAGTTTAGTATCTGTAAAAAGATAAATTATAAAGAAAAATGTTCAAAGTTTAAAAAGTATAAGAAAATATATATTAAGAGGAATCCCACAAGACATGCATTTTTGCTGCATGAACTATTAAGTACTACATACTGTATATTGTTACAATGTAGTATAGTGTGTGGAGTTCTTATGTTTGATATTATTTCTGCACCGATGAAGAAGTTCTGATGAAACTTTAGTGACACGTAATCATAAACTTTGATTGTCCAAAAAGTCAAGAAATTGCAGAAAACTCTTGTTTATAAACTACATTTCTGTTTTGTCTATTTGTTAAATGTATAAACTGGAAAGTGTGATGTATAGATATATTGCTAGCCATGAATCAGTTGTCATGCAAGTCCACTACAGTGGTTTTGAAAGATTGTCCTTGTGATTTGTTTATTGTTAGTGCAAAGGAGAAATGCACAGAGAAGGGCAGATGTGTTGATGTTAGTGGTATTTGGGTATGACGTTTTCTCCTTTGTCATATCAGTTAATACAGTAGCCTCTATGATATTTGTATGCTGTTTTGTCATACATAATCTAGTTCCATTACATGACTGAAACAATAGACCACTTGGCGCTCACTCGTAGGGTTTACCCAAGGCAGCAGATGGTTTCAAATGGAGGTGCCCCGTAGTCCTCCAGACACAGTAGAGGGAATACAAAATATGCAACAAGCACCAAAAAGATCCTTGTAATGGGTGTACAACAGAAAAACTTACTTCACAATGGTATTAGTGAAAGATATTTTTACTGTTAATGTAGGTCTATACACAAATGCATTAAAAACAAAAAATAATAATAGCTCCAAAATGAATATGCACAGAAACAAAACAAGAACAAAAACAAAATAAACTCCAGTGGCACAAGAAATGTAACACTGTAGCAATGGAAAATATGATCCTCCTAGAGGTTCATATAATACCGCTGAGTACCGCATGGAGGCGGGTTTAAATGACAAAGAGAAGTGGGGTTCACTGGCATCGGGAACCAACCACTTTGTGAAGAGTTACTGATGCACCTTAATGGAGAGTGGCGTCCCACAACTCCAAATGGGGTAATGCGTGTAAGGTAATACAGTTTTAGTAGTGATGCTGCAGCGTCTCTGTGGAGGTGTTCCTGTTAAAGCTGGCCGGCAAAGGTGCTTACAGAAGGGGTGGGACTGCCTTGCACTGTGTTCAGTGTATATATTGACACTTTAAAACATTTTATATTAGCCAGATAGAACATTAGCTATAATACAGCAATAAATGCAATAGATTTATTAAACATTTTCCCAATTCTACATACTGTACATTAGATACATATTTATATTGTGCGCTATGTTCTGTTTTCCATATATAGGACAATCATTTAAAGTTTCTGAAAAATGATATGTTTTATTCAAATCAACTGGGAAGAATTTATTTAACTTTATATATTGACTTGACTTGGTAACTGTACTAACATAGCACTGCCACTATAGGCTCAATTTGGTCCACACCTGGATGCACCCACCTCACCACAATATGAAGGAACATTTTCAAATAGAGACAATAAAAAGTTGACTGTTTCCCTCCTAAGATTTACCAGGTAATTAACTGTGACATGATAAAATTACAACAAACACAATAACTCAGAGGTTCCCAAACACGGTTCTCAAGGCTCCCCAACAGTTCAGGTTTTAGAGATCTCCATGGCTGAGCACAGGTGACTTAATTAGTGCCTCAGTCAATTTGATGTAACCATCTGTGCTCAACCATGGATATGTCTAAAACCGGTACTGTTGGGGAGCCTTGAGGACCGCGTTTGGGAACCTCTTCAATAACTTTTAAGAGATAAGATTGGATTAGCAGCAGTTTGCAATACTAGTATTATCATGTTCTAAAAACTATACTGTATTATGGGAAAAGAAAAATTAAGTGACAGCACAAATGCCTCTTTGGTTATCTGATAACTTCAGTATGAGTAAAGTTGAAATAATCAGGGGAGGACCAAGAGAAGCTATTAGCCAATCTTAAAGTATATGTAAGGGACAAAGAGAAAACAACTAATTGTGGATTAGGATCTGATATCTAATAACCGTGAAACCACTGAGCCAATATCTATATAAATGTCAGTTGTAACTTTCAATACAAACTTCAGTTTAGGCTAACAAATGACAATGACTAAGTCTTGTGTCAAAATCAGGTGTCAGTGTCTAATATCATTCTAAAACGAAACAAGAAATGGGGTGTCTCGGACAAGTAAAAATGATGATTGACAGAGTCAGGCATCAACATCAGGGTCAGATGCAAATTGGAATGGAATATTGGGTTGAACATGACAAAGTGACAACTATAATTGCCAGACCAGTATTAAATCTCATGTGCATGAAAAATAGGGTTGGCAATCACAAGTGACAATAAAAATTTACGTGATCAGTTGTCAGCGTCAGGACTAATTTAAACTGAAAATTTAGTTGACATTGACAAGTGACAATGGTGGCTGACAGGTGGAAGTGTCAGCATTGTTTGTTTTAAAACTGATGAAGCTTTGATATACAAGTATAATGTTTGATTATGTTGTTGCATATATCTCTAAGACTGACTTTACCTAATGAAGCCTATTGGGAAAAGACATTTCAAACTCAGTTTGGTATCACAATTTCTAGCTATTGCCTTCTAGTTTGGCAGTAGATTCTATAGTCTATATTATATATTATAGAATCATTAAAATAAAACGCAAGCCAAATCTCAGCAACAAGTACCTTTTGGGAAATGTGCTTGTGTGATTTAGTCACAACATAGCAGTCAGCAGTAAAGTAACATTATTGAGCACTTACCTCCAGTGGTAATCTCAATGTTATATAATGGCAATGCAAGAGATTATGAGCCTGATTCAGAGGTGGCTGCAAGTAAACCATTGGACGCAATCTCTGAATGTTTTACTTATGCCCATGTGTCTGAGATGCGCTACATGTGAGTCCTGATGGTTACAGCCGTCAGAAGCAGATTGGAAATGCATAGAGCAGAGGATCCCAAAGTCCGCCATTACCATCCACATTTTAGGGATATCCAAGCTTGAATCCAGATGACTAAATCAAATGGATTGAGGTACTAATTAAGTCATCTGTGCTCAAGCATGGATATCCCTAAAACGTGGATGTAATGGCGGACTTTAGGAACCTCTGGCAAAGAGATTTATGCAGTTCTGATAGGCATACCTGTGCGGTGAAAGGGGGTACTCAAGTTGGCAGGCCTGTTGGGTGGCGTGCCAGTGTCAGGGACTGTTCGACTAACACCAGCAGCCAAATACCGGAAGTGATACTGAGCAACCATAGGGTTGTTCAGAAGTCCGATGGTATGGCCTATGCTGTTGTGCCTTTGTGCCCACCATAGAGGATTAGAGCTGCAGCTGGTAGATGTCTCAATAGACAGCCCATTGATTGCAGCATTAGTATATTTTCTCAGTATCGGCATCTACCTCTGAATCAGGTCCTATATTCCAGACAGTATTAAATGTTATAATGTCATAGCAGCCCAATTCATATCATAATTACACTTATGGATAAATATAATAAACAAATATCATAATTACACTTATGGATTCCGGGTGGTCTCAGATAAACGGCTATCCCAGCAAAGCACTATTAGCAGTTAAAAATATATAATAAAATAAATAAAATGATGATGATAAAAAGTGTTTAGAGTGAGACTATAAAGCAAAAATGTTTGCTTATAGATTGGCATCACTCACGACATGTATAATCCCACCTTCAGATAAATAAAAAAGTGAATCCTAGTGCAGCTAGTGAGTTTTTAAAAATAAATTACATGAAAAGATGAGTTCCCTCTTCGTGATCCAACAAGGAAAAGCTTAAAAAATTGCTGAATGTAGTTTTATAAAATACACACATAATATTTTAATTATGTACTCACAGAGTATATTATAACTAGGGCACAGTTGTGCCCTTATATTAAGGCTGCATCTAAAAAACCGGAAATCTCCGTAGAAAATTGTGGAGGGAGGGCATGGTGTTTAAGGGGCTACACCTCAAAAGCTGTTGGAGCTACCAAGCTGAAATTTGGTATGGCCGGGTAGAACTGTCGCTTGGTACTGCATGCCAAATTTCAGGGCATAAAATATGAGTATTTGGGAGTAATCTAAACCTCCAACTGTCACTTTTTGGTGACATTCTCAAGTAGGACCACTTTTCTGCTGTTCTATATGTTTTTTTTTTGGGAAGGCATAACTCAGGGTAGGGGGCGAATTTAGACTTGGGATTTGTTTTATTAGGTAGCTATTGTGACAGGGTACGTGCTTTTGGGGTTCAGGTAAATTAGAAAGTTACAGTTTTTAAACTATTACCTCAAGAATGCACCATTAATTAGATAGGAAATTTCAATTTGTTGTGCAGCTATAGTAGGAGCCTCCTCCACTCACTGTGGATTCACTTGGGTGCACAAAGATGGCCATCGTTTGTGGGCTTTAGCAGTGGTGGGCTTGGGGGAAAGAAGTGGCCATTAGCTGCAGTGGGACCCGGGGGAAAGGTGCGGGGGTAGCAGGCATTAGATGCAGCCAGAACCCGGGGACTGTAGCGGGCCATAGCAGCAGCAGTGTAGTTGGTGGTGGGGCAAGTGCTAAGACCCAGGGGAGCTAGCAGCAAACAGAATGCAGACTCGGATCTGGAAGATCCGTGATACCTGCTTCTGTGTTTAAAAAATATATAAAAAAATGCTGTGGCCCCACCCTCCAAAAAATAACCAGCACCGGGCTTTGGAGACCTAGTACTGGTTGTGCTAAATACAGGGGACAAATGACGTAGGTGTCCCCCGTATTATGCACAACCCTATAGTTCTGCCAGTGTTCCCCCATCCACCATACTCTTATCCCAGTGCAGCTGTATGTTCTGCTCAGACCTCAGTTGCATAGACTGCATGTGTGTATTCCAATAAGCACACAATTCTGTGAATTAGCAGCTCCACCATTTTGTGAGTGACAGCAATCTCACTCCGTGAGAGTGCTTGATCTTCAGTTAACCACATGAAATTACGATCATTAAGGCGTCAGCCTTATTGATCATAATTTCATTGCTTTTTGAAGTTTGAGTGGCAGAAATTCAATAGGTTTTGTGAATTTTCAGATCATGTCTAAGCAGCCTTAATGAGACTTGAAACTGTAAGGTTTTTTTGTCTATGGAATATGTATATGACCAGCAAGTAGAATCACATGTATCACCTGACTAGTTTCACCATTGTTACTTTTACAAGGGCACAACAAAAGATCTGAGAGTCAATTTAGACCAACCTTTAGACTTAGCTAACTAATGGGCTAACTAATAGACTGTTATCAATTTACCTACAACATTGTTCACATGCTACTTTACACTGTGTGTGAATAATACTAGGTCTTGCCACTTGTTAGAGAGGGATAACTATTATGTTAAGTTATAACCAGAAAGGCTAGGATGTATTTAATGTTTTGTTTATTTTTTATATCAAATAAAAATAGCTTGAAGTTGAAAGCAGGAAAAATGGTTAATCTAAGTATCTGAGTGACTTTGACAAGGGCCAAATTGTGATGGCTAGATGACTGGGTCAGAACATCTCCAAAATGGCTGGTCTTGACGGGTGTTCCCAGTATGCAGTGGATTGTACCTACCAAAAGTGGACTAAGGAAGGATAACCTGTGAACTGGCAACAGGGTCATAGACACCTAAGACTCATTGATGCAAGTGGGGAATGAAGGCTAGGCTGTCAGGTCTGACCCCACAGAAGAGCTACTATAGCATACATTTCTGAAAAAGCTAATGCTGGCTTTGATAGAAAGCTGTCAGAAGACACAGTGATAATGTGCTCTGCCACACTGCAAAAATTTTTTGGGAATGGTTTAAGGAACATGACAAAGAGTTCAAGGTATTGACTTGGCCTCCAAATTCCCCAGATCTCAATTTGTTCGAGCATCTGTGGGATGTGCTGGAAAAGCAAGTCTAAATCTCACAATTTAAAGGACTTAAGGGATCTGCTTGTTATAGCGGCACAAGGGGGACCTACACAATATTAGGCAGATGGATTTAATGTTACGTTTGATTTATATATATCTACAGTATCTATATATACTTATATATATACAGTATATATATATATATATATATATATATTTATATATAGTGACAAGAGGAGTTGTCTCTCACCTGGATTGTCCACATTCTGGTGGGATCAGCTCACTCCAGGGGAGGCTGGAGTGAAACCTGTGAATTCTGCATTAACAGTGGAGGTTTGGAAATCCAGGTTTTCACATTTACACAGACCCAGCTGGAATAATCACTGGAGCATAGGAAGGGTTTAAAACTCTCAAATATGCGATGCTCCTTGCTCCTGATACCAGACAAGCTGGCCAGGCAATAGGCTGGAGATGGTGATTAGCATTAGGGTGCCAGGACCTGGAAGGTCCACATATATTGTAACTGCTGACTGTTAAGCACAAGGAGTACCGGGACATTCACTTTTATGTTTATTTGCTTGTTTTCTGTTATGTGCCTGTGTATATCCAGGCCTATGCTCATGTATGCTAAGGTGCATTGTTTGTTGCCATTATAAAGTCCATGCTTCACCGAGTACAGTACCTGCCTGTCTGGAGTCATCAATTCTATACCCCGTGTTACAATATATAATGACAGTGTTGCTCTGTGCTGTTTGTGTATCTGTGTGCCACTACCTTTAGAGTTCACCATATATGCAGGCTCCTTAAAAGGGGTCAGAGAATCTTTCCTTTTCAAGTGGTTTGTCTTAAATCATCAGGAGCTGTACTGCGGAATCAGATTCTGTTTGTGTACTGATGTTCTTCTGCAATTTCTGAGTCTGAGAATGTCAATTTATAAGTACAATATTCTGCTTTTCTGCACTAATTTTCAGCTTTTTTTTTAATGTATAGCCTATGCACTAGATGCATATATCTCAAATTTAGTCATTGTGCTAAGTAACCATCAAACACATTAGCATAACATTACAGTCTCTATGAGAGATGTCTTCAATGTGATAGTGACAGAATTCCCTATTATCTGTGAACCCACTCATATGACACTAAAAGGACCAGACAAGTGTACAAAATTGTGTAAGTGAAATACATTTGGCGTTATATGCATTACCTTACTACTACAGAAAGCCAGTGATGGACACATTTACATCCCTTAAGCAGGTCAAACTGCTATAATCATTTAGTGAAAGGACAAAAATAAATATTAATATTCAAACTGATTTTGCCACTTTTCCTTTTCTCTTTAGTTCATTAGTGTAACTATGGTAACGCTTTGTAGGTCAGTGAACGCACAAAAATAAATATCTTAAGACTCATATTGACGGGAATTAAGATATATTTGACATCATAGCTCCTCCTTTTTACGTCTTAAATCGACAGCTTGGATACATTAACGTTTATGCTTTTTGCATTTGCTCATTTGGAACTTCTCATAAATGTTCATGAAGATATGTGCAGTCGCTATGTATGCAATAATTTCATGTAAGCATATATGTGCTTTCATCATCTATTCTCATAAGCATCAAATTCTGTTCTCCTAATTTAAAACACTACTTTAGTTCATCTAGGTTAACACATTTTCTTCAGTATTTTGAAGATGCAATTTAGGTATCATAAAAAAAAACATTTGAATAACAATATTCCTGGAGTACGTTAAATAATTTAATTCCAGGTTTTTAAAACATTGTGTTAAGGGATACATTATTTTCTATCTTCACTAGGTAGGCAGAATTGCATACTTAGAAGGCTGCTCTCTAATGCCCACAAAGCAGTTTGCAATTCAAAAATTTTAAATCTTTCCCATTTTATATATCTTTGTTTCTGCTGTGGATGTGCAACAGTTGTGTTGTGCCATAAATGCCTTTAAGAGTTTTTATTAATGGTAGATAACTGTACATGTATTATTTTTATACAGTATATGTAACATGGAGTTCTGAGCTTAAGGTGATATAGTAGAGAAGGTCAGAGGGTAACCTAGTGGATTCTGTAGAATAATAATAAAATAATTAATTAGACTTCTAAAACTTAAAGTGCAATATACTTTTATCTCAGTGATGTACCAGTCATAAAAATGAAAACTTTTTAATGCTAGGAATAAATGTCACCAGTTTAGTTAAAACAAATAAAATTAACCTTTAGTTAGCAAGGTTTTATTTTTCATTCTTAAAGAGTTATTGCTATGTTATTATAATTTATTATTATTATTATTATTATTATTAATAATAATAATAATAATAATTATTATTATTATCATTATCCATTTAACCCTAATAGATGATGAACCTATTCCAAGTAAAACGATTGTACCAAAACAGGGGTATAATTGTATTTTGCGCAAACCTGGCATATACTGTATGCTATTGACCTGCTTGCATTTGGTTATTTTTGCAACTCATTTGTATTTTGTTAGTGATTGCATTTTTCATCTACAAATCTGAACTCAAATGTGTTCAAACTCAGCATCAGCCCCATGGAGTACAAAATGTCACTGAAACATCATAAACTAAACATAATGTTATCTAGCTTAACTCTGTTTATTATGTTAGGAACTTAAAAATAAATTATAAGTATCCTGTGCAGGTGCTTGGCCTTCGGTAAAATACCATTGGTGGAAGCAAGCCAGACATCTTCTGGCTTTGACTAAACCACTGCACACAGTTGTGTAATTAAGCCCATTCATCCACATATTTAAACTGGATATTGGCTTTCTTTTTCCGTGGGTAACGGTATAGAAGGTGTTTCATGGCAAAATCCTTCAGAAAAAAATGTAATCTTTTAGCAGTATAATAAAAAAGTATTTTAAGAGTTTTGCAATAGTACAATGGTTTATACTCTAAGCAATTAAATAAAGAACGTTGAATTCAAATACCATTGTGTGATAGTCAGCTTCATCAAATGTGTTCATTGAAACATGTGCTAAATCCATGGCCGAAAACAGAGCATAATGGGACAGATAAAGAAAAGATTCATTGAAGGATATATTTCATATCCATCCAATTTTTCTGTCCATTATGTATTGATGTACAGTACATCTATTAAAACAAAATAAAAGTAGAGAAGACAGGGGAATTTTTTTACAGATTTTAGCGATAATCCAATGAAAGAATTTGATACAACTTTTTACTTTACATAAAATGCTGTATTTAAATGACAATCATGTACCTGAAGAACCGATAACCTTTGTTACATTTTGTAATAAAACGTATCATGTTAATTTAATCAGCTGTGCATTCAGCATAAGAAAAAGTGAATGACACTCACTAAAAAGAATGAATGTTATTTTATATAAAGTACAGAAATCAGGAGTGTGCCTCTTTCCAGCAACACGGGACGAAATGGAAAATCGTGACCAATATCTTAAAGAGAGGGATAAAATATCTTAGTTCCATGAAGGGCAAATTTGTGTCTGAAGGTTTAATACATTTTGTAGTTAAAACTGCATGACTTCTATTTTCTGAGCTCAGGATTGAATTATACACAGTGCCTTTGTGTTACCCTTCACACTCGTGTGAGGCTTATTTTCTGTGCCGATATCTGTTAAATGATGGTCATAGGAAGTATAGAAGAGCATAGTTATTATTTTCCTCTAATACAGTAGCATCTGATACTTCTGGCTTTTTAATGCATATGTCCAAATCATTGGTTGTTCTTTGATTTAACTGATATGTTGATTGATGTTGTATATTTGGTGCTATATATTAATTTATTTTTACTTTTTTTGTGAACGGTGAAGTTGTACTGTGTGGATGAACTATAAGGCTAATTCTGAGATTTTAAGCAATGCCTGGTGCCGCTGCGATACTTCATGCTGCAGACTTCCGAAAATATGCTAATGACTCAGGCGCCATGTGTGCACAGAGACGCTCACCTGCGGCTACTCACATCCACCGCTTATGTGCAAATGCGGAAACATTGGTCGCAAATCGAAACTCTGAGCAAGCCTATGCTGTCTGAGAGTGAGACCTCAGCTAAGGCCTCTCCAGCTGTGTACAAATTTGCAGAGGATCACTAGAGCACACCCAGAACACAATCCTGACACACCTGCATTTTTGTAGCCTGTCTATCACTTTGCAAATAAAACCTCTCCATGATGGCTGTTGCTAACCAACCACTGCACTACACAGTGCAGCTTTGGTGCATACGCAGTAGCAAAAAATCGCTCCACTGTGTCCAACATCGACATTACGTGCATCTCTGAATCAGGTACTATGTGCAGTTAAATTGCACTGGTAGGTTGTACTAGGCACAAAGAGAAAACATTGGCAGAGGCTTGAGTTACATCCAGATATCCATAAGCAGGTCCTGATGGGAGTAGTAAATCCAGTAGTGTCAGAGCAAAACATTTTTAGTTAGGGTGAATCAGCCACTGAATGAACATTTTCAGGTAGTAATCTTAAATTTAATGCATACAATCTTAGATTAGATCTATTGACTATGTTTTATTGATGTAAGTCATATTTTTCATTTATTA
This sequence comes from Taudactylus pleione, assembly GCA_031769625.1. Lineage (NCBI taxonomy): Eukaryota > Metazoa > Chordata > Amphibia > Anura > Myobatrachidae > Taudactylus > Taudactylus pleione. Next base: position 4,344,520 of record JAUIMM010000039.1, read on the forward strand.
GACTTATCTGTTCATTTGCTAGCATTGTGCATTCATTCACTGGTAATTTATATACCTTTTCTGTTTTGTTGTTGTAATATTTTAACTATTCCTTCAATCTTTAAAACAAAAATGTATTTTAAAAGTATACATACAGTAGTAATAATGATGGCCCATGTCTCAAAATAGTTTTTATGTTGTATCTTCTACATACACCATCCCCTTAAATATGAGGATTCCCTTTCACTGTATGATTCACCCTATAAAGATATAGGTAAGAGAGGGATTTTTATACGGCCAGTTAGCTACCCACAAGCTCTTAAGCTTGTTTCGTGAAGTGTGGTAGTGTGGTAGATGACGAATACAAGCTTATTAAAGAGGCAACCTTACCTTATTACTTATGTAGGCAATGGGCCACTTATAGATTTCTGCATTTTTTTAAGACTAGTTGGGTTTGGTGTAAAACAATAGTTTATCACTGGTCCAAAAAAATCATGTACATTGTAGTATTGGGCCATCTTGATAATTTCTCGATTTAACCACTTACAGTCTTTTTGAGTAGACATGCTTCAAACCATCTGGCACTCTCGTTAAAGAGTTATTTGAAGTGCTGTAAAATAAAGTGGTAACAGTCTGTGCCTATAGTCTGTGTAACAGCAGTTGGCAGGGTGATGGTAACTCCTTGTAATGAATACAGACGTGCCTGGTAACCCCATCTGTGCCATTCAAGAACAGTAATAATATAATAATACAAATGTAGAAATATATATATATGGTAGCGGTGATGACATGCAGACTTACTCTTATTTTCAATAGCCTGGCACCCTGCTCTCATAAAAAGCAGTGGATATGATCCCTTTATAGTCTTGTACATCTACAAACGTTTTTTTTATTATAAAAAAGAAGGAAACAATGCTGATCCATATAATATGCTACTAATAACCTTCCTAGTCTAAATATACTGCTTTGTCTTCTATGCTTCAAACAGCTTGCTGCCTATGCGCATATATTTTCACCTAGCACTTCATGTTATGTAGTATACTCTTATGCGGAATAGCATCAAATGGTTAGCAAATTCCAAATACTGTATATTAAATTAATTGTACTACCAATACACAGAATGAAAATTACCTAAAAAGAAAAATAATCTTAATTGTTATGCATGGCCTCTCTTGCATGAATTCATGATGAATTTTTTTACCATATATTTCAAAATCACATTCCTCTGTAGACAATTTAGATCCTCATCTGCTCACTCATCATCTCCAGATTAGCCTAATGTAACCTCCTCCTATCTGGCCTCCCTGACTCCCAACTCTCTCGACTACAATCTGTCCTCAATGCTGCTGTTCGGTTCATCTTCCTCTCCAAATGTTCTACATCTGCCTCCTCTATCCTACAGGCCCTCCACTGGCTCCCCTTGCTTTTCAGAACCCAATTCAAGGTTCTTACATTCACTAACAAAGCCCTCACCCATTCCTCTCCCATGAACCTGTACATTTCTGAACTAATCTCTCTTCACACTCCCGTCCGACCTCTTAACTCAACAAATGTATGCCACCTCTCCTGCCAACTGATTACCTCCTCCCACTCCCCTGATTTTGCTTGTACTGCTCCCTATCACTAAAACTGTCTCCCTCTCCCCATTAGACTCTCCACCTCTCTACAAGTCTTCAAATGGGCTCTCTCAAAGCCATCCAGCTTTCATCCTAACCCACTGCTACATACTCCTGCCTCCCTGTCTACCCCATCTGTGTCATGCCTGTTTGTCTGTCCCTCCCCATCAGAATGTACTGTAAGCTCTCACAAACAGGCTCTCTACCCTCTTGTGCTTCTCCTTATACTTATACTTACTTATACTTTCATCTACTCCCCACTCCCCACTAGGGCACCTATCAATTTGTTGCTTACGCCCTGCTTATTTGTGTGTTATGATCACTAATACTGCAATGAATATAAACCTTGCCCTTGTTCTGCATTATATTGTACTGTAAGCCACTGGTTTCTTGTTCACTTATTTATGTACTTTGTAAGGCACTTCAGAACACTTGTGGCACCATATAAATAAAGGAATATAATAATAATAATAATAATAACTCCAGTTCTCAATGACCCCTAACAGTACATGTTTTACAGATCTCCTCAGTATCACCATTTAAATAATTTGCTCCATCTGTGGATCTATAAAAATGTGTGAGCCAGTAATGGATACACTTGTGCACCAACTAAGAGTTCTATAAATTGCACTGTAAAGGGTCCCTGAGGATTGGAGTTGGAAAACAGAGCAGAAGGAAAGTCCTGGTTTAATTTAAATAGCCAGGGCACCCATACATTACTTACGAGTCCTGTCATGGAGGTGGTAATTTATTTCTAGTGGGATGTAATTGCAGATTTGGTGGCTGATAGTACATGGAAAACAAGTTTAATTGAATATGTTGACTGATATTGATGTAATAGGAGAGGCAGAAAATCCATTGATCTTTAGAAATCCAAGCTTCCATGGAGTTAAGGATTGCATATATTTTGTCCCAGCACAGAAACATCTTAGCTCAGGTTCACTAAATATGAAAGAACATCCCTCTGTGTCTTGGTCTGCCATGGTCATGCCATACTTGTCCACCATTTGGTACCATCAATATGCATTTTATATGCTGTTTCCTAGATAACCATGGACGTTGCAGTGTGGAAAATGTACTACTTAATCTCCTGCCAGACATCTTTATCAGGAGAGAGGCCTAATCTTTTGAAGGTACACACTATACAGATATATCTGCAGTTGATGGTTGTTCGTACACACTGAACAACCTTCACCTGTGTCTGCCATGAGATCCCGGTGACCAGGGGGTGTGTTGGGGGCATGTCCACCCCCCTCCATGCTGCTGCTACTGTGTGTGTATGGTCGGTCTGCAGACCGCCTGTACACACTTGCCGATGGACAGATATCTGCAGACATATCTGTCCATCAGCTGTGCAGCACAGCCAATGCAATGTGTCGATGAATGCCGATGTTCACCGACAAGTCGCGGGTACACACTGGCCGACGGCCAGCAGATATATTGGCTGATCAATTGATCAGCCAATGTATCTGTCAGTGTGTACCCAGCTTTAGGAATAGTCAAGCAGTACTCTACAGATGGATGATAGATGAAATCATATCCTATCCAAGAAGGTTTCATAGACTAATATTTTATTTTGTTTTGTAGACAAGTAATCTCAAATGAACCAAGTAGGTGGGAAGTCAATGGATAAAGTGTCTAATCTGATGGAATTCAAAGAATATCAGGTTTAGAATAAGTTATTTTTGATGGATGATATGTAAAGGGGCTAATTGTGATCTATCAGTAAGTTGAGCAGTGAAGATGATACCCACATTGGACCAATGTTCAGTGTATCTAGATATACAACCAAGAAGAATCAAGGGGTTGTCCCATCTGGGTGTCCTAGGAGACAAGGAAATAAAAAAGGTTGAATAAAGTATAACCCAGTACCTTTAATGTAAATCTGAAAATGAGCAAGAATAGTATGTGCATGAGGTTTGGAAAGACAACATAAGGAGTAGAGGGAAGTTATGTTATGAATTTTGTCTCTATGTAGACCCAAGCAATGATGCCATAGACAGCAAAGGTCATAATCGGGAACCCTCTGCCTTCAGCTAAGATTTATTTTTTGTTAAGGATTTCTTGCATGATTCAAAGGGACTTTCCATTCCAAAATAGATTTTGAGAACATCAGCTATGTCTCTTTGAATACTGTGGGCGGGGTGTAATAGAGATCGAGTCTGCCGGAGGTGCGGGATGCAGGCTGATCTCGATCGTTTTTTTAAAGTTGCAGTCATTTAAAGGCAAAGCCGAACTGGCTTTGCTTTGTAAATGACTGCAACTTTAAAAAACGATCACGATCAATCTGCATCCCGCACCTCCGGTAGACTCAATCTCTATTACATCCCACCCTAAAGGACTGAGGGGTTGATGCCAATATGTGTGTAATACTGATATTTATGCAGTTGAGCAATTAACTTACCGATGTTGCTCACACTGTCAATCACTTTGCAAAGAGATTGACAGTCAGGGACCATTTGGGGACCAGGTATGGGAAGTGGCAGCAAAAACACAGGCATGTCGCAACCATTTTTGAGGTGTGTCTCAGCATACAATTGCGATCCTGTACACAGATAAAGTGGTTCCAACATGTCAGTTCAGGCAGCCATTCTATGAGGCCATATGGCTACTCAGATGGGCGATTATAATTATTGAATGGTCTGCGAAGGCAGCTGCGTATATGTGTACACAGTTGTTTGGACTTTTGATTGCCGTAGTGGGCAACTCAATACATTTCCAGCTGGCAACAGCATTAGCATATTTTTCACACAGCAGCTGCACGCAGAATCACACCAGTGATTGCATTAGCATACATATCTGGATCAGACCCTGAGTTACAGTAGGAGCACAGCAAATAAAACGAGTAGCTTTGGGCCTGATTCAGATCTGCACGCAAATACAGATGTTTATGCAGATTGAGTGATTGTAAGCCATCACGCATGCGCGAAAGCCTCACTGCACACACGCAACAATTAAATTAAGATTATGCTTGCTTAGAGGATTCAGTTGCAAACTAACTAACAGGTAGTCACTGTCACAAACTCTTGGACGGATTGTGGATGCTACCCATATTCAGGGAAGTGGCTAGAAGCGCGGAGTCTAATGTGCCGGCGGTTTTCACCAGGGACCGTCGCAAGAAGGTATGGACTTGGCTGCGTCCGACACACAGGTCATGGCCCTCAGGATAGGTTTCCCTATACAGGTGCTGGTGGACTTGGTTGGAATGCAGAAGACATTAGCGTAGTCGACGAGCCAGGTCAGACCCAAATGGAAGAGACGGTACCAGGGAGCAGGCATAAACGGGTCACAGGGAGAAGCTGTGGTCAGAACCAGATATCAACATGGAACCAGGGGTCGAGCAGAATCAGAATCACGAACAAGGCCAAGGTCAGAACCGATAATCAGGATATGCACAGGAACACTGGAGTATGGTAATGGAGCCTATACTCTGGCACTGGAGTGCTCCCAGGAACTTCCTTATATAGGTCAGAGTTCAACTTAGCCCCCAATCAGCACTTCCTATTTCTGTGCCTGTATCTTTAAATCTTTTAGCAGAGCGGCGTGCGCGCTCCTATTGAAGCTGCGGCCGCCTGCACACAGCCGTCGGGGAAGGAGGAGAACTACTGACAGCGGGTGCCTGGGATCTCCCTCCCACTGTCCCAGGTAAGAGGGACCTGGATTTGGCAGCGCTGTGACAGTCACTTTTTGAGGGAAGTAACGGGGGTGGCTAGAAAAATACAGACATGTCGGTAGTGTTTAAACACAGTTTTCTGGACATGCATAAATTAGCCACTGCGACCTTACTCACGGAGCCCTCTGCGTGTATGGAGAGCCACTATGTCTGTGACAGCTTAGACTTACTCTGAAGGCTGATGACCGCATGAGCTGTGTTCAATGTTTAAGTGTTTTTAGTTTTGTGCATGAGCCACGGATGTGAGATGCTTTCAGTGGGAGTCTCTGGGGCTGATTCAGTAATCAGTTTTCCTTGTAAAGAGCATTGCAGGAGGGGGTTATGTAGATTCCCATGTATTTACATTGGGTTGACACTTCAAATTGAAAGATGAGACAAATTGTGCTTTATCATGTAGGTGCAGGGATTAAGTATCAATGTTTCTAACTTTGTAAAATGTATCTTGTAGTGAAAAACTCTACCATAATCTTTTGTAATATTTTTAAGGTTTTGGAGGGTTGTCTTGGGTTGATTGAGGGTAAGAAGGATGTCATCTAATAAAAGAGATATTTTATAATCTGTGTCCCTCACCTTGTCTCCACTAACATCTGGTGAAGTTCAGATGAGTGCAGCCAAGAGTTCAATTACCAGGGCAAACAAGAGGGACATCTTGTCTTGTATAATTGTGGACTTTGATTACATCCAAGGAGGAGCAGTTAGAGATTAGTATAGGGTATTAATACCCATGATGAAAGCACCATGTACAGTATGCTGATTGATGTGTTAGAAAATTAAACTGCCAAGAGATCCCATCAAAACGTTTTTTCAGCATCTAGCAACAGGATAACTGCTGGAATTTTTGGCATTACTGAAATTGTCTGTTCCCTTTGCACTGCCAGGGCCGTAAAGAGGGTGATGTGGCCCATGCCTTCATCACAGCCCATCAGCACCTGCATCTAGCTAGCATGGCCGGATTAAATCCTACATGGGCCTGGAGCTGAAAATGTTCAAAGGCCTATACTGAGAAGGGGAAGAGCTGTGATCGGTGCTGTGTGAGTGTGTTCAGAGTCACCTTGGTGGGTACACTATGAACACTATGTCTCCCTAACTACATAGAAATAGAAAAATTGCATCATTTATTTTTTGGGCGGGAGGACTAGAAAAACTATTTAAATACTTAAAATGTATGGCCAGTTAGGCAGCTGGTAAACATGCTGTCATGTTGATGGGCCTATTTTTATGTGGAGGCCTGGAGCTGTAGCTCCATCCGCCCCATTGTTAATCTGGCCCTGCTGGCTAGCAGGGTGCCTGGAACAGCACTCTGCAGCCAGTATCACCTTAGATGCTCCAGCCATGCATAATTCAGCCTGTACAGCTGCTCAGAGCATTCTTAGAATGCTCCGACCAGAGTTTACTGCTCCAGTCACGGTGCTCCTGTCCACCCACACTCTGGGGTACAGCCTTATGATGATATGAGTTCAGGCCTTTAGGGGGAAAGGATGGCAGCATCACAGGGCACACTGAAGCCCTGTTTACGGGGCTGTGCACTGCATCTGTTTTTCCTGGTTCTGAGCTCTGGCTATTTCTGATAATTTTCCAGTATGCTCCTGGCATTCAGTTTCCTCCATCATGTGATCCAGACCAGAACCTATTGACTTTTCTACTGATTACTATCCTGCCACTTTTGGAACCTAGACAGAATGCCACGGCCTATTTAAGTCTGCTTTGCCTTATTTATGATTTAAAATTATCTTATCAATTTTGCTGATATAATTTTGTTTAGTACTGAGGATTTGTACCTGGTTTATTTGAAAACTGAATGTGTTGTGACTACTGCTATAACAATTACTTTAGTCTTAATTCCCCATAAAGATTGTTACATAACCGTCCAAACTGTTAGACATTTTGCTTTCACACACTGACATATCTCTTACACACTATGTTTAGGTGCTATGTTATAACACTGTACCTAGGAAGAAAGAAATTCCCTTCTACAGCTACCCGACAGCTGTAACTGATACATACATAAAGCACAGTGCAGGTATATAACCATAATCATAATTTAACTAAAGGTGAGGTGAAGTTCTCCATTCCCTGATCTGATCAGTTCTGCCGATTGAAAACGCAGATCGGCGGCCATCGATTATCTGCGATCCTTCGGGGAATCATTGAAATTCTGCATTCTAAAAATACCTGTTTTGCCGATTCCGACCATTTTAGGATTGGGGAGTCGAGATATGTTGAATATTCCCGATTCCCTGCCATCGGCACAACAGGGAATTTCCCTAATCTGTTGTAGATGCACGGGGGCCTTAACCTGAGCAGCTTGGAGCAAATTTGTCTGTAAAAATGGTCCAATATTACTTTTGAACAGTGTGCAATTCTGGACATTGCTAACCACTTGTTTTTTTTTCTAAAGATGTTTTTGGAATATATGATAAAACAATTTTGAGCTGCAGCATGAACAGCATTTCAGTTATAGGTTTTAAATGAGCAAAATGTTATAATTGGTAAACTAATATAGTCTAAATTACTTATGGCAGAAGCCAGCTTGTACTTTTTATCAAAACATTTTTAATTTACCATAATTACAATTTATCTTAACTCTAATAAATAAAAATGCAATAACTGTATATGGCATTAAAATTATTATGTAATATTTTTTTATTTGTAGATGGGTTAAGTGCCATCTTGGGCACACTCATTTTCTATTCTGTTTTTATCAGTACAAAAATATTTCATAAGTTTTTTTCTATCCAGTAAACTACTTTTATGGATTTACATAAGAAATAAATATTATTTGTCATACATATAAAGGAAAGCATCTACATTTTCATAAAAAAAAAATGTGGTCACTAATTTGCGTTGTTTCACTGTATTTTGATATTTATACATTTGTGCTGGATTTGTTGAAGGAATGTATCACTACCACAATTATAACTGTGTTGTGCAAGTTAATAAGAATTCATGAGTTAACCGAGAAGGTGAATTTTCATAAACAAATTTATGTCAACTAATACAGTGATGTTTAAACTTTAAAATTAGTTCTGTCAATGTAAGCTCAATATGAGTGTCTTGCCAGAGGCAATTTTTAGTTTCTCTCCACATAGTTTCCAAAATTTCAGTGCAGAAATGAGGTCTTTCTTAGATTTAGTTTGGAAACCAGTAAAATAACATTATTTATATTATTTTTATGTCATGTTTGCTACAGAATACCAAAGTATCTGCCCTCTAGCCATTTTGGCTGCATTATGTTAATAGGGGTGTCATTTAGGTAGTGGAAGACATCCCCAGCATATTGCAAAGCAAGATTTGGTTCCACCAAGATCCTTAGATTATATATATATCTATATATATCATCCTTTATTTTTAATGGGAACTGTTTTGTGTATCCATGTTGCAAAGCACATATCCACTTGCACTCTGAGCAAAATAATTAAAAGCTTCACTCACAGTATTAATGCACTTATAAAGTCCCCATATCCCTCCGTAACTCTAAATAGAGCAGTATTTCAGGAAAAGTGACAGGAAAAAAATATTTTACTGAAAAGGGTGATACTAGACTTGTAGGAGGTTGGACTTGTGGGGAAGTTTACAATTTCAAACAGTGCACCAAGATTAATTTCTAGTTTGCAGAGGTGTTTCCCTAGAGCAGAGTATAGACAGGTACCTTGATGGTCACTGAAGGGATAATTCAAGTGGAGCTCTGCAAAACTAAGCACGCTTTGTGGTACCCATTGACTGGACTTTTGTAAATGATATTCAGTATGCATCAATTGAGTTAAATCAACCACCCACAGGTCAACAAAGACCATCTGTCCATTCTTTCTATATCATTAGGGTGAAGTCGGATTCAGCATAGCTAACATTATCAATATATTTTTAAATACAAATACAGTTGAGATTTTTTTGCATTGAACTTAATAACATAGTACAAAATTATATTTTTTGCATAAAAATGTTTTTTTGTGTGTTTGGTAGCATACTATTTTATACATCCTTCAATATGCATTTACTTGACTGTATTAGTACAGTATGTCCGAGCTCAGTTAATAATCAGAATATGAGAAGTCAGACTTAGGTGTTGATTAACAAATCCATATTTTTGGGGTTTGAACACTTCATTTAAAATATCACCATTACCTTAAGTACAGTAGGTTCTGTAAATATATCTATGTATGGATGGAGCATGTTTGGATTAGACAAATGACACAATCCACTGACCTGCTGAGGCGAAGAGGATGCTGTGGATAACACAATAATAACCTCTGTCCCTTCCAGTGTATTTCACTATCCATCTATCAAGGTTAAAGTTTATGTTTTAAGTTTTGGCATGCCTATAACATTTCTTTAAAAAGTGATCTTCTGACTCATTGGTTAATTAAAATGTTCACAGTGTCTGCATAACATCAAACATAGTTTAAGAATGATTTTAAGCTCTGAGAATATTTATTATTTTACTCCCAGACACAGACTTGTAATGATAAATTTATGAGGGCGAATACAAGCAGATGACAGATGGTTGGCTTCTATCTTTGATTTTTTAAAATTGATCATTCCACTGTTTCCATCTAATTCATCTAGAAAATCAACAAAGTTAATTGTTCATTCCAAAGCAAAGAATTACTGGTGGGACATGGTAATTTAGACCTGCCAAATATAAACAAAACATTTTACAATTAATTTAGAAAGTATAGACTACAAAAGTATATGACTAGGGTTGGCATTTCACAATTATAAATTATTGTAAAAATCATCTTTTTGTTTTATTATAAAAAAGTCTATAAAATGTTAGAAAAGTAATTTATACACACATACAATATATCAGTGAAGTCAGAGCTATTCATAAATAATATTAGTTAATAATACTTTCTTTAACTCAGTAAAATAAAAACTGTCACTGTTTGCTGTGGGTTTTAACAAAAGTGGCTGGTGTTTTGCTTTTGGTTTGGATTTTTCCCAAAAATATAGATTTGATGAAAAGAAAAAATCTGAAATATTATAAAGCAGATGACCTTGCCCTTAGTTCCTTCAACCCATCATTATATTGTATAATAAAACAGTGCTTATTTGAACACTCACAAAAATAAAAAGTTATAGATTTTGGTTTATGGATTAGGGTTCAGGCTCAGAGTTTGCATCTTTCTCCTTTAGCTCACCATGTTCATCCTCATTAATGTCAGTTCTGATGTCAGGTTCATCATCTAATATAAGGTTACCTCCACTGGGATTTACAATTACAGATTATCTCTCAATTGTTTTGTTACATAATACCTTAAACAATATATATTATATTTTTGGTAAGTGCAGTACTGCATACAATTTTGCGGGATGTACTAAACACTTTTTTGGAGCACACATTGGAGAGGGGCTTTTAACTACAGATCATAGCCAAAACTACAGGGTGGACAGGATGTGCACAGGACCACCCATAAGCAGTTCTGCGATCAATAATCGCTCAGTGCCGCCTATAGTTTCCAACTGTCAGAAACTGGAGCACATAACCTGTTGTTTTTTAGTTCCCAACCAACAGCCAGTCCAACCACTGAGTGAATTGTGGACTGTGGAGACTGAGCAGCTCTGCAGGCTTTGTGGAAGGGGTGACCATGACATGGAGATGAGGCAAGAAATCTTTGTTGCCTAACTAATTGGTCACAAGATAGAGTGGTAACCTATGACTATAATACAAGCTCTAGCGAAGGGTTGAAACTGGGACCACCTATTAACAAATGCCTAGTTTCACATGTGCTACAGATGTCATATTAATCTCTGATGTGTGTGCTGTGGTAACTTCAACATCTGTGTGATAATTGTTCTTTAAAAAAACAAAAACATTTTCAGGCAGAAACATCAGCATTTTCAGGAGAAATTGGAGGCGATTCGAAATAATGTGCTACTTGTGCTGAGAACTTGTTATCAAGGAGCTGTTAACATTTCTTTAAATCTGTGTCTGTTTAGACAAAAACTTTACATATGCCTGAAATATAGGATCAAGCAAAGTTGAGAAAATATAGTGATAAAGGTGTCAATGTGCTAAAACTGGTGAATCCTATTGAAGCAGTTAAAGAACTTGATTTACAAGGGCAAGATACTTAACAGATTAGCTTGTTTTTATAGACTCCTTTAGCTTCTCCATCTACTTTTATACTGATTTAAAAAAATATACTTGAGAAGCAGCAAGCAGCAGAAAAGCTGACTTCCGGCGGGGCAGTGCACACGGAGTGGCCGCGTTTTAGGAGAGCTCCAGGCTAGGACACCATGGTGCAGGCAGAAGGATATATTTGGCCGTGACCTGTGACCGGGGCGGTGGCTAACTACCTGGCAGTTGGGTCTGGTCGCATGGTGGAGCTCGTGGAGGTTACTAATTCCCCGGAGTCCAGCCTGAGCCGGGGGCCGTGGTACAAGTCTGGGAGAGCTTAAATTGGAGAGCTGGGCATGGTGAGGGGAGCCCATGGATGGGGGTGATCCTCCTCGTGAGGTCCAATTATAGAAGCAGCGGACGCAGATGGCGGTCGCTACCCCTGGTGGGGATGGCAGTGGCACTCCAGCATCAGCTCGGCATTTACTGCACTAAGAGCAGTAGCGCATGAGGTGGCGGAAGCAAACCCAGCGGGGAGCAACCTGTCTAGGAGTAAGCCAGCCAGCATTGAAAAGTAGCACATTTTAGGTGGCAGGAGATTCTGGGAACCTTCGCTACACGTGTTAAACCCTTGTGGTAAAGTATGCTCAAATATTAATGCCCAAATATTAATACTAAATGACTGCCTCTAGTGATTATGTGGACTGTGCCAGCCAGTTGCTCCCTTAGGTGCCACTATGATTATAGTACAAAACCCGCACCCCAAGTGAAGTTGGCTTGAACCATCTGGTGCCAAACCTGGAGTGTACGGGGCTTGAGTTTTCGCATTTGGGCAGCTGTGGTATTGTCGAGAGGCCTAGACATCGGACTGAGACTCCAATTGGTGCATTGTTTATGGATGGAGAGTGACATATAGTTTGGCAGCTTTTGGGCTTTACATATTGAGTATCTTATGCTAAGGCACCACCCTTGAGAACCAGTGCAAAAGGATACAGTCTGGAAAGGGAAAAAAGAAAAGGAAAAGGAGAAGGGAGCGTACTCCCAGCTATCTGTTTTTCATCTTTTTTTTTTGTTCTTTTCCTTCCCTTTTTTTTGTGTGTTGTTTGTTGTTGTTTTTTTTATCCCCCCTGGGGTGCAGGATTTGAGGACTAATTGTATTTTTTTTCGCCCGGTGATATCTTGGGATTATTGGATTTAAGATCAGTGCTGTCAAAGGAGTAATGGGCCACAATTATAGTTTGGGGGTCAATAGTCTTAGTAAGTCAATTTGAGCACTAATATGTATAGTGGTCATTGTATGGAATATTGAATTACTTAAGAGCAGGAGTATCTCATATAAAATGCTCACAATATAATTGCATAAGAAAGGTATAAAAAACATAAATGTGATGGATACTGCTGGGACTGTTGCAACAGAGGGTAACCATATTGATGATTCCAACCACAGCAAGAAGAGTAGGGCAGATACAATCTAACAGTTAACTATATTCAGAGATCTACAGTATATTTTTCTTATGTCAGCAGTTGGTTGATGCTTATTTCTTATGGTTGTGGGGTATGGATACATTTTGTAACAAAACAAATGGTTCTAGGTTATCTCCCAAGGCACAATTGTCTGACATGGGCAAACAAAGGCAGCGAGTGGGTAAAACAAGCCAAGCATCTCCTGCCCGGCAACATTCATGAGACATCACACCCGTTAATACTCCTACACATGTTCAGGAAGGGTCCCCAAAAGTGAGTAATATGGCCCATCCAAATTATGTAGTTGCAAATTTTCGGCCATCTATAGACAAAAAACTTGACCACATTCAAGCTTCTCTGGATTCAACTTTGGCAAGAATCGCTGAGAACACTAGTAGAATAGAAGCTTTAGAGCAGTGGCTGAGTGATTTGGAGGATGATGCCTTATTAGTGCATAATACCACTGAAGAACACGTTAAACAAATTCAGTGATTACTAGAAAAAAATAGATGATTTTGAAAATAGGGACCATAGAAATAATCTGCGGTTCATAGGCATCCCAGCCAAAGTGACTGAAGGGGCACTAATGGGCTATATCAGCACCAAAGCACCAATGTATTAAAACTTCAAAATGAGGTTACAAATCCCCAAATAGAATGAGCTCATAGACTGGGGCCCCAAAGGAATGAACTCAATTCTAGACGTAGACCTGTAATAGCTAAATTCCTGGATTACAGTACTAAGGATAAAATATGGAGAGCATATAGGACAGGTTCTCTATTAAATATTGAGGGGGGACAAAATATTAATATTCCAAGATTATTCAGTAGCCTTGCAACAGAAACTAAAGGCCTTTCAACCGATTTGTCAAATGCTGATTGAGAGGGGAACAAGGTTTGCATTGTGGTACCCCGCCAAATTAAAAATAATGGAGAATGGTTAAACTGTAATGTTTTGATACTCCAGAAGTGGCAAAGGCCTACCTACACTCAAATGACAGCTGGGGGGTAGAGAAGTCATAAATAAGACCTTGGAAGGGAAAGTAAGGAGACTGGGGCAAGGTAAGTATCAGCCACAGGGGGGTAGGGATAGGTTTAGGCACCCCAGGGGGACTTAGGGATAGTATGCCAGAGGAGGGAGGTTAGGGTTAGGCTATAAACAGGGGGGTTAGGGCTAGGCACCACCGGGGGAAGGTTAGGGTTAGGCAATAAGGGGGGAGGGTTAGGGTTAGGCACTAAGGGGGGAGGGATAGGTTTAGGCACTTAGGGTGCAGGTTAGAGAGGTTTAGTATGAGGGTACAAAAAAGGAAGGTTAGGTTTAGGGAGTAACCACTGTTCCCCTTTTGGAATTCGAACCATCGGGATGCCAGTCAGTGTACTAACAACAGCATCCCCTCCATCAGTATTACATACTGATTACATATAGAACACATATACTGACATTCAGAACACTCCAAAAAGATAGATTTGGACACAAAATTACCTTTTACCACATTCATGCACTAAACTTGGGAGCTCCTTGACTGTTACATTTTGAACCCAGCACTTTTGCAGGTAATGCATCTTCAATTACAACCTCCTTTATTTAGTACACATTTCTCAATACTGTCAAACCTGGGATTTGAACCCATCACCTCTTACATTGCAGGGATTTGAACCCATCACCTCTTACATTGCAGTCAGACACTTTACACATGGAGCTATTTGCTCCTGCATAAAAAATATGTGAATTCTAACTATATGAAGCTATGTTTGTTTAAAACCTTTGCAACTAGGCAGATGTATGTAGAGTGCAGCCACACATCCAATCCCCTGCAGTCAGACACTACATAGACCTGCTCAGCTGCAAAGATTTATACTGACAATTACAAGTAGATCCATATAGTTAGAACTTGCAGGCTTCCTTTGCAGGAGCAAATAACTCCATGTGTAAGGTGATTTGTCCGAGTTCCGGGTATGACAGCATTTTGAAATGTGTTAAATTAAGGATAATGTGGCTGACGGTGCTTAGGGAGGATATGTGATTAGACACAGATCACAGATGATGGGGATCGAAGTGGAGATGCCGTATCTCAAAGAAGAGCTACCAGAAAGTATAAGTGGGATGAGTGCCTCTCCAGCAAGATGACCCACTGCAATGATTACCAACTTTCAACATTGTGGTGGGCCTGGGTAGAGGACCCTAACTGTGCAAACCCTGTTTGCACCTCCCTCCTGCCCTAGCCTTATAGGGTACCCACCCTACAGTTCCTGAACAAAGAGAGTGAAAATGGCTGTATAGGTGGTGGGACTATGTAGGTGGCTGTCTAACTGAAAAAAGTGTAAATGAAATATATATGTATATTTATCATTCCTCTGTCAGAATAATATATATATATATATATATAAATATATATATATTCCTCAGGGATTATTCTTAGGAAGACATAATTGTGTGAGGGGAGTACATGTGCTATAACCCATTGTGTGTACATCCACTGCTAACAAACCAGCAATTACTCAAATAATATGCAGTACAATACAGGCCATCAAATTTGACGGAATGGGTATGAAGTCCCGGCGGCTGAATAACAGCCGGTTCATATCCCGACACCGGCAGCCCGAAGGGAGAAGATCTTGACTGGGCAGGTAAGTACCCTCTCCTCCCCCAATCTAACCCTCCCTTAGTGATGCCTAACCCTAACCTCCCCCCTAGTGCCTAACCCTAACCATCCCTTACCGCACCCTAAATCTAACCCTCCCGGGGGGTGCCTAACTCTAACCTCCCCCGGGGGTGCCTAACTCTGACTTTCCCCCCTAGGGGTGCCTAATCTTAAACCCCCCCCAAAAAAACTAACTCTAGCCGTACTACACTCATTAAACATAACCCTCCCCCTGCGGCTAACGCTAAGGGCGCCCTGGATTTACCTCATTCTGGCTGGCATTTCAGCATCGGGATTAAGATAGGCATTGGCACAGTATTTCAATGCCTATCTTAACTTCCTTGTTGGGATTCGGATGTTGGTATTGAGACTGGCGGCTGCAAGGGATTCTTTACCAGTTAATGTTGCACATTATGGATTTTTGGCAATTTCCCATTTTAGCAGATAATTGCAAATTATCAATAACTGTCTTAAACAATACAATTTTGCACTGCCACTGTCACACACAACACACACAATGGTGTTTAATTTAATGGGAAAATATTTAAAACTTTGTTACTTCTGATTCTTTTTGGTTTGTCTTTGTCATAGTGGTCCTGATTTAGAGTTCCATGTAAAGCAGCTGCTTGGATATAAATGTGAATATCTGCATGTATTCAGAGTCTGCTGAACATATGCAATCACAGTGGTCCCCATCCATCTGCTTTTGAGAGAAGCCAACATCATTATCAGCATGCATTTGTACTAGCCCTATTCTTGGTCTGCAATCAGATGGATTTCTGCATAAGCACAATTCCCAATAAGCTGCTGTTCTGTCTAGATGCCCACATCACACTTCGGGGGAGATTTATCAAAGCTTGGAGAGAGATAAAGTGGAGAGAGAGTGGAAATAAAGTGCATGCTAGTGCACTGCTGAATGCAGATTCCCATTGATTCCCCATGCAGACGCATGACCCATTCTGTGCATGTGCAGAAGGGGTCTGCGATCCCGTATGGAGATTGGCAGCGCATTATCAGTTATTGACAGTCTGCTGCTATTTGTGGATGAGAAGGGGGCGGCGATGGTCTCCATTGGAAGGGAGGGAAGAAGCTAGAATCTCAGTCGGCTGACGGAGATTTCCTGGCTTCTTCCTCTCATCTGTGGCTGCCGGCTGCCTGACCCCATAGGTCACCTTAGCCGGCCGATGTTCCACAGAGTGTCCTATGCTGCGTTGGACAATGCAGCTCGGATACGTAATGCAGCAGGAGGCATGATGCCTCCTGTACATTACCATATCTGCACAGATGAATTGCACAGCTGCTTGCGAGCAGCTTTGCAATTCCGGCCATAGCTCAATAAGGCCCAAAGTACCAACCAATCAGCTGCTAATTGTAATTGTTCAAACAAAGCCTGTAAAATGACACTTAGAAGCTGATTGGTTGGTACTTCACCTCTCTTCACTTTATCTCTCTTCAAGCTTTGATAAATCTCCCCCCTAGACATTAGAACGCCCAGTTGCCACCCAGTTACACACATTCATCTGAAATTTAAAATATGACTGAGATCCGTATGATTCTGAATCAATTCTAATTGCTTACATTTACATGAGCAGGCTCCAACATATGCACAGTTGCTGGGAATTGCAAGATCTGGCCACAGACAAATTGTGTGCAACTCTGAATTAGCCCCAGTAGTAAAATTATTTAACTTCTTTTATATGATGTTTTCTTCTTTACCTACTTTTCCTGTTTGTCATACTATGGCGGAGATTTATCAAAGCTTAGAGAGAGATAAAGTACCAGCAAATCAGTTGCTAACTGTCATTTTTTCAAACGCAGCCTGTAAAATGGCAGTTAGAAGCTGATTGGTTAGTACAGTGGTTCCCAAACTTTTTTGAATCACGGCGCCCTAGTGTATCAGCATTGTTTTTACGGCACCCCTAAGCCAAAACTTTGTTATTGAGAAATTCAGAAGAAATGTAGTGAAGTAGTACAGTGAAGTAAAATGTGCTTACCTGTCATCCTTAGGGTCAGTTATGTGGTGATGGACAGGTTTGTGCTTCTAGTTGTCAACATATTTACATTATATTGACCATAAATAATTCTCTTCCCCCAAATCCCTTCCCCCTACTCCCTTCTAGCCTTTCTTTCTATTCTTCTACTCCCTCCTTGCCTTAAGCCCCACTCCATCACTCCAAGTTGCTACCCCTTCCTCTCTAGACTATCTGTCTATTCCTTTACTCTGGAGTTCCACAGACTCCAGTGAGATCGTCCTTCAACATAAATGTTAGTGTAGGTGTGGGGATGTTATGGGTGTATTTTTTTGACTGGCAGGGTGGTGATATGTGTATTAATATTGTCTGTGGATAAGGTGGTGTATTATTGTTGTGTGTGCATAGGGGGGCAAATTAATATTATGTATGTCATGGCGGTCACTAGTTATCTGTATTATATTGCAATGACTGATGCTCTCTGTGTTATATGGCAGTCTCTGATGCTCTCTGTATTATATGGAGGTTAATATGATGCTATATGAATATATGGTATCACTGAAATACTGCTTTTATTGTTGTTAGTAGTTATTGACATGACCTGCCTGCTTCCAAACACTCAGTAGGTCACTGATTCCTGGTCTTCCCAATCAGAAACTTTAACTCAGCTGGGCTCAGCCTAAGGCCAGAGATAACATAACACCTCTCTCAGGTGTTACCACTAACCTCCAGCAGGGATGATGCAGGAAATCACCAACCACTATAACAGCCTGCTCAGTTTATTTCTCAAGTGCCTGGGTATAAATTACTTACTTTCACTTTACAGTATAGTTTCATCCAGTGTTGTTTCAATGCTGGTGTTCAGTCTCCTTGACAGCAGAACATCCATACCCACATTTCCATCAGTGGTGTTTCCAGGCAGATTGCTCATACTACCAACTAAGAACTCTGTTGCTTTCACAGTAGGAACCAACTACACTGGGATGCAACCTGGGTCCATATGCTCTTGTCGGGAGCCCTGGGGAAGTCCAGCAGAGGTCTTACACTCCATGTCAGTGTATTTCATTGTACCAATTTCACCTATTTGCATTTATGATCTATGTGCATGTGTGTACTTGCTGTCTGGTTTTGAGCTCCAGGGTTATTCCATCTACTCCATGTATCTATACTTTTGTAAATGATGAAACATTCTTTGTGTAGTGTTGAATGATATGATAGAGTTATATAACTAATTAGTAGTAAATACATACTTTTAAATTATGTATACATGTACATAAGATGAGTTAATATGTAAGACAGGGCTTTTTATCTTTTCTCAACACAAGACCAAAATTAAATTGAGAACTCAGCCTTGGCAATCACGGTTCAGATTTTAATGCAATATTTTCCATTTAATTGACTAATTTCATTTAGTGTACTTTACGGTTGGCTACAGTTTAAAATATTTTTCAGTTGCATTGGAAAATAACCAGTGCTGAATTAACTGTTAAAGCTGTTTAAACATCAACTGATTAACTCAGCATTGGGTGGCTATTGCGATTTTAATGTAAATAGAAAGATTAAGAACATGTTGTTTCTTATGTGTGAGTATTTTGTCAACAAGGATGGATCAGTTTGTAAATGTAGGTCAAAATCCCCAACTCACTAAAGGATGTTCCTCTTAGCTAGGCTACTCCATCCCATCTTGGTATTTCTCTAAGCAACTGGAACTAATGTTGGCAGGGTAGTGGTGTGTGTATTAATATTGTCTGTGGATAGGGTGGTGTATTATTGTTGTGTGTGCATAGGGGGATTAATTAATATTATCTATGTCATATGGTGGTCACTAATTATCTGTATTATATGGCAATTTCTGATGCTCTCTGTATTATATGGTGGTCACTGATACGATCTGTATTATATGGTGATCACTGATACTCTCTGTATTATATGGTGGTTAATATGATGGTCTCTGCATATATGGTATCACTGCAATAGTGCTTTTATTATTGTTAGCAGTTATTGACATGAACTGCCTGCTTCCAAACACTCAGTAGGTCACTGATTCCTGGTCTTCCCAATCAGAAACTTTAACCCAGCTGGGCTCAGCCTCAGGCCAGAGATAACATAACACCTCTCTCAAGTGTTACCACTAACCTCCAGCAGGGATGATGCAGGGAATCACCAACCACTATAACAGCCTGCTCAGTGTTTTTCTCAAGTACCTTTGTATAAATTGTGTTTACATAAATGCTCCTGCTTCTGAACTATACTTTCACTTTCCAGTATAGTTTCATCCATTTGTCCATCAATCCTTATCTCTCTCTCTCTCCCCATCAGTCCTTATATATCACCCCCCCCCCCCAGTCCTGATCTCACTCTCACCCCCTTCCCCATCCCCCCAAATACTGGCCTCTGCTTGAGTGATCCTCTCTCCGTGGCTGCCTGATGATACTCACGGCCAGTCCAGACAGTCCTCCTCTGCTTGTGATGCTTAGGTGTGGACAGATGGATGGGAAGGCTGATGGGCATGTGGACAGACTGGTGGATGGGTGGGCATGCGGATGGGTGGGGACTGCTGGCGTTGGGTTACACAGTGTGATTTCTGATGTCATGTCATGCTGCACAGAGTTGCACAGTTGGGGGCAGGGGCAGCCGGGCAGTGTCTGAGCCATCTGCTGCAGGTGCACAGCGCTGCCCGGATTTGAATAAAAAAAAAGTGCATGCGCCGAATAATCCTCAAATCCTGGGATTGGAAGCTCCAATCCCGGGTTTGCCTCTTGCATGCATTACTGTTATGAGCTGCGTCCATGGATGCAGCATGGGAACATCTGTGTGACCTGCTGTAGGCTGAGTAACCCATGGGGTCACTTAAGCCGGTGAATACAGTTGCTCAGTAGAGGTCAGGAAATCTCCTTCAACCGATGGAGATCCTGGCCTCTTCCCTTCCCCCAGTGGCCCCTCCCTGCCCAGAAACTGACAGTCTGCTGCCACTCTGTGCATGATCACACAGGACCTGTACTTTCGCAGTACGGGTCTTGCGCTGCCGCAAAATGGCATAATCGGAGGTTGTAAATATATTACATTCAGTTTTCTGAGTAAAAAACATAATAGCCAGGTACCAAAATAGAATGAAGGAATGTGAATATTGCCATTATTCCTTCCATGGCCATAGAGAGCCAGCCCAGGGGGAAGTGGAGGCGTTGCCTAATCATGGGAGGCATGGCCATAACCCCTTAGAAAAAACAGAAAAACATATTTGCAGTGCTGTTAAGCGGCATTGTGCGCTGTGTAGGGGGGCACTTTGAGCCCCTTAGCCTGGTGCAAATCCAAAGGGGGGCATGATCAGTGTGATTGCTCCCCCTCACAGACAGAGGAGAGGACACTGCAGTCTCCCTGGACACCCATTGCAGCCCAGCACACAGCAGTGTGTGCTGGGCTGCTGACAAGTATGAGGGAGGGGGGGCAGCATCGGGTCAGGCCCCCATCAGGCCCCTCCAACAAGCCCGGGCCTGGGTAATTAGTACATGCTACTTCCCCATCTCGGCGCCCCTGATTCCTTCTATAGTAAAATTAAAATGTGTGGGTTTAAATGTCAACTTGTATAACAGGTACACAGTAGTTGGTTTTGGGGGTGGAATCATTACCCTCATTGCCCTTGGACGGAGGATGGAATTTTAGTGGTTGTTCAAATATTCTCAAATCAGCTCATGCATTTTATTATATTTCATATTATAAAAAGCCTTACCATTACAATTGCTTAAATTTTTTTATACCATTATACCGGATAGCAAATACATTTTTTCACTTAAAGTAAACAAAATAATGAATGGGGTGCAAAATAGTAAATATTAAAAAGGAAAGAAGAAAAACATAGAATAAAAATTTGTTCTTTGTAAATAATATACAAGAAGTAGCAAACTAATGAGGATTGATGCCACTTAACTCTAAAAACTATTTTGATGTAAAGGACTTGTCATGAGACTCTATGGACCAAATGTAATAGGGTTTAGAAAATGTGAGAGAAAACTGTCACATTTTTAAACTCAGCCAGTAATAAAGTCACAGAACAGGCAAACTCGCATGTTTTTCAGTCTCAAAAAACTCTCAAGATTTAAACTCTCATCCAGGTGTTTCCTGTTTTGACTGCTAAGTGGATTATTTTCCGATAAAACCATATTTAGTTTTCTTATATATGCATACTGTATGTCAATTGGATAGCTTTAGTTCCTATATGGGACTTCAACATACAGTATTAGACTATGCTTTTTGGCACTGCTCTGCTTGTTCTGTGTAGACAAATTGTATATATATGATATATATTTATTACAGTGTTTTTATTTAGAGAGATGTGGTTTGGGTGGATTGAGGCCTGTTTTAATTTGTCCTGATTTTGCATTTAAAATTTGGGACCTATTATTTTGTAACTAGCCAGAACTAGGTCTTGCCATATTCTGCTATTTTCAGCAGCCCCATTTTAATTTGGAGGAATCCTTTGATACTAATTTTCCACCAACATAGACATGATGTCCAAGAATTCAACAGGAGAGTGAAGTGTAGCCAAACAAGTGCACTCATATCTTAAAAATACAAACTAGGCAATCTCAGATTGACCATATGTGACACAAGAGGGTAGTTTGAGCCCCACCATGGCCCTAGCTGAGTTTGTATAATCTCCCCATGCTTATATGAGTTTCCACCCACAATCCAAAAATATACTGTAAGTAGCGTAGAAGTAGCATAGAAGGCTAACAGAAATCCACCCAGTCTGACAGTGGTTGAACCCTGAGACATGGGCTGTACTTTACATACAGTAAGTCAATTAGTGGGTGTTAGACAAGTTATCAAATGGGACACTGGTTAAGGAGAGGGGGTTTAGCTATAGGAGAGTCTATATCTGTGACTTTGCTCCTGACTGAGGTTTATTTCTTAAAGACATTCATACCACCTTTCTCTAAAGTGTTTTGTTTTCCTTACCATTTGATGGTGGAAATGAGCGTCAGATAAGAAAGGGTGGTGCAAAGAATGCTACTGCATACTCTCCTTTTGGCTGACATAGCCCATATTGGGGTAATCCACACCACTTTGTCGGGTGGACCATTAATAGGCATAATAAGGGGTAGACGGAGACCATTGGACAGTCACCTTTGGGCAAATTGGAGGATCTTATAGGTTGAGTTTCATCAGCCCCTTTTACTCCTTGCCACCTAGTTATATTTATTTTAATGACCACATTTTAAAAACTTGTGCCTGTGTTGTTACTTTATTAAAACATTAAGTGAAGTGACTGACTACCTGTACACACCTGGCTTCTGTACCCTGCATCAGTTCTGTTTAACATTATGGAAACATTGCTTACCCACATGAGAATAAACAAATGTTCTTGCTTCCTCCAACAGGGATGCTAGTTACAGGAAGGATGTGCTCATGTTTACAAACTGACAGTATTACCAAACTGTATGCAAAACTAGAGAAGAAGTTGATTTTTCATTTAAGCTCCCTTTACTACTCTAATTTTTCTATCACCAGATTGAAATGTGGAACCTCCCTATTCATCTGTATGATATATCTCCTACATGTAGTACATTTCCTAAAAATGCAGAAACAAAAATTGTATGTTTTTTGTTGGATGGGGTGCATTTTTAATTTATTTATTTTTATGGGGGGAGGTTTGATTACCGAAAATGGTATTGACCAATACAAAATATCCCTGTCTCTCCTCTTCTCTCTGGGGGAAATACATTAAACCTTGGAGAGATTTAAAGTGGAAAGAGATAAAGCACCAACCAATCATCTCCTACTGTAACTGTCATTTCTTCTTGGGGGTCCATAGGAATCCATAGGAATGCCTTGGGGATATTATGGTTGGAAGACTAGGCACCAAACAGTTAAATTATTCTCTATGTGTATGTACAAGCGCTCTAAAATCAATTTATCTTGTGATGGTGCAGCTGCAGGTATAGGAGGTAACCACCCTCAATTCACTTATGGATCTGTCATTTTTAAAAATACCTTAGCGCTCGACCTCTTATAATATAATGTAGAATAAATTCATGAAATTTGTGTTTTCTTATTAAACCTTTGTTTGATGTAATGATGTAAATGAATTGAATCTGTATGTCTTATTAAAACATTTTATTTGTCTAGTTCATGATATCAGCATAATCATAGCAATTTTTACTCCATTGATTGTTATATTATTAGTTTAGATTCAAATGCTACTACAAAAATATGATAAGAATCGGATATTTGAGCCAATCCTTATATATCAATTAAAATATATAGCTAAATAAATACAGAAATAATTCTACTTGTGTGGTAAGAAACAGCCAGCTGACGGTAAGTAAATCTACGACGTCAACATAAACAAAAGTACGTTTAAATCACAAACTGACACAGGAAGAGGGTGAATGTGTGGGAATGTATAGTATAGACAAATACAATAGTGCTGAGTGCAGGGGTTAGGGATAGCGGGAAGGGGATCGGGTGATGAATGATGTCCCAATGTGGTTCAATTGATATGTCCAAAATCAGACCTGCTGAAACAACCCAAATGGCCCGCTGATGATGATGTAAATTTTGGCAGCTTGTTCCAATGAGGTGTTGCCCGCCGGGATCCATCTACCGATATGCCCCGTGGGTGACTGTCCCTTGTGGGCTCGCTGAGACGCAGGTCTCTCCCTGTGTGTTACATACACATACAGAATAATTTGTACTATTGTATTGCCTATCCCTGTAAGAGTATATATGATTCGGGATGACCGAGGAGACAGTTGCACCTTCACCAGCTGGGAAGCGGGACGAGAAAGCCTTACAGATTAAATTAATTTACGTCATTACATCAAACAAAGGTTTAATAAGAAACACAAATTTCATAAATGTATTCTACATTATATTATAAAAGGTTGAGCGCTAAGGTATTATTAAAAATGACAGAACCAAACAGTTAAAGCTTATGCTCCCAAAATGCCCCGGGTCCTCTTCCATATATACTCCACCCATAGGACTTCAGTTTTTTTGTGTGCTGCTGCAGAACTCAGATGCACCTTTGTGACAGGAGGACTGCTTAGAGCAGTCCTAAGCTTTTATTTTATGTTTTATTTTATTTTAAGTTTTTTTGAGTTGGCAGTACCAGGCGTCTGTATTAAGACGCATGTACTGCGACTCCATCTACCTTCGCCAGGCCGCAACATCTGTAATTGTGCTGGTGATTTCGGCGGGTCATGGCTGAGCTGCGATCTGGACTGCACCGGATGCTTGGAGATGTCAGGTAAGGCGATTCCTCGCTTACGGGGAATTGTACGTGGCAGTGCTTGCTTCTGGTGTCAGAGATGCACCAAAAGCTGCTGCTATAAGGACCAGGGATTGTCATCGTTACTATACCAGCCGGGGCCCTATAGTCTGACACTGGGGATTGGCAGCAGACGCAATCTGCTGTCACAAGGGCAGCATACCCGGCTGGTTAATGCAGCTATGGGGAGGTAGGCGCTCCCCCGTCAGCTCCTCCCCCAACCCATACACAGTTCCTATGAGGGATTCGCGTGTCTGGGTTGCTCCACCTACCCTCCATGTGTATGAGATGCTCACGGTTCATGCAGTGCACCCAGTAGCTATGGTCTCAGGAGGGTCTGGGTCAGTCTCCCTGTATGCCTCTCCCTTTGATAAGGTATATTATGTTCTATGTCCTACCATTCCTTTGCGTTGCTGTAGCTTATTTAGAGCCAATTGTAATTATATTACATGTGCATTGCATGTGACTGTTTGCTAGCTTTGCGATTGTGCCTTTACTTTAAATAAGTCAAAAGATAAAGGGAAAAAGTAGGGGTAGCAACCTGTGCTGGTTTCATGTAAATCATGTAAGGCTTGTGTGTCCTCACAGGACATAAAGGAGGGTTTGTATGTTGACTGTTATACCTTACCAGTCCGGTTTACCTGTTGTTGGACAAGAGCCATCTTGGGTTACCTCTTTGTCCCAGGTTATGATGCAGGTGGTGGATTGTTTGGCTACTCTGTCAATTCCTCCTTGGATGGGGTGTCCACATATGTTTTCACCTCATATGCATTTGGCAATAAGGGATGTTGATGGCCATTCTAGTCAGAGTGTGGCACCATCTAATGTTGATAACAGACCAGTAGTGACTAAAGCGCATAAACACAAGTTGTCTTTATCTCAGTCTGCCCAACATATGGATTCAGGAGCATCATCAGAGGAATCTGATGATGCACAGGATTCCTCTCCAGGATCTACTTCTGGGGAGGAGGATCATTCATCTACTGTGGATGTTACTTCTTTGGTGAGGGCGGTTAAATCAGTCCTAGATATTCAGGATGATGAACCTGCTCATAAGACTGTTTAATCCCCACTGAAAGGTGGTCAAAACGGAGTTCCCTGTGTCTGAACAGCTCACTGAGCTTATTGAGGAGGCATGGGGTAGCCCTGATAAGCAGTTTTATGTAGATAGAAGGATAAAATCATTGTATCCATTCCTACCTTTTGTATGTGTAAAGTGGGAGGTACCGCCTACTGTGGATGCTCATGTAACACATTTTATCAGAAGTGCTACATTGCTTATTCCATTAGCATCTTCTCTTAGGGATTCCACAGATAAAAATATTTAAGCCTGATTTAAAGCAATATTCTCATCATATGGAGCTGTTACCCATCTGGGTATAGCTGGAGCCTGGGTAGCCAAGGCTGTTGAAGAATGGATTGAGGCATTGGAAATTCTCTACCAAATGCTACCAGAGAACAGATGAAGAATGTCTCCCACATAAGGGAAGTGGCTTCCTATCTGGGAGGAGCTGCAGTGGATGATATAATTTTAGCTTCTAGGGCATCAGCAGCATCAATAGTAGCATGCAGGGCCCTTTGGTTAAGATCTTGGAAAGCTGACACAGGATCAAAGGGGGTGCTGGAAGTTTTACCTTTTCATGGAAAGTTTCTTTTTTCGATAAGAGTTGTATAACATAATTTCTACTCTGGCGGCTTCAAAGTCAGCTGGTCTGCCATCTAAGTCAAATAGTAGAGATAAGCAGGTTTCTTTTCAGTCCTTCTGTCTTCAGGGAGGAGGTAAGGCACAGACTTTTTCTAAGCTGACTAGTTTTTGTAAGTCAAAATGACAACCTAATGCAAGACGTTCAGCTTCTAAGCCGGAACACAAGCCCTTGGCCTGAAGGAGCAGGCCTCCACCTGGGGGATCCCACGGTGGGGGCCGACTTCTTCAGTTTGCGGATTATTGGCATAAAAAAACTACAGATGCCTGTGATGCAAAAGTTTTTTGCCTCCATCAGATGTGGACAAGGCCTTGGCTTTTCAGGAAGCCATTCATTCCCTGCTACAGGCAGGGGTAATAGTCTCAGTTCCTGCGTCCCAACAAGGAAGGGGTTATTACTCAAATCTATTTCTGGTCCAAAAACCAAATGGGTTTTATTGCCCTCTATTGAATCTAAAAACCCTCAACAGGTTTATCCAAGTTCCATATGGAAACTCTCCAGTCAATTTTTTTTGGCTATGAGCCTGGAGATTCCATGGTTTCCCTGGATATTCAGCATGCATATCTTCATATTCCAATTATCCCATCCCACCAGCAATTTTACTATTTGCTGTCCTTCAGCAACATTATTAATACAATTTCAGGCTCTACCCTTTTGACCTTTCTACGGCTCCTCGGGTATTTACCAAAATAATGTCAGTCATGATGGCTCATCTCAGGTGTCAGGGAGTTAGAATTTTGCCATATCTGGATGACTTTCTGATATTGGCATGGCCTCTGCAAATGTTGAACTCTCTCCAGGTGGAACAGCAGCATCATTTAATATGGTCCCAGATGATCTGTCTCACCCCAGTGGTTCATCACTCCCTTCTGTGGTGGCTAAAAATGGAGCATCTCAACAAAGGGCGACCTTTCTGGGTTCCAAATTGGGTGCTTCTCACCATGGATGCCAGTCTTCTAGGATTGTGGGCAGTGACAGGTCATCACACCTTCCAGGGGAGATGGACAAATCAAGAAAGTCATTTGCCAATAAACAATTTAGAACTGTGTGCAGTATACAAAGCACTTGTCAGGGCACAGGACCTGCTCCAGGGCAGGCTTGTCCAGATCCAGTCCAACAACGTGACTACAGTGGCCTACCTCAATCAATGGGGTGGCACAAGGAGTTATGCGGCCATGAAGGAAGTAACAAAGGTTCTCATTTGGGCAGAATGTCATCTTCCAGCCATCTCGGCAATATTCATTCCTGGGGTACTTAGTTGGGAAGCTGAATTTCTAAGTTGCCAGGACATACACGCCAGAAAATGGTCTCTCCATCCGGGAGTGTTTCAGCTCCTGATAAACAAATGGGGTCTACCAGAGATAGATCTCATGGCGTCATGCCACAACCACAAAGGTACAGGTCCAGAGACCCATCAGCAGCCTTCGGGGATGCACTGGTAGTAAGATGGGACTTCAAGTTGGCATATCTCTTGCCTCCAATTTCCCTGCTCTAAAGAGTTCTCAGGAAATTCAAGCAGGAAGGCAAACAGTAATACTGGTGGCTCCGGCTTGGCCCAGACACCATTGGTTCACCAACATACTGAATCTGTTGGTAGACAGTCTGTATCCTCTTACTCGGTGGCAGGATCTGCTAACGCTGGGTCCCTGCCAACATCTGGACATGCCCCGTCTGGCTTTGACGATGTGGCTCTTGAATCTTCCATCCTAAAAGCGAAGGGATTTTCCAGTTTTGTAATTCAAACGATGCTTAGAGCATGGAAGCCTGCTTCTGTTCGCATCTATTACAGAGTTTGGCATTCTTTTGGTAAATGGTGTTCTCATAAGGAATATGATCCTAAGATGTTTAGGATTTCCAGGATACTGGCTTTTCTGCAGGCAGGGTTAGACAGTGGTCTCTGCCTGGCAACTTTGAGAGTGCAGGTTTCTGCACTGTCAGTCTGGTTCCAGCGGAAGATTGCTGCATTACCAGATGTTATGGAAATGGTACTGAGTTCCTTACGCACTGGATAATAAGGGTTGCGGGGTTTGCTGCAGCTAAGATAGAGGTGCCTAACCTCTTGGTTAATAATATGGAGTGAGGTTTGTTACCGCGCTATATCCCTATATGTGGTGTATGTACATCAGTCTAAAACAGACTTAGATGGATATTAGTGAAAATCTATTTGTTGGTTAAACACACTGTTAACCACAGATTTGTATCACATATATGTAAAGGAAGTTATACACATAATTATGATAATAAACTGTAAAGTTAAAGCACAATATTACAAACATGTAGTATATGCACATTAGATGAGGTTGTACACAAAAAAAAAGATTAAATAAACACTGTTGAGCACAAAAAAAATGTAATCACAATAATGTAGGTAGATGTGCACATTGAATTAGACAGAATGCTTGTGAATGGTGATTCTATATAGATCTATTGTTCATATAGTCATGTAGGAGTAGCGGCGTCCTCTTAACTTGATGGGTCCATTCTGTACAATCCTGGGTACTGGAAGGGTGATGCTGGTGAGTTGAAGGATTGTAGTCCCGACCACTGGTGGTTTTAGACTGATGCACATACTGTACACCACATATAGGGGTATAGTGCGGTAACAAACCTCGCTCCATATTACCAGATGTTAGAATTTTTTTTTTTAGCACCGTGGGATTTAACAGCAGAGAATATGAGCAATTAGGTTTCTAGAAACATTTACCCAAATTAACTGACAGAAAATCTAGTTTAGATTTATTCATAAATAATCCCACTGGTGGATCAATAACATTTAGCCACTACATAATAGTAATACAGCATGTTATATGTTCAAAATAAAAAGGAGAGTTGAATTGTGACAATCGTTGTCTATTAAAAACAATATTAAAAAGATTTCAACATTTATTAACAAAGTTCTTTATCTTCAAATGTAAAATTGTTAATCCTAGTTATGATCCATTTATAACTCTCCCCACTTCTGATATACCATATTTACATACAAATTAAAAAAAC
This sequence comes from Taudactylus pleione, assembly GCA_031769625.1. Taxonomy (NCBI): domain Eukaryota; kingdom Metazoa; phylum Chordata; class Amphibia; order Anura; family Myobatrachidae; genus Taudactylus; species Taudactylus pleione. The sequence continues at coordinate 4,373,888 of JAUIMM010000039.1, forward strand.
AAGCTCCTGAAAATGCTACAGTAGTAACCTCAATGCATAAAAAGTTAATTATTACCTTACAGATTGATCTGAATGTTGTGCTAGATACACTAGAAGGACTAAACTTAGAGAGGAGGGTAAGGCCAGCTAGAAGGTACAATTTTTGCACCTTGGTAAAACGATGTTGCACTGCAGGGAGAGTAGTGTTGCAAATTTAAAATATGCATATAGATTTGCAATTGGGAGGAAGCTCATCCTAGCTCATCTCTAAATTGCAGAGTACACACCATACACTGTATTGTCTGATATATCGTCCTGATGATCGGAAGGATATATTGTACATATCGTATAATGCCCGAACCATCATTCCTGGTTGTCGTTCAATGAGTATTCCCATCTACTACACTTCAGATGGAACGAATCAATGAATGACGCAGTGTAGTTACATGCAGAATGTAATGATACATTGCATCATTTTATGGTGGATCGTGCAGTGTGTGCAACGCGCAATGTATTGTTCATTCACTCGCCACATCAATGGGTTGCACCGTTGTGAGGTGTGTACTCAGCTTTAGGCTTTTGTGTGTTATGCAAAAATAGCCAATATTATTCCTGCATGCAAAAACAAACAAATTCAAATAAACGTTACATTTCCAACCCTTATGTAATGTGGTTTGGCCAGGTGCAAATTAGCGCACTTTGCTTTGCTCCTAAGTATACCTATACTGTAACTATACTGAGGGGTACACAGTACAGAAGTAGGAGTAGCAAATCTATGCATCCTTATTGCCATTTACATTTCAGAATGCCTTTCCTAATATGATTTTGCATGCCGCATAGTAAATATACCAACCTGAAAACCTGCCACAAGTCTAAATACTGGCTTTTATGTACATCTTGTATACATCTTATAATAATACATATGCGTTGACAATTTTAACTTTAGCAGCATAAAATTTTAGCAGGATGCAAACTAATATCTTTGTTAATCAGAACGGGTATGTGTTTATCTTTCACAACTTTGGCTGGGAGAAAAGAACGATTAATAAACCATTCTATTTACATTGCTGAGACCTGTTCTCCTTTATTCTTACAGCTTAATGACATTATAGTGAGCACACCTGGGACTGCTATGCAGATGTACTTCCTGGAGACATTGCTGCTGCAAGACAAGCCATTACTTTTTGTTGGCCCCACAGGCACTGGGAAGACAGCTATTACAAACAGTTTCCTGCGACACTTACCTCAAGAAAAATATGTTGTATGTCAAATTAACTTCTCAGTGCAAGCTTCAGCTAATCAGACTCAGGACATCTTCCTAAAAAAACTCGAAAGGTACCCTGACTTTTAATTAAAATCAAGTGTATACAGTATATAAAAGTGCTGAATTTACTCCATGAAGATTATCCAACAAAATAATATTAAGCACCCAGTTTCAGTCTCTGACAATACAGATAACATCTGATTTGTATCACACTACACTGTTTACAGGCACCCAAACTACATTTTAATTGTTGTTGACACATATTCTGATTTATACTGAGCAGGAAATAGAAGACAATTCAAGAGAGCATGTGTTGTCTTAACTTTTTCTTATAAAAACTCTTCCATGGGAAAATAAATAGACATCTGGTACTGAGCTTTCTGCAGTCCATGGCATATTAAAATGAATCACTAAATTGTGACTTAATAGGAAATAAGGACCATCTGTCATTGCAAGATCAAAGCAGCAGGTGCATGCCTGCCAACAAAGGGAGGGTGGAGGTTATGTGTTTGAGGTTGAGAAGTGTGCAAGGTATTTGTTCCTTACTGATGTACACGTACTGTCTCCTGGGTACCTAAAAACTTTTCAAAATAAGTAAAAATAAATTTGAAATAATTATATTCTACAATTTTCTACATCTTTATGATACATATTTTATGAACATATTTGTTGTCTTACAATATAAAATATACTGTAGGAATATTATAAAAGAGTTTTAAATTACTTTTTAATAGTAACATGTCTTAGAAATGCTTTTAATGCTTCTAATTTGCTTTTATGGTCTCTGCAGTTTCTGCAAGCCAAGCTTTTTCACACTAACCGAGGACCTTTTACACTGCATTTCTGATTATCAGGTTCTTTGTGAGTTGGGAAAAGCTATATTAAAATAATTATTGTGTTGAGATCCTGGGAAGACCAAAAGTTTTCTACTCTGCCACCTTGATTCATTACTGGTTCTAAGTGTAGAAGAAATGAAAATAGAATACGTTTTTATTTTCTGTTATAAGTTTAGCGCTTAACATATGTTTTTATCGGAAAACTGGGAAGTGTTCATAAAACAAAGTATATTTATCAAAGCTGGGAGAGACCACACACCAAACCAATTATCCCGGCGCTAATCTGGAATTCCAAATTTTACCAAATAAATGTGCAACAAACGGTTACTTAAAAGCAGTAAGTCTAAAATGATGGTATATGTGAACACCCATAAAAAAACAAAAATTCAATATGTATCAGACTTGTCTAGTATATATAGATCTACTGCAAGATAGACTTCACATGCATACATAAATCAGTCATGGCTCCAAGATAGGAAAAATGTACTAATATGTTAATATATTCATTTTTAATCCGATGTTTGTTCACAATTACAAATACACATAATCTACAGACAAATACAACTCACATTATTCAAAATATACAATACACAAAACAATAGACCTCTATTGAGCATATATCTCTACACTAAAATCCACTTCGCTACTTGTGCATAATATGGCATGAATTTATTAAATCAATACAAGGGGTAAAAAACCAAGAGCAGTCCAATTAGAATATTGATCCTATAACCACCACACGACAGTTGAATGTCATATACTGACTTGCCAGCTGAATATTGTAAAACCGCTGTGTTGACGTAATATTAATCCGTTGTACAGGTCAGGTAATATAGCGTTGAGACGAGTAAAAGAATGCCAATTTCTCCAATGAAATGGGTTAGTGCTATAGCAAATATGGCTAGGCACAAACAATCATACCATCTCCCTTGGCTCCTGCTGCTCTGATATGTTATCCTCAGCTGTCCTTAAAACAGGTCGAGCAGTGCAGCGCCGCTGTATGTAGTGGGAGTCGGTTTCTCCAGTCAAAGTGAGCAGGTGTTGGAGCAGGTATTTGGAATCAGCAGTCCCTCAGTCTCCCCTCGTCTCTATTCACTTGACAATACTGCCCAGCCAAAGCAACAATGCCGATGCCTCTCTGCAATGTCGCCGCAGAGAACAAGGTGTGGCTGCAAACAAACCAGCTGGCGGTACCACTGGAGATCATCCACAAGTAGGAAATGCTGTGTAGTAGGGGGGAATCCTCTAACGCATTTCGCCCCTTTCAACGGGGGCTTTTTCAAAGAGACTGGGGGAGAGATAAAATTGTGAGAGATAAAGTACTAACCAATCAGCTTCCAATTTACATTTTGCAGGCTGTGTTTAAAAATGATAGTTAGGAGCTGATTGGTTGGTAATTTCTTTATTACAATTTTATTTCTCTCCCAGCTTTGCTACATACCCCCTTTGGGCTTAAATTTTCTACACAGAAATCTCACCACTATTTTTCTTTCACCTGAACTTCTCTAATTGGTGCACAATGGGAGGGACACAGTAAGCACAGTATAGTATGGCAGGAGGGGTCCATGATACTGGGGTGCATTGCATACAGTGACACATTTATCTTTCCAGCGCAATTGCTGTTCCACCAAGAAAGAGAAAAGTGAGGGCATTGGAGAAAGTGTTAGGATTATGGGTACTGTAGAGAATTCAAAGTAGCATCTCCTTTCTGCACACTACTACCCCTTTTACACCGGAGCTAAAACCCAGGTTATTGAAGGGTTAACCCGGGCAGCTTTCTGGTGTAAAAGGGGAGAGGGTTGGATCGCCGGGTCGAGTGACCCGGCAATCCAACCCAGGTAAATAGCAGGGTTTAACATGGGCGTAGCCCATGAAACACTGCTGTGAGAACAGCGCACTCCAGGTCACAATGACCTGGAGTGCGCTGCACGCCGGCCGATTGGTCCGGCTTCAGTGGGGCTTGGAGATGACATCATCTCCAAGCGACCACTTACACGCCGGAAGAGCCGGGTCTATGCAGACCCGACTCCGGTGTGAGCGGCGCTGACTCGGGAATATCCCGAGTCGGCGCCGGCAAAATTCCGGGCCTGATCCGGATAGGAACACTGTTACAACTCTGGGTCAGACCCAGAATTTTGGTGGAAAAGGGGTATCAGTGAATCAGTGATTCTTCTCTATATTTCTAACCATTCCATCATTTCATAGATGGATAAACAAAAACAACCAAACAGTGTAATATGTATCGGAAATTGGAGTGAAAATATTGTAGTTAGCACAGATGCTATAATTCTCAATGTAAATTATAAGTCTTCTATAATTATTTACCTTCACAGAGGTCTAATCGCATATTTGGTGCTTAAAAGATAAGTGATTCATATTATGCAAGAATAAAAAGTTTTAGCTTTATTAAAACAATATTAGTTTAGAACCTCCCCTTTAGATGGAATGGACTTTGGCACCCCCTGCCAAGGGGGGTACAGCAGCAATGGGTGAGAGGGGAGTGCTTAATGGTGACAGCCGGCACAGGGAGACTCTCCTACTTTTCCGATGGCGGGAGCGCCATCCGATTCTCGGGAGACTCCTGGACATTTCAGGAAAGTAGAGAAGTATGGTTCACTTAAATAATAGCACAGTGAAAAAAAATATGTCTGCCTCCAGATATTCAGGAAGTAAAAAAAAAAAAATTTTGGACCTATATAGCACTGGATGCTATGTAAAACATACTCTAAGGTGAGTTGGTGCTCTACCTTCTTCCAGCCTGCTACAGTTTTATGGAGACGGCGACACTATAGGCTAAATGTAATAGAGTGCGAGCCAGCGCTGTTGCCGAAATACATGCAAGTATTCTGGTATATTTATTGCAGCAAGCATGCTTGCTGTTTTAAAAGATAAAGTAATACTCGAATGTATTCCAGCAGCGGTGCCGGCTCGCACTCTATTACATTTAGCCTATATATCTTACAATGTGCAAATTATTTTTTGAAAACCAAATGGTATTCTACCACACAAAGTTACTGTAAATGTTACATGTCGAAGAGGGAAAATTAGGTGAGGGGAGGGTAGCAAGCACTGGATTGAAGTGTTTGATGTCTGTGTAGGGTTGAGGATTAAATATAATAGTTTTACATTTCGTCCATTAGACATTGGCTAACACACCTATTGAACATTTTTTTGTCTGTGCTATTATTTAAGACAATGAAGCTTCTCAATGCATTAGAAACCAGTGTCTCAGTGATGCCTATGGTTCTACATTCCCATCAAATATTAGTTGAGCCCACAAAATGACTATTTCCACTGTATGTAAGGAACAGGTGCTCATTAAGGAAATCTATTTAAGGTAGCGACCTCACACTTATTGAGGTGCAATGAGAATAAAAGGACCATAAGCCATACACACACATGGTGCTGTACGCCATTATTATTGGTGGTATGTTCTTTCATGCTGTTTATTTGTGTATCTGTGCCATACAATAAGCAAACTACTAACTGTATAACAACTCGTCCCCCAAGTTTGGAGAATGAGATATCGGGCTGTCTCTTACATTGGGGATAATGGAACAGAATCCTGAAATTGGGACAGTCTCTCCTAAATCAGAAGAATTGGGAGGAATGATGGCATTTATTATCGGACATTACACAATTTCAAATAAATGCTGTCAGTCGGCTTGTTAAAAGTCAGTGGGGTCAATTTAATTATGTGTGATGCTGGCAATGCAGGCTTCTATATCTTTTTAAAACTTTACCAGTGACAGTTCTGGGTTCTTTCCTTCACATCCTCCAATCCATATGCAGCAAATTTGTTTGGAATAACAAAAAACCTAAACATACATACAGTAGTAAAAATTGCTTTGCTAAATCCAAACACAATAGGGGTCTAGGCCTTCCACTCTTTGACAAATATTACCAAGCTATCCATCTCTTGCCTAGCAGCACCTGAAGTCAAGAAATGGATTGATATTAAGGATGCAATGTTGGAGGTCTTGGGGGTGGGGTTTCTGCCTTGGATCCCTAGGAGCATCAGACCAGTCTCAGCCTACACTTTCCCCTCCATTTGCTTCACTTTGGGTATATGGAATACACTGAACAAAAAGTTTGAATTGGCCCCTTATCCTTCTCCACTTACACTGCCCAGGGAATATTCTCTGTTTCCCTGTTCTATGGTCTTCACCCAACCTTGGTTAATGGTGGGTTTGAATAGATTCCTCCACATAACGGGGGAATAAGTTCTGTGATCTTTTGCGGACATACGCAAAAAGTAAAACCTTCTGAGTACCCTCCAATTCTGTTATATCCAATTAAAAAAGTTTCCTACAAGCCTAGAAACAATCATCTAAGTTTCGCCCTCTGACGCCATTTCAACGGCACTGTATCTATAACCCTAGACGTCGAGGCTGTATCTTGCTACTATATAGCTATCTCTTGTCTTCCCCCTACCCACCCATGGTGTCATTTAAAAATGGCATGGGAATGAGACCTGGGAGATTTGCTGTATGAGGATGGATAGCTGTTCATTTGTCAACAGATTGCAAAACCCTCTATTAACACAGCTATACAGGAAAATACATATAATAAATATGCTAGATGGTATTTGGTTCTAACGATATTACACTCTATCTATCCCCAAATGTCTGATCTTTGTTGGTGTAACTGTGGGCAAAGAGTTACCTTTCTCCATATCTGGTGGGACTGCCCACTTATATCTCATTCTTGGGATGATTTATGGGCTCTGATTGCTCACGCTATGGCTATTCAAATAACGAAAGACCCTCGGATCATATTACTGTGCCAACCTGTTAGAGCAATAGCTAAATCCTCAGATAAACTTATCCAGCACATGTACAATGCAGCTAAACTTCAAATAGCCAGTGACTGAATATCAGCGATTCTGATTCTGAAAAAGCCCTGCAACCTTCAAGAGCAAACTTCAGAAAGTATGGGATCCATGGTACTTATAATGTACAACAAGAGTAACCCACCTGGCACCTTCTAACTCTTTCATTATTTTCTTGACTTCTACTGTATACATGGTTTTTTGTGATGCATTTTTATATTATACCCTATTTATGGTCCCAACATTGCTGTGATTGCTCCCCCCCTTCCCAACTACCTTTTCCCCATTTAGGACTATGCTGTTGGAGCTGCCTAGAGTTCCGCCACCTCCCTTACTTGGTCCCTTACCCCACATATCATCTCTCTACTGAACCAAAAAACCCAGCAGCATTTTTGTTATTTGCTCTTGGCAATACAATGTCTATATTTCTTACTGTAAATTTACCTTTTTCACAGGTTTTTTGTTTGCAATGGGTCACAGACTTTATATGCAGATTTAGGGGCATACAGTGGGGCAAAAAAGTATTTGGACAGCCACCGATTGTGCAAGTTGTTGCACTTTAAAAGATGAGAGAGGTCTGTAATTTCCATCATAGGTACACTTTAACTGGAAATCACATTGTATGATTTTTAAACAATTTATTTGTATATTCTTTTGGAAAAAAAATATTTGGACAATCAAAAAGTTTAACTCAATACTTTGTAAAGTAACCTCGGTTGGCAATTACAGAGGTCAAACATTTCCTGTAGTTCTTGACCAGGTTTGCACACACTGCAGCAGGTATTTGGGCCACTCTTCAATGCAGATCTTCTCTAGATGTGTCATATTTTGGGGCTGTCGCGAGGCAACACAGACTTTCAACTCCCTCCACAGATTTTCTATGGGGTTGAGGTCTGGAGACTGGCTAGGCCAATCCAGGACCTTGAAATGCTTCTTACAGAGCCACTCCTTAGCTGCCCGGGTGGTGTGTTTGGGGTCATTGTCATGCTGGAAGACCAGGCCACATTGCATCTTCAATGCTCTTACTGAGGGAAGGAGGTTTTTCCCCAAAATGTCACGATACATGGCCCCATTCATCCTCTCTATAATATGGATCAGTCGTCCTGTCCCCTTTGCAGAAAAGCATCCCCAAAGCATGATGTTTCCACCCCCATGCTTCACAGTGGGTATGGTATTTTTGGGACGCCACTCATCATTCTTCTCCCTCCCAACACGGCGTGTGGAGTTTATACCAAAAATGTCTATTTTGGTCTCATCTGACCACATGACATTCTCCCAATCCTCCTCTGGATCATCCAGATGGTCATGGGCGAACTTTAGACGGACCTGGACATGTGCTGGCTTAAGCAGGGGGACCTTTCGGGCGCTGCAGGATTTGAATCCATGATGACGTAGTGTGTTACTAATGGTAACCTTTGGGACTGTGGTCCCAGCTCTCTTGAGGTCATTGACCATGTCCCCCCATGTAGTTCTGGGATGATCCCTCACCGTTCTCAAGATCATTGATACCCCACGAGGGGAAATCTTACATGGAGTCCCTGGTCAAGGGAAATTGTCAGTGATCTTGTATTTCTTCAATTTTTTAATAATTGTGCCCACAGTTGATCTCTTCTCACCAAGCTGCTTGCCTATTGTCGAGTAGCTCATCCCAGCCTTGTGCAGGTCTACAATTTTGTCCCTGGTGTAATTAGACAGGTCTTGGCCATGGTGGGGAGGTTACAGTCTGACTGTTTGAGGGTGTGGACAGGTGTCTTTTATACAGTTAACCAGTTCAAACAGGTGCCATTAATACAGGTAACGAGTGGAGGATAGATGAGCTTCCTAATGCTGGCCATACATGCTACAATTATCGGGGCGATCCGCCTGATATTGGCGGATTGCCCCGGTAATTGTAGCATGTGTGCGGGCGACCGAGGGTTAAATATTGCTCAGTCGGGCATGCAGGATTGTCCAGCATGCCCGTCCGATGCGATATTTACCCGGTAACTGTCGGCCGCATCGGGCAGTGTATGCCTAGTGTGGCCGACAGACAGACATTTCCTGTGTTCCTTCCTACGGAAGGAACAGGGAAATGTCTCCTTCCCCGGGGGCGGAGCGCAGATGTCGGGCTATATACTGTGAGATTTCTCTCACAGTGTATGCCGGCGACATCTGCGGCTGGCAGCCGGCCAGTTAAAATGTCTGTCGGTCTGACAGACATTTTATCTGGCTGTGTTTGCCCAGCATAAGGAAGATGTAACAGGTCTGTGAAAGCCAGAATTCTTGCTGGTTGGAAGGTGTCCAAATATTTATTTTCCGCAAGAATATACAAATAAATTATTTAAAAATCATACAGTGTGATTTCCAGAATTTTTTGTTCTGATTCTGTCTCTCACAGTTAAAGTTTAACTTTGATGGAAAGTACAGACCTCTCTCATCTTTTAAAGTGCAACAACTTGCACAATCGGTGGCTGTCCAAATACTTTTTTGCTCCACTGTATGTATCAAAGCTTGATGCTAGATAAAATTGTGAAATATATATCACCAGCCAATCAGCTCCAAACTATCATTTCTTAAGCACAGCCTGCAAAATGTAAGTTAGAAGCTGATTGGTTGGTGATATATATTTCACAATTTTATCTCACATCAAGCTTTGATACATATGCCCCTTAGTTCCTCACTGCTTTCATTTCAGTTTATTTTTTGTATGCTCTGAATGATTTGACCCTCTCTACTTATTCCTTCATATGTTTATCACAGCTTCTATGACCTGCAATAAATAAAAATAAAATAAAAAATAAATTACACAAATCCTATGGAACACGCCTTCCAGCATTCTATATACTAAAGAAAAATAACATGTTTTTAGCCTTTCTCCTCAGAAGAAACAAAGAACTTCAGGGACATACAATTAGAATTCTACCCGCAAATATACATGCAGACATATAACATTTCATTAAATCATTGCTGTGCATTGTTTATATTTTTTAAGCTGTATAAACTGTTTATGTTTCTTAATTAAGGACAATTTGGTCTAGCACGCATGGCTTATATAGCAATTTGCATTTTGTTCTTGAAAGTTATTTTTCCTTTTCACATTTAGATCCAAAGCAGACAGTAACAAATGACAGAGAACATGGGGTAGCATTTATCACGGGTTATCACCTGCGGTTACCAACCATTGCTAGCATTATTCCCTGCTAATTGTCTGGTTACTAAATTGCTGCTTATCAAGCTTTTACTATAATCATGAAACAAATGTCACCTGGTTCACTGTTACATTTTATGTAGAGCAAGGAGTTTAAAATATGTCTCTATTATCAGATCTGATATATACATTGTTTGTAAAAGAAAAAAAGACTGCATTGGTTAAATCAGTGTATTTGTTTCACTAATTGAAGTTGATTACTCTATTTTATTTTGGCTGTCAGAATAAAATCACTAATCATTCAGCATGGCAAATAGCCCTACCTGCTTTTGCATACAGTCTGCTTGCAGATAATAGACATTTACATTTATTACAGCACAGGAAAACAAGATCAGAATAGCACATAAACTGAGGTTTAAATGAAAAGTCATATATTTATTGTACATGTTCTTTCATAAAGACATTTCTAAGCATTTCAATTGGTTGCAAATCAATTGAGCTTATGGAAGATTATTATGTTCTAAAAGTTACTTTTAGTTCTTATTTGTGGACAATGACAAGATAACACGAATGAACTGTATAAGTAGCTGTCAGAATCTACTATTCCCTATTAATGGCTTTTCAGTGGGCTTCTACTGTAGTTCCAAGTATTCAGCTGTCATGTAAAGAGTACTAAATGTACAAGACCAAAGGTTAAGGCATGATATAAGAACTTTATTTAACTTACATATATATATGACAAGTTAAAGCTGTTCAAATGCTATGTTAAAGGCTCTATATGTATTATACATTGGTTGATCAACAAGGTATTTTCATATGTTAATAAAAAAATATTTGCACTTTAATTAGGATACATTGAGCTTTTAGGCTTAATAATAGGCAATTGCAAAGATCCAACAATAATCAAAGCCTAACATTGAGATATCTGAATTTGCATTCTAAGCAGCCCAATGACAATATGTAAAGTGTGGCTTATTCAAAGCTCTTAAATAATAAACTATGCATGAATGGAATTTCATTTACATTTATTTTATAAATATTAACTACTTAGAGATGTCCTTGCAGTCACGGATATCCTTCAGATTTGATGCATCTACTATTATTCGTAAGGAGTTATAGTAGTCATGAGATTTTTGCTATGTGAGCAATTTTAAATGATTAAGGGACCTATTTATCAATCTTTTTTTTTACTAACGTAATGTGAATTTGGGTGTTTTCACACCTTTCTCCCATTATTTTAGAATCACTTAAATCGATCAAAGTGCTTTTGGAGTAGTTTTAGTAAAAAAAACCCTCCAAGCCCTTAAATTCCCTTTACTACAAGAAATTGTAAAAAAAAAAAAATACCGGAAGGGAGACCTGTGATAATGACGCTATCTAGAGATGGCGGTATTCAGGCTTCCCCCTCCCATTTCCCTTACTCCAGCTTAACCTACCTTGCCTGCTGACAGGGAACAGGCTCTGTGATCTGCCATGTGTGTCTGATAGACCACAGAATGATCACAATGAAAAATATTGCACTTACCTGCACCCAGTGACCGGTTTTGGTGAGTTTCTCTGTGACCCAGTCAGCTGATTGCTGTGCTCCTGCTGTAACAACGATCATCTGATCTGTCCTGTGACCTGAGAGTTCAGGTCGGTATCTCAACTTTACTGCACAGATCAGGGTCACAGAAGAAGCCCAGCGATCAGATAACCAGGTCACCGAGGAGCTCATCAGATCACCGAGGTAAGTGTCAGTGGGGCAGGGTGGGAGTAGCAGGTGGTGCATGCCTATTCACAGTATCACAGTTCTTTTTGTGAAACATACCCTGAGAAGTGCAGGGAGGGAATTTGCAGGGACAGAGCTTTCTCACAAGCTCTGTCCCTGCATGTAAATTTGAAAACATTCATGTGATATTTCCCAAATTCGCAATGCAAACTTAGGTGAAAATATAATAACACAACCACATTTTAAATGCAGATTGTGGTAAATAGGCCCCATAGAGAGAAGCTGGTGAGGATGCAGAGGAAGGGGGATTTGTTTGTACATCCAGGACGGGAGGCTGGAATCATTACTCATTGTCTCAGAGATGGTAGTGAAGATGAGATCGTTTTGGAGGTAGGAGGGCCTGGATGTTTTTAAAATATCCCTCAGTATGATGACTATAGTTTACAAATCTTGCTTACCATGGGATAGCCAATGTGAGAACAATATGGTGCAAGCTACAGCTGCCTAAAGCAGAGGTTCCCAAGCTCAGTCCTCAAGTCACCCTAACTGTCCGGGTTTTAAGAATATCCATACTTGACCACAGGTGACTTAAATAGTGCCTCAAACTATTTGATTTAACCACCTGTGCTCAACCATGGATATCTCTAAAACCTGAACTGTTGGGGTGCCTTGAGGATGGCATTTGGGAACCTCTGGCCTAGAGCATAATAAATAATAAAAAAACAAGGTATATATAAACATGTCAATTATTTGTCTGATTATACTAGTTATACCATGCCATAGAACATGATAATGTCATCTGACAGATCCAGCTTAATATGACAACAGGTACAGGTTGAGTCTCCCATATCCAAAATGCTTGGGACCAGGGGTATGTGGGATATCGTAATATTCTGTATTTGGGAATATTTGCATACCATAATGAAATATCTTGGGAATAGGACCCAAATCTAAACCCAGAATGTATTTATGTGTTATGTACACCTTATACACACAGCCGGCAGGTCATTTTATACAATATTTTTAATAATTTTGTGGCTCAAACAAAGTTTGTGTACATACATGAAATTCATTTATGTTTCATATACACCTTATACACACAGCCTGAAGGTTATTTTATACAAATATTTTTAATAATTTGGTGCCTTAAACAAAGTTTGTGTACATTAAACCATCAAAAAGCAAAGGTTTCACTATCTCAGTCATGCTAAAAATATTCCATATTTCGGAATATTTGGTTATGGGAGACTCAACCTGTAATTTGAAACTATAAACAGTTCCACATAATTTAGAGGGATAAGCTCACATTATATGTATGCAATACATACATATTCAACATATTCAAAATGCCCCGATATCCTGAACTCCCCAATCCCCTATCCTAATCTACTTACAATGCCAACAGAAAAGAAACAGTGCTTGGGGTAATAATAATTGAGTTTAAAACTGCACTCTCTACGGACCAAATAAAAATCTACAAATTAATAATAATACTACATTAAAACATGATAGATCAAATATCTCATAGCAACAGCACCACAAGCAGGTACTCCAATGGAAAATCAGGAACAGTGGGAACAATGGCCCTCATTCAGAGCCGTACGCTCTGAGCAGAGCGCACGCTCTGAATGAGGGCCGTCCTCCATAACTATGGAGCGTCCTCCTGGACGCTCGTATAGCTGTGGGTCACCACCCACAGCCTATACGAGCGTGCAGTTTGATGGCCGCGATGGTCTTGACCATCGCGACCATCGAAACTGTGAGCCGGAGCCTGCGGTTGAGGTTTTCAACCGCAAGGCCCGGAGTGATTTTGGCTCTATCACTAGTGATGTCAGTGGGCCGGCTTCTGACGGTAGGCGTTCCTTTGGGAACGCCCCCGTCAGGGAGGCACGCCTCCGGCACGCCCACCAAAGGGGGCGTGCTGTCAATCAACATCGACAGCACGCCCCCTTTGATCAGACACAACGAGCGAAGGAAAGTCCTTCGCTCGTCGCGTCTGGCGCATGCGCACGACGGAGCTCCCGCCGTCGTGCGCATGCGCAGTGCACAACATCGACCCACTTGCGAGCGGACAGCCGCTCGCGAGTGGGTCTGAATCAGGCCCAATGTCTTTAGTTGATGTTATTGAAAGTATCAAATAGAATATATGAATAATGTGCAAACGTGTATATCAATCACTGCAACAATATATTAAGATGATTAGCATGCCAGGATATCATGAGAATCCACATCATAAAGCGAAGGACATCTTTGCCTCTATTCCCATTGTTCCTGATTTTCCATCGGAGTACCTGCTTGTAGTGCTGCTGCTATTTGTCACTATGAGTTATTTTATCTTTCAAGTTTTTTATATAGTATTATCATTAAATTGCTGATTTTTTTTTGTCTGCAGAGAGTGCAATTTTTAACCTCAAGTATTATTACCCCAAGCACTGTCTCTTTTCTATTTGCTTTTGTTATACGTACTTATCCCTAGGGATATTACAGGAAGGTCCACACTACCTTCATACAGCTGCTGGAGCTCTATACAATATTTTAGAACCAGTGAGGATACTTTATTTGGTAGTTACTTAAAATGCCAGTTTAATTCATTATTAATTCATGACAGATATAAGAACAGACAAGTTGCAGGTCACATACACTGCTGACAATCATTATAATATTTTTCTAAATATTACTTAAAACCATACAGTATCTATTATTTTCTGAATCCTGCCAACTTCCCTTTTGCCTTATTTTGATCATTGAATTGGCCCAATTTTTGCTGAGCTTGGCTGTCAGGTTAGTGTCACCATAGTTTTCTACCAGCAATATCTCTATCTTAATCAGACCTGTTGGCATCTACGTAATTCAATACAGTATATTCTGGGATTTCTGAAATGTGCTAGAAACATCATTAATAGAATTATATACATCAGGAAGAACTTGAATGACACAGAATGGGTACCACTCAGTAAGGGCTGCATATAATTTTAAGATCAATGCATACACACTTAGGGACATTTGTGACATAAAAACATAGAATTTGATGGCAGAAAAGAACCTACCGTTCCAGTGGTGGGTCCTTACTTATATGGCCAGGGGGGTCTGTAAATGTGCATATGCGGGGGACCCTGATCTGTCATATGCACACAAATTAACAAGTAGACCAGCTAGGGATTGTATCGGCTACACCCCCTAGAAGCCAGGTAGGGCTGCCATAAAAGCAGGGGAGTGGCTTCCCTTTGGAAGCCCTCTCTCTGCAAATGCAGCCTGGACTGGCAACCCCAGACAGATAAAACAACTCCCCCTGGGATTGCCTGTCTAGCTGTGATTATCATGGAATACTTCCAATGGGTAGCTACTTCCATGCCAGTGCGGTCACTGGGTGGTGGAACTTACTGAGGGGGCAGCAAACCTACCAGTCCCTAAATAAAATCCTTCACAGAACACTTCCATCTAGGTTGACCTTTTATAATGTGTGATCCGTTAACAGTGGTGTATTTATAATGGGTGCAGGGTGTGTGGTTCACTCAGTCCAGGAGGTCCCAGGCTGCACACCCAGCACCTATTTAAGAGATTTACCTGCTGCAGCTGTCTCTGAAGAAATGTGACCTTGTTTGCTCCTCCGTACCTCCACTATTTCAGAGGAGACCAATGCAGAATGATAATCAGTCTAACCTGTCTCCAATTCTGCTGTGCACTGTATGGGGAGGGGGGCCAGGGGGTTAATGACAGGGGAATATCTAAGCCCACTGAAGAAGTCTATGAACACTTGTTTATTCGTTAAAATTAATTATTGACACTGGGTAGAGGATTCTCTTGACTGAGGGGTTTGCTGTCACTGGGGGGAGGGACTTTCACTTCAATGGGGTTCTATGGGCATGGGGATGAGGGAAAGGGTAATGTCTCTGGGGGATCTATTACCACTAGGGCGGTAATACTATTGGTGGATCAATTTCTACAGGAGGATCAATTGTCACCGGTGGTTACTAGACAACTTTAGGGTACTTTTTCACTAAAGTTTTTAAATGTTTTTGATTTTTTTTACTAAATTAAATAAAAATAACTGACAATTTTGTAGGTCACTTTTGAAAAATAATCTTCAGTTAAGTAGTTTATAAGGGAGGTCTGCTTATTTTTGGTGAGGGGGTTATTTTTCCCTCATTTATGTTTTCTATAGTATGTAAGTCTAAAGCTGCATACACACACACAACGATTTTATTACCAACGATTTTATGAACGATTTTCTGTCAGATTATCTGTTACATTTTTTAAAGTGTAATGAACGAATGCCAGGATTGGTTATTGATTTGTGGGGGGAACCCCATGCATTTTTTTCCCGTGCCACTCTGCTAGTATCAGGCATAATTTTTTACAAAAAATGGGGCTATAGTAAGTCACAATATTATGCAACTAGGACGCACCAGCAGACTGTGCTGATTAATTTGATATGTGACACTGTGCACATGAGTCTGTATATGAAACACAATGGAACATGGAATGAAAGAAGCTGTGACTGTTACATTGTAGCACTTTGTATTCAGATTCAGAGACTCAGTCGCACACAGATATACAAGTTACACATATCAAATTAATCAGCACAGTCTGCTGTTGGTTCCAAATCACAAGGCATATCAACATAGATGCATTTTCAGCAAAAAAACATTTGGTGCTAGCAGATTCACATGGGACCTGGCGCTCCAAGAGGGGCTTTTAAGCGTGACTGCAGCAAAGATGTGTAAGGACACCTCTGTAGGCTATTACTTTTAGGCTATTAGTTCTTGATTAATGAAAATATTATATAGGGCCATTGCTGTGCCACTATGTGTCATAGATGTGCTATATTCTTTTAAACTGCCATGTGCTTGTTCCGCTGCTCTGTCACTTAGTCAAGCCAGTCAGCTCACTGTTACCTTTGGCCAATATTGGTGAAAATATTGGTGAAAACGATATTGTGAGCTTTGAGGTGGTGAAAATTCACTGGAAATCAATGTTATTGATCTTAATAATACTGAAGAAACAAACAGGTCCAAATTACATGATTTTAGCTTTTCTTATCAATTTTTAAAGAAATCCAAAACCAAACCAAAAAAAAACAAAATGTGATGGTGGTTTTGACAAAACCAAAATTATGAAAAATCAAAACCAAAAACATGTCTCTACTGTTTAGAAACTGTCCAAACAAATAGCTAAACATCAGTGCCTAGATGAGTTTGGTGAAGCTCATCTACAGTAAGTGAACAAGTACTGTCTTCTTTTGATATATTTCTAGTGTTCATTCTAGCACCCTGCACGTAATGAGTGATGAGGGCATTTTTTAATATTGAAGGGCAAAATGTTATACATGACGTATCGCTACAGTAGCTATAGTGATACATCATCTCTAAAATGTTGCCCTTCAAATTTAAAATATGCCCTCTTCACTGATTACGTACAGGGTGCCAGAATGAACACTATATTTCTACTTTCAATTAAGATCACGTGGTCTATTGCTCTGCTTTTCTCGATAATGATGTTTGTTTATTTATTATAGTATGCATTTATTTTATTGAATATCTTTGTATTTCTCTTTTGCTCACAGTTTAGGTATAATATATATTTTATTCCACTATAGCATTATAAATATGTGATTTAGATGTTACGCTTCTATGTAGAATAATTTAAATTAGAACTCCTGACTAAGAATGTTGTTGAGATTCATGTTGAAAAAAATCTATTAAAATATATGTATTATTTTATCAACAGACGGGGCCAGTTCTATAGCTATGCTAGGTACGCGGACGAGTAGGGCACCGCAAAGAGGAGGGCGCCCTGACTTAGCCACGGCCAGTGCCATGCATAAAGCTCCAATGCAGGTGGCAGTTAGACTGTGTCATGGTAACATAGCTGCCTGCACTGCGCCACTATGCTAGGGGAGGGCAGTAGGTCCTTTGCTTCGGCAGCTACAGAGCCGGGCAACGTGATGTCATGATGTTGCGTCGCACTAGCAGTGCACTGTGGCGGGCAGACCTGAGGACTGTGCTGCTCCTCCATGCATCTACTAGCCATGGTGGTGGGTGGCGCCCCTCGCGCCGGCAGGCCAGGATTCCAGTAGCACCCAAGTCACTTTATAGTAATTAAAGTAAATTTAAAGACTTTTCGCACAGAATGGATATTTGAGACTACTATTTTGGTTGACAGTGTCTGTGGGCATAATGTGTAACTAGCACTACTACTGTGGGCATAATGTGTAAGGGGCACTACTACTGTGGGCATACTGTGTAAGCAGCACTACAACTGGACTTTTCCCATGAGATCACACCCCCTACATTTTTTAGGCGTGCGCAAAAGTACACAGAGGAGCACTGAAATATTTATTCACTGCCAACAGATAAGTTTTTCCTATGTTCCTAGGTTTTTGATTGAGTATATATTATAAAGTGGCATGCTATTTGTTACATGTCTTGAAATGTTTTTCGATTTGTGTTGCCTCCAATTCTTAAAATGTTTGTCAGTGCATCTAATAAGAAATTGATACTTTTTAGCCTCATACAGATGTTACTCATACCCCTATTTTTTGTGCATATGGATCAAGATGCATGGCACAACTTAGACACTCCACCATGAGTAGCGATTCACTGAATTTTGTACCTATTGTCGACCTATTGTCGCATTGTAGCTGCCTCCAAAGTCACTTAGAGTGTACTGGGCACCTAGAATTAGTATTTGTCTTGCAGTAGAGTTGGCATAAAGTTGCAGATTAAGGATAACACTGCGTGACTAGATGTATGGCACTGCTGACCCATATCAATCCTCATTCTTTTGCCTTTTAACCCAGTTTTGCTTCCAAGTCGAACACTGCTGCATGCAATGCTAATAGTAGTTCCAGTCTACTCATGCATTGTATTTTGTCACATTATTTTTGTCACATAAGAGGGGGAGGGGCCTGCCTGGCTAAGATGATGGCATTGTTTTAGAGGAGTTCAGTTGGTGCCTTCTACAGTCCCTCACCTGCCTCCTGATACTGACTTCTCTGCAGCCCGACTTACTCACCTCTGGCCTCCCATGCATCTGAACACACAGTTGAGGCTTTTTCCACTAGCTCTGGGCTGTTCCTTCCCTGGTAACGGAGCTCCACTCTGTCATCATTGTCCGCCAGAGCCATCTTGGATCATTCTGCCACCTGGTTTACTCATCCCCACTCCCTGAACACAGTTGTGACAGGTGCAAGATCCTACTCTATGGCTTACTGGCCACATCCTTGCCCTTCCAGTCCCTTCTAGCAGCCTTCCTGGCCAGACCAACATAGCCTGATTGATGGTTAAACCCAACCTGTGTCCTGTGACATCTGGAGGCTTCATCGTGTCTGAGGGATTCACTTACCGGTATCCTCCTGCCTCCCAAATCTCTCCTTCATCATGCTGTACTAGCTGTCTCACCTGCCTTGGGTGTTGTTCCTCTTCCAGGGCTTCATGCTGCTTCTGACATTAATTGTGTGGCAGGTCCTGTCTGTAGGGCAAATTCACTAGAGACATACCCTCCTTGGAAGCTGACAGTGATCGTGAAAAGCTCCTGCTGCTGTTACCCTGCCTGGCCTCATCAGGTAAGAGTTTTCGGTTTTACTTTATGCTGGTAGTTCCCGTCAGTGATTCCTGGCTCACGGACAGTCTTTTTGCTGCTGTGCATCCCAAAGGGCTGGCATTCACCTTCACATCTGACCTGTTCCCCCCCTGTAGCAAGATGCCCAGGACTCTCCCATAACCATTTCCCTGACCATCCTATTGTGTCTTTTGTGGCCTTCAGAGGTATTGTTCGGATGCCACCATCTTCCCAGGAATCTCTCTTCAGTAATATACTGTAGTCCTCTTCAATGTCCTAGAAATAGTGACAATACTATCCTCTGGATTCCCACTCCAATGGCTCCTCTGGTCTGCCTTTATTGGATTACTCCACTCCATTTCATGCCCCCATTTCCTAGCACTCTCTGCTAAGTGATTAATATGTAGCTCCTATCCAATTGTGCTGCCCATTCAAAGTTGCTATCCTTTTTCTATATAGCCTGTCTTCTGCACACAATACACCAGCCACCGATATGCACAAATCTGATTCCAAAAACAGACGCAGCACTCAATCTGGGATTTTAGCTGTCCTGTACAGGTCCTCTGTTTCCTTCTGTCTCTCCTTCAACCAATGCCAATATGGCACCTATAGGAACCTCTATTCCTGTGGACTCATTAGCTACTAAGGATTACCTGAGGGCTATGATATCCAATTGAAGTGGAATTAGCTGGCCTTGTTCAATAGACCACAGCATTGAAATTTATTTCTAATATCATTACAAGGAGATTGAGTTCCTCTTGGATAAAAATTAGGATCTCAAAAATATAGAACAGAGAAACATCCTTCAAATTCATAACTTCCCGAAATCTGTTACTGAACAACATCTGGAAGCCTATCTTCACCATTTATCATATTCTCAGCTTCCTGACCTATTGAATCATGCTCAACATTTTGAAAGGGCCATAGAGCCCTTCGCCAGAAACATAAAGCTGGTGATCCTTCCATTATGTTTAAAACTAAGGATGCCATCGTGAATTTATCCACAAAACCACCCTTACATCTTTTTTGAAGGTCAAGGTTCAAATTTGTCAGGACTTGGCTCCATCCACGATTAATAATGGCAGGGATTAAAGTATGAATCTACGAGAGGTCACAAAGACTGTACATGATAACGGATACAAATATAAATGGGGGTTCCCATTTTATCTACTAGTGGATGTTGGAAGGAAACAGGTCTCAATTCACAGTCCTTCGGAGGATAGGGACCTTCTACAGCAGCTCAGTCTCAATTCAGAGTCCTTTCGGAGGAAAGGAACCTTCTACAGCAGCTCAGTCCTCCTGCTTTGACCGATGATTAACTACTGGATCCAGAATCTGCCTGACACACTAATTTGTCTTGTTATTGTAATGTTAGACTGTTCGTTTTTCTTATTGTTTTAATGTTAATGATTTACTAAACTTGCATCCCCCTGACTAATGCCCCCCCATCTCCTGAGTCTCTACTATGACACTGCTAACTCCTTTATCCAGTGCTCCCCTTCTTGTTACACCTTTTGATTGGAGGAGTTAGTTTTTTCCTTCTTTTTTGTTCCGTGAAAGTTTTTTTCATTATGGTTATTATTTACGTGTTCACTACTTTATATGTTCCATTGTTTTTATAGGCTGTTTAGGTGTGGGTAAGCACTTTGTTGCTCGCACTGTGCAACTTCACTTACACATGGGATCTGCGTGTGTATAATCCATCTCGATTCTACCTTATCGCTGTTGATTTGCTACTTTAAATTTTTTTTTTTTTTAAAGACACTTGTTTACTGAGCTCGTATGGTCTACCCTAAATACTTTGGACCATTCTCCCTAAATTAGAACTAAATGTGCTTCTCCAATGATTACCACGATTAGGGATAATTGAAGTAGGTTGAGCTACGACCCCATACAAATTAATTTTTTCCCCACTATTATAACTGCTTGTATAACCTCCATGGTCCTAAGGCTGCTCCATCTCCTAGCTCCATTTTATGGCAGACATAATAAGCCTCTTCCAGGTTCAATAATGGCTCCATCTATGCAACAGTTTATTTACAGTCTGCCATCTACTCATACTGAGTTTGTCACCTTGATTGGTCATATGGCTCTGTTATACTTGCAATTCTCGTACATGTTGTTTATTCCCTTATCTCCCTTCCCCTCCTTCTATTTTTTCTTTTCATCCCCTTCTGTTTCTCTTTATTCCACTCTTTTTGTATGGTTTCTACCAAACATATAGTGTATACTAAAATAAAACAATCACAGCAGATATTTCATATTCTGGTAGCTATTCACAGTGTTTTTCCTAGACTATTTGGTTTTTGACTGCTTGCTTATTTTTTTCACATTTCTATATTACCTATTACTCATCAGTCATTCTAAATGTTAGTCACTCTCTTTCTCTCTGCTGTAACAAATAAAAAGATTCTAAAGAGAAATGCAAATAAGATGTAAATTCGGTACAAAGCTAAATGGCAGGACACATGGTATGGTTTAGGTACATCATCTGTGGTGCTCCAAGCAGGAGTATTTGGCGTGATTTGAGGATAGGTGTATTTGGATACATCTGAGGATTACCCCAAGCATGCCCCAAAAACAAAAAGTTGTGGCCAAGAACTATTAGGTGCCCTTGAATTATCTTGGTATTATGAGCTCACAGCTAAAATAATACCCCCTAGTAACATAATTATTTGACCAAATTAAAGAAGGGCAGTATCTTTGCTTGGAATATTTTACATATGACAAAGTGGTATGAATGGAAGACATTTGTACCATAGATGGGCCTTACGGTATGTAATCACAATCCTGGCAAATGGGATATCGACACTTAGAATACCGGCACCTGAATCCCGACCCCTGTCAGAATCCCGATGCCGGCATTCCAACCGCTGGCATCCTGAAGGTAATTAGTGGGGGGACAGGGAGGGTTAGGGGGAGGGTTTAGATTAGGCACTAAGGGAGGAGGGTTAGGCACTAGGCAGGGAGGGTTAGGCACTGAGGGGGAGTTTAAGTTCAGGGTGCAGGGGATGGAGGGTTAGGGGAAGGGTTAGGATACCTACTGACAGGTGTCGGTATCCCAACCCTATAGGGATGCCGGCATCGGGATATTGACCACAGGGATCTTGAGCACTGGCATCCCGTACCCATCCCGCGCATTACAAGTACTTGGTAATTTTGGTTATGTAATGCTCCAGCTGTTTTCCAAAATATTCCATTGTTAATTATATTTTCTGAAAATTTTTGACAATATCTCACAAAAGTATTACACTTTATTAAATTAAAAGCTTGGACAAATCATACAGTAAGCAGAGCTGTGTACAGGCATTGTATACTTACCAGACATATTTTATTTTTATATCTTGAGGATGTTTCATTTCATTGCATACTTTGTTGAAAGTGGCAGAATGAGAATAAATAAAGTTTCCCATATTCCCCTATGACCATTTTCTGTCAGCCCACACTCATAATAAGTGACATAAGGCATTTACATAGCTTTAACAACTGGAGATTCAACTCAAACTGACTATGACTCTCTGATAAAGAGAAAAAGACAAACTTTTGTGATTCACAATGTGCTTCTTTTAACTGACAAATTAATAAGAAAAATTATGCATGATTTATTTTCCTGTGTAAGTGGTATTCCAATCACATTTCCTTCCATTGTTTTTACAAAGCTCTTGTTACAGACTCGATGGAAAATAAATGTTAAGTGTTATAGGATGTGTTTGCTTCCTTCTAAATTATCACTGCTGAGGGCCTGGTGGCAAAATAATTAAAAGTCTCACTAATTATTTAGTACACATTCATATTTTAATCTCCATTAATATGCATCATTCCTATCCACTCAAGCTCTCATCACAGAAACTGTGCAGAGGAAAGGAAGTTCAAAATGAAAGTGTTATTAATAACCAGAGTGACTATCGAAATTACCTCTGGTATTTATTGTAAGAGATAACAGAACAATTGTTGGCATTGTTACATTTACTAGTACAACACAAATGGATTGGTATATTTTATAATAATAGTTTTCACTATGTTTTGAGCTAAGCAGTAGTTTTAGTATATATACAGTATTGAAACTTAGGGTAATTTACCAAGAGCATAATTAATGGTGCAGCACTTCAAGATATACAACTGCTGGGCATTCATATGTTGACACTTTGCAGTTTGGAAGCTGAGACTCCAAAAGTGCAACACTTGCTGAAAATTAACATAATCTGGAAGCAGCAGTGCAAGTCACAGACTCTACTCTAAATGAGTGAGTTCTGAACTCATCACTATTCAAACCTAAATTAGTAGTGATGAGTGGTTATGTTTTGACTTGGTCTTGATTTGTTATGCTCAGATCTGAAAACATCATCTTATTGGCTAGCTATCTGGCTCATGCGTTTTGGACAGCCAATACGTCAGATCCGAACTAGCTATAAGCTGACAAAAAGAACTGAATCAAAACTGAATCGCTCATCTCTACAAATTAATTAAATAAAGCTCGAGAACTGACACATACAGGACCTTTGTAAGTGGGGATACATCAGCATGAAGCAACTATTGCGAAACACCCAGGGGTGCTGACCCAAATAGGTGGAGGACAGCTTGACCAGGCAAACATGCAATGGCTCTGCAATGGGTTAACAAAACCCAAACTGAAATCAATGTAAACCAAAATAGGTTTTATGACACAGAGGATACCAGCCCAACCACTTCTGCAACTGCTTTAGCCTAGCAGGCATTTGAGCTTTATCAAGACTGGATAATGCCCTGGTTTGTCATGCACCTGCCCTCACCTCTATAATTCTTGATGGGGTGACCATCTCCATCAATTTTACAGGACTGATAAAAACCCTATCTCTCTTGTACCAGGAGAACCATTAAAGTCAAAACATTTACCTTTCACCTCTGAAAATAAATCATGTCTACCTGGACCCACAGACCTTGCAGTGGTTGATTCTCATCTTCACTTTTACACAACGATATGACATCAAGCAACACCTCAGTATCTTTATCTCCTTTTTTTTCTGAATTTCTCATCATAATCCTTTTAGTAAAGTTAAAGGGTTAAATAGTTGAAAAATAGAAGGCAAAGTAGGCTGAATGATAGCAAAAGGAGAAAAAGTAAGAAAATGAGTTGATCAGTATAAATGTCAAATGATACCCAGCAGGCACAGGAGCAGAAAAAAGCAAAGACAAATGAAAAAGAGGGAAATGAGAATTGACAGATGCAGAGCAAAACGCAATAGTTGACTTACATAAGTGGTGCACTGGGCAGAAAAACTGAATGTGAAGATGCTGCTATAGGGAAAGCTGCAGCAGCTGAAACCCCAGCACAACTTGTATACCATCTCCTAACATAGAAGCACCTTCAGGGTCAAAAGGAAAATCAGGTGAAGGTGCCACTGGAAATTCATGGGTTGGCACAGGCTGCACCTCATTAATGGAGAATCATGGTATATTCATTAATCTGCTGCACCCTATCCTCTAAGATTGTCATCAGTTTCAAAATGGAAGGCACCATTTACAAAGCCTTTGGCATTACTAAGATGGGCTCCTCCACTCAATCACGAAGCCCTGTGGCTGTGATCAGAAAGAGGCCAAGATTGATGCTAATAAAAGGCCATGAACCATGTCTATTTCTAACTTCAGGGTGGTGGCCGGCAGGACTGAAGCAGGTGACAGGGTGGTTAAGCTATCCTGCACCTCGTGAGTATTGATATAGCCTATTGAGAGGGTGGTCACAATAGGAGCCCAAAAGATGTGAAAGTGACTGTTAGGCCACACAGAGACTCTACACAGTAAAATGTCTGCAGTCTGCACATGTGTATAAGCACATCCAGTCAGAGGTCACACATCCCTGCAGACTCTGGGTCCTAGTGCCCAGTATGCAGTGCTGGAGCGCACTTCTCTCTAACAGTGAGGGGGAGCCATCTTGTGTCTCACTAGAGGCAATGAATCATGCTACGCATTATAGCTAAGTGGTGCTGTGGAGGTGAGTGGGCCACCTCAGTCAAGTGGCATGGAAGAAAACAGAGAGGTGCAGATGGGGCATGCTAAAAAGGGGATTAACAAGGGGTAAAGATGAAAATTAAAAAACTGAGAAATAAGGATAGGGACAGTGGGAAAAAGACAAAACAAAGGAGGGAAAAAACCTGAGGAAAACAGATAAGAACAAGAAGGATACTGCAAGAAAGAACAGGGAAAAATGCAAACAAGGTAAGAAAATCACTGAATATACAGTAACATTTTATGGTAAAATTTGGCATGATAGAGATTCTACTTATCAAGTGGACATTCAAACTGAAAATAGCCTGAGCCAAATTCAATCCAACCAGTGGCATCATGAGGAGGTGACACCAAATTCAATCTAACCAGTGGCGTCATGAGGGGGTGACAGCAGCCAGGTGCTGCAGTGTGACATTTTCCTGCAGCACCCGACTCTTGTCATAGAAGAGGAGCTGACAGCCAAGACTCCGGGGGAAGCCCAGCATCTCCGGCTATGCTGGGCTGCCCCCGAAGTGATGTGATGAGAATCTCTGTGAGACCACGCCCCTTTTACTTTAGGCCATGCCCCCTTTTTGGGTGCAGCTGCACCACTGATGCATAGGGACAATGGGGCAGTCAGAGTGCGCACTGGGTGTCACCAGACCTGGTGATGCCTCTGAATCAAACCCACATATAACCTAGTGCTATTAGCCACCACAGTGGCTCATCCTGTTAGCGGTCCCAGTCATCACCATACGACCAGGACACTCCATCATGCCAGCCACACTGACAGATGGTCCTGAAGGTTGCTAGGTAACCAGGACTTGGCCGCCCGCTATGGATCTTGGTCTCACTGTTGCCTAGCAGTTGAGACATGGGGTTTACATGCAGTCATGCAGCTGCATTGGTTCATTAGATTAGTGGGGTGGTCTCAATAGGAGATGCCTGATTTGCCTATGTTTCAGTTATAAGGGAGTCCTTCTTGGGTTGCATTGCTGGTTATAGATTGATTCCTCCTGGTGTTCCTGTACTGTTAGATTCCTGCATTGCTGTGTACCTAGCCAGTCTGACCCAAAGTTTCATGATAACTGAGTTATACACCTATTGCTAAGTATCACCGACTTATATTTGGAAACATTGATGCTGTGGTTTACTATCCTGTTATTGTTTGCCATTGCTGTTCTGCTGTGGTCCTCTACATATTTTTTGAACCATTCAGTTGTATTGTGTGTCAAGAGGTCTTCTATTATTCCAGTATAAATCACATGTCATTTTGTATAAACCTCTACTACGCTGAGTTTAAGACCTGGTGGCATCTCAGTATCGGTGAGAGCATCTATCTCTAAGGGAATAATGGTGATTGTTATAGGCAGAAGACCTCATTATATGGTTCTAGAGGGTTTATACAAAATAGGCAGGTGTTTCATAACACCTAGCTCTAAAACACATCCCTACAACCTGATAGGCTAAACTACCAACTGCCACTTAATCATCAACGAGCCAACAATTCTACCTCAAAATAGATCTATATTACCTAACATATCACATTTTCTCATATTTTAATTTCAGCATCACAATATAAATGTATTTATACGTCAGAAACAGTATATAGTTTTCATCGAGTTCATGCACAGATCTACAGATTTATATACAGATTCTACTGTAGTATTGTATAGTGTATAATTAACATATTATAGAAATTAAATCTAGTATAAGGAATAATCATTACTAATTATAAAATATATATGATAAAAAGACATTTCTTAGTGTGTCAGACTTTTCTTAAAATATAAACAATGCAGAACAGAAAAAAGCAATCCTTAGTCTATTAAAAATATATGCATTTTACTGATAGCATATAGAGACAGTTATCACTATACAATAACTATTATATGTTATTTTTATATATTTATTATATAATAATGTTTAGAATAGAACAATAATTTATGAATTATATTATATATTATAATATAATATATATTATTATATAATGCATAATTATAATATATAATTTAATATAGAAAAAATAATCTACATCCTATTATAATTTATATAGGATTTTACTAAAATGTTTCCAAAACAAAAAAAAAGTTTAAAAATTAAAGTGAATGAGGGTCCAACATAATTCATAATGATTCCTTAATAAATAATAACCCATTAACTAAAAAAGAGCAAGAAAAAAGAAACAATCTTTGTGTTAAACATCATACAAAGTCTATGAGCCAAATGTAATAGGACACAACTAGCACTGGGCTTTTCTGAGCCAGTCCCAGTTGTGAAAATACACAGTAAAAAAATGTAGGGTTCCCCTGTATCTTCATCAACTAGTACCGGGCTCAGTGCATCAGTCCTGATTGTGAAAATACAGGGAACAAAATGAATAGGGGTCCCATGTATTTTTCACAACCAGCACTGGACTCTTTCTAGCGGGGTTGTAATGTAACTGCCAAGGCATCCTTTCACCAGGTCCCCCGGCCAAAGCAATCAGCACCTGACCGCTAGTCAGCCCAGCCCAGAGGATCTCTGGGGGGATGAGGACCTCCCAATTAAGGGGGTATCCAGGGCACCCCAGGCTTAGGCTGAAAGCCTGAATCTATCCCCAGCACATATAATGCAATGCTGAATCAGGTCCTCTATTACATTGGAGAAGTTCTAAACTCACAATTGCAAAACATATGGATTGCAAGTTTTGCCATTGAAAGTTGTGGGGGTGTAGAAAATATGCAAGTTTATATGTTCTCGCAAACCTATTGCATATGGAGAGTTTTAAAGATGTGCGAGTATAGCTCTATACTTGAAGATTTTCAAAACGCGGACACTTACATTTAGCTCTATAAATAGTATATATTTATACAACTTATATAAAAATTTTAAATATGTTAGAAATATTTAAGTGGATTAAAATTATATGAACATTATAATACATATTTTAAAGATTGAACCATGTATAAAATAGTTTAATAAGCAATGTATTTTAAAGATTATATTATTTATATATATTATTTTAAAGATTATATAATGTATAAACATTTGATTTGCACCAAGTAAAGGTTGGTGCAAGTGTGCATTAATGATGATGATGAGTAGCAAACCAAACATAGATTAGGGGGCAGTCGTACTTTACATACAACTTGTGAATATATTAATTTATTTCTCTGCGTTTGTGTTCAACTCTGAATTATGAAGATGTTGGTTATTGAGTTAGAGTATTAATTTCAATGATTACATTTTCAAATTGTTTTTGTTCAATTTTAGGTACTATTTTCCAACATTTTGATTTTTAAAGTATATCTTAGTCAAACAAATACACATTTATCCACATGAACAATCAGGCATAAAAATAAAAAGGTGGTATTTCAGTTAAAAGGAGTTATTTATTTAAACTATTCTTTTATCTGAAAATGTTTTGCAATGGATGCATGGAAAAGAAACATTTGCCATTAATAACCCAATGGTTGTTTAAAATTTAGTTCCAAAAATTATATTAGGTGTTACAATTTTGGAACTTTGTTGAATATTACATTAGGCTTATTAGGAATATGATTAGATAATATTTAATCTTAAAATAGGCCAATTTGAGGATAGAATTTTGATTGTCAGTTCTGAAGTTTTATATTCTGTAATGTAAAGACAAATCAATTTCTGATAATTTTCTTCAAACTCTCTCCTCTCTTATAATAAGCAAAGATTTTCTTTGGAAGGACTTTTTCAAATAGAAGTTCTAGATAAATGGGAATACAAAATGTGTGTGAAGAGAGGGTGTGCAACACCTGCAGCCTTCCTATTGTCTAGAAGAAGAGTGTCATCCCACTCAAAATACAATGTAGAACAAAAACAATCTGAACATAAGATGGCGCTGGATATAAAATGTAAAGGTAATATCCACAGAAAAAAGGAATAAAACAAACACCAAACTTCTTAAACTTCTTTAGTTCAGTCTTAAGTTTCCTTCTTCATAGGTGATGGAGTTCCTCTAGGGTCCTCCGTGTTATGTGTCTCCAGAAGACAAAAAAGGGAAACAAACACAAAGTCTCTCTTAGGTGTAATTCTTAAGAAGATAGTTCCAAATGTCATAGAGACAATTATATGTATGCGTTATTTATATGTATATATATATATATATATATATATATATAAATAACGCAGCCCCAACTCACATATAGGTAAGTGGAGGAATTCCTATCTGGGTATCTTAAGCCTCCCTCCTAGTCACATATCCAAGTGTGTTTTAAGACAACCATTTAGAGATAGTAAAAGACAGGTGGGTGCGTACCCTACTTATGGGCAGGAGAAAATTGTGAAGCTCATCAAGGTTTCTTTGGTGGATCCTCCAGAAGTTTTCTCATGTGGAGATATGCAACTTAATCCTCCCCTCATACGACCCCTTATATGAATAAGAAGATATCCCCAGTGATGAGACAGCTGCCGAGCCCCGTTTGCCACCTGTCAGGCACTGGTGACGTCACTGCAAGTGCAATGCATGCCCTTCAGTGCTACCCAGAAATCCCTGCGGGGGCTAGAGAAAAAACAGATAGAAAGGTTCACCAAGTGCAATTGCACTTGGTGAACCTTTCTATCTGTTTTTCTCTCTAGCCCCCGCAGGGATTTCTGGGTAGCTCATATAGCGTTAGCAGCATGGGGGAGGGTTAGGTTTAGGGGGAAAGGTTAGGGCTAGGCACTGTTAGGGGGGAGGGTTAGGCACCCCCTATCACGTCTGTCGGGATGCCGGCACTCAGAATGCCAGTGCCGGAGTCATAACACCACGTGTCTTTTAGAAATGATTCAAATAACTCACCCATACCTACAAAGCCTTCACCAACACCACATCTTCATACATCCTAAATATCATATCATAATACTCTCTCTCTTATATCTACCTCTGACCTGCGCCTTACCTCATCAATGGTAACTACTTCTACTACTTCTACTAAATCTACAATAATTATATGAATTTCTTCATTAGTGCTTTCCTTACTCCCACCTATACAGCCCATACTAATGCACCCTCACAACTGTCTCAATCTCCACTCTGAACCACTCTTGTTTCAGCTGTGCTCTTTCCATTTAGATTGTAAGATCTCTAGTTAACAGGACCCTGACTACCTTTTGTATTTATGTTTGCATTTATTGTTTATGTACCCTTTATGTTTTAGACATAGTAGAACAAGACATGGACATTGCCAGGGAAAGTACCATGTACACCCTAGGCTCCCGCAGCCACTTTTTAAAACTGGGAGTGTGATGCTTGATTGTGACATTCATAGCCAAGAGTTACACTATTAACAATACTTAATTAGAACCTCTATATACCCCTGCCTATACCTTCTAATATCCTACCTATAAACCTCTAAGGATGAAGCTAATTTGCGTATGCAGTCATACAGTAAATAGAGACTCCAGACTTAGAACATGTGGTTCCAAAGCACAAAGTATTATTCAAGTAAAAGTACAGTCAGTTACACGCTATTGATCCAGACACAATTCAGCGCAAAGGAATTGTACAGTATACATACGTAGCGCTTCCGGACCAGTGGTCACCCACAGCTATGCGAGCGGCCAGGAGGCCGCTCCAAATTTAGCTGGGACAGCCCTGATTCAGAGCGAGCGCTCTGGTCAGAGCGTTCAGCTCTGAATCAGGCCATTAAATCTTATCCCTTAAAGCTTATGGAACCTTGTGTGTGGATATGTAATGTGTGAGTATACGGGGTTTGATATAAAGAGGCTAGTCAACTGGGGACAGATGCGTGCGCATTTAGCTACTAAACAGCATTTTCATATAGGATCTTATGCATTCGCTAATATGCGTCTAGTTAACAGCGCAATTGTGTGTATTAATGTGTATATGAGAAATGATGAAAGATGCAATCGCATGGTGCTAATAGTAATCTCACCATATGTACTTAATTGTGAGTTTATCTAAAATGGCGCTTGGGCGACCATTCCCAAACTGGCGTCTTGTGATCTCACTTCCAAGATGGCGTCTTGCAGCCAGTCGCAAGATGGCGTCACCGCGATTCAATTTAAAACTGATCTTATCTCAGCCAATTATCTAGCTTTGACAGTCCACCTTTTGATAGCGAACAATATGCTATCACAATCTACTCTTTGAATTTTATTTAGGCTTACATTTACATATTATTTTGTGTTATTATGGGATGGCACAAGGTGGTTTTTAATCCATCAATAATGTGTCTCTGGGTGGGGGCATAAAACTACTATTATACGCACACCGCAGATCTTGGAAGATCATGTGAAAGGTGTGGGAATGCACCAGTCTTATAAAAGCAGTCTTGAAGGGGATTTTAGACTTTACATTATCTAAGGTGTTTTAAAAATAACATTTCAATAACACATTCTATGTATTTCTAAATATGATACATTAAATGATGGTATTTCCTAGTTCAGGGTTGTAATGCAGTTCTATATTTACTTCGGCATTCATATTGTCATTTCTGACCACCATCGTAGTTTCGTTCTTTTGTTTTACTCTATTTTTACACTTTCCACACTTCAACACAATAGGAACACACCGGACACATATGCCAATCATTATGATGACAATTAGTATAAGGATCAAGAATTTGCCTATGCTGGCGATCACTTCCTGAATCCATTCCCCTAGACCTGAGAACCATCTTACAGCCATGAAACCCAACCTTCTATCTTTTCCCCTACTTCAGCCACTGAAGCATTATGGTTCTTACGAAACTCCCAGTTTAGCTGCAGAATGTCATCCATCTTTCGGTCTATCACCTCCTTGAGGTCGCTAGTATAATTGGTGACGTAGGTGCAACATTTTACTCCAAACTGGGTGGCTAACGTTACGCAATACCCTCCAGTGACAGCAGTTAAATAATTCAACACTAGCCTGTGTTGCACCAGTTCTTTCTTGTATGCTTGCAATTCTCTCCCTGTTTACCTGAATGTGTCATCGTACATCTCGGTGATATTATCTATCAATTTAGCAAGTTCCTGAATATACCTAAAATTTAATGTACCCAGAGCAATCCTGGTGGGATCCAGTGCGACTAAAACTTGAAATCCAGTTGTCTCACTAATTAACTGAGTGGCTTTATGCACGTCACCAGGTATCATATTTATTTTGCCTCTGCGTTCATATTGTGTGTGAAGATATGGTGATGGTGTGTTTTTATGTATACCAAGCATTTCAACATGCGTGAGGGTCATAACTTCTGGGACTACTCTTCCCAGGCAACACAAACCTTCGGAACTCGGGGAGAGCCACTTATACGCTTTTCTTCCACATATACAATATACATTATCAGGGAGAACATAAGGGATGGTATGCATCATTATCATTAAGCACATTTCTCTTGCAAACAATCCTATTTCTGGGTCTTCCATCTGGTTCACGCAAGTCTCTGGCTGTATTATTTTAGCACAATAACCATCTGGCACCTTACCAATAATTTCTTTGGTGGAACTCAATGTATACCGATACCTAAAATGTTTCCCAACAGATTTAATTGAGCATAACAGATCATGGTTTATGGACTCATTATCAGCTCTTTGTGAGAAGTTCATCAACTGATTATTCCCCGTCACTTCCCAACTCCCGGGTTTATTGGGGTTGGTTATGTTTAAACACAAAAGTGATCTATCTACTTGGAATTTATATAGTTTGAAATGAGGTGGTTTGGATGAGAGGAATTTTCCATCCTATGTTTTCCCTTTTTGTAATTCTAAAATTTATGTGGTATTCAGCGGAAATGGCATCAACCCTATGTTATGCTGTCCCTGTGGCATGTGTGAACACACCCAGCAATCAGTTTGATTTAACACTTTGCCTACCATGCTATGATAATCCTCTAAAAGATACCCACCCCAGTACTTGTTATATTTAGGTTGGCACTGTTGGATACAGTTCTCATCAACTAGGGACCCACATAGCTCACAAATACAGGAATCTTCAGACAATAAGCCTCCACACCGTCCCCGAGTATCCAGAACGACAGCTCTCTTAACAATAACAGTACTAAGATTGGTCAGACACTCCCCTGATTGGCATTGCACTCCTCCTGACTCCACTCCATCAGCACTTCCATCAGCTCCCGTTTCCTCAATCATTCTCCCATCACAGAAACTGGATATTTTCCCGAACCGACCAGGATGGTGAACACTCTAAAAGAGAATATGAATATGAACACAGCAGGCCCGTCCATTGTCACAACAAGACCTGCAAATTTCTCTTAGTTCAGGTATCTCACTACGACCTTTTCAATCCTCCCGGAACAAGCTCGCGAGTGACAGGTCCACGCTATCAGCCTCGTCTCCGACTTGTTTCTCCACCGGTTGATTGACCTTTTTGCAGTGAGTGGAATGGACCCAGGTATCTCTCTCGGCCACCTTCAAAGATGTAGTACTTGTCAGCAGCACCTGGTACGGACCTTCCCACCGATCAGTCAAACAACCTGAACGCAAGAAATTTCTGATCATAACATATTCTTCTGGTTCAACATCATGACAGTTAGTTTCAGGCATATCATGGGACAACAATTTCAGTTTCTGCTGCTGTTGTTTTTACTGCTTACTCATTGAGATAAGATACTTTACAGTTACCTCGTTGTTACCTTTCAGGTCTTCCTGTGGACTTATAATCAAATGAGGTTGTCTACTGAACAGTATTTTAAATGGGGACAGATTTAGAGGAGGACTAGGAGTGGTCCTTATGCTATGTAGGACCAAAGGTAACGCTTCTGGCCATCCTAGTCCAGTCTCTGCCATGATTTTACTTAACTTATTTTTAATAGTCCTGTTCATCCTCTCTACCTTGGCACTGGCTTGTGGTCGGTATGGGGTGTGAAGTCGGCTATTAATACCCATCAGCTTACACATATTTTGAAAAACATCACCTGTGAAATGAGTACCCCTGTCACTCTCAATGATTTTAGGGATACCGTACCTGCAAACAAATTCCTGAACTATTTTCTTGGCAGTAAATGCAGCAGTACTAGTGGCCACTGGGTAGGCCTCAACCCAATTAGAAAATACATTCGTGCACACTAATACATACTTAAGGTTCCTGCAGGGTGGTAATTGGATTAATCAATTTGTATCACCTGGAAAGGTCCATTAGTCGGTGGAATGTGGGATGGTTCGGTAGGGATCACTTTCCCTATGTTCTTTCTCAAGCAGGTCAGACAGGACATTGCTATTTTTTCTGCTTGTGAAGAGAAACCTGGTGCACACCAATATGCTCTCACCAAGTTGCACATACCTTGTTTTCTCAGATGAGTCAGATTGTGTGCTGCCTCAGCCAGGCTGGGGTAATATGCCTTGGGGGCTACTGGCTTACCTTGTCCATCCCTCCAGAGCCCGGAGGACTCTTGCCCACATCCCTTGGACTTCCAAATGTCTTTTTCCTGAATTGAACACAAATTTTTCATCTCAATTAATTTCTGCATATCAATTGTTTGGAAAGTTATAATTTTTTCAGTTGGAGAAAACATTTTTAACCCTGCTGCCCATTTTGCAGCGTCATCGGCTCTGTTGTTGCCCAGTGACACAGGATCATCCTCACATGTATGGGCTTTACATTTAATTACTGCCACCGCTTTGGGCAGTTGGATTGCTTCTAAAAGATGTTTTATGTGTCGGGAATGTGCAACTGGTTGCCTGCTGCTGTCATAAAATTTCTCAGACGCCATAGAGCCCCGAAATCATGCACCACCCCGAACGCGTATCTCGAGTCAGTGTAAATGTTAGCAGATTTGCCTGCTGCCAGTTCACACGCTCTAGTTAGTGCTACTAACTCTGTCACCTGGGCAGAGTGAGGAGGACCAAGAGGTTTAGCTTCTATGATGTCTGTGTCATTTACAACAGCATAACCTGTACATAATTCACCTGTGTCTGTTTGCCTATGACAACTCCCATCCATATAAAAGGTCACATCCACATTCTCTTAAGGTGTGTCATGTATGTCAGGTCTAGCAGTAAAGGTCTGATTCAGATATGTCATACAATCGTGCGTATCATTATGTCCGCTGAACTCACCTCCCACCAGCAACTCGTCTCCTTCCACCCTTTGTACATCATGTTGTACATATGGTAACTACATTGCTGGATTCAGCATGCTGCAACGTTTAACAGTGATGTTTGTGATTAGAGCTAGTTCCCAATTGGTAAACCTAGCTGAAGAGATGTGTCTGGTTTGAGCTGAGATCAACAGAGCAGATAAAGTATGAGGAGTGTAGACAATCATATCATGACCCAGTACCATGTCCTCACTTATACTCACCAATAGAGCGGTAGCTGCTACACTTCTCAAACAAGTGGGGAGTGATCTTGCTACAGTGTCCAATTGGGCAATGTAGTATGCTACGGGCCTACTTGCATCACCATGTTTTTGTGTAAGGACACCTGCAGCACAACCATCGGCTTCTATACAATACAAATCAAAAGGTTTTTCATAATCAGGTATTCCCAATGCAGGAGCTTTTGTCAGACTATCCTTGACATTAAGAAAAGCCTGCTCTGTTTCCTCTGTGTGTATAACACGATCGGGCTGTGAGGAAGAGACTAATTCCTGTAAAGGCAACGCCAAAATAGAAAAACCTGGGATCCACATTCTACAATATCCACACATTCCCAAGAAGGTACGAATTTGCTGTTCATTCTGCGGCAGTGTCATGTTTTGTATGGCCTGGATTCTATCATTTGTTAGATGTCGTAACCCCTGGGTTAGGCAGTGTCCCCAATATTTAACTCTGGATTGGCACAGCTGTAGTTTGTCCTTAGCCACCTTGTGTCCTGTATGCGAGAGATGAAGTAACAAAAGTTTAGTATCATTCAAACATGACATAAACGAGTCAGAACATAGCAATAAATCGTCCACATATTGAATTAGAACAGATCCATTGGCAGGTTGGAAAGATTATAAACAGTCGTGCAATGCCTGGGAGAAGATACTGGGGCTGTCTATGAAACCTTGGGGTAACCGTGTCCATGTATATTGTACACCTCTGTATGTAAATGTGAATAGATACCGACAGTCAGGGTGGAGAGGCACAGAGAAGAAAGCAGAACAGAGGTCAATGACAGTTAAATGGGTTGCATTTGATGGGATCTGCATCAGGATGACAGTCTGGATTTGGCACTACAGGGAATTGGCTCTCTACTACCTTATTAACACCTCTAAGATCTTGTACCAGCCTATAACCCCTCCCACCACTCTTCTTTACTGGAAAGATGGGACTGTTGGCTACACTAGCTGTACGAACTAAAATTCCCTGTTGCAATAATTGCTCAACTATTGGAAAAACCCCTAATTCTACCTCCTGTTTTAGTGGGCACTGGGGAATTTTTGGAGCTTTCATACCGCTTTTTAAATTTACCATTACAGGGCTTACGTTTGCCATTAATCCAGTGTCCTGTCCATCCTTAGTCCAAAGGGAATCTGGAATTTGGGACAACATTTCATCTACCTGAGATGGATTTTTATTTAAACTTGTAGAGTGATACATTATCCTTTGGGGAGTGTCCAATATATCCCGCACCACGTGTGCAACTCTCTCTGGGATATCTAAAAATTCACCATCAGGGGTGCAATATATAACACATCCCATCTTACATAACAAGTCTCTACCCAGCAGGTTAGTAGGAGTCACAGTAGCCAGAAGGAAAGAATGTCTGGTTTGCCACGGCCCAATAGTAACCTCTGTGGACTATGTTAAAGGATAAAGTTCCACTTTACCTGTTACACCCATTGTTGGTACTGTCTCGTTGGTCACCTGTAAATTAACGGGAGATTTTATCACTGACCTGGTCGCCCCTGTGTCTACAAGAAAAGGATATTCAGTACCAGCTACATCAACCATCATGACTGGTTCTTCCCTAGTACTTCCCATTAACCTGACTATCTGTAGACTACAAGTATGACAATAAAGCATTTACGGCCACAATTGGAGCTGGTGCCTGCTGGACATTTGCTGGTCTCTGTGCATATCCCTAATGGAGATGTCCAGGTCTTTCCTGATTTGGGGTTCCTACTCTTTTTACTGTACAGTTTCTACTTAAGTGTCCTGTTTGTTTACAATTAAAACATGTCCGTGGATCTGGTAATATGTGTTGTTGTGAGGTTTGAGCAGATGGTAAAGGTGGTGGATATGGGTAAAGAGTATGGGACCTGTGGTTGTATTGGGTTAGTGGAATAGAGCTGTGTTTGTTTTTGCGTGGGGTTAGTGAGGGCATATAACTGTTCAGGTGTAAGTGTGTATGCAGGTGCGAGTGTGTCTGTTGGCTGTGATGTTACCGTCATTCCCTCCAGAGCTTGGATACTGACAGCCATTAGTTTTTCGCTCTGGGTCTCTCTCTTTTTTGAGATGTTTTTATCATGTTCTATGGCAGATTCTATGAGGGTATCTATTGTGAGTCCCCTCCAGCCAGGCTGTTAGGTCTGAACCCGAGTCTTTAAATTCTCTTTCAGACCGTCCATTAGTACCGTGACTATCATTCCCCTGTGGTGAGTGCTATCTTTAATATCTTCTATCCCAGTGTACTGGGTGATAGCCTGCAGAGCCCGATCGCAATAATCTTCTGCAGTTTCACTCTCTTTTTGCTTAATGGTGAAAATTTTGTTCCAGTTAACTACTACTGGAAAATATATACCTAATTGAGTTACAATGCAGGAAATGTTACCTTGATTTACTTGCTGTTAAGGGAACGTCGCCATCCAGTACACCATCCGTGATAAATTTCGTCACGTCGGTATTACGTGGCAGACAGGCGCTTAACAGCACACGCCAATCTTTATTAGTTGGCTCATGTGAACTACCCAATTTCTCAAAAATCTTTGACATTTGGCTAGTTCCTTTTTGGGATTGGGG
Source organism: Taudactylus pleione (assembly GCA_031769625.1). NCBI lineage: Eukaryota > Metazoa > Chordata > Amphibia > Anura > Myobatrachidae > Taudactylus > Taudactylus pleione. The sequence goes on from JAUIMM010000039.1 coordinate 4,412,002, forward strand.
AAATCATTTATGATGGAATTTAGTTCTGCTCTTGTCCAAGGGCAATGCATTACTACTTCCCACATGGGCACTACACTGTTCGCATCTGCATTTCCATTCGGAACAGTTATCGTCCAAATGGGATGCAGACCGGTAGCGCTGCTACCATTGGCATGGTTACTTGGCTGGAGGTTTAATCTGCTGCTATGTATGGTATGAACAACTTCCTCTACGGGTGCAGAGGGTGTTAGCACTTCCCTTGCTGTTACCGATGGAGATGGCGGCACCACCCATGATTGTGGTGATGCAGCATCTATCATTTGCACAGCATGGGAAATGGCATACATTACAATAGGCTCATCATCCACAACATAAGCATTTTCTTTATGGTTGCTTAAGAGAGGGTACAAATTGCTTGTTACATTATTATGGGTATTTTTGGTAACTGTACTTGCACCTCCATCCACATAAGGTGGGGGAGGTGAGCGTGAACTGCTGGCAATACTCTCCAAAATGCTACCTTGCCACACGTGCATGCCATTTTGCGGCTCACCCATATTGCAATTTAGCGTTGCGGATGTATTCTCCGGCAATGTGCTCGCGATGCTAGTTTGCGTTGCTTGCACATTTTTAAGCCACGCATCCCCTTCATGCTGCCACAATTTTAAACATTCATAATATTTAACCTTTTTCTCTCGGGAGTGCATCAGACTGATGTGATCCCGGACATTATCTAATACATCTTTATCAAAACTACCAATTCTGGGAAACAGTGTTAGGTGCCCTGGAGGGGGGTAAGATGTAGGCAAAAGTAAAGTAAGGAGAAGCACAAGAGGGTAGAGGCCCTGCTCGTAAGAGCTTACATTCTAAAGGGTAGGGGCAGACAAACAGGTGTGACACAGATGGGTTAAACGGAGGAAGGAGCATGTTGCAGCAAGTTAGGATGGGAGCTGGAAGGCTTTGATGAAGTAGTGGGTCTTGAGAGCCCGTTTGAAGGATTGTAAAGAGGAGGAGAGTCTGATAGGGAGAGGGAGAGAGTTCCAAAGGTCGGGAGCAGCACGGGCAAAATCTTGGAGGCAGGAGTGGGAGGAAGTAATCAGTTGGCATGAGAGGCGGTGTGCATTGGTTGATTGAAGGGGCGGCCAGGAGAGTGGAGGGAGATGAGGTCAGAGATGTAAATGGGAGAGGAATGGGTGAGGGCTTTGTAAGCAAGTGTGAGAACCTTGAATTGGGTTCTAAAAGGGAAGGGGAGCCAGTGGAGGGCTTGTAGGAGAGGGGAGGCAGATGTAGAGCATTTGGAGAGGAAGATGAGTCGAGCAGCTGCATTGAGGACAGACTGGAGAGGTGAGAGATGGGAGTTGGGGAGGCCAGATAGGAGAAGGTTACAGTAGTCCAATCTGGATATGACCAGTGAGTGTATGAGGGTTTTGGTGGCATCCTGGGTGAGAAAGGGTCTAATCTTGGAAATATTTTTGAGATGGAAGCGAAAGGATTGTGAGAGGCTCTGGATATGTGGTTTGTAGGAGAGGGAGGAGTCCAGGGTAACTCCAAGACAGCGCACTTTGGGGCTAGAAGAGATAGTTGTGCCATCAATTGTTAAAGAAATAGTGGGAAGTGAGGTTATGTTGGAGGGTGGAAAAATGATCAGCTCAGTCTTAGACATATTAAGTTTAAGAAATCGCTGGGAAATCCAGGAAGAAATAGCATAGAGACAGTTGGAGATACGAGTGAGGAGAGAGGGGCATAAGGATAATAAGGATTTAAACTGATGAAAGACAATCAAGATACTTTCACTTACCTTTGGACGATTTAAGTCGGCAGCGCCCACACACCTGGATAAGATTTGAAAAAGGCAACTTCCACACCCGGATAAGATTTAGTAAGGCAACTTCCACACCTATGGAAGTTTAAGTCGGCTACTTCCACGCACCTCTCTACAACAAAGACAACATGTACACCTGCTACTGTGTATAGAACGGTAAGCTACTTACCGAGCGGCTAGACTAACCCTTGCACCTAGCCCTTAAGGATCATATGATACCCTTAACTGTAGGGAACAAGTTACCCCTACCAACAAATACTCACTGTTACACACTTTTTCCTGTGCAGAAAAATACACGTTAACCCAGATATTGATAACAATTGAAAAATGTAAACCTCAACGGCTTTATTTAAACACGTGGCAGCACGACCGGAAGTACATATACGCTATTGTGTGACCAGTCGCATACACAATAATGCGACTACCACACAACCATATGACAATTTTTTAGCTGCGTACGCAAAAGTGCATCTTTTCTGTGCGCAAAACTGCGACTCAGCTGCGTACTCAATACTGCGGCACCCCTTTAAACGTTAGGTTCTATCAACAAAGGAAAACAAACTTTTTCCTTTCTTGTCCCTGGATTCTAGTCAGCTTCCTTGGCTCACACGAAAAATGATAGCGATCTTTCAGCACAAAGTGGTTGCAGGTAAACCCTGCATGTGACCACTCCACCCTTTGCTGATATATCAATAGCCCTTTATATGGTGCCCCCAGTAGTAGTCCCCCCCCTATGCAGTGCCCCCTATGTATGTGCCGTGCGAGCAGGTAAGTGACTTCACTATGAGCCCCCAACTAACGATACTTAATTAGAACCTCTATATACCCCTGCCTATACCTTCTAATATCCTACCTATAAACCTCTAAGGATGACGCTAATTTGCGTACGCAGTCATACAGTAAATAGAGACTCCAGACAAAGTACAGTCAGTTACACGCTATTGATCCAGACACAATTCAGAGCAAAGGAATTATATAGACCCAAGTACAGTATACATACGCAGTGCTTCCGGACCAGATGTTAGGCATCAGCAAGAAACCCCTCGTCAATCAGCATTCAGCACGAAGACTAAAACCCAGCACTGGAGCACACATATTCATACCCCCCAGGAACAGACAGAACAATAGGGAAGTTTGTTGCTGATGCCATTGGTTCCCATGGGGGATGCATCTGTTACAGAGCGTTTAACAGGCTGATTCAAATAAACACAACCCAGCCTCCAACAACTTGAGGTCTCTGGCTTCCAGCCCCATGCAACATCCTAACAGTTGTTCATATAATATACATTTTGTTGGTTGAAGTCTCTGCGGTCCATAAGTTGAGAATGCATGATGCGATCTCCATCGGGCGGTGGCGGGAGTGGCGTCGCGGACCGGAGCAGCAGCAGCGTGGATTCAGGTATGTATATTTTTATATCTATATTTTTTTTTTTTTAACCTACTGTATCTGCACTACTGGGGGCACAATGGGGGAGGGGGTGGCTACTTCTGCGAGGACCTCTACTGGGGGTGGGGGCACAACGGGGGGCACCATTATTGGGAGGACCTCTACTGGGGTGGGGCTACTACTGGGGACATTTAATCGGGAGGGGGAACCTCTACTGGGGACTACTACTTGGGGGAACTACCACTGGGGACATTATAAAAGGGGCCTACAACTAGAGGCACTGCACTTGGGGGACCACTAATGGGGGCAATAATAGGAAGGGTCACTACAGGGGGCACTAGATAGGGGGGATCACTACTGGGTGCCTGCATAAGGGGGCCACTACTGGGAATACTGCATTGGGGGACTGCTGCTGGGGGCACTATATATAGGGCACTGCATAGGGGATGACTACTACTGGGGGCACCATCTAAAGAGCACTGCATATAAAGGATACCGCTACTGGGCGCACTGCATTGTGGGGACTGCTACTGTGGGCACTGCATAAGGGGGAACACTACATGGGGCACTGCATTTGGGGGGCCACTACTGGGCGTACTGAGTAAGGGGAACTAATTGGGGGCTGTATAAGGGGAACCACTACAGGGGATACTGTATAAGGGGCACTACTATGGGCCTGCATAAGAGGGACCACAACTGCATACTGGGGGTACTGTATAAGGGGTACTACTGGGGTTAAGGTGCATATGGATAGGAATGTTCAGTGTGACACGCCCCATTTTTAAGTGTCCACGCCCATTTTTCACAGATGGTAGACATAGTTCTCTGTTTACCCTGTGTGTAGGTTCTGCAAGCTGACTTACTAGCACCATCATATATAATAAGTAAAGTCATATAAAAATATTTTATACATTAATTTCTTAACATTTATTTTAGCAAATAGAAAAATAATATTATGGAGCTGTAATAACTACTCAATAGGGAATCCCGGTGGTAACCATGTCAATTATGTAGGATATTATGGATATTATGGTGGAACATTGGGCAACAAAACCTTTCCTTTGTGACAGTAGTCTGAGAAATGGGCATTAATCTCCTCTACCAAGAAGTGTAGGGCACCACAGTTCACACATTGCATGTACTGTGGCTAATATGTCATGGCCAATGCAAGCGGTGTATCAGATGCTCTTGTTATATGATCTTTGAACTGCGCAGTCTTGGTGACCTGTAGGGTTTCCACCACATTGATGTCCTCGAGGCCGGCCTCTAGGCATGTTTGGTGTAAACATGCAAAGTGAAGTGAATAATTAAATAACGCAGCAGTTGGTGATTGAGGTCCCCATAAGACGTGCTGATATATGTAGCTTCAAATACCTGTCATAGTTTCCAGACTTAACAGCAGGTCACATGTTCCAGGTCATCCAGCAGATGCACAGGGAGAATTTACCAACTGTTACATTTTCCAGAGCACAATGGGGATGCATTGTAAATGGCGGGTGAATGTTTTGCCACATAACTCCAAAATGATGCAACCAATTACATTTTCCTGCAAATATATGGACCAAGACCTTTAATTTGGTATATGAGGTGTCCTGCTCAGACAACAGCATCATTGAAATATTTCACTCATAAAAGTCGTCCTTCTGCTATTAATATATAGATTGCATTGATATCACCACAGTTAGCTATTGTATAATATATTTATATATATATTTGAATTAGTTGTATTATAAAGGTATAAAAGCAAACAAGACAACCTTTTATTTAAATACTTTAAAGAACAGAAAATGGTACAGTAGTTTTCTGTATTGAGATATTGTATTGATCTAAGCATTATACTTACAAGGTTGCAGTATATGAGAATGTCCTTTTATGTGTTCAAAGATTAATAGCTTCTAAATAAATGAAAGATAGATAGCATTTTGTAATTTATATTATAACCCAGACTAAAAACTGTGCTTGGTACCCTTCATCAGAATGCAACATAAAACAGTAGGAACACATTGGGTCTTCATATGTCTGGTGCCATCATGCAGAATGTTGACATGGACATTATATCGATGTCATGTCAACATTCACAATGTCGACCAGGACATATTGTTAACATTGCCAGAATGCCAGCATTGTGCATGTCGACAGTCAGAATGTGGACATAGCATTTTCAGACGATTCTAGCCCTAACTCTATTTCTAACCCCAGCCTAACCCTTTAATGGACTGTCGACATTCTGCCTGTTGACCTAATGACCATTTTGACATTCTGCCCATGTCGACATTGTAAATGTCAACATTTTGTCAAATTAAACATTCCGATATTGACATTCTGCATGTTGATGTAATTACTGCATACCAATATACAGATATATAAGACTACAGTGCCCTGCCACCCCAAACACTGTCCCACATCTTTTTATTACAGCACCCCTTCTTTTGTCCATGTGTCCCTACCTACTGATGGAAGCTGGGGGAAAGGGTTGGGGGAGTCAGGAGTAAGTTCAGTACCATTTCCCCTGAATCTTTTTAGTGCCCAGCTCCTGTTGCATGAATTAAGGCTCATCTGCCATGCAGAGGTCTCTGTGTGTTTGTTGGAGTCTGGAACACCCTATAGAGGACAGCTGCAGTCAAGTAGTCACAAGCTATAATTTATGTTGATACTGATTATTGTTCAAATTGGCTATCACCATATTGACAGGTTGCAGCCTAGGATTGGCCATTACTCACCTCAGTGCCGGCTTCCCCTCTCGAGCGGTCAGACGCCAGGTGCGGTGGTGAGTGACGCACTGAGGATTATACCTGGGGTCTGCTAGGACATCCATGTGCTTGATTTGGTTCTTGCAGTTACCATCATGGAAGCAGCCATGACAGTCTACATCACCTGATTAGCCCTTTACCCAATGGTAGCATTGGTTGCTGTCAGCTGACACTATCCTCCAATGGACTGCTACCTTAGGGTATTTAGCCATGCTCCAGACAACAGGAATTTACTTGTACAACATTGCTACTTCTAGTAAATACTTGCAGTTACAACATTCCAGGTTCCACGCTCCTTTCTTCTAGTGATTCATTCCTAGTGTTATCTTCAGTGTGTGTACTCAGTAGTACATCATCAGAGTACAATCTCCTAAGTGTCATCTTGCTGTACCAGTTCTGCATCTGGAGCCACAGAGTTTGAACTCAGTACGTCATCCGAGTACATTTCATAAGTGCCATTCTTCTGTACTAGTTCTGCGTCTGGATCAACAGTGTGCATACGCAGTACGTCATCCAAGTACTGAGTCCTAGTGCCTTTCTCCAGTGCTTTACCTGGATTGTATTCCTCTGTTTCCCACTTGTGCCGGATACCTGACCAAAAGGCAGCGACCAGCTTACAGGGTGCAGCTTAAACCCAAATCCCGCTTGGAGGAGTCACCAGTGAACACCTCCCAGTAGGTTAGACTCTGCCTATGGTCAGGTCTCGCCAACATCTGGTATTTGTGGATGAGGAGGATATACATCCAGGACCCTTGCCTCCAGTTCCTTTCCCAACCTGGGACCTCGAATTCGAATCCCGCAGCACAAGAACTTCATAGCCTAAATGTGACATATATTAGCTTGTAAAATACATATTGTTTTGCATCATTTGTCATAGTTCAGTGATTGTATTTGAACTGTAATTTTTCAGTCAATGGATCTCTGTGCATGGACCCAAATGGTTAATTGTTGCATACAGCCCATACAGAAATGTGAATTTTTGGGTATTTCCATCCTATTCAGAGTTCTAACGATTATGTCTGTCTGTGAAAATAAATGGTTCGGGGCAGAAACTGGATAGCGACAATTTAATTGCACATAACTGCCCTGACTGGTGGGGGTGTCATGGGATTGTCGTGAGTGTGTATCCAAATTAGGGTTGTGCACTGGCCACTTTTCGTGTTTTGGTTTTGGATCTGGATCTTTCGTCGTGTTTTGGATCTGGATTGGTTTGCCAAAACCACGCTTCCGTGTTTTGGGGTTTGTATTTTGGATCTGTATTTTTTTGGAAAAAAGCATAAAAACAGCTAAAATCACAAAATTTGTTTTTTTTTTCCTACTCTATAATTAAACTCAATAACATTAATTTCAACTAATTTCCAGTCTAATCTGAACACCTCACGATATTGTTTTTAGGCCAAAAGGTTGCACTGAGGTAGCTGGATGACTATTAATTCATCCCCGCTGGAATCCACCACCACGGGTCCCTCTGTACTTTCTGGAGGCTGGTCTTCCCGGAAGAATTGATCATTTATTTTGATGAACATCATCTTCTCCACGGTTTGTGGAAGCAACCGCCTACACCTTTCGCTGACAAGGTTCCCAGCTGCACTAAAAACTCTTTTGGAGTACACACTGGAGGGGGGGAAACTTAGGTAAAATAGAGCCAGTTTGTACAGGGGCCTCCAAATTGCCTCTTTTTCCTGCCAGTACAGGTACACACTGTCTGACATTCCTACTTGAATGCTGTCACCGATATAATCCTCCACCATTCTGTCAATGGTGACAGTATCATATACAGTGACATTAGACATGTCAGAAATTGTTGGCAGGTCCTTCAGTCCAGACCAGATGTCCAAACTTGGTCCTGCCTGCCCTGCATCACCACCAGCGGGTTGGTTAGGATATCTAAGTTGTTTCCTGGCAGCCCCAGTTTCGGGAGAAAATTAAGAAAGAGCTGTTGACGTGTCACGTTCTGCTTTAGCTGACAGTGTATTCACCAGCAGGTCTTTGCACCTCTGCAGGCTGATGTCCGCCGGAAAGAGACACCACATAGGCTTTAAACCTAGGATCGAGCACGGTGGCCAAAATGTAGTGGTCTGATTTCAACAGATTGACCACCTTGGAATCCTGGCAAAGCGAATGAGGGGCTTTATCCACAAGTCCCACATACCGAGTGGAATCGCTCTGTCTTAGCTCCTCCTTCACTTTCTCCAGCTGCTTCTGCAAAAGCCTGATGAGGGGAATGACCTGACTCAAGCTTGCAGTGTCTGAACTGACTTCACGTGTGGCAAGTTCGAAGGGCTGGAAAACCTTGCACAACACGGAAATCATTCTCCACTGTGCTTGAGTCAGGTGCATACCCCCTGCTTTGCCTATGTCATAGGTCGATGTATAGGCATGAATGGCCTTTTGCTGCTCCTCCATCCTCTTAAGCATATAGAGGGTTGAGTTCCACCGTGGCACAACCTTTTGCTTCAGGTAATGGAAGGGCAGTTTCAAGAGTGTTTGCTGTTGCTCCAGTCTTTGGCATGCAGTGGCTAAATGGCGAAAGTGGGCAGAAATTTTTCGGGCCACCCAAAGCGTCTGCTGCACGCCCTTGTCGTTTTTCAGAAAATTATGCACCACCAAATTTATTGTGTGAGCAAAACATGGGACGTGCTGTAATTTGCCCAGATGTAATGCCCGCACAATATTGGTGGCATTGTCAGATATCACAAATACACAGGAGAGTCTAAGTGGGGTAAGCCATTGGGTGATGATTTCCCTCAGTTTCTCTAAGAGGCTGTCGGTGGTGTGCCTCTTACTGAAACCAGTGATACCTAGTGTAGCCTGCCTTGGAACGAGCAGGCGTTTTAGAGATGATGCTATCGGTGATGATGCTGTTGTTGCTGCATAAGGCGATACATCTACCCAGTGGGCTGTCACAGTCATATAGTCCTTAGTCTGCCCTGTTCCACATGTCCACATGTCCATGATTAAGTGGACATTGGGTACAACCGTATTTTTTAGGACACTGAGGACACTTTTTCTGATGTCTCTGTACATTCTTTGTATCACCTGCCTAGTGAAGTGGAATCTAGACGGGATTTGGTACCTGGGACACACTTCCTCCATCAATTGTCTAAATCCTACTGCATTAATGGTGGATACCGGACGCATGTCTAACACCAACATAGCTGTCAAGGCCTCAGTTATACGCTTTGCAACAGGATGACTGCTGTCGTACTTCATCCTCCTCGCTAAGGACTGTTGGAGGGTCAATTGCTTAGTAAAACAAGTAGTGGTGTTCCAACTTCCTCTCTGGGATGATGAATGACTCCCAGCAGCAACAGCAGCAGCGGCCGCAGTAGGCGTAGCAATGCAGGATCTTCCGGAGGAATCGCGGATAAGAGAGGAGTCAGTCATGCCAGTGACATGGCCTGCAGGACTACTTCTGATCCTGACTGAGGAGGAAATTGACGAGGAGGGAGTTGACTGTGTGGTTTGCAGGCACTTGGATACAACAGGACAAAGGGATTTAGGTGTCCCTGGACTGCTTATGGTCTTAGCCACAGTTTCTGAACTTGGCAGTAACTTTTTATGAACGCGCTGCAGGTGATGTATAAGGGAGGATGTTCCTAGGTGGTTAACTCCTTAACCCTACTTATTACACCTTTACATATGCAACATATGGCAAGACAGTAGTTGTCCGGATTTGGACTGAAATATTTCCAGACCAAAGAGGTGGAATATTTGGTCTTCTGCCCAGGCTTGACCGTGATGGGCTTTTTCATCCCACGAACAACAACTGTCTCCCCCTGAGCCTGATTTAAATAAACCACATCACCATCAGAATCCTCCTCGTCAATTTCCTCCTCAGCACCAGCTACACCAATATCCTCATCCTGTTGTACGTCAACAGTGACACCTTCAATTTGAATATCAGCAACTGGACTGTGGGTGCTCTTTCCAGCACCTGCAGATGGCATGCAAATGGTGGAAGGAGCCACCTCTTTCTGTCCTTTGTTGGGAAGGTCAGGCATCGCAACCGTCTACACACTTGGACTCTCATTGGGGATTTGTGATATCTTCTTAGAATACGCAGTTCTTTGCTGTGCTTTTGCCAGCTTAACTTGTTTAATTTTTCAAGCTGGAGGAGGAGGGCTTCCATCGTCATGTGAAGCTGAACCACTATTCATGAACATAGGGAAGGACCTTAGCCGTTCTTTGCCTCGCCGTGTCGTAAATGGCATATTGGCAAGTTTACGTTTCTCCTCAGACGATTTAAATTTATTTTTTAAGGTCATTTTACTGAACTTTGGCTTTTTGGATTTTACATGTCCTCTACTATGACATTGGGCATCGGCCTTGGCAGACGACGTTGATTGTATTTCATCGTCTATGTCCTGACTAGTGGCAGCAGCTTCAGCACTAGGAGGAAGTGGTTCTTGATCTTCCCCTTTTTTATCCTCCATTATTTTTATGGAGTGAATAACCCCTGTAAAAGGTTGTTATTTTTTTGATGGCCAGCGTACCCCTACACCACACAGGACAGCACCTGTAAAAAATTGAAGAAGGGCAGCGGCCTACACCACAACACACAGGACAGCACCTGTAAAAAATATTTGTACTTTATATTTTTGGGCAGCGTAGCCCTGCACCACACAGGACAGCACATGTAAGAATTCAAGAAGGGCAGTGGCCTACACCACAACACACAGGACAGCCCCTGTAAAAATGATTTGTATTTTTGGGCAGCAGCCCCTTGATAGGAGCTCAGCACCCCTGCGCACCTACCTACGCTGATGACAGGTGTGGCTGGCTAACACGGCACACACGCAGAAATTTTTTTTTTAACACTGGTGGTGGTCGGTGAAGAGGGCACCCCTGAAGGACGAGCACCCCCTGAACACAGCACTACATTCAGCCAGCCCCTATGGACAGGACAATAGCCAGCCCCTATATGGACAACAGTAGCCAGCCAGCCCCTATTGTATATGGACAAAAGTAGCCAGCCAGCCCCTATTGTATATGGACAACAGTAGCCAGCCAGCCCCTATGTATATGGACAGCAGTAGCCAGCCAGCGTCAGCAACAGCTTCCAGCTCCCTCCCTCTTCACAGTAGCCAGCCAGCCCAGTATTGTAATGTATATAAGTAGTGTTAGTGTACTACTAAGTTTATTAGTTTTATTTAATTATTATCACAACAGTACAGTAGCCAACAACTCAAAGCTCTCTCCCTCTGCCAGCCCCTATGGACAGGATAACAGCCAGCCCCTATATGGACAACAGTAACCAGCCAGCCTCTTCACAGTAGCCAGCCCAGTATGTAATGTATCACAACACTAGACAACAGCTCCCAGCTCCCTCCCTCTGCACGCACGTTCCACAGCCGGAATGAAAAATGGCGGTGATCGCGGGACCTTTTATAGAATCCAAAACCAGCGAGAAGCCAACAGCAGGATGATGACGTTTTGCCTCAATTTCAGTTCCGGTTCCCGGCTCAGATTGTGGGGGCTCAGGGGCGATCGGATTTTGGAAATCCGAACCCGCTCATCCCTAATCCAAATTAGAGATGTGTGTGTCCGGTTCTCAGAGAACCGACAGCAACCGAATTTGGGGTTCTGAGTCAAACAGAGTCCAAGTTTGGATTCACTTTGGGGTTCCAAATCAAGCCAGGTCTCAGTTTGGATGTTCCTGCAGTTTGGAGCTCGGATTTAAAAACTGAATTCGGGTTTTGAATTGCATGCTAACAGGTCTCAATTATGTCATTTTAGCTGTTTTTCTTTTAAATACAGATCCAAAGCCAAAACATGTAAGGGTGGTTTTGCAAAACCAAAACACAGGGGTCAACGCACCCATTTCTATTTTCTAATCAAAATCTGAATCTGAGTGATTCTGAATTGTGTGTACGATTGAACGGGAGGTTTGTTTCTGATGGATCTATTGCACACAGCATGGGGCTGGTTCAGTGCAGATACTAATGATGATGGTTGCGCAGCAGCTGACGTAAAATCAATGGTTAGTATGGCTTTCTACTCACAGATACATGGACCCCCGCATTAACATAAGGTACTAAATCTGGCTTCCACTGCTGCCTGCAACTACTGTACAGCCACTTTGCATGCAACTCAGAATCAGCATGTCAATGCAATTTCAGGCAATGTAGATTTGTGCATATGCATAAATACTACTGTTTTCACATCATTTCCAACAAGAATATGGCTGGTGCAGTGCGCAGTGTTAATAACAACAGCTATGAAACAAAGAGTACCTACAGTATACAGGCAGTTTATAGATTTATTAAACCCCTCCCTTTACAAGCACCTGTGAAGAACCATTAAGTTGATGGGAGCAACTACTATTTTGTATTGCTGTTTATAGATGAATACAGGTCTGCATACAACTTATATACTTACAGTATTAAGTTATGTGCATGCAAAGCTGGAGCATTGTGGCTGACTTGTTTTAATCCCTGCTTCGGTCATTTAGTATATAAATTAGTAACCAGTGGGTATGGCCTGGAAGAGTGGGAAAGTCATGCTGGTACTGCCCCCCATATCAAAATGCCGGTAATTGCAGAATTGCATAGCAGGGAGTGGGGCCACAATGATGTAATCATGGCCCCCCCACACGTTGCCCACTTTGACACTCCACACCCCCCGCATAGCCAACCTGGCTGTTCCCTTGCAAGGGGGGTCGGCCAGAAAGTTGGCTAATATGGGAAAGGGACAAATATTGGGCAGAGCAATTACAGATCAGGGCTGGAGAGACAGAAAAAAGAAGGGCCCTGTCTGTTTTGTTTGTACTGAACCCCACAATTTCTGATGGCCATAAGCAGTGCACATTATGATATTGGTCTATTAAAATGATGTTCTCTGTTAATTGGACTTTGCTATTCCATCAATCCATATGAGATCTGATCTTTTCACTGAGTAGGAGCTGCAGCATATGAATAATACAGGTGAAAACTGAATTCTTCAAAGGAGAAAAATTAAAGGGATGTGAATAGAGTTCAGAAATGTCTTACTGCTTGAGGCAGCACAAAGAAAAGGAAATCAAACCTTAGAAGCTTTGCTATAGAAAGTAGAGGAAAATGGGCACCTTTGCCATACTGATTATGTGTGTAGTGACCAGTTTAAACACTGAAACTCGCTTGTTTGTATTATTTAAAAGGTTTCTGCACACACACACTATTATAAAATGAATGTGATTTTTTTATTTAAAAAGGCAACTTCACATTATGTTTACACTAAAATGTAATGATCCAAATTAATAATACATTTATTTGCAAATTGCTACAATTTCCTCTTCCTTCTGGTAGAGAAAATAAACACATATACCCTCTATCTGGAAAATAAACCCATAATTTATCTGTGAGCTGGAGAATTCAGCCAACATACTGTATACTATAAATGAGATAGCAGTCTGTGCTCTCTCACACATTCCCTTTCTTATTCACTATATAACGTGGCAGGCAGACACTGCTGCTGCATGATTTTACTTTCTTACAAACAACTCTGAATCAGTTAACCATTAAGCTGGGTACACACTATATGATCCAACGTATGATATATTGTTCCGATGCGAATCAGAACAATATACTGTATTTCGTACACATCGTATAGTGCAGGGGTGGCCAAACTCAGTCCTTGAGAGCTAGCAACAGTTCACGTTTTCCAGGTCACCCAGCAGGTGCACAGGTGTAGTCATTACTCACTGACACATTTTGAAAGATCCACAGGTGGAGCTATTTATTTCACTTGCGATTCTGTGAGGAGACCTGGAAAACGTGAACTGTTGGTAGCGCTCGAGGACCGAGTTTGGCCACCCCTGGTATAATGTGTACGCCTGATCTGTCATTCCCAGCAGTCATTCATCGCATTGTCCCATCTGCTATGCTGCACGTCATGATACATGATGCATGATACATTGCTCCATTGTATGCCAGACTGTGCCATTTGTACAGCTCATGCAATATATCGTTACATCACTGGGTCGCAACGTCATTCAGGTGTGTAGCCAGGATAGTGCTGCAGAGGACCTGTTGAGTTTTAATCCTGTTTATTTACATTATTTAGTTACAAACAAGGGCTCATAAACACAGCATTTTTTCATGACCCTGCAATGCCGACAGGGTTATTTGAACCACATGAAGAAAGAGTGAGCGTTATATATACATGTATGCAGCATGTTCTACTGTCTTATGTTCATATCAATCTAGCGCTCGCTCTGAATCAGGGACGTCCCTCCTCCTTTTTGGAGCGGCCTCCTGACCGGTCGCATAGCTGTGGGTGACCACCCACAGCTATAGCGAGCGGCCAAAATGATGGTCGCAATGGTCAAGACCATCGCAACCATCGGGCTTGCGACGAGACCCTGCGGTAGGGTCTCGCTGCCGCAAGCCCTGGAGTGCTTTTGGCTCTATCAGAGCCAAAAGCACTCCACTGACTTCACTGACATCACTAGTGATATCAGTGGGGCCGGCCCCAGACGGTAGGCGTTCCCATAGGAACGCCTCCGTCTGGGCAGCGATGCCCCTGGCACGCCCACCAAAGGGAGCGTGCTGTCACTCACCATCAACAGCATGCCCCCTTTGGTGCGAGACCCATAATGATGGCATGCGCACTTGGGCAACATTGACCCGCTTGTGAGCGCTCAACGCTCGCGAGCGGGTCTGAATCAGGCCCTCTGTCCTCTTGTGTGTGCGGTTGTAGCAACTGTAGGGATTAATATGCCCTATTTCATGGGGTGCAAACAGTTTTTTTGTATTGCCATATTAACAAAATTACTTTGAACGGAGGGCCACAAAGTTTTGTTTAAATGTCAGAGATTTTCAAAATTTCTGATGACACAGTGGGTAGGGAGAAGAGATACCTGCTATTATACCATACTAATCTTCATATTGGTCTGTAGAGCTATTAGTCCCATTTGTGGCTCTGTAGTGAATGGCTGTCACCAACATAACAGGGTTGCCCTCTTTAGGCCCCAGTAGTAACCCCCATAAGAACTCGTCTACATGTCGGTGGGCCACGCGGACATGCAAACTGCGGTCTGGTTAGTGGACCACATTGCAGCAGGAGGTGAACCACATTTGGCCAGCATCCATAGTTTGGATGCTCCTTTCCTAAAGGTATTGTTATTAGGTGGTGTAAGGTCCCAAGCAGTAAGTTAGTACAAAAGTGTCTGAGAATAATGGGGACCGCTTCCACAGAGTGCAGACAGCAGGACAGATGCTTCATGTAAAGGAGCATCATGAAGGTACACAGTAGCATACTCCATATACTAACAAAATCCAGGTTCCCTAGACTAATATAAGTTCTGAACAAAAATCTGTAGGAATGGCTGGGCTGGTATGTCTAGCATTGTGCCCTGGCTTCTTCGAGCTGGCAGCATTGTCAATGAACCCTATCAGCATACACCAATTAATGAATATGCAAAAAGTACAGTATATGCAGATCAGACCAAACCCTACTGCTGGTAGCAGAAACGTATCCATGTCTACAAGCTTTAGTGCAGGAGAAAAATTAAGACTTTTTGTTAATTTTGTTATTATCAATTAGAGAACATGACTAAAATAAAAAGTGAATGGACCTGTTATTTAAAAGAAACAAACTAAAAGGAACTTTTCTTGAGCTAAAAAAAACAAACATTTCATAAACTATTATGTAAGTCCACATATTCTGCTGGACTGTTAATGTTTGTAAAGTAATAAATATTATAGCTTTATTCTTGTCCTTCGAGACTTCTATTTTACAGTTGGTTCAGTAAATCACATCTTGTGAGGCCCTGTGGTTTATTTGCACAGAAACATTATAGCACATAAAGGCATTAGAGCATAACAAAAGTATAGCTATCTTAAAGTTATGAGCATCCTTCTTTAAGTATTTTGTACTGTAGAAATGAAGGTGCCATTTAGTATTCAAGTTTTCCTAGACAGAAAGTGAGGACACATTAACTACACAGATTTTATTACTGTCAAATGCATAATAAAACAATGGTATGCAGTGCAGTGCTAGCCCTCATACAGTGATGGTCATAATCCATTGCACACACCTTCTAAGCATTTTATTGGCTTTGTGAATTGTTGGAATTATATGTTTTTTTACATTCCTGAATACTACAGTATATATAGTGTAGTGTTGTAATAATTTTTTTTTCTTTAAGCTTTTATTTATATTTCAACACCAAATTAGATGGGGCTGGACAAAGAATAGTTAATCATTTACATCAGTTCGCAGTGCTAAGAGGTGATTCTCCATGGCAAGTGATTAGGGGCAGAGCATCTTATAAGTTGTTGTCCTGGCAAAGAGTTTGCAGTACAGCTTTAGCCATCACTATACAGTACTATATAGAAACATGATTGAGAGGAGGAGGAGTGCCCAGCTTGTAATGGTGCTTACACATGTAGCTATATAAATTAGCGATTTTAACAATATCGTTCTCGTTTAAATCGTTCATTTTTAGGTTCCTACAAACTCACCGTCGATCAGCGATGCCCGGCCACGTATGGACGATAGTGATATCATCCATCGGTCATGCATGCAGGTCAACTTGCTCGATATCGAGCACTGTACTATAGGGACCCCCGATCATTGATCGCGGGTCGCTATAGTCGTAGTTGAGTAGGTGGTGTGCTGGATGATGACGATATCGATCATCCTGCACACCAGGGAGGGTGCATGATGATCAGCCAGCGATATCGTATCATTGGCTGATCGCTACGTGTGTATGCACCATAATGGAGGGATCAAGGTTATACTCAGGAAATATACGTCTAAACATTAGGATAATTCTATTTCAGACAGATTGCACACAAAATGTAGTGAAGTAAAGCAAAGTAAAGTATATTTAATTAACAATTGATTATTTAATAATATTCATTGAAAATACAGTCACATCTATCCCACAAGCTTTGATACTAGCCTGCGATTACATCTATGATACTACACACTTATTCAGACATCTTTGCAATACTATCAAAATGCAGTCAGTATTCACCATCCTATACATCATTGTTAAAACCACATGGCGGCAGCCTTATTGGTTTCACAGATCAACAAACTACAGCTAGATCTACTACCTTAAAACAGTTACAATCTGATTAGATAAAGAGAAATATACACATTACAAATTACTATAACCGTGTGATATATTTAAGACTTCGGGGCCTATTTATCAAAGCTTGATGAGAGATAAAATTGTGAGCGATAAATCACCAACCAATCAGCTTCTAACTTACATTTTATAGGCTGTGTTTGAAAAATTACAGTTAGGAGCTGATTGGTTAATACTTTTTCTCTCACAATTTTATCTCTCATCAAGCTTTGATACATAGGGGCCCAAGACTCCACTATAAATCACCATCCTAAACACCAACATGTTACAGATGCAAATTTCAATAAACAGCACATACTGAATGCTGCCCATATCACACAAACCACCTCAGAACTACCACAGCACTAAATACTAAGCAGTCTATGTTCTAAAGCATGATGAGAGATAAAATTGTGAGAGAAAAAGTATTAACCTAACAGCTCCTAACTGTCATTTTTCAAACACAGCTTGTAAAATGTATGTTAGAAGCTGATTGGTTAGTGCTTTAACTCTCACTATTTTCTCTCTATTCAGTCTTTGATAAATACCCCCCTAAAACTGCAATATACAGAATATACTATACAAATTACCCCAGACAAACTACCACATAATTACACAATAACCATTATCATTACCATTAAAGCCACCTTTTTCAAACATTAAACTATGTAATCCAAGTTCCATAATCTGGCCATGTGTGGGTTACTAAACAGAAAGTAGAGATGTGATACTTAACCATATTTACTAAAATGCAGGTTTTTAGAAGTGGAGATGTTGCCCATAGCAACCAATCAGATTCTAGCTCAGAGGTTTCCAAATGCGGTCCTCAAGGCTGCACAACAGTTCAGGTTTTAGAGATATCCATTATTGAGCACAGGTGACTTAATTAGTACTTCAGTCAATTTGATTGAACCAGCTGTGCTCAACCATGGATATATCTAAAACCTGAACTGTTGGGGAGCCTTGAGGACTGCATTTTGGAACCTCTGTTCTAGCTATTATCTTCTGGAAGGTGCTAGATAAATGTTAAGTACAATCTGATTGGTTGCTATGGGCAACATCTCCACTTCTAAAAACCTGCACTTTAGTAAATATACCCCCAGGTGTGGTTAGTTCCACTATGTGGTTCCAGAGTGACCTAAGTGAAATGAATGGTGGTACTGATCTACATTTTACTAAGTAGTGGAAATATGTTTGATATTTGGAGTTAAAGCATTAATTAATAGCAAACTTACTAATTTTGCATTTTCACTGGATTCATGGCTGAACACTGTTTAATAAATAGACCCCTTGATTCTCACCACACACAAAGACACTAAGGCAGTGGTTCCCAAATTGGGTGCTGTGGCACTTTGGGGTGCCATGGGGCACTTGCAGGGTTGCCATAGGTTGGTGGTTCAGGACCAAATTGAATAATTTATGGTTAATGTGATAGGCAAATCCAGTGTTGGTGGCTGCTAATCCTATTATATGTAGACAATTAGAAGTGCAACTCTGTAAAACACCACATAACTGACCCTAAAGGTTTATCATTTTTGCTGAGTTTGTTAATTAGAAACTTTTGGGCTGGGGTCCATGAAAATAATGCTCTAGGGCTCTGTGATTCAAGAAAGTTTGGGAACCATTACATAAGGTTCTTTTCAGTAGAAGCAAATTAGCCTACCAGTATGGATGAAAATGATGCAATCAGAGAAAACTCCCACAAACACATGGAGTATATACAAATTCCACACAGATAGTGCCCTGCTCAAAATCAAACATATGTGAAGCAGCAAACCCAATAACAATGCAGCCTGTTATTTATCTATTGAAGTCATTCATACTGCAAAACGCAAGAATGTATGAGAAATCAATATTACGGCAGAAGCAGCATCTTTATAGCCTCTTTCCCTAAGATAGATGGGTCACCTACAGCAGTTGTGCCCTGGCTTAGTATGCCATCTATGTTTACATAGAGCTTTTAGGGTGCACAGAGAAAACTTTCCATGGCAGCTTTGTTTCAATTTTAATTGTTATTGGATAGTTCCATACTTAAAAAGCATAATGCAGATAACAATATACAGCTTGCAGTCAGTAGAGCTGGTTCTAGAGCTCGGATAATAAACAATAACATAATTCTTTAAAATGACATAACTGGTCATGGAACTGTGTTTCAATACATCAATTGCTGCAACATCTATGCAAATCACTCTCTGTTGCTATCGCATTAAACTTACCAATTGAAAGAATATAGTATGATAGTACATCATACATAGCAAACATTTCAATTATTTTAGATATATTATTTACTTTTCAATACACTTGTTTTGTTAGTTGCTGTCCAATAAGTGGTCACTTTTCAATTTCAGAGATATTTTATTAAGTTACTATACTGGTGTAGTATATTACTGTGTTGTAAGGATCCTATTGTGATAACTATAAATGTTTCTAAACACATTAACAATAAGAGGATATCTGTGTATTATCAGCACAAAGTGAACTCTGGCCCTCATTCAGAGCCGTACGCTCTGAGCAGAGCGCACGCTCTGAATGAGGGCCGGGCTCCATTTTCATGGAGCGTCCTCCTGGACGCTCGTATAGCTGTGGGTCACCACCCACAGGCTATACGAGCGTGCTTTTTGATGGCCGCGATGGTCGAGACCATCGCGACCATCGAAATTGCGAGCCGGAGCCTGCGGTTGAGGTTTTCAACCGCAAGCTCCGGAGTGATTTTGGCTCTATCAGAGCCAAAATCACTCCCACTGACATCACTAGTGATGTCAGTGGGCCGGCTTCTGACGGGAGGCGTTCCCGTGGGAACGCCCCCGTCAGGGAGGCACGCCCCCGGCATGCCCACCAAAGGGGGCGTGCTGTCAATCAACATTGACAGCACGCCCCCTTTGATCGGACACAACGAGCGAAGGACTTTCCTTCGCTCGTCGCATCTGGTGCATGCGCACGACGGAGCTCCCTCCGTCGTGCGCATGCTCAGTGCATAACATCGACCCACTTGCGAGCGGACAGCCGCTCGCGAGTGGGTCTGAATCAGGCCCTCTATTTTTAATGATGCCACGCTTTTCAAACTTTTTTCCTATTTATTGTGTTGCTTTTTATAGTATTTTATTTACTAGTACAGTTTAAACTTTTACATTGCATAATTGTGAAGAGTAACTAAATCAAAACACAAATAGTGAAAGAAAAACACAAATGCACTAGTGTTTTCTTGTACAGGAAAAGATCTATAAAACATTTTATTATTTTTAACATTATAGATATTCGTTCATTTTTATTTAGTTTAGTTTCTTTTGCCACAAAAAAACAACAACATTTAAGTACAAGGAATCAATTATCTTTAAGACTTACAAATTAAAACCTTTCCTTGTATTGTCAGATAAGCTAAAGTCTGTTGGTTGCATTTCTTAGTGTTTGATTAATCCTACCGCCTGCTATTCACTTTTCTTGTCAGTGCTTAACAAAGGTTCTTGCTGGAATAGTTCAGGAAGCTTATTTACCTCAGAATGCCCTGCCACCTTTGATTAAATTCCTTGTGGATTTATAACTATCGCCTCACAATGCTAGGTGACCTTTAAGGCACATCTGATAAAATCCAGAGGTCATAGATTGTTAAAGTTTAAATTGTTGTTAACAATGATGTAACTTAGAATACACTTAAAGGTTTTTTTTTTTTCTTGTTCGTTGTTAAAAGTTTTCTGGAAATTAACATGAACTAAATTAATGATTTAATTTTACAGGAGAAAGAAGAGGGTGTATGGTGCTCCACTGGGGAAGCAAGCTTTTGTCTTTGTTGATGACCTAAACATGCCTGCCAAGGAGAAATATGGTGCCCAGCCTCCCATTGAACTGCTTAGGCAATGGATTGACCACGGCTACTGGTTTGACAGGTGCAATAAATATTAATTAGTGTGCTCGGCTACAGAGGAGTAATGATATACACTGTTTCTCTGAAGCGTTAAATTGTTGTATTAGTCTTTATAATTTCTCATCTGCTCAGACACAACAGGAAAACATTTTGAGTTAAAAGATTCTTTGTAACATAAAGAAATGGTGATTCACACATTGAGGTAAATTACAGTTTAACAACAATTTGTTATTACTGACTAAAAGCATCTTAGTTACTTTTATGTCAGTTTATGTATTTATTTATTTATATAGATGTCTGGCATTTATGTGTCACTATAACAGGACATTAATGTGACTTATTTTATATATATTTGTTGTGCTATGGATAAATGTTGGAAAAATACTCACTGGATTTGCCTTGTCCACAATGTTAAAAAATAAAAACACTGGCCTATTTAATATCAATCATTTAACTATTATTATCATTATTATTATTAATAATTATTATAATACTAATATGATTTGAAGTGCAACTGAAATGGCAAACTTATTATTCCCTACACATATCAACATCTTTTGTGCATAAGTTTTTAATAGCAAATATGATTAATTTATTCAGCTTTAGGCCAGCTACCCACTGACATCAAGAAAATAACTTTGACACCCCAATCCAATCCCTTTGTGTTTGGTATGCAGTGTGTAACCTGTGCTTACACTTGCAGTGGGCAGGGAGGTACATGGAGTACACTCCATCAATCTACTTGCATTCACTTTAGTGAATGCAAGTAAATGGAGCATGCAGCATCATAATAGGAATTTGAGTGTGGCTGCTGTTGCTAAGATGTGGATATGGGGTCATTGCAACTTATAGGTACCATACTGTATGTGTTTGTATGCCCACCCATTACATGCGTTAAAGAAAACTAGTACAAGAATGTTTTTAACATCAGTGGAAACTGGATTAGCTACATTAACAAAAAGAGAAAACACTTATTTAGACATATACTGAAAGAAAAGTTGTACTTCAGGAACAGGAATGTAAATGTAAGTATACTTACTGTAGATCTGTGTGTATCAGGACCAGGAAAGTACTAACCTACAAAATTGTGAGGGCTGCACAAACCTGAAGTCAATCATTTTAACTCAAAAGTTACATTAAAACAAAAAATAAATAGTATACATAAGCAAAAGGTCTTTATATTAAATAACGTTAATATGTGAACCTGTATTCCCAACAATTAACAAATACTACAGCATAAATCAGTATCTACAGTTTTCCCTTATAATAAGATTTCCCTTCTATAACATGCACTTTCATATGACAATCATCTCAAAATATGTAACTAGCGTTGTTGTTTCAAGCTTCAGAAAGTATGTGTGTTGAAAATTGTAGTATGTGAACAGTGTTATGAGTCTTTCAATATAATATGCAAGTATAGTAACCATGTGTTCTGTTGCAGGAAAGCATTACATTATACCTTCCACGTTCTTACATATAATAACATAAATCAATTAATTGTTTACACCTGAAATATGAACAAATCAACTGCACATTAGTAGGACTCACAACATTAATTAAGTACTGATATTTACAGGATCCTTTAATTAAAATGGTTTACACTGGTTCCTGAGAGACCCTTTACAGATAATTTGTTATTGGATATTCTTATTACACTTACTCATGCATTGAATAATATATGCTTCAGTGTTACAGAAAGGATTTTCAGTTTATTTGAGAATTTGAAGAGAAAAGACAATTAATTAGTCCAACTTTACAGTCCGACAACCATTTATTTTTTAACTTATTTGATTCTCTTAAAATTAGTTTGTTGGTATCTGTTTTCTGTCAATTATTATTTCTCAATATTAGTAATGAAAAATCAATGATTTAATGCATGTTATCTGGCTATTGCCACATATCCACTACACGACTTGCTTCATTAGCGATATAATGTAGTGTCTCCTTGACAGTGGTGTGCCCTTAACGACATTGAGCACACACACTGAACAATATAATTCACTGTATCATTCAGTGCTGCACCCTCCTTCATCCCCGAACCTGCACAACCTGATGATATTGTTAGGTTGGACAGCAAGTTCGGGTGATGAGTGACGTCGTCAATGACCAGCGGGAGCGCGCATTGCTGGTCGTTGACAGCATATCCACTTAGTGAATGACTGATCGATATTGTTATCGTTCAGTCGTTCAAACTATCATCTACTGGATACGTGACTTATGTTTCTAGAAGGTGTATCAAAATGCTTGACTTTAGAGCAAGTGTGGCCAGCCAATGAAGAGAGCATAATTAGCACATAACAACCTATAGTCTGCCTCATACAACGTACAGTCTATGTAATAATTTAGACATATACAGGTCTAGAGATCACGGTAAGCAGTTATATGTAGCAATAGGGCTAGCCCATCTGAGCTGAATTTGTTTTCTCACCGTGGACACAGTACCACATTACAAAACTCCTGCTCTGTGGAGCATTGGAGCAAGTCCGAAAGTCTTGGGGAGCTGCAGAAGAACCTAGCACCACCCCTGGACATACTGTATAGGCACGCTTTAGTTGCCTTATACACTGTATAGTGTACTGTATGTAACACAATATAAATATTTAACACCTTAGATATTATACTATAGACACTATAGTATAGGCTGAAGGAGATAGTTTAAATAAACTATGTCTATCAAACATATTTATATCATATATAATATAAGTTATAACATAAGTGGTCAGGGATAGGTTGAACATCCCATAATAAAGGTACATACCTAGTATATCCAATAGAAGACAGAACTGAGCTTTCTAAACATACATTCTCCCACCTCATATTATACTTCATGTTAATTGTACAGTTTATCACGATTATTTTGACTATCATTGTTTTTAGTACTTAAAGTCTGCACTTGCGTTCTTTGTTCCCCATCTCATATTAATAAGCCCATCTCTTCATGCTGGCAGTGCAGTAGACCCTATACTGCATATTGTGGTCACGTCTCAAATATAATCAAATACTACTGCTATTGTGGCCATTATTCAAGCCGGTAGACAAGAAGGGGATAGGGGTTTCTGGGCAGCTGGAATCACTCCCCATGTGTTTGCCTAGGTGTCGTTACTTTAATTATTAAATATTATCCTTTTCTGTTTATTCTATTTAAATATGAGCAAATAGCATTTTTTTTGCTAGTTCAATTGTTTCAGCTGATTTTTTATTTGATGCTTATATTCTATCGGAAAATTTACCAAAACATAGAATTTATGATTGTCCAATTGATTTGCTTCAGCATTTATTCCCTGTCCGAACCTGAACTGCACTCTAAAGGAATATATTTAGTTTGTGGGTTCTTATACCTATACCTGTCAACTACATCAACAGGAGCACCCATTTTGTTTGCAGAAAAAAAAATCGGATTATAACTTCTGTGAGAATCGTATTATTTTGTAACACAGTATAATGCCCCAAAACAGGGCCCTATGAGGAGGGGCTTAAAGATGAGAGGACACAGCACCACCCCCATGAGCGATCTGCTGCACCCGGCACTATCCTAGAGAAGAGAAAATACATTTAGGCAACTACAGAGCAAAGTTCACCAAACTGGATCTGAGAACTGCATATAATTTAATCAGAATACAGTTTGGGTATGAATGGAAAATAGCTTTCTGTACCCTGTATGGTCACTTTCAGTAGTTAGTGATGTCGCTTGGCCTAGTGAAACTCCAGCGACCTTTCAGCACATTGTAAACAATGTTTCAAGAGCCATCATGTATCAGTTTATTGTCATTTACTTCAATTAAATTCTCATTTATTCAACAACCCTAGCAGAATATTGTTATCACATGAAAAGTGTATTGGATAGTTTATGAATCCATGGGACTATGGGCCTGATTCAGAGATGGACGCTCTGAAAGAGCGCTCGCTCTGAATAAGGGCATTTTTTTTTGGAGTGGCCTCATGGACGCTCGCATAGCTGTGGGTGACAACCCACAGCTATAGCGAGCGGCCAGGTTGATGGTCGCGATGGTCAAGACCATCGTGACCCTTGTGGTAGGGTCTCGTGGCCACAAGCCCCAGACAGCTTTTGGCTCTAACAGAGGTGGAAGCTCTCCCACTGACATCATTGGTGATGTCAGTGGGGCCGCCCCCAAATGGCAAGCGTTCCATTGGGAACGCCTCCGTTTGGCCGGCCACCCCCCCGGCCCGCCCACCAAACTGGGTGAGCTGTCACTCACCATCGACAGCTAGCCCCCTTTGGTGCGAGACCCGGAGCGATGGAGCACCCGTCGCTAGCCGAGTCTCGCGCATGCCCAGTGGGCAAACATCGTCCCGGTTGCGAGCGCTCAGCGCTTGCGACCGGGTCTGAATCAGGCCCTATATCTACTATGCAGTGGGTTTTCAAAGCAGCAGTTTCTCTGTGGTTTTGCACCAGGATTTAAAATAGTAATAATATTAAATGCAATGGTTTTGCAATAAATATTATTTTGGTCCATCCATATCCACAGTTATCCTTTATTCTAGAAGTAGATGCTTCTGTTACAACCGATGGAGCTACATGTTCACAGCGCATTAGTCCAAAATAGCTTTTCCACCCTTGTGCTTATTTCTCAGTAAAGCTTTCTATAGTAGAACTAAATTATTTTAACAATCCAATGGTCCATAAAGGATGGAGATATCTTCTTGAAGGAGCTTTAAGTCCAACAATGATTTACACCAATCACCTCAACCTTGAGCATATCAATTCTGCAAAATTATTAAATGCTAAATAGTCATGATGGAGCTGATTCTGAGTCGGATGCAGATGTGACTGTGGCTGCATCTTTTGGCGCTGTCGCATCTGCGTCTTTATGCTAATTCTGCTACAAAGTCCTTCCCTGGGGGACATCCGGTGCATCTGAATGTGCAAGGAGTGAGACGCCCACTTGTCAGTGTCCATAGATGTAGAAATACAGATTGGTGCGTCTTTAGCCTCACCATCGGTTGCACCATCAAAACTTGCACTAGTCCTCTGAGTAAGGTCTCATTTGTGAGTGGTTTGCAAGTTTTAGCCATCCCCGTGTTGCAACTAGTCACCTTCCAGTATCACATTGCACATTTCTACTACCGTGTGTGCAAATCTGTACTGCAACTCTGAACATACAAATGGGAACACATTCACCGTGTAAACAAGGCATACAGTAAGTGCAGATGATAAACAGTGCTCCACTGCATCCATCATCACCGCTGCATCCAACTTAAAATCAGCCCCAATGAGCATTAATCCTAAACTGTTTACATTTTATTGTCATGTACTGGCCTTGTCCCCACAGTAATAAAGCAGGTGCTCTCTATAAGCGATTTGGAAAGACTATCTTGCTATCTTGCAAGAGAATAAAATCTTAGCAGTGGTTGTAATCCTTTACCACTTTGATTGACAAGTGTCAGTCAGATGAATCTATGTGAATCACTAAATATACTGTGATACTCAATATTATATAAAGGATTATAAATATAATTTATTAGTGCATAGAAGTGATAGTAACAAAAAACAGCACGCAATTCAAGAATGATAATCAATACAAGAATTAATACTCAACTTATATGTGAAAGTTTTTAAAAATGTCCGTCATATATGCAATTCACCTGAGGGGGATCCTTCATCATCACTTGATGCTCAGGATATTGATGGTCAATCATCGCAGCAGAACTAAGCGCAGATGTTGCATGTCTCCCTGCCTTAGTTGAATCCCAAATAACACGGAGAAGAAGCCCTTGTAATATACAACATTTTCTATTTGCAAAGCTATATTTCTGCTTATGGAGCTACTCCCCATGATCTTGTTCTAACAGGTATTTGGCCCAGAATAAGTGGAGCTTAGTGTATGCCCACTCTGTGTTACAGACAACACCATGACTGACTGTAGTACCTTCAAGGTCTGTTTGCTTCTGTCTCAAGTATGTATACAAACTCCTTCTCCGCACCACATACAAGATATTTGCTAAGATGCAGAAATCATTAGTTACCATTTTAGCCCTATTGTGACAGCCATAATAGGTATTACTATTGAAGCTCAAGAATTAAAAAAGTAGTGTCTGTCTATGAAATCTCATCTTTACATTCTTACTCAACAACATCAAACGGACATTTTATAGAAATGTCATGACTCTCTCATTGCGGGCCATCCTGATATAGTCTAAACTTTGGAGTTGCTTGCATGCCGATTCTGGTTACCCTAATTTTTAAGTCAATCTAGCAATATGTAATAGACTGTCCAGCTTGAGCCACAAATACATATTGTCATTTTTCTCCTAGTGGGCAGTTACAACCTGTAAAGAAAATAAATCAGTGTCTAGAGCAGCATTTGCATATATATATATATAATATAATAATTTCCAACAAGACAACTGGGCAGTGTATCTTCCATTAGCAGAGTTTGCCTAGAATAATAGCAACACTCGTCTAGCACTTCGGGGTTTATTTACTAAAGTGAGAGTTTTAGAAGTGGAGCAACCAATCAGAGTCTAGCTATTATCTGCTAGAAAGGGCTATTTAAATGTTAAGTAGAATCTGATTGATTGCTATAGGAAACATCTCCATTTCTAAAAACTCTCACTTTAGTAAATATACCCCTTATAGTCCATTTCTTTGGCAATTATGGGTTTACATTCAGACTTTCCCAGCTCCCCCCCAAAAAAACAGTGATGTTCCTGTGTTCCTGCAGTTCAAGAATGCAACAAAGAGTTCTACAGTAAAAGAGCTTTTGGAGAATCTCTGCTGTGCAACATGTAAATTAAGAGTAACTAGATAAAAAATTAAAGACAGCTCCTTTTTAAAAATGGGTGATAAAGTATGACTATCCACACAAGCTCCTACGGCTCTATTTATCAACATTATTTTTACTAAAATAATGTGAAAAAGGGTGTTTTCACACCCTTTTCACATTATTTTAGTATCACCTATAGTTATTACAGGGCAATTGGAGTAGAATTCGTAAAATTCTACTCCAACCCTTAAGTATCACTTATTTTTAGTAAAGCAGATCGCATTTCCCATAACTATAATGGGAAATGTGATCTGACCATAGTTACTAAAAATAAATGTGAAAAAAATACCGGGGAAAGCCCTGTGATAATAACGCCACCTGGAGGTGGCGTTACCCAGGGTCTCCCCCAGTTACCGGCCTCCTGCCCTGCTCTAACAGGGAGAGCAGAGCCGGGAGTCGGTCCCTGTAATCAGCTGTGTGGTCTAAACAGACCGCAAGCTGATTACTGTACTGTAAAAAAAAAGAAAAAAATAGTAAAAAAAAAAATGATGGTGATCGGGCCTCCGGTGATGACTACCCTCCAGTCAGCTGGTCTCTCACAGTGCACTGCTGCCTGGTCATCAGGTGATCGGGCCCCAGTGCAGTATGGGAGATCACCTGACCGGAGGAATGGAAGACATCACCGGAGGCCTGGAGCATGCAGGTAAGTGCTATTAAGGGAGGGGGGGTCGTGGGGGGTCCACGATCGCGGGGGGTGGGGCTTAGCACCAGGGGGCAGGGCTTAGCACCGGAGTGGGGTAGCTGCGGCGAACGATTACCAATGCGGATTGTAGTAAATAGAGCCCCTAGATTCTTGTGTCATTAAAAAAAATGTATATACTTCCTTGTCAAGTGGAAGGGATATGGATTTAAGAAACTTAATGGGAGCCAGAGGAGAACATACAATCACTTTTATTTTTAAATTAAATCTGCCTTCTCAATATATCTTACAAACCTGGAGTGCCTAGATGTCACTTTGCAAGGAGGGGCACAGTTTCAGACCTTCTTACCTGATCAGCCACATTTCAATAATCAATGCTTGTAGGGTGCTGGGGATCACAGTTGTGGAGGAATCTTGTCCGCATGTCTCCGGCATCTTAAGGATTTAGCTGTGCATGTGCGGCAGTTCCAGACATCCTTTATTACCTTGGCCAACAGCCCCAAGCTGTATAAAGAACACCCAATGCCGATGAAAGAAAACATCAGTTGATCTAAGGAAGTACAGTACATGCTTCTTCCATGGGCATAACTACCATAGGTGCAAGAGGTGCAGCTGCTATGGGGCCCAGAGATTGGGGGGTGCATCTTCCTTGCCAAAGTTACATGTGTTTATATACATTTCTCACAACTGGGTGATACAAACTTTTGCTATGGGGCCTTCAAATACCTAGTTACGCTCCTGCTTCTTTCCCCCTACAAGGTTTAGTAAATGTTTCAAAACAGTATGCAGTCAGAATGTCGATACCAGAATGTCAACAAGACTGAATGTCGACATTCAACATGTCAACATTCACAATATCGACACTACAGAATGTCAACAACCAATTTTATGGATAGGGTTAGATTAGGGTTAGGGTCAGGCTGCAGTGAGGTCTAGATGAACACTGAATGCAAAAATCACATAGTTGATATGCCTGCTGTCAACATTTACAATGACTGTATATTGATATTCTGGCAATGTCGACATTGGGTGCAGAATAATTTGGGAAGGACTGCTCCCTGTGAACAACACATTTCAGAACCAGCATTTTTAAGCCTGACATCTTTCCTGTGCTTTGATCATTAGCTTTTGGATGACTTAGGTTTTCAACCTATGGCTTTTGAACAACTACTGTTTGTCAATGGCTCTGGATGCCAGGTAATTCTCTGGTCTTGCTATTACTGAGTCCTCAAACTTATCATCTGTACTTGCGGTTACAGTTCACTTTTTTTTTTATTATTATTATTATTATTATTATTATTATTATTATTATTATTATTATTATTAAGAATTGTTTCTGTAATTAGATTCCACCAACCCAGTATCTACAAAAACTGTCCTGACAGAATAATCTGGCAATAAAATTGATTATACTACAAATGCAGTTTGCAAAATGAATCCCATGCAAAAAAATGAATTAAATCCTGACACCTAGTAATGGACCAGCTGTTGCAGGATGTCCTGTTCAAATGTCCTAGAATCTGAACTGAGCTGTCTATGCTGAATTCATTTAAAGGTGAGCATGGACAATACCACTCAGTGCCATTTACTATTTATCATGTAAATGGCACTAATCTCACATACCCATTAACGGTGAGAATGATCTTCACCCTTCTGAAAGTGGATGCCTTAGCTTGGTCAATCTCCTATTTGGAACTAGGGTATTGTATATTTAATTTCTGCATCACTTTATGCCATCTTAAACAGCAAATGTCGAGGAATTAATTGTGCTGTCAGTATTAATCTGTGTTTTACTGAATGATGGGAGAAAAGGAAAAGGGATATTCATCCTTCAGCAGTTGCTTCCTCTTCATATCATCCTATTCCTCAGACTATTTTTGAGGCATCTATCACTGTAAAAGAAGCGAGGCAAATTGGTGGTGTGTATGCACTGTAACAGTGCAAGAATGAAAACCGTAGTAATCAACTATATTATGCATGTAATGTGTCAGTATTTTCTGCACCAATTCCTCCTATTGGTAAAACCTCAGTATTGTCCATCTCCATCCTGCTACAATCAGCACCCATTGCAGATTTCTATTTTTACTTACACTTGTACTGTAATTTAAACTTAAAAACAATTTCCTACTCATCCAAGGCATCACTGACCGTGGGTCTACAGGAAACTTTTGGGGCATGACTTTTGCTTAATGAAAATTTGTGTTATTCAGAAAACTTCCTCTGCTCTTTAACAGACCATTGATGGGTCCTCTATCATTTGTGAACCAGTGAGAATGGAGACACAGCCATTAAATGTCATTTCTGCCAGTTATCAGGAATTATTGACAGTTAGTTTGGTGCATCTTCCAGTGTACCCTGCTATCCTGGAGATGCCATGATTGGCTCAGCATAATCCCAGCATCAATAAGGAAATCAGAATTTTTGAAACTCTCTTAACAGGTGTCTGTTAACAGATAAGTCATTTGCTGTAAGCAGCTTACAATGACTTTGTGGATGTGTTCAGTAAATGGTAGGCTGAACAACATCCCTAAAACAGACCATGTGAATGCTCTATATACCCACAACTCAGAATCCTTTTGCTGAATATACTTTTTGGCAACAATATACTCTTTGTAGGAACCCGACCTGACGGTATTGAGAGAATATTTAGAGGAAACTCTAAAATGGGGTTAATTCTGGATTGTACCTACCTAGCAGGGGACACTCACCATGGCCTGAATTCAATCACAGTGCAGAACTAATATTTCAGAATTACTTGAATATTTATGGACTACTACAAGCTTCACCGGGTTTGACTTTATGTGGGCCTATAATCTGATCATATTAACGCCAGGAGACAAATAGAAGACAGCATTTTTTATGCAATACAGCCATTATGAATACTGTGGCATGTCCTGTGCACCACTACAACTATTTATTGATGTGTTTAGGGATTTCCTAATTGGTTGATATCTTTATCCACTCATTGTATCTTGCAGAAAGCTGTAAATGTTGATATAAATCATTGTAATTCCTGGGTCCCATTATTTCTCCACAGGGCTTGCAAAATAATCCTGTGAAATCATTGATGACTGGACTGCACATGTTAAGATGGTCAAAGATTTATTGGATTTGACAACCTTTACTGTCACTTTATACAGAACTTGTCTTACATTGTAGCCCCCATTACTGCATTAGTCAACATGACTATCCTTCCAAATGTCTAACTTCACGACTTTAACCCCTTCACTACTGAGGGTTTTCTCAGTACTGTGCTGAGCCTATTTTGGCTTTTTGCACTGGTCATATCGCAAAATTAATATTAGTAATTGTTTTATGAATTGCCTACACAAATTATACTTTATTTTTGAAGACTTAGAATTTATTAGAAAATACCCTTAAATTGTTTATACCTCCTCACTCAGCAAATATAATCTACCAAAAATGACCAAAAAATTGGGTATTTTTTATTGAAATCACAAGAAAGAAAACTAAAAAAGCAAATGTGTATTCTTTTTATATAAAGACATTACTTTGGCATTCTCCTTTTTTTTCCAAAACATTAAAAAGCAGGATTCTATATGTAGTTTTTTCTAAATAATATCTGTTTATAAAATGATAAAGCATTTTTTTATTGCTAGTTTTTGCTGTCTAAATGCATACAATGTGTAGGAGGGTATGGTATTTTCTGTCAGCATTCAGAATGTCAACAGCATAATGTTGACATGTTCTGAATGTCAACTTTCATTATGTTGACATGTACAGAATATTGAAATGATAAATGTCAACATTCACAATGTCGACACTGGCATGATGTCGACATTGCCAGAACATTGTGAATGTCAACAGTCAGCATGTCAATAATGGGACTTCCCAATCACTTCACACCCTAAGTGTTGACAATCTAGCTGTCCACATTCTGATGATGTTGACATTGTGCCAGTGTTAACATTGTGAACATGTTGTCAATGACCTGTGGCCTCCTCCCATTGGGTGTAAGGTAAATCATTGTTGTTCCTCTACTTCCTGAAAACAGAACACTAACGAGACATGTCCTCTGCATTTTTTATGTATATGTGGAGAACGAATCACATTTGGCAGTGGGAATCCAAGGCATTGAAGCAACCTCATCTCATTCTTTCTTTATCTTTTGTCATAAAGGTTTTTGCCTCACAGAAAGCCATATGTCATTCTGTCCCAAAGACAAGGAGATTTTTAATTTTTAATTGTGCACTCATCATTGCAGTTACCAAGGAAAGCATTCTATTCCTTTAGATGTAATGAGGTCTAGATTGTTTTTTCACAATAAGAAATAATAAAGAAATGTCTTATGGCAATATCATAATCATTTAACAGCTGGAATTATTTAGTTGATAGTACTGATGTCCAACTATCTAACACACAGTACAACTATATATTATTTTATCTTTTACTTCTTGCTGCAATAAAAGTATTCTTCATCTGGTGCCACCGGGTTCTTATAATTGCTGCATCTTCTTGCAGAACCTAGTAAATCCTTTTCTATAGACTTTATAGTTACTTCCCTCTTCTTATTATTATTGTTATACCATACTAGTGATAGTAAACAGATTCATTAAACCATAATTTTGCTCCTCTAAGGGTCTCATCTCAGTTTCTCTCACAACTTGGGTGCTTATCAGAGAAATCTACCTCTTCATTGGGTATCTAGAGACTTTGAAATCTGACTGAGGTATTCAGTTTTGCAAACCCTTTTGTGATTTGCTCCAAATAAAAAAATATTTATCCATAACCTATTATCTACAAGACCTTATTGACATTTATTAACATTTACTTTTATAACGGCAGTATATCCCATTGTGCTTTACAGTTGGACCAGTGTCTGAAAATATGGCAAGATATTTGGTCTAACAATAGTAAAGTTTTTGTACAACAATGCTCTAAACTGATTCAAAAACTAGATATAGTACCATGTTCTTATTATGCTATGGTTTCCATTCAGTGGTTTACTCTTCTTCTTAGACTGGGTGCTCAATGTCAGCCATTACTGAGAAGCATCAATGGTGTCCTACAAGCTCCATGCAGACTGTGTGTAATCTGTACCCCACTAGTGTCCTTCTCTAATCATACTGCACCCTTTCTTTTATCTTTGTAGATGAGTTGCCAGCATCTGAGACTTGTTACCACAGGCTCAGGCCTATATAATTAGCTTCCTGCAACAACACATAGCAATTTATTGAGAGTATCTCTGTGAGATGGCATTCTGAATCGTACATTTCCCTGGCTACTTTCTTATGCTTTGATCCCTGGTTTTTGAGTAACTATCTCCCTAGCTCTTAACCCTTGGCTCTCAGACTAGTACCTCTATGCCTTTACAGTATATGCCTTGCTATTCTCTGAATTTGCTAGTATTCAAGTCCTCAGACTCATCATCTGTATTTAAAGGTACAATACACCTTTTTCACTACTGTTCCTGTATTTGGAATTCAGCAATCCAGTATCTGCTATGGAAAACCTACATCTTGAAGCTACATCACCTCCCAGCTTTGTGCAAAGTTCAGGTGATACAGATATCGCCTCTGGGTGACAAATATGATCAATTAGATTTTAGCTATAGTTTTTTGCATGCTAATAAATTATACAATCTAATCAGTTTGTATGGACATCACCTCCACTTGTCTGTTTTAGAAGCTTTAGTAAATCTACCCCTTTTTATCTGATTGTGACCCATAAAGTGTCACATACTGTAGAGCCCTAGCATTTATTTATAAAGAGCTGGTGTCTCATGTCTAACTTGGCGGGGCAAAAGCAGGATGGAACTGGGGCCATAGATGAAGGATCAGTGGGTGGGCTTCCTGTTGCCCATCACTGCTTTATAGTTATGTTCTTCTCTTTTCATTTATTATTTATTGAACCTTACACATCCCCCCCAGACAGTCACTGAATGTAATAAACAGAAATATTGTCATGCATATATGCATCAATTCTAGGCTTAATTTTTTGTATGCGAGAAATTTTGTGAATATTTACTTCAATATCTAAAATGTTTACAGTTTAAATTTGATACTGTAAATATGCATAGTTTAGTGAAAGCTTAAGGCAAACACTGTCAAAGGGAAATAATTACACTTAATGACCTGGCACATAATTAGCCACTAAATTGCTTAGCTTTGTTTCACAGCAGACAATAGTTATATTCTGCCAATTATAGAAATGTACAAACTGCAGTATTTGCTGGTTATTATTTGTTACTTGGCCATCTCTCTTAGTCAGGTAGAGAGGAGCAACATTTCCACAAGTTTGACTGATTTGACAAATTTATTTGGTTCACAGTCAGGAAAGGCATAGTGCCCCTTCTAGTAGGCACAGGAAGTGCTCATTGCACTAAGGGAGTGATACAGAAGATAAGTGGAGAAGATGACCATAGAAAACACTCAGATTTTACCTATCATTTTATAGAATGTACTAGATCTATTTTAGCTATAGTCTGATTGGTTGCTAGAGGCAATGTCTCTACTTGTACTCATTAGAAAGTTTGATAAATCTTCCCACAAAGAGAGAGGGAGAGATATTTCCTCATACAGCTGTCCAATTTTCCCCCATCATGTCCTGGAGACACAATGGTAGATGTACTAAGCCTTAAAGGAAGATAGAGTGGAGAGAGATATAGTAAAGTACCAACCAATCAGCTCCTGTCAGTTTTCAAACACAGCTTGTAAAGTAACAGTTACAGTAGGAGCTAATTGGTTGGTACTTTATCTCCATCCACTTTATCTCTCTCCAAGGCTTAGCACATCTCACCCTTAGTGAGTGTGAGAGAAAAACAAAACTCAGTGGGGGAGGGGGGCTATTCAGTTCTTCTTCTTCTCCTTTTTCTCCTTCTTCTTGCCAGATTATCCCATTGTGCTTTACATTTAAGAACAAAACATAACTAAGACAGGACTGGGTAATAACGGACAGACAAAGAGGTAAGAGGACAGACAGTGAACCCTAGTGTGTATGTGTGTGAGCATGTGGTAGAGAATATAGAGTGTAAGCTCCACTGGGACAGGGCCTGATGTGAATGGCCAAATATTCATGTAAAGAGTGTATGCTATATAAATAACTGGTAATAATAGCAATTATTTCACCCTCAAGTGTTTCGCTTTTGGATTTCTTTTGATAAATACAGCTAAAGTCATGTTTACTTGGACCTGTTTTTGTTCCTATAGTATTATTAACATCAATGACATTAATTTCCAAGTCAATTTTGACCACCTCACAACATTTGAAATCACGATGGAGGGTCTTAAATGCAGATCATAGTTCCGGACTTGGTGATAAGACCCGAGTTGAGACTCTGTTCTACTCAGAACCCAAAGTGATCTGAGACAGAACTCATTTCAACTCGGAATCCTAAAGTTTGGGTGTGTTCGGTTTTCAGCAAAATTGAACCACTCATCTTAAGTTATTTATTAACATTGCTCAAAGCTTAAAATCTGCACACACTTAAAAAACTGGTAGTAATCAGATATAGTCACACATATTCAACTAATTTTTTGGACCAGTGCAGAAACCAGAATTACCAGGTGTATTACAAACAGTGTAATATCACACTTTACCCGAAAAATACCTAATTTAGAGTTGGATCTATGTCCAATTTTAAATGCAAAATTCCACATTGATTTAATAAGTGTTTGCAGTATAATTATGTGACATTTTAAGGGGGACTATGTTAGGGTTTTATTTCTTGGTTTCCTATTTTTGTTATAATTTTTTTTTAAATCCAGTCATCATCATCATCATTAACTTGATATGTTTAAATCACATCTTGATGCCCTTTAAATCTATATAGATGCAGCTGTCCTCTAATACATTATGTTGAGTTATTTTGTAGAATTTATAGACTTAAAGGCAGTGGTTTAATGAACTGCGGCCTGTAAAGAGTTGTCAGTACCTGAGCTTGATAACGGTAATTAAACAAAAGTAAGATTCATGTAGTAGAAATTATTCATTTATGATTAGGCCACAAATTGTGCTCAACTCTAAATGATGCCCAACATTTACACAGTGACTATTTCTAAGCAAAATGAATACATCATTTAAAAACAAGCAGCATGCTGCCCTCCCTGAATCCTCAATATACAGTCGAAAGATACAGCTTAGGAGAGGAGCCAAGCCAGGAGTTCTGGTTTTCTTCTGTTTTAAGGACAATCCAGCTGCTCAGCACAGTTCCTCCCCCTGTCCCAGAGGCTACTGTTTACTGAAAAACACTGGGTCTCTTCAGCATCTCTTGACCTGGGTAATTAGCAACATTTTATGTGACATCAAAAGATTCAGGGCAATTATATTAAAAAAGTAAGAAAAAAAAAGAAGAAAAAATAACCCAGTATTTTCATTACCCAATATTTTCATATAAACATCAATTGAATAAAACACTCTTGTTCGTCCCTTATTATATATCTAAGAAATATTTTTTTTCTTAATTTATTGTAGTATTACCATTGTAAACTGTTCAAATGGATGTGGCTTTACATACTGCATTGTTACACTAAATGATTTCTGTAATTATTTATTATAGTAAATAACATGCATGAAAACCATCTTTAAATTAGCAGCACTACAGTCATGAGACAAACAGTTTGTTAATATAGTGTCTCTTGTAAACAAAGAAATCTCATTTAGGAAAAATTCACCATACTCCCTAACATTTTAAATTATCTTTTTCAGAAATAGGTCCAAAGAGCATTATTCTGGCTTCTGATTATTGGGATTTTGCTGTTTTGTATTCAGAGTCTGTACTGCTTCTCTTATGAAAGCAGTTAGGCAAATTAATCTGAGCCACAGATTTTCGTAGCTAAAATTATTCATACAATCACTGGGGATGACTTCTTTCTTAAAAGTAATATGTCACGGATTAACAGAAAGCCTGAGTATCATTAAATTACAGGTATTTTGTATTGTTTTGTGGATTACAAAAACTTTTAAATGCATTTATTTATTTTGTATAGAATGTTAGAAGTGTAATGAAGAAACAATATATGTTTTGTAACATATTAACAATGTTCTCTTCCTGTGCAAAAATTTGAATATGGCATTTTATAACCTATAAATGTGCTCCAAAGTATATATATGAATATGTAACAGATGTACGATTACACACTGGGGCAAAAACATTATGGCCAAGTCACCATCAATACTAATGATAACCCGATGAAAACACTTTTTTCCATCTGCTCAGAGAGTGCACACCGGTGACACATCGCAATGTACAGATTCTAACATGACAAACCAAGGATTTGCTAAATATTCCCATCCACAAATGTTCCCTGGTAATATAGTCTGACAATAGCTTCTCTCCATTGTAATTTACTCAGATCAGCACTCCTACTGAATAATGCTCACATTTTATAATCCAGCCACAGCCATTGGAAGACATGCCACTGAATGATGCAACCTGTATAAATGAAATTATTGTTGAACCGTTTACAATTAACTGTTTACACATTATCTTTTTTTCATAATGACAAAGACAAAATATGCAGTCAGGCATTGATTAGAAGGTTTATGATGTATACATTTATGTATACGTTTATTGCTGAAATAAGTGAAACCATTAAATCTGTTTCTCCCTTTTCTTTAAATAAATTTGATCGAATAGAGAAAACCGAAAAGACAGGAATCTACCATACTGCTGACAACCAGAAGAAATCCCTACTAGTATTGCTAAACAATACAAAACATGCAGAACACTGGTAAAACATTACTGTTAGGCACAGCTCATTGAAGCTAACCTTTAAACTTTTTTTACATGGTTTTAACATTTTAAATATCTATATATAAATATGTATTTTTTGAAAAATCTGAGCAAACCATACTGTTAATTGTACTCTTATACTGTTTTATCAGGCCAGACTTTAACAATAAATCCAGGTGGCCACCTAAGTACCAGTGTGTAAATAAATCACTAAGGGAACAGCAGGTGGCTGTTATTGGTGGAAGATCCTCTCCCTGGTTCTAGAGGTCTTACACAACCATGTGTGAACCATAACAATAATTGGTTGCAGACAACTGGCTTCTTCCTGCTGCTGTTGATTACATCAGGGGAAGGGGAGGAGAGGGACTGTTGCCAGGTGATGGATGTGGTATGAGTTAATCACATGTATTTTCAAACTGTGTTAGAGGGGGAGGAAGGCCTTGCCGTGCTGTTCTCAGACACTGCCCATCCAGTATTTGGTTGTTAATTTCCAGAGGAATCCCAGACAGATGCCAACCTCTGCCCAGCCTGCCCCTAGATGCCCCCTCTGAAGCTAGGTTGCACTAGGCAAGTGCCTGCATTGCTTATGCCCAGTGCCGGCCCTATTTTTTCTGTCCCTTTTCCCTATGACAATACATGTGATTCACATAGATGTCACTTATAAAAGCTGGACAATTTCTTGGAGAACATGTTGATGGGTTTGGGGTGTATTTTCATTTGTGATGGTGTTATCAATCACTTACTGTAGTATGGTTATTAGAAAAAGGACGGGGAACTACAGTAAGTGCTAATAACCCTACTATGCATTGAATACTACCAACACTATAATTACTATAAGTTAACTTTTAATTCAGTGCACCATATACAGACTCCTTTTTTTCTTGTACGTTCCAAATAATCATTTATTATTATCATTATTATTATTATTTATTACAAGTTATTTATATAGCACACACATATTCTGCAGTGCTTTACAGTCCCTGCC
This sequence comes from Taudactylus pleione, assembly GCA_031769625.1. Taxonomy (NCBI): domain Eukaryota; kingdom Metazoa; phylum Chordata; class Amphibia; order Anura; family Myobatrachidae; genus Taudactylus; species Taudactylus pleione. Next base: position 4,450,962 of record JAUIMM010000039.1, read on the forward strand.
CCAGTGGAGCTTACACGCTAAATTCCCTGCCTCATGCTCACACACTAACACACTATGAATAATTTTTTTGTTGGGAGCCAATTAACCTACCAGTATATTTTTTTGAGTATGGGAGGAAACCGGAGTACCCAGAGGAAACCCACGCAAGCACAGGGAGAATATACAAACTCCACCCAGTTAGGGCCATGGTGGGGATTGAACCCATGACCTCAGTGCTGTGAGGCAGTAATGCTAATCATTATACCGTCTGTGCTGCCCTGTGCTGACCTACATCTACATACAGCTACAGTATGTTTTAATTAATTTTCTACAAAATATCATGTTCAAGTCTCTAATCATCTAGACCAGTGGTTCTCAAACCTGGTCCTGAGGACCCCACACAATTCACATTTTCCAGGTCACCTAGCAAGTGCACTGGTGTATTCATTACTCTGTGACACATTTTAAAAGATCCACAGGTGGAGCTAATTATTTCACTTGTGATTCTGTGAGGAGACCTGGAAAACGTGCCCTGTTTGGGGTCCTGAGGAACGAGTTCGAGAACCTGTGATCTAGACTGATCGGATGATTAGCAAAGCATGTTCAAGGGCTATATGGGTTCTGACTGGGCTGGGAGTAGACACACCCTCTGAGGAAGTCCTTCAGGATGCAACATGTTTGGGCTTGACTTATGATGTAGATGCTGTGATGTCATCGGTCAAGGAAGTGCTGGTGGATTGGAGAGGATGCCAGGGGTGCCGGCTGATGTGGGATGACTGGAGGTCATATTTCTTTATGCGCTGTTTGTGGTATTTTCATAGATCAAAATTTATATATATATAAGTGATTCTTAATTCTTTTCAGTAAAGAACTGAGTTTTAAATGCACTTCAGGGTACCAGACCCGGCCGATCTTCATGATCCGAGTCCGGCTCAGGTTTTTCCACCCCAAAACAAGGCAAAATGTCATCCTCCCGCTGTCAGATTCTCATGGGAATCTATAAAGGTCCCTGGTCATCGGCACCATTTTCACTCTGGCTGTGGAGAGTGTATTGTAGAGATATGTCACTGTGCTCTGTCCATCCATCAAGGGACTGCTGTATTTTGCAGGGGTGCTCTGCTGTGTCACTCTAGGGGTGCTCTGGGTGCAGTGTCCATCCATCAAGGGGCTGCTGTGTCTTGCAAGGGTGCTCTGCTGTGTCAGTCTGGGAGTGTTCTGGGTGCTGTGTCCATCCATCAAGGGGCTGCTGTGGCTTGCAGGGGTGCTCTGTTGGTCTAGGGGTGCTCTAGGTGCTGTGTCCATCCATCAAAGGGCTGCTGTGTCTTGCAGGGGTGCTCTGTTGGTCATGGGGTGCTCTGTCCATCCATAAGGGGGCTGTTGTGTCCTTCAGGGGTGCTCTGTTGGTCTAGGGGTGCTCTGTCCATGCAAGGGTGCCCAGTGTAAAAATATAAAAGCTAATAATATTAATGATATAATATATTTTCTTTTTTGTGCTGTACCCCAGTGTACTATATATTTTTTTTCTACTGTGATGCTACCAAAGAAAATAGAAAATCTTTTGCAACCATATGTAGCTCTTCCTAGTGGACATGTTCACCTGAAAAACAATTAATGTATGTACATACACCCTGTGACAAGATATCACACAAAAATAATAGGGGGGAATATTCACCAAATGAAAGGCGATGGTGTACAAACTCCAGATAAGGTTGTGGAGTTTAGCTGAATTTCTTAAACAATCCCTCCTGAGTCTGAGCAGTAAATGTCTCTCCCTTCATTTATGCTTGCAATGTTTCCGGTGTAGGTAAAAGACATACACAATCAGGAGAGAAGAGAATATAGTGTAGTCATCCTTTGAATTAAAAAGTGTTTAATAAAGGTTACACTTACAAACGTCCAATTTGATATGGCTAACTCAGCTATCCTGGATTCGAATCGGTTGAGCGCTATGCCTGCTGCTGCTGGGAGTGGATCTTCATCCCAGATGGGAACCAGGAAGACTACTAGCAGTAGTTAAAAAAAACAATTGACTGTTAAACAATGCTTTGTATGAGGGAGCAAGTGTGACAGCAGTCACCCAGTTGCACAGCGGACCACTGACGCCATAACATCTATGCGGTTATTCGATGTGCATCCAATATCCACCATTAGTGCAGTGGGTTTTAGACCATTAATTGAGGTCCTGTATCCCAACTACCAAATCCCATCTAGGTTCCACTTCACTAGAAAAGCAATTACCAGCCTGTACAGGGATGTTAAAAAAATACTTAGTGCCATTGTACCCACTGTCCACTTAACCATAGAAATGTGGACAAGTGGAACAGGGCAAATGCTAAATTACATGACTGTAACAGCCCACTAGGTAGGAGTATTGCCTTCGGCAGCACCAAAAGCAGCATCACCGGTTTCACTAAGGGGCATACCGTTGACAACCTCTTAGAAAAACTTAGGGAAGTCATTGCAAAATGGCTTACCCTGCTTGGACTCTCCTCAGGATTTGTGATTTCTGACAATGCCACCAATATTGTGAGAGCATTACAGCTGGGTGAATTCCAACAAGTCCCATGTCAATGCCACCAATATTGTGAGAGCATTACAGCTGTGTGAATTCCAACATGTTCCATGTTTGTCTCACACCATCAACTTGGTGGTGCAGGTTCATGTAGATGATTGCAGCACCTGCAAAAAAAATTTAATTTGCCCTGTCACCAGCTGAAGCAAAAGATAGTTACAAGGTAGAACTCACCCTGTATATGCTTCTGCAGATGGAGGAACAACAAAAAGCCATCCAAAGCTACACAACAAAGTATGACATAGGAAGAGGAGGGGGAATGTACATTACTCAAGCTCAGTAGAAAATACTTTTCGTGTTGTGCAAAGTGCTGAAACTTTTTGAAGTAGTCACCGTTGAAAGGGAATTCATACACTACCAGCTTGAGTCAGGTAATTCCCCTAATTAAACTGTTGGAAAAGCAGCTTGAGAATCTGAAGAAGAAGCTGAAACAAAGCTATTCCGCTAAGTATGTCAGACTCGTAGATCAAGTTCTTTATTCGCTGCTCCAACATCCAAGGGTTTTAAGGCTCTTCCAATTGGATCAATATATTTTGGTGACCATGCTCAAACCTAGGTTTAAGGCATACATTGTGTCTTTCATTCCAACAGACACAGATGCAAAGATCTTTTGGTAAGCAAATTGTCAGCTCAAGTGGCACATGATGCAGCGATGGCTCCTCTTTCAGTTTCTACAGCAAAAGCAGCTGCCAGGAAAAATATCAACTTTCCCTAAAAAAGACAAACTGCTTATGCAGATGAGTCAACACAACCAAGTTTTGACATCTGGCAGGTCTAAAAGAATTGCCTACAATTAATGAGACCTCTGCTGTGACTCCATCTGATTCGGTCACCATTCAAAGAATGCTTGAGGACTATTTTAATGATAGCATCCAAATAGGCATGTCAGACAGTCCCATTGAAAAAAAGGCAATTTGGAGGCCCTTGCAAAAACTGACTTTGCTTTACTTGAGCTGTACTCAGAAAGAGTTTTCTGCACAGTCCGGAACCTTGTCAGCAATCTGCATAGGAGGCTACTTCCTCAAAATGTGGAAAAGATGATGTTCATCAAAATGAACTACAAATTCCACGAGGAAGACCTTTAATACCAAGTACATCCAAAAATGACAGAGGCACCTAAGGCTGTAATAGTGGATTCCAGCGGGGTAAATTAATATTGTGTGAAGATTATGTATACACTAATGAGGGTGAGGAATCAGATGATGATGGTAACAACATCTTGCCTCTGTAAAGCGAGTTTGTGCATGGAGAGATCATTGCCAGCAATGTCAGCTGCCCATTGGTAGCTTGTTTTGTGGGGGCCCAAACAAACCAATCACTTCAGCCACAATTGGCAGTCACTGTCATTGAAGTGATTGGTTTGTTAAACTGTGCATGTCCCGTTTAATATATACAACATAAGGGTAGGTGGAAGGGCTCAAGTACAATTGCATCTTGCGCCTCTTTTCTTTACATTATGTGCTGCTGGGGCATTGCTGCCTGCCATTTTTAATTTTATAGTTTATTAAACTGCCATCCTATCTGTCACTGCAGTGCCATTCCCTTTCCAAGATGTGCCATGTTGGTAATTGAACTGCCACAGCCGCTGAATTCTTCCACATGCAGTTGCTGAATGCCGAAAATGTCCACAACTTTTTATGGCCACAGACAGCATCCCCTGAATGCCCCTTTCTTTTTTTAAAAGAAACATTCTGAACCACCAAGTTGATAGGGTGGGCAAAACATGGTAGATTTTCAAATTACCCAGTTTTTTTCATTGCTCCCAACCCCAAGTGGAATAACTGGATAATGAAGATGATGGGTGTAATGAGAGAGACCAGAAAAATGAGCAGCAGCACAGAGCATCTTCTTGCCGGGATGTGTGCAATAAAGAGCAAATACGTTTAATACAAAAATTAGTTGGGTATATTGGTCACATTACATACATATTTACATGTTACATACAGTGCGTAAAGCAGGCTGAGGTAACCTGAGGCATGCCACCTATTGTTGACAAATAGCTTCCAGTAGGCCCTGCAAACATCACGGATTCTGGGAGTTCTAGTTCAGCCGGAGAGCTACAGGCTGTTTTCCTCTGATGTAAACAGCAAGTCTTGGTCCCATTATCCCTAACAACCTCCCTGAGCTAAAAGAAAATGTCTGTTTACAGTGTGTACTATTTATCAGCACCTCCACAAGCCAGGCCACTGCATTTCTATTAGATGTGTAAAAAACCTCCTTCAGATCAAAGATGTCCATCAGGAACTTTATCCTACATTGATCTTCCCTGATACATTTTCTTCAAAACATTAAAATAATACATAAATTAAAAACTAATCAATCCTTTCCCTGTCTTCAGTCCATAAACATATTCCAGCTCCCTCGGCCTCTGACCTTGTTCTTGATTAATGAATACATTCTTGGTTTTTAAACTTCCTATGGGATCGCATAGTTTATTAAACTGTCATCCTGTCTACCATGCAGTGCTACTCTGTGCCATGTTGGAAGCTGAACTGCCACATGTTAGTTAGCCCACTGCTGATTCTTAGCTCAGTCAGCTAGCTTGATGCAATCTTTTGGTCTAAACTGGTTGAAATCAATATTGTGAGGTGGTCAAAATTGACTGGAAATGACTGGAAATAAATGTTATTGTGGTTAATAATACTGTAGGAACAAAAACAGGCCCAAATTATTTGGTTTCAGCAGTTTTTTATGATTTTTTAGAAAAATACAGATCCAAAACCAAAACACGCAAGGGTGGTTTTGTAACACCAAGTCCAGTTCCAAAACCTTGAAGGAGATACAGATCCAAAAACAGAAATCAAAACATGGGGGTCAGCGCACATCCCTACTATATACACATACACCATATGTACCTTATACATACAATACACAGAATATAGGAGGAGCATAAAATCACACTACCCCCCCAACAGGTAATAAGCCTCACCACAAGCATGATACAGCCAGAGATGGTGGCAAGGAAACCAGATTTTCTGACTGGACCCCACTGCCGCAATCTTGAATGCAGCCGCCTTCTTGATCATGGCAGAGGCTGCAACCACAGTGCCCCGGGAAGCGTGCGATGGTCAATGTCGCATGTGGGTGAATCTTTTCATTGCCTGGGCTCATACCCAGTGTCGGCAACTACTGGACCCTGCAATGGAGGAGTAGCAACTGCGGGAGGCGGCCACAGCACAGCCTCTTCCCCTGTCATTGCCATCTTTGAGGAGGCAGAAGCTACCCTCCCCACTGAGACACTGTAGCATTCCAGCGCAGCACCACAGTTTGGCTCCAAGAGACGCTGGTCCCTCTGAAAGGGCAGCACATATAGTGCCGTTTGGAGTCAGTACACTCAGACGGGGACCCGTGGTGCACTCTTGGGGTTATAATCAAGAAAGTAAAATAGAAGGAAGAGAAGAAAAAAGGGGAGAAGAAAGGAAAGGCAGTTTAAAGAAGAAAGAGTAGACAGGCCAGAAAATAAATGCAAAAACTTGCCTGCAGTAGCACTCTCCTCACTGGAGAAAAAGCTGAAAAAAGGCAGTTTCCTCTAGGGAAATGACCTAAGTAAAGTACAGCTCCTTCCTTAAAACCACCTCTAATCCAACAGTTTGCTAGCTACCAAAACTTGAATAACCCTCCCTGAGACAGATTGGGAATTAAAGTGGCCCTGGGAAAATTCTGAAAGTGGCCCAATGTGCGCATGCCAGTAAAAGTGGGTGTAGTCTTGTGGCAAGGGGTGTGTACTTGTTTTCATCATGCTGGGAGCATGCCCACCACTCCAGGAGCTGATAGTCATGCCCCCAGCATCTCTCTCCCATGAATAGGCACAGCAAGCATGTGAATGAGTATTTTCATATGAGTTCTCTGCAATGGGAAATCTCTGAATAAATTGATCCTCCCTGGACAGGCAATTTCTTGAGACAATATTCATTAATCATGCAGGAGATCACATGGTCCAGAGCTGCCTGATTCCCTAGAATTAAAGCCAATATCATCAACATGAAACAGAGGTTCAACCAATAATTCATAGTAAAATGGGAGTTTTCCTGATCAAACTATTTTATATTAATAAAATATATTTGCTCATTTTGTACAATTTGTATCAGTACTATGGTTTCTTTAGAATTTGTGTCTTACTGAATATTACTGTCCCCAGCCTTTTATTCTAATCCTACCAGTGGTCCCACTTGTGTGTCTCCAGCACCATCCACCTGTGTCTTTCCAGCACCATCCCTGTGTCTCTCCTGCACCATACCCATGTCTCTCCAGCAAAATGTTCCCTGTGCCCCTAGCGCTATCTCCCCAGGTCCCCAGTATCTCCTCTGTGCCTCCTGCACCCTCTCTGTGCCCCCACTGCCCTATAATATTACACTGTGACCCACAGTTACCTTCCCCTTTATCGCCTTATTATACAGTACCCTGGTATCACCCCATTATATACTTGTACATTGTGTCCCACAGTAACCTGCTCCTGTATCACCCGGAGCTGCTCTGCCCCTATATAACCCACAGTAAGTGCCACCTTGCCCTGTTTCACCTGCAGTAAGTGCCCCCCTGACCCTGTATTGCCTGAAGTAAGTGCCCCCTGCTCCTGTAATACCCACAGTAAGTGCCCCCTGCCCCTATATCATCCACAGTAAGTATCCCCATCCTACATCACCCACAGTAAGTACCCCCTGCACTTGTATCACCAACAATTAGTGTCCCACTGCCCCTATATCAACCACAGTAAGTGCCCCCTGCTCTTATATCACCAACAGTAAGTTCTCCCTGCCCCTGTATCACCTACATTTAGTGCCCCCCTGTCCTAGTACCATCCACAATTAATGCCCCCCAGACCCTGTTTCACCCACAGTTAATGCCCACCAGCCTCTATATCACTTACATTAAGTTCCCCCTGCCCATGTTTCACCAACAGTTAGTGTCCCCCACCCCTGTATCATCCACAATTATTGCCCCCCTGCTATACAACAATTAGTGCCCCCTGTCCCTGTATCACCCAAAGTTAGTGCCCCCCTTCCCCTGTATCACCCTCAATAAGTGCCCCTCCCCCTGCCCCTGTATCACCACTGCTTCAGTATGACTTTATCTTCTCCCACAGAAGCAGATGTCCCATTTGACAGGCCAGTGCTCGGTTGCGGCTGGGGCTGTTCTGAGTGGACAATGGCCTCTTTATGGATGGCTTCTCCAGCACCCCTTCATCCATATCTCTGGCTTCGTCTTCACTGCTGCTTTCTTAGAGGTGCTGACTGTACATGGTGGAGGGTTCTCCTCCTCCTCCACCATGATGCTGTTTCTGGTGACCCGGCTCTGCCCACCACCGGCTTTCTCCTCACTGATGTCGAAGCTGGACTGCTCCATCCTCCTCCCCCATGAAGCCACCAATGCTGCTGCTGCGCTCATAGCCCAGCTCCACCCACCTCCCACATTGTCACCCATGGCCCCGCCTCATGTACTATTTACCAGAGGCACACCTCACACAACTGTGTGACATGTATGTTGTTTTTTTTTACAAAAGTCTGACAGGTGGCCCCGCAGTGCATCGGCCCACTGGGAATATTCCCGCTAAATTATGTGGCCAATCCACCCCTGAACCCTCCACTAACCATGCAGCTGTACCTCCAAACTGTTCTATAGCCGCGGGGTTTAAGGTTTGTCCTGCACACGTGGGTGCCCTCCGATTTCAAGGCCTGATTCAGAGATTTACGCTAACCCAATTGTTAACATACATCTTCGATGGTTTAGGGTCTGTGCATGCGCAGGACCCATTCTGCACCTTTGCAGAATGGGTCATGTGATCTTGCTCACAGACCCCCAAATCCATTTGGGGGCGTAGCTGGCCACCATTCCTGGAAACTGTTGTGTGTTGCCCACTGTTTTCCGGGAGGGATGAGGCCAGGGTCTGCGCCAGTTGCGATGGTTATCCCAGGCTGCGACCTCCTGCTACATTTGCATTTTAGATGGATGGAATTGCATAGCTGCTAGTGTGCGGCTCTGCAATTCCATCCATCTCAGAATGAAGCCCTCAGTCCCTGATTCAAGATAATGTTTTAAATTAAGTGAGGGAGGCAATATAAAGAGGACACACAGATAAAGAGAATTGACATTTCCTATTTCCATTACTTGTACTATATATTTTTGTGCCTAAGCAATCATGTGTAAGGCACAGCTGGCATATGATCATTACTGGTATGTAATTGCAGGTATAATCAATGTGTGTGGGTGACCTGTTAGTAGAATGAACACTGCTGGAATAAATCTTCACCAGCGTTACCAGTTTCTGTGATTGCAATAAGAAAGTGCACGTTTTATTTAACCATTTTTATGCTATTCTGCACTGTTCTGCTTATTCTGTGCTGTAATGTATGTGTAGCAATGAATTGCTGCCTTTGTAGTATAAGGTTATTGTGGGTTGATTTCAGTCATTGATCATATGTGCCTGTCACCCCCCTTAATCAGTCTTATATCATTGGCTGCAACCCCAGGTAGAATGAATAGCTAGTGTATTTTAGTATAAGTGTGTATTTATAGCATAATTCAGAGTTATTCACGAGTAAAATATGAGGTAAAGAGGTGAACACTACACCTTGAAACATTTCTCCAGGAGAACAACACCCTACACTCCTGTGTTTATGATAACCTCCACCTCATGCACCTGCTATGTGTAGTGCCTGGACATTCCCTATTGATCTGTGTGCAAACTATTATTCCTAAAACTGCTTTTTAGCAGATTTTTATATTTTTACTACAACTTCAATACTCTACTGTCATTCATCCCTGTAATATTGCATGTCTTCTCTCACACCACCCCTCTAATTCTAATTTTGTTTCTACTCCTCCTATAAGCCTAATTCTATTTCACCACTTTTAAAAGCTCAGTGTTACCATTCCTAATCTTTACTTCCCCATCTGTAGCTTCTAAACCTCTACTCTCTTGTCTACACCCTCTTCCAGGGATGGACTGGGTATAAAATCAGCCCTGGAGAATGCTCTGTGTGCGCACCGTAGGCAAAAGCAAAAAAGAGCAAGTAACTTTGCACCTTGGTAATACCTTGCTGCACTGCAGGTGGGGCAGATATAAAATGTGCAGATATTTAGCTTTCAGAGGGGCTTGTCCAAAGTGAATCTAAATTGCAGTATAATAATAAAGCTGTCCAGTATTTGTGAAGTAAATGCAGCTAGTATTTGTCCCACATGCAATAAAATAAATGTATTTGCACCTCTTGCTTTGCAACATGGTTTGTTCCAGATACAAAGATATAATTTTTTTTTTGCTTTATGCCCAATTCAGAATCAGACCCATTGTCTCTGACAATTTAAAACCATCTTGCTACCTACAAAAGTGTTCCCCTACAGCAAAGTGGCAGTGGCAAAAATCTCACTCCAACACAGACTTCCTCCACCGCAAATACGCCATCTTTCTACAATTTAGCATTCTCTCTTGCCAAGAAACCTATATCTGATCCCTATTATAGACCCTGTTCATCAACCCTCATCTTTCCTTTGCTTGATTCTCTGCTCCTCCTTCTATCACTGCTCATATCTATATAGCCTGCTTCCAAGTCAATAGATACCATCTATTAAGAATATCCTCTTGCTATAGCTATTCTTAGCAGTTCTTATAGCAGTTCTTTTTCTATTGTGCCTGAAAATGAGACACATTCCACTCTTCCTCTTCCCCTTTAACCTGTCCCTTGATCCTTTCCCTCCCAACTAGACACCCTCCCCTACAATGCTTACCAGCACCTAGCCCAACTCTTCAACCTTTCCCTCTCCATGGGCACTTTCTTTTTTCAAAAATGTACTCATCTCTTCTATCCTCAAGAAATAATCTATTGAACCTACCTCTCTCTACCAAATTATTACATCTTCCCCCCCTAACAAATTATGGACTCATAATGCATGGATGTAGACACGATTAACCTGCCTCAAGAGGATGTTCTCTCCTGCTCCTAGTTATTCTCTCCTGCAGACCTGTTCATTAAATTAACCTATTGTTTACATGGTCTTCTCTTTACATTTGCTCAGATTGTGGAGTTCAGGATATATGCATATAATGGAAAGCATTCTGCTTGGAACAACAAGTCAAATCTTTCTGTAGTTTACTACCCTTAGGGCTTGATTCAGAGATGAACTCAGTGTTGTGTTGATATTGGATGCAGTGAAATGATTTTTTGCCATTGCGCATGCTGCACTGCAGTGATGGTTGCAGAAAGGTAGTCAGCATTTGGGGGAGGTAATGGGGGGTTGTTAGAAAAATGCAGGAGTGTCAGGACCATTTTCTGGGCATGCTGTAGTGAGGCTCTGCAAATTCGTCCACAGTTGGAGAGGCCCCGGCGTCTTATGTGTTTGAAACAGCATAGGATTACACAGAAGTTCGATGCGCGACTGATGTTTCATCTTTTGCATGTACTGTAAGTGGCAGAATTGCAGTCAAAACAAGTTTTATGTCCATCTCTGAATCAGGCCCTCAGTCCAATAGACAGAACAAATGTATTAACGTAATGTTGGAGCAATATTTGATGCCTTATATTTCAGAATATCAGTAATCAGATTCATAGTGACTCTGCTGACTTCCTTTTCTTCATTGTGTCTGGTTCCTATCAGAATGGCAGATAGACATCAAAGATCTGCTTCCCAACTGAAATGTATAACTAAAGTCTGGCTTGCTACCTGAAACATCTGAATAAAACTTTTTTGCTTTTATAAAACTTTCAGTACTTCATGATTTGTTGTTTCTTATGAAATAATTAAGCAAGCTGATTCATTTGGTATCTACAGCTGGGTACATACTACACGATGTGTACCCAGCGCAATATCACTAGCGACAGGACCTTGTGAAGGTGCTGGAATCGGCAAGTGCATACACACTTGCCGATGCCGGCAGCAACTGAATGACGGCAGGGGGCATACTGCATTCAGCAGCATGGACGCCGGTAACAAGATCGCTCTTTGGACCTGCATCCAGGACCGACAAACGATGTGCATACACATTGGACGATATGAACGATTTGTCGTTCCGATGTGTCGGAATTGGCCAAATCATTCATAAAATTGTCTAGTGTGTACCCAACTTAAGATGCTTCTGTTTTTACAGATACCCAACATTGGACATGTTTCCCTGCTAAAACCATTGTTTGGTAATCATTTTACTCTTTGTAATGACTCTACAAAATCATTGTACATGGTCTGAAAATAATAATTTGAAGTCTGTCAATCCCTGCACTTCACAATTTCAAAAAGTTAACTATTCTATCAAGTGGAATATAGGGGAGATAGACCAAAAGAATATTTTTGGCTAAAAGCAATAATGTTAATATTCTGTTTTCAATCAGGTAGTTTCATTCCAAAACTCTTCTGCTACCTATATGTTAGGGGGGAGGGGAGAACGGTCACTCAATATGTGCTTGAGGGCTTGATTGAGAGGTGGACGCATTCAAAACATTTATCAAAAGTGCCAAATGTTCTAAATCTGCGCATGCATTCCGATGGTTACCGCCAGCCAGTGGTGGTTTCTAAAAATATGGGGAACAAAAAGTGTAGATTTCAACCGTATTTTAGAAACTAACCCAAGGCTGCAGGGACTAGTTCTGGTTTAAAATATAGGGGCAAAAAAAATGTGGGGATCCCCCTATATTTAAGACCAGCACCAGACCCAACCGACCGGGGTGTAATGCCACAGCCCGGAGATCCAATCACCGGGGCTCCAGGTCCAAAGCATTAGCACCCCAAATCGGTCAGCGCAAGATGGTGATCTCGGGGGAGTAGGTGACCCCCCCAAAGAAGGGTACCCCCCCTCCCAAGCATCACAGGCTTACGCTGAAGCCCAGTGCTCTCCCCCATATCCCTGGCTTGGTGGGTATGGAGGTAATGGGCGGACCAAATAATGTAGTTCCACTGTAAAACACAATAGTTTTACAAGTGCCAGCATGCCTGCCATTTTGCACTTGTGGAACAACAAGTGCTAGCAGACATGCTGCACCTGTAACTTCACTGTAAAATAAATATTTAAAAAATGACAAAACACACACACCGTGACAGTATAACTTTATTACACACACCTACCCATTCACACATACTTACCTATACCAGATGAATCTGTCCCCTTCTCCAGTAGAATATCTGAAAACATGGCACTGCAAAGAAGAATTCATACACACCTATATCCTGGTGCTGGTCTCCGCAGCATCCCTGGGACTTGGCAAAACAAAAAAATTAGTTTACCCGATCCACGCACTAGCTATCAGTATGTGTGTTGCCACACATACTCATAGCTCCCAAATGCCAGCTGTCGGAACATGCACGGAGCTGGCAGTCCCGAGAGCCAATCAGCGGCCGCGCTGACTGTAGAGTGGCCACTGATTGGCTCCGGCAACTGACAGTTCCCACGTGGGCGAGTCACACCACTGCAGATTTGAATAAGGTGATGCAGAAGAGCATTTAGAAGTTTTTTAGGGCAAAACAACTATGGCCATCAAATTTGGGGTACTTGGAAATGGGGTTCAGCATATTTTAAAGTTTCTAAAGTGAATTAAAAAAATTGTGAAAAACCCACCTGTCGCAAACACCTGCAATCAAAAAAACACTTGGGGCATACTTGGGGACCCCCCCCCCAGAGTCAAGTTCGCTATTTTTTAAGTTTGTACCCCAAATTTGTTTTTTTTCGCCCCCTTTTTCAAAGTCAATTTTTGGGGTGTCCTTAATTTTTTTTTTTTTTACACAGATAACCTTTGGGGGACTGTCTGAAGGCTGCATGGGGGTTCCAGAAATGTTGTACCCCAAAACCCCATTTCTGCACTTTTTAACGCCTGCCATTCATAGGTGATACTTTACCGCCTATTACATTGCATTGAATTAATGCCTAGGCGGAAAGTCTTTCAAATTGAATACGGGGTGTAACTAAAACAGGCGATAATGACGTTATTGGCGGTAAATTACCGCAAATCCAGACTTAACACCTCAAATTAAATATGGCCCTATATCTGAAACTGTAAAAATTTATTCCCATGGAACTGCCATTGTCTAAAGTCATGCACTTATATTTGTGAAATTGCATTTATTTTTCTCAATGTGTATGGCTTAAGAAAAAATAAGGTTTTGTGTTGCTGAACAAAATATTTACGTACATAAGCTGTAAGGAGCTAAAACTGACAATTTAGACCTTCCACTAATATATATATATTAGGTATATGTGCCAACCCTCGTGTTTTGGTTTTGGTTTTGGATCTGTATCTCCTTCAAGGTTTTGATCTGGATTTGGTTTTGCAAAACCACCCTCAAGTTTTTTGGTTTTGGATCTAGATTTTTTTTTTTTTTAAATAGATAAAAAGTTTAAAAACAGCTAAAATCATGTAATTTATGCAATCCAAGACCCGAAATTCGGATTTAAAATCCGAATTCCGAACCGCAAAAAGATCAGAACCGTCAAACGGACTTACCCGGATCTCCTCAGGAGATCACATCTGAGACTCTGATTTACCCGGATTCATGAAATTTGGGTTTATTTGGATTTCTGTAGAACCGAACCACACATCTCTATTATATATATATACATATATATATATATATATATATATATATATATATATATATATTAGGGGTGTGCACTGGCCACTTTTCGTGTTTTGTGTTTTGGTTTTGGATCTGGATCTTTCTTCGTGTTTTGGATCTGGATTGGTTTTGCCAAAACCACCCTTCCGTGTTTTGGGTTCTGGGTTTTGTGTTTTGGATCTGTATTTTTTTTTAAAAAAGCATAAAAACAGCTAAAATCACAGAATTTGTAGGTTTTTCTGCTCCTATGCTATTATTAACCTCAATAACCTTAATTTCCACTCATTTCCAGTCTATTCTGAACACCTCACATCTCAAAATAGTGTTTTTCTGTCCAACACGAGTGGGCGGCACAAACACGTGACCCATCTAGGCGTGAAACTGCAGTGGCAGACAGGATGGCAGTTTGAAAAACTAGGCCCCAAACTGTACATAATGCAAAGAAAAAAAAGAGGTGCAAGATGGAATTGTCCTTGGGCCCTCCCACCCACCCTTATGTTGTATAAACAGGACATGCACACTTTAACAAACCAATCATTTCAGCGCCAGGGTCTGCCACACAACTGTGGCTGAAATGATTGGTTCGTTTGGGCCCCCACAAAACAAGCTGGCAATTAATCTGTCCCTGCACAAACTGGCTCTACGGAGGCAAGATGTCATCCTCATCCTCCTCATCCACCGATTCCTCACCCTCTTCAGTGTGTACATCCTCATCCTCACAGAGTATTAATTCGTCCCCGCTGGAATCCACAACCACAGGTCCCTCTGTACGTTCTGGAGGCTGGTCTCCCTGGAAGAGTTGATAATTCATTTTATGAACATCATCTTCTCCACATTTTGTGGAAGCAACCTCCTATGCCTTTCGCTGACAAGGTTCCCGGCTGCACTAAACACGCTTTCGGAGTACACACTGGAGGGGGGGCAACTCAGGTAAAATAGAGCCAGTTTGTACAGGGACCTCCAAATTGCTTCTTTTTCCTGCCAGTACAGGTACGGACTGTCTGACATGCCTACTTGGATGCTGTCACCGATGTAATCCTTTAACAGACAGACGCACGCTTGTCGCTGCTGCTTTGAGGATGCAAGTGCGGCTACAGCCCACACAATTCACAAAGACAGAAAAAAAAAGAAGAATATTTTTATTGTTTGTGGAGCGCACTTTGAGGGTTACACCACCCTTTAACAGACAGACGCACGCTTGTCGCTGCTGCTTTGAGGATGCAAGTGCGGCTACAGCCCACACAATTCACAAAGACAGAAAAAAGAAGAAGAATATTTTTATTGTTTGTGTAGCACACTTTGAGGGTGTCACCACCCTTTAACAGACAGACGCACGCTTGTCGCTGCTGCTTTGAGGACAGTATCATATGCAGTGACAGTAGACTTGTCATAAATTGTTGGCACGTCCTTCAGTCCGGACCAGATGTCCAAACCAGCCCTTGACTTATGACACAGGCGCACGCTTGGCGCTGCTACTATGTTGATGCATGTGCGGCTACATCGCACACAAGTCACAAACACATTAAAAAAATAGTGTTTTATTTTTTGGAGCACTGTGAGGGTTACACCACCCTTTAACAGACAGACGCACGCTTGTCGCTGCTGCTTTGAGGATGCAAGTGTGGCTACAGCCCACACAATTCACAAAGACAGAAAAAAGAAGAATATTTTTATTGTTTGTGTAGCACACTTTGAGGGTGTCACCACCCTTTAACAGACAGACGCACGCTTGTCGCTGCTGCTTTGAGGATGCAAGTGCGGCTACAGCCCACACAATTCACAAAGACAGAAAAAAAAAGAACAATATTTTTATTGTTTGTGTAGCACGCTTTGAGGGTGTCATCACCCTTTAACAGACAGACGCACGCTTGTCGCTGCTGCTTTAAGGATGCAGGTGCGGCTACACCCCACACATTTCACAAAGACAGAAAAAAAAAGAACAATATTTTTATTGTTTGTGTAGCACACTTTGAGGGTGTCACCACCCTTTAACAGATAGACGCACGCTTGTCGCTGCTGCTTTGAGGATGCAGGTGGAATCTAGACGGGATTTGGAACCGAGGACACACTACCTCCATCAATTGTCTAAATCCCACTGCACTAATGGCGGATACCGGTCGCACGTCTAACACCAACATAGCAGTCAAGGCCACAGTTATATGTTTTGCTTCAGGATGACTGCTGTCGTACTTCATCCTCATCGCTAGGGACTGTTGGAGGGTCAATTGTTTAGTAAAAGTAGTGATGTTCCTACTTCCTCTCTGGGATGATGAACAACTCCCAGCAGCAGCAACAGCACTAGGAGGAAGTGGTTCTTGATCTTTCCCTATTTTATTTTTATCGGAGAAGGTTTGGTCCTCCATTTATGTTATATTGATATATACGTGCGGCTAAAGCGCACACAAACACAGAAAATATTTTTTTATTTTTGCTGGAGAGTAGTGCACTTTGTGGGTTACACCACCCTTTAAGAAATGAGCCAGCCGGCTATTTACTTATGGGACACAGGCGCATGCTTCGCGCTGCTCCTTTGTTGATGCACGTGCAGCCACAGTGCACACAAGTCACAAACACAGAAAATATATATTTTTTTGGTTTGGACTGGAGTGTACTTTGGGGGTTACAGCACCCTTTAACGGTCAAGCCAGCCGGCCCTTTACTTATGACACAGGTGCACGCTTGGCACTACTTTGTTGATGCACGTGCGGCTACTACGCACACAATTCACAAACACAGAAAATATTTTTTTTTTGGTTTGGACTGGAGTGTACTTTGGGGGTTACAGCACCCTTTAACGGTCAAGCCAGCCGGCCCTTTACTTATGACACAGGCGCACGCTTGGCACTACTTTGTTGATGCACATGCGGCTACTGCGCACACAATTCACAAACACAGAAAATATTTTTTTTTTTGGTGTGGACTGGAGTGTACTTTGGGGGTACAGCACCCTTTAACGGTCAAGCCAGCCGGCCCTTTACTTATGACACAGGCGCACGCTTGGCACTACTTTGTTGATGCACGTGCGGCTACTGCGCACACAATTCACAAACACAGAAAATAATTTTTTTTTTGGTTTGGACTGGAGTGTACTTTGGGGGTTACAGCACCCTTTAACGGTCAAGCCAGCCGGCCCTTTACTTATGACACAGGCGCACGCTTGGCACTACTTTGTTGATGCACGTGCAGCTACTGCGCACACAATTCACAAACACAGAAAATATATTATTTTTTTAGCACTTGGGGGAGCACCCCTGATGGACAGAGCACCCCCTGGACAACACTACAGCACCCCTTTAGGACTGGGACACTGCACAGGACTTTGGAGTGGACACAGCCCCTAAGGAGAACTGACTGCACAACACAGTCCAGCCAGCCCCTATGGACTTTGAAGTAGTGGATACAGCCCCTATTAACAACAGCAGCACAGCACAACACAGCCAGCCCCTATGGACTTTGAAGTAGTGGACAACAGCAGCACTACACTACACTACACAGCCCAGCCAGCCCTAACTCCCACCCTCCCTCTTCACTGTCCACAGCTGAGTGAGAAAATGGCGCAGACGCGGGTACCTTATATAGGATCCAAAACCCGCGAGACTCGGAAGGCGGGATGATGACGTTTTGCCTCGATTTCAAATCCGAGACAAGCGGGAAAAGTCGAGCCTGACTCGGATCGGCCTCGGATCGGGGGGGCTCGGGGGGGTTCGGATTTCAGAAATCCGAACCCGCTCACCCCTAATATATATATATATATATATATATATATGTGTGTATACTAATATAATAACAACATTGTGTCTTTCTGTTTGTTCCAAGTTGGCGCAAAAAAAACTGAACATAAATGCACTGCCCATTCAGTACATATATTTTAAGCTTATTTTATTTTCATTTTATACATTTGAAAATCTAAATCTGGGAGATAAAATATTGAAACATCTATAGCACAAAGTTTGCCAGAAAGATATAAATAATATTTCAAATAACTTTTCAAACCAAGTTATATATTATTTGCAATGTTTCATTAAGCTTACTAGTGAGAGATAAACAATAGATATAGCTGTGAATTACAATACAGGTTATGTGACTTGGATTTCAGTGGAAAACTACTATGTGCTAATTATGTTTCTGAATGACAGTGAAGGTGCTTGACGTATGTTCAGGGTTGTGCATTTCTGAGATAAGGAGGTGAGAAAGAAATATCGTAGATGTGATAAGGCACTGCTGACCAGAGCTGTAAAGGAAACGGATCTCTGCAGCATGTAGCGGTGATCCTTCCTCATTAGTATCTGGTGTGCAGCTATTTTATTTATATGGTCATAAGTGTAGCTGATAAGCTGTTGTTGTTCAATTGACCACACTGGCAATGTAATTATTAACCACTTAACTGACAATTTTTTTTTATTACAAACTTGTCATCAAAATTGTTGATTTGTTTAAAAATGCAATTCAGAAAAAATCATATTTTTAAAAATGTATTCAAAATTTTATTGGAAAAAAAATGCCTAGTGGGTGTCTCCTCCCTAGACCCCAATCCCGTATCCATAGGTCGCCATTGTAACATTACCTTCCCCATGTAGCAAAATAAATCCCCCAGTGGTAATAAATCCTCATAGGTCTCCATTGTGGCACTACTCTCTACCCCACCTGTGCAACTTTGCAGCTTGTACCCCTCCCACCCTCAGTACAAATAGATCCCCACTTCCAAGAGGCACTTACCACTGAAGTTCCCCTTCTCATACTTGTGCATTGGAGCAAGTGGTCTAGAATGCAGTTCACATAGTATTTTGGGGTGCAAAATCGGCAGTGATGTTGTTGGTTGCAGACCACTACATCACTGCCAAGGGACCGGAGGAGGTAATCCTTTCTGTACATTTAACAGGCGGGGGACGCAGGAGGTCAACAAGGTCACATATTATTTGACCGTGTCAGTAATAGCCCAGCTGCATGCTGTTGCATATCATGAAACCATGCAACCCCTCTATTGAAATGTAATTTCAGTTTGCTATAAAAAATAATATTTCCATAAAAATATACAGTATTTAATATTAGAAATATAAGTATTCTGGTAGGAAACCACAAAGCTTCAGAAGGCCTGGAATATTAGGTGACCCTTACTGCAGCCATAAGGGTTTATGTGGCATGAAAATTAGATTACCCATATCAAGAGTACAACTTTGTTGACAGTTATTTATATAGTTCAAACAAATTTGGTGGCTTCAGGTAGATACTGTACATTACATTATCTTTTTCTTACCTCTACAACTACAAGGTCTTATGTGACCTGGACTATTGGGTGTCTCTAATTACATCTACTACAAGGCTTCAAGTTGCCTGGACCATTAAGTGACCCAAAATGAAATACTAACAAATGATTGTTGCAAAACACAAGTTGTTAAGAGGTCAAATTTTTCATACCAACAAGTTTAACAGAAAAAGTAAAATTGGGTAGATAATAATATAGTATATGGAATCTATTGTGCACAAACAGCAGATCATAGCATCAACACAAGTTGTAGAATGTAGTTTCTCAACCTTTGGACTAGATACTTATTAATGAAAGAGGAATAGGTTTTAACTATAGTACAAAATAACTACAAATTCATTAGGAAAGAATAAATATATACAAAAATAATCAGAAGTGGTGTTTTTTTTAAACAATAGTGCTCGATCGTAACTGAAGAAAACAAGAATGGAGATGACAGAATGGCAGCAGCAGGAATATATTACATTTAATACAAATAAATTTGACAAATAATATAGCTCAATGAAAACCACTCTTCAATATATATTATAGTAGCTGATGTAACCATATAGGAGATGAGAGAAAAGGCTGAAGGTAGCATTAGTACCTATGGGCACAGGATGCTGTCTAAGAGGAAAAAGATAGGGGCTCACCTTCCCTAGATAGCTATGTCAAAAACAGGAAACCCTCTGGCGCCTCCTTTAGTACCGTATGTAGTGAAAGTTAAATATACACAATGCAATACAATAATACTGTATAGTGGTAGATTTAATAAGATACACAGTAAAGTTACAATGAATGAATGATAAAAAATTTCTAATACCGGTATATCAAAAAAGGACATACACACTCACAACATAAAACAGGAAAACATGAAAGTGCAATAGCTTGATATATCTGTTTGATAAAAAGAATGGGGACAGACACGCTTGTGAGTGATTTACTCTGTCTCCTTTAAGCTGAGTTTAATAGTAAACAAATCCAACATATGGGATAATAGGATTTTAAAAGATCCTCCTCTTCATAGGAGTTTATAGTCTAATGTGAGTCAGTGATCAAATAGATCGTATGAAAAATCTCACTGTTTCAGGATACTGCAGGTCTTAATATGATGGTGCCAAAAGTCCAGTCAGTAGGAGTGGTTTGCCGGCAAACTCAGGGGTACCTAACATACTGCAAATGTCCAAAGGTGCCCCTCCACTGTCATCTACGCGTTTCACCTATTAAATAGGCTTCCTCAGGATGGTGTGTAAGTCCCACTCCTACCTCCTTATATACCTCCTCGGCTTCCAGATTTGTCCTTCCCGCACAGCAGCGCTACTGTTACGGTCTCCAGATATACCTTTTAAGGTAAGCATCAAAAGTCCAGATTGACTGGGAATTTGAGAAGATCAGACATTGGAGCAGAAGTGTCAAGAGGGCCGATCGTGCAACCTGCAGGCTGGTCTTGTGGCTAATGAGCCGAAGGTGCAGTTAATGAGCCAATGGTGACAGCTGGTATGTCGATGAGATGACCAACAGGCCAATGTGGCGGCTGGTGTGTCAATGAGATGGCCAACAGGCCAATGTGGCGGCTAGGGAGCCAATGATAGTGGCCTACAGGCCGATGGTATGGCCAAGGGGCAGATGAAGTGGCTACTGAGCCGATGGTGTTGACTGATGAGCCGATGGAGTGGCCAACAGGCCATTGATTTGATCAAGGACCCGATGGTGCAGCCACTGAGCCGATGGTAATGGCTAGTGAGCCAATGGAGTGGCCAACAGGCCGATGATTCGGTCAAGGGACCGATGGTGCAACCTACTGAGCTGATGGTTATGGCTAGAGAGCCAATGGAGTGGCCCAACAGGCTGATGATTTGGTTAAGGGACCGATGGTGTGGCCACTGAGCCAATGGTGATGGCTAGTGAGCCAATGGAGTGGCCAACAGGCCGATGATTTGGTCAAGGGACCGATGGTGCAGCCACTGAGCCAATGGTGACACAGGGATCTGGAGAAGCTGTACTGGAATGAGGAGGTGCCCAGCACCAGGAGTCAGCAGGAATTAGCTGGTGCTGTGGCTAAGGTGAGCCGATCACAGCACAGGGATCCAGAGATGCTGTACTGGAACGAGGAGGCGCCCAGTGCCAGGAGTCAGCAGGAATTAGCTGGTGCTGTGGCTAAGGAGAGCCAATCACAGCATAGGGATCCAGATAAGCTGTACTGGAATGAGGAGGCACTCAGCGCCAGGAGTCAGCAGGAATTAGCTAGTGCTGTGGCTTAGGAGAGCCAATGGCAGCACAGGGCTCTGGAGAAACTGTACCGGAATGATGAGGCACCTAGCACCCGGAGTCAGCAGAATTCAACCAGGCTGGAGTCAAATGATACATGATGGTGGCAGGACAATAGCGTGTTGAGCAATAGGTAAGTAACGTGCTGACCATGCAGCAGCCGATGGAACAACAAATCCAGTATAGTCGGCAAGGCAGCATGGATCCAAATGAGTTTAAATATCCAGGAGCACAAATCAACCAGCTGGTGCAATCATGACCTTACTTCCTGGGGCATGCCTGATTGTCTGGGCCTGGGAAAATACTGGATTAACCCCATCCGGTCCGGGCACTATTTAAGAGGCCAAAATGCGGTTGGTAACAGTACCCCCCCTTGACGCGGGGTTGAGGAAACCCCAGAACCTGGTTTATCCGGAAAGTCATGGAAGAAAAATCTCCTTAACCTTGGAGCATGTAGCGCTGTTTCCGGAACCCAAGAATGTTCCTCTGGACCATAGCCTTTCCAGTGGACTAAAAACTGAAGATGACCCCTGGGGATCCTAGGGCCTGATTCAGAGCCGCTCGTAAGCGGCCGCTCATTCACTCCGATCGATGTTCGCACAACTGCGCATGCATATGGGTCGTAATACGCATGCGCCAACCAGTCAGTGCGATCGGAAATCAAGCGCTCGCCAAATAGTGAGTGCCTGCTAATTTGAGTGACAGGATGAGGTATTTGTGGGTGGTAACAGGGGAAGGTGCTTGAAAACGGGGAGTGGAGATCTGAACGCAGGCGTACCAAACGGTCAAAACGGGCATTTTAAGGGTGTGCATAATTTACAAAGCAGCGTCATCGGCCACGTCACTTGGTTGTCTCTTAGCCTGAACTGTTCGCATGATTGCCGTAGGAAAAACCTACCACAAGCACTGCAAGCAGTTCAGATGCCTTTCGATGTACTCGATTAATCAAATAAATAGCGGAGATGACGTAGGATGCGAGCGGCCAGGGGGCATCTTTACAAAATAGCGAGCGCATGTTTCATTCGCTTGCTCAGACATAGAGGTGTCAACAGACCGCAAAAAGCGAGCGCTCAATTTAAATAGCCAGCCCCTTTTTCTGAACGAGCGAGCGCAAATAGCGTCCGGCTCTGAATCAGGCCCCTAGAGTCCAAGATCCTTTCCACAATGAACTCCTGCTGACCGTGGACTACTACTGGAGCAGGCCTTCAATTTAAATTTTGCTGAAGAAAAAACTGGTTTGAACAAAGAGCAGTGGAATGTATTATTGATACGGAGAGATTTGGGTAACTAAAGTTTGAAGGCTACCAGATTCACCTGTGAAATAATATGGAATGGACCAATAAACCTGGGGCCCAACTTCTGAGCTGGTTGGCACAGCCTGATATTTTTTGTGGAGAGCCATTTTTTGTGGAGAGCCAAACCAAGTCATTTTTTTTAAATCCACATGGTCTTTGATGTTGTCGGAAATCTTCTTGGAACGAAGAGATACTTTCCGAAGACTCAGATGTACTTCCTTCGAGATATAACAGAGTCTTGAGACAGAAGTAGCGACTGGTGCACAGGAGTCAAACACATTACACCTCAGATGTTGTCCTGTAACACAAAATAAAGGAGAAACCGAGGATGCAGCATGGCATGAGTTATTAAATGCAAATTCAGCAAGTGGTAAATGCGATACGCATTCATTGTGACATTTGGAAATATAACATCATAGATATTGTTCAAGGCATTGATTAACGCACTCAGTTTGGCCATTAGAATGCGGATGGTAACTTGAGGAGAGACTGAGATCAATGCCCAATGCAGCACAGAACGCCCTCCAGAACTGTGCAATGAATTGTGTTCCCCGATCGGAAATGATATCTATTGGTAACCCATGTACCCGAAATATATGTTGAAGAAATAGGCTGGACAGTTCTTTGGCAAAGGGAAGCTTTTGTAACGGAACAAAATGTGCCATCTTACTGAATCGATCAACCACCATCCAGATCACAGAGCATCGGGCAGACATGAGAAGGTCGATGATAAAATCCATGGTGATATGAGTCCACGGTCTCCTAGGTATAGAAAGTGGAAGTAACAAGCCTGAAGGAACCGTACGAGGTGTCTTATTCTGGGTGCAGACCTCACAAGCCAGAATGAACTCCCGCACATCTTGGGTCAAAGATGGCCACCAAACAGAATGAGAGAGCAATTCACATGTCTTATTGATACCTGGGTGGCCAGAAGCTCTACAAGCATGGAAACTCAGTAGCACTGCTCTTCTGAATTTTTCCGGAATAAACAACCGACAAGAAGGCTTTTTCAGAGGGGATTCGGATTTACAGGCTTGAATGAATTCCGCCAAATTTCGAGTAAGAGCACAATAGAAGGAAGAATCTGGTATGATAGTCTCATTAGTACCGAAAGTCTGTTGAATATGTTCTAAACTTCTGGACAGATCGTCGGCCTTGATGTTTTTTGAGCCCGGTCAAAAGGAAATAAGAAAATTTAATCAGGTAAAAAATAATGCCCAACATGCCTGTCGTGAGTTCAACCTCTTGGCAGATTATATAGGACAGGTTTTTGTGGTCTGTCAAGACAAAAAATTTGATGCTTGTCTCCCTCCAGCCAGTGTCTCCAGTCCTCGAAGGACATTTAATGGCTAGCAATTCCCAATTACCAATATCATAGTTGCGTTCAGTAGAAGAAAACTTACGGGAAAAAAAAGCACAAGGGTGTAGTTTATCATCAGAAGGGTCTTTCTGTGACAATATCGCTCCAGCTCCCACTTCTGAAGCATCGACTTCTACGACAAACGGAAGATCCGGATCAGAATGTCGAAGAACTGGGGCCTGAGTAAATGCGATCTTGAGGGTTTCAAAAGATTGGATTGCCTTGACTGACCAATTTAGGGTGTCAACTCCTTTTTTGGTCAGATCTACAATGGGTGCCACAATGCTGGAGAAAGATTTAATAAATCGGCAGGAATAGTTTGAAAAGCCAAGAAGCCGCTGGATGGCTTTAAGTGAAGTTGGTTGAACCCACTTGAGTATAGCCTCGACCTTTTGAAGATCCATTGAGAATCCTTGAGACGAGATGGTATATCCCAAAAATTAAACCTGTAATACGTCAAAGTCACATTTTTCTAATTTGGCATACAGATGATTCTCTCGCAGTTTTTGAAGAACTTGACGTACATGCAGATGATGCTGATCTACTGATCAAGAAAAAATCAGAATGTCATCCAGGTATATGACAACAAAGACCCCCCAAAACTCATGAAGGATGTCGTTAATCAGGTCCTTAAAAACAGCCGAGGCGTTGAATAAACCAAAGGGCATAACTAGATATTCATAATGCCCTGAATGAGTACTGAAGGCTGTTTTCAATTCATCCCCTTTTCTGATGCGAATTAAGTTGTACACCCCATGGAGATCTATTTTGGAGAATATACTAGCTTGACGTAGCTGATCAAATAAGACTGGAATGGGGGGTGGTGGATAAGAATTCTTTACTGTAATGTTATTGAGCCCTCAATCAGTCAATGCAGGGACAAAGAGATCCATCTTTTTTGCCAACACAGAAAAAAAACAGCTCCCACTGGTGACCTGGAAGGCCATATAAATCCTTTAGCCAAGGCATCCTCCATGTATTCCATCATAGCTTTCTCCTCTGGTATCGAAAGGGAATATAACCATCCTTTAGGTAGTTTCGCATCAGGGATGAGGTTGATCACACAGTCATAGGACCTGTGTGGAGGAAGGACATCCGCCAATCTCTTTGAGAAAACATCAGCAAAATCTTGGTATTGAGAAGGAATGGCAGGATGAACTTCCACAGGTGAGGAGAGGACAGAACGTACAGGAATGGTCAAACAATGACCCTGACAGGTCTGACTCCATTTGACAATCTCCCCAGATTGCCAATCAATAGTAGGATTGTGATCCTTAAGCCATGGGAAGTACGACCGGAGCCAAGGGGCAATGTAGAAGGTAGAACAACAAAGTCTCGGAGTGCAAGATCCCAATACAAATGTGGAGAGGGGGAGTTTTAGACTTGACCTAACCTGAAGAGATCAATCCTCCGTCTAGTCCACAGATGGAAATTTTCTGTTCCAGAGGAATAGCTGGAACACCTAGAGTGTGGAAAAAACAGATGTCCATGAAATTTCCAGCTGCTCTGCTATCCAAAAAAACCAAAGTTGTAAAAACAGAATCGGCCAGTTGGATGGTTGCTGGAACTAGATTGGATTTTTTGGAGGAAATGGAAGCTAGGCCTAAGTGTAAATCCTCCCGAACACCTAGGCCCTGTTTTTACTGGTTTGAGTGGGTAGGCTTTAACTAAATGTCCCTTGTCACTGTACAGTACAGTACAGGCCTAAAGACCTTCTGCATCTCTCCTATGGTGATACACGAGAAGCACCGATTTGCATGGGTTCATCTGGATCTGTGGGTGCAATCCACGAAAGGGAGCGAGGTGACTTGGTAGGAAAGTTCTGTTCATGCCTTTGTTCCCATAGTCATCGATCAATTCTAATGACCTGCTGCATTAAATCGTCCAGTGACTCTGAGGGTGAATGTTGGACAAGGATGTCTTTGATGGCATCTGACAGCCCGAGTCGATACTGGCTGCACAATGCCGGATCGTTCCAGCCTGAGTTGGCGGCCCATCGGCAGAATTCCAAGGAATAATCCTCCGCCGCTGTCTGACCCTGTCTGAGGGCACGTAACTTTGACTCCACCAGAGCAGGGTGATTTGGATCATCATATAATAGGCCTAAGGCCATAAAGAAAGCCTCCACAGTCTGTAACGCAGTATGTGATGAGGGTAATCCAAAGGCCCAAGTCTGTGGATCCCCCTGAAGGAGAGAGATAACCAGTCCCACTCATTGCAGCTGAGTACCTGAAGAGACTTGATGAAGTCTAAAGTAGAGTTTGCAGCTTTCCCAAAAATTTTAAAACTGTCAATTATCTCCAGAAAATCAATCAGGTAAATTCATCTTGGGTTCCTGAAGAGGAACTGGATACACTGGTGAATGATTCTCCTCAACCCATAATGAAAGTTCTTGAACCATCTGAGTTAGGACTTGAATCTGTGCAGCAAGCACCTGGGCTGGTTTCTGTTCTTGCTTCATAATGAGCAATGGATATGGCCAATGTCACCTCCAATGTTCTCTTCCAAATTTCTTTTTGGCCGAGTATAATGTTATGGTCTCCAGATATACCTTTTAAGATAACCGTCAAAAGTCCAGATTGACTGGGAATTTGAAAAGATCAGACATTGGAGCAGAAGAGTCAAGAGGGCCGATAGTCCAACCTGCAACCAGGCTGAAGGTGCGGCTAATGAGCCAATGGTGATGGCTGGTGTGTTGATGAGATGGCCAACAGGCCAATGTGGTGACTGGTGTGTCGATGAGATGGCCAACAGGTTGATGTGGTGGCTAGGGAGCCGATGATAGTGGCCTACAGACCAATGGTATGGCCAAGGGGCCGATTAAGCGGCTACTGAGCAGATGGTGATGGCTGATGAGCCGATGGAGTGGCCAACAGGCCGTTGATTTGGTCAAGGACCCAATGGTGCAGCCACTGAGCCGATGGTGATGGCTAGTGAGCCAATGGAGTGGCCAACAGGCTGATGATTTGGTCAAGGGACCGACGGTGCGACCTACTGAGCTGATGGTGATGCTAGTGAGCCGATGGAGTGGCCAACAGGCTGATGATTTGGTCAAGGGACCGATGGTGCGGCCACTGAGCTGATGGTGATGGCTAGTGAGCTGATGGAGTGGCCAACAGGCCAATGATTCGGTCAAGGGACCGATGGTGCAGCCACTAACCGATGGTGATGGCTAGTGAGCTGATGGAGTGGCCAACAGGCCGATGATTTTGTCAAGGGACTGATGGTGCGGCCACTGAGCCGATGGTGATGGCTAGTGAGCTGATGGAGTGGCCAACAGGCTGATGATTTGGTCAAGGGACCGATGGTGTGACCTACTGAGCTGATGGTGATGGCTAGTGACCGAATGGAGTGGCCAACAGGCTGATTATTTGGTCAAGGGACTGATGGTGCAGCCACTGAGCCGATGGTGATGGCTAGTGAGGCAATGGAGTGGCCAACAGGCCGATGATTTGTTCAAGGGATCGATGGTGCGGCCACTGAGCCTGTGGTGACACAGGGATCCGGAGAAGCTGTACTGAAATGAGGAGGCACCCAGCGCCAGGTGTCAGCAGGAATTAGCTGGTGCTGCAGCTAAGGAGAGCTGATGGCAGCACTGGGATCCAGAGAAACTGTACCGGAATGAGCAGGCACCCAGCACCCGGAGTCAGCAGGATTCAGCCCATCTGGAGTCAAAAGATACATGATGGTGGCAGGACGACAGCATGTCCAGCAATAGGTAAGTAACGTGCTGACCATGTAGCAGCAGGCGATGGAACAACAAATTCAGTATAGTCGGCAAGGCAGCATGGATCCAAATGAGTTTAAATATCCAGGAGCACAAATCAACCAGCTGGTGCAATCATGACCTTACTCCCTGGGGCGTGCCCAATTGTCCTGGCCTGGGAAAACACTGGATTAACCCCATCCTGTCCAGGCACTATTTAAGAGACCAAAATGCGGTTGGCAACAGCTACGTTCACTTCCGCCAGGCAGAGAAAGGACTTCACCACTACTTCTGGTGAGGGCAGACCAGGAGGTGTAATGGCCGCACGATCTCCCATCATCTCCCTTTGTTAAGGTCACTTCGGATCAACATCATGTGGACATTTCTGTTTAATTCCGGTGAGGGCATGCCACGAGATGTAATGGCAGCATAGTGCCACAATATCTCTGCCTGTTGAGGTAACTTCCGCTCAGCATAATATGGGCGTCTCCATCTATTATGGGGCACAGAGCGGGCCGTATAGTCCTATATTATTTCCATCTGTCAAAATATATAATCCCTTTGAAAAGGGGGTCACATCGATCCTCCTATACAGGCATTGCTTCCGTAATATCCTTTTGGGGTGCCAGTGTGACATAGGGAATGTGAAAGTCAGTTTATTCCTCCTGCTTCCATTTGGTATAATCTAATATAAATACCAAAGTCCAGTTGTCCCCACAATAAAGAATTAGTTTAATCAATAGTAGGGACATACTAAATTAAGGGACAAAGTGATGTTAACATATAAAATATAAAGTATAACAAATATATAAAAAATTGACATTTCCATATGTGGAGTCTTATATATTGGATTGATTCTATTTTCTTATTTTCATATCTATAAATTTTATATATTTTCTTATATTTTTTATTATTTTTTTATACTTTATATGTTGTATGTCTGTTATATATGTTAACATCACTTTATATTAGATTATACCAAATGGAAGCAGGAGGAATAAACTGACTTTCACATACCCTATGTCACACTGGCACCCCAAAAGGATATTACAGAAGCAATGGACACTGGACTCTGGTATTTATATTAGATTATACCAGATGAAAGCAGGAAGATGGATACTGCACCTTTGCAAAACCTTGCTGCACTGTAGGTGAGGCCAATTTAAAATGTGCAGAGAAATTTAGATTTGAGAAGAACATGCTCAAACTGAAATCTAGCATTTGTAGGTTACATGCAAAATGAGCTAGTATTTAGCCTTCATGAAAAACAAAATGTATTTGTACTAGAGATGTACAGTTCAGTTTTCCTGAAAACCGAATACAGCTGAACTTTGGGGTTCCAAGTTGAATTGAGTTCTGGCTCAGATCACTTTTGGGGTTATGAGTAGTACCGAGTCCTAGCTTGGGTCTGCTGTAATTTCGGAAATCCGATTTAAAAATCGAATCTGGTTTTTGGATTGCATGTAACCAGGTCCAAATTACAAGATTTCAGCTGTTTCTATCAATTTTTAAAAAATCCAGAACCGAATCCAAACCAAAACACTGGAGGGTGGTTTTGCCAAAACCAAATCCATAACATTTGAATGTGATTTTGCCAAAACCAAAACATGGGGGTCTGGGCACATCTCTAATTTTTGCCCTTTGTATTGTGTAATTATATTTCCAGGTGCAAAGTTACAGTACTTGCTTTTTTGCTTTGCTCATAACAGAGAATTAGCCTCAGTGATTGGACCTCAAACACCATGATAAACTGTTTCTACCTTGCATCATTTAGTACACCTGCTCCAGTGTGCCTGGACATTCTCTGTGGACCCTACTATATTTTTGCCTGATTTACCTAGGGTTAGATCTAGCTTGTTTGCCCATTCTTCTGGATATCCCTTGGACATTGATATACTCTGTTTTGTGTAGCAGTTCTCAGCCTGATGGGAAATCGGCCTTCAACCATTCAGCAATACAGTGCCTCTGTGTTAATTTCTCCAGTGCCATTATCTTCAAGTAATACTCCTGTATTAAGTGATACATGTTAGTAAGAGATATGCTAGTTTATTTTCATCTGTTTTTGTTCTGCCATCTGCATCAATATCTACTGTATATTCCTGGCTTTCATTTCTCGACTGCATTATACCTTGTTGCAGAGTATTGTCATTATGTAATGTTTATGTTGTGTTTATTCTACATAACCTGGCTTAAATTATACTACTAGTTCCCTGCTTTTAGATTACCACCAGTCATTGCTGTATTGAATCTACTCATCTAATTAGTCACCTGTATCTGCCTTCACTAAAAAAACGACACTCTGCCTATCAGCTTTATAAGCTGCCTGTCCATCTTTGATAATTGGTAAACTTCATCATTTAACCATGTGTGTGGAGATCATGAAAGTAAAAAGTTGCTCCCTTAAATATATATACATACCCAGTGTGCGATATCTTGAATATGAATTAAAAAAAAACTGAAAATCAATTGTAGTAATAGGTTGATGGTATTCTAAGAGACCAATGTAAAGTACATTTTGTGGAAGGTAGTTTACCTAACTTGCTGAAACTGAAAAGATTTTCCTTGAATCACCTAAATACTCTCGCAAATCTACTGGACGACATAATTCCAATCTGTGTGCCAGATGGCCTACTGTCACAAGTCGTCATAACGTCTTGTTTAACATAAATACTCCAGGCGGCTCTCTCACGCCTGTTGCTAGGAGACGAGGACGCCGGGCTGCTACTCTATGAGGTCCTCCCACCTTACTGCTCCGTTACCTCCTCCCTACACCGATTGGATCTTCTTCAATTTTTACCTTTGCTGGTTCTCTGCTCTGATGCCAGCTATAGCGGTCAGTACGTAGCTTCCGGTTCCTGTGAATAAGTTCATGTTCCTGTATGTTCCAGCTCCTCGTGTCCAGTGTGTATCTCTACTATCTCTGCTGCACTTCAGCATCTGTGTGAACTATATGCTAGTAACACCACAGCAGTTCATGCCGCACTACAGCACCAGTGTGGACTTTCAGCCAGTATTCCACAGCCGTCTCTGCCGTACTTCAGCATCTGTGTGGACTATCCACCAGTTACATCACGGCAGTCACTACAGAACTTCAGTGTCTTTGTGGACTATCGCTAATTAGATCAGCAGCCTCTGCCGCATTTCAGTATCTATTGGACTATCTGCTGCTAATACACCACAGCAGTCCCTGCTGCACTTTAACGTCTGTGTATATTACCTATTATTCATATCAAAGCAGTCTCTGCTGCACTACAGCGTCTGTTTGGACTTTCAATTATTAACATCACAGCATTCTCGCCGCACTCCAGCGTCTGTGTGGATTCTCACATCAGCCCTCAAGGCTGCTACTAGCCAAGTAAGGTATACTTGAGGTACAGCCCTTAAGGCTGCAACCAGCCAAGTTTATATCAGTCCTCAGGGCTGCAACTTGGTCACCTGGCCACACTCCAGTCAAGTACACTCCAGTTCTTAAAGCTTCTTTATTAATTGACTCCTCATCAATCGAATTCTCAAAATTTCTTTATCAATTGACTTTTCCAAGCTTCTTTTTAAATAGACTTCTCAAAGCCTCCTTATCAATAGATTCACACCTCTGTGATCATCCTTCTTTCTGTGAATTCTCCCAGTGATTCATAACACCTACAAAGCAACAATAGGAAACTGTAAATGTGTGTTATACCAGATCTCTCTGGAACTGGCATAACAATGATCACTCCCAACAGTGACACTGTCGAGAAAGGTCAGAGTTCATGCCAGGGACTTTTTAAGAGAGGAGGGAGCATGTGTGCAGCCTCCGTTTGGGCCCCCTCCACTCTGGCAGCAGACTGAGCGCAGTACATTCTAGCTTAATGCCAGAATTTACTGCTTATGTGTGGGTCTCTGGGAAAATGGCACCTGCGCCTTATTCCCGGGGACATCTTTTCTGCACATGCACAAGTCACCGGGAAAATGGCCACCGCCATTTTCCCTGTGATTTCTGCTGCTCTGCAGCACCAGCCCGGTGCAGCAGAGCAGCTCTCTGAAGACCGTGGAAGGTTAGTATAAACTAAATATGGGTGCAGGGTGTGTGGTGTGGGCCCCCTGGACTAAGGGACTCATGGGCACCACACACCCTGCACCCATTATAAAATATGCCCCTGGTTCATGCCAACTGTGAGTAACTGTAATGTAACTGTTACTTATGCTAGGATTACACTGCCAGATAAAATGCCTGTCAGACCGACAGACATTTTATCTGGCAGCCTGACACCCAGCAGATATCGTGGGCATACATTGTGAGAGATCTCAGTGTATTGGCCCCAATATCTGCACTCTGCCCCCAGGGTGGAGATCTTTCCTCATTCCTTCCCTGTTAAGAAACAGGGGAAATGTATGTCAGTCGGCTGTGGCTGGGCATACACTGCCCAATGCATCCGACATTTAACTTACAAAATATCACATCGGACGGGCATGCCTGACCAATCGATATTTTACCCTCGGTCACCCACACACATAGTACAATTATCGGGGTGATCCGCTGATATCAGGCGGATTGGTCCTAGAATTGCAAAGTGTATGCCCAGCATTAATAACAGCATTTTCTGGTAAATCCTTCAGATTTGCATCCAGTCTTTATTAGCACCATTCTACAGAGACATATGAATGATGGAGAGCATCCCAGAGGCATTTTTGAGAAATATTAACCATTTGATCACCTAACACCCTACTTACAGTAGTAAGATAGTGAAGTGACCTGGAAGTGACATCTTCGATCATCTTTTACATCTCTTGCAATATAATAGATTAAGACAGAAGATGAAATGATAGGGTAAGAAATAGAATCAAGTAAATAATTGAAAAAACTAGAGATGAGATAGCAGATGAACCAAATTAATGGACAAAGGAGACAACAAAATAAAATATATGTCCTATGTTCCAGTGAGAGTGATTTACCGGACAGCTAAAGTATCCCACTGTGTCCAAACTTCAGATAATAGATTTATTGGGCCAAATAGGGTGAGCGTTTAGAAAATGTGAGCGTCAGCAAGTAAACTCTCACACTTTTTAAACTAAGCCAATGTAATAGAGTCTGAAAACAGGTAAACTCGAATATTTTTAGACTCAAAAAACACTCACGATTTAAACTCTAATGCAGATGTTTTCCCATTTTGAAGATAAAACCTGACCAATGTGAGAGATTACTGTTAAACTCCTTTCTTCCTCCAAGTTTAGTTTAAGAAATGTTCACCAGGTTAAATGTTGACTGTGATTTATAAGGGGAAAAAATATTTTTCAACAGAATGATGAAGAGTAAAACATATTGTCCACATTTTTGGGAGTGAGATACCAATATCTAAATATTTGTCCATAAGTGCTCCATTCATCATGAACACTATGGCGATCATTTAAACTTGTATGTATTTTCATCCAAAAATGCAGTTATAAAACATTTGCAACAAAAATGTCAGGATTACATGTTTATTTTGAGTTGCACATTGGTTATGAAATGTGTAATTCAAAATCAATATAACAACATCACCTGCTGATAAAAATTATATCACAATGAAATCTAAAGAGTTGGTCTGAACTCTTATCCCTCCCACCTGTGTCAGCGAAGAGAGAAAAGGGAAAATTGAGAGTTGGGGAAAGTGTGTGTGAGGATTGAGTAAAAGAAGGGGGCATTTGAGAGACAGAGAAAAAAACAAAAAAAACAAAAGCCAGACAATGTTGGCATTACAGCTAATGTACACATACATGCATCTGCCTGAACTTTTCAGTGAGGTTTTCCTTATTAGTGGACATCACTGTCCAGTCCATTGTAAGCAAAGATGTAACTCTAGGATGTAATTATGTAAGAGTGGGTGGGTTAAGGTCAATCTACTGTGATGGTATGGCTTTTTTGTGGCCGCAGCCAGTTTGGTTAGAAGTAGCCAATTCCCTTTTGTTAACCCTGTTAAGTGTGTGTTTGTTTTTACATTCACATTTTAATATGTTTAAAGTAAATGATTATTTAAAAGAAAAAAGTGCCTCGCACTAGGCAGAAATCAGCACCAAGCTATGACACATTAGACTTGTCACACTAGACAGGGAAACCTGCAGCCTGGGTTTCCCTGTTTATCAATGAGTATCATTGTACTGTATCTATCAAATTCATGGATTGGGTGCTTATTTTTTAATTAAAAGATAGTCTGTGTTTTTGTTTAGAAAGAGAGTTTTAGGGCACCCACCTCTCTTCAATCAAATCGTGTCCTGCTGCTTTCCTAGGGGTCCTCCAAATCCCTAATTCCAATAAAGGAATAAATGCAAAGTGTAAATGGGAATAGTGCATATAGGTCTAACCAGACCAGAGAGACAGACTATACTGGTTCATATATTTATTAAGAACACAAGTGACAATGCACTAAAATGTTGATCAACATTGGTTAATACAAATACTGCAATAACCTAGGCATGAGATTGTAACATGCACATATAGATTAACAACAAAAAACCAAAATCCAATAAAATGTAGTTCAATACACAAATCTGATCAAATGACCATAGAGTTGCATATATAAAAATAAGTTGTATGAAAACATCAATTGTATACACCAATCTCATATTATATTGTTTGTAAGTCCATGAGACTGAAAAAAAACCCTGTTTAAAGGGTGTACCAGTCCTGCAAGAGTATCAGTTTGTATCTGTATTGATTTACTGTGTGACAGTTTTAAGTAGAAATCTGTGGTAACAATGTTTATAAACTGTTTCCAATTGCTATTGCGCATGATGACATAATCTTAGATGTACAGGGGTATGAGCTGAATTCAAATTAGCCCCCTTGTAGCGAAGGAGGTGAGAGTAAATGTATTAACCCTTCCTTTGCCCACCTAGGATGTCGGGCTGGGGAAATCAATAAATGTGCTGCTCACCTATTCCTTCCTTCTGTCTCCTGCTATGGTCCGGTAATGCTGCTCAGATCAGATAGACTGCAGCCGTCAGTAGCAATTAGGGGAGATGTAATATCCCATATCAGCACTTGGTGTTGCGTCGTGTGCCGGCGCTGGTTTGCACAAAGAAAAATTCTTGAAACTCTAACATATAACATACAGGACTCCACTCCCTAATAATCTTAAATGACCTTAGGCCCCAATTTCATAGATTGTTGTTTTAATCTAATATTACAAGTTGACAACTTCTTCAACTTCAAAATTCTAGATCTTCTTATTCCCGCAGATAAAAACAGTCTGAAATGCTGCTCAAGAATGAAATAAGCCATCTTTCTAAACCTATTGTACGCTAACACCCAGATAGTATTGAAGACTTTGGGGCTGATTCAGTCGTGCATTGATTATCCTGAATCTACAAGTCTCAGAATGGGTCTTGCATAATTGCACACAGCCCCTTCTGTGTCTCTGCTTGATTGACAGGCAGAGGCATTTAAGGGGCGGGGCGGGGCGGGGATGGCCGCTGTTCCCGGATATGGGGTCGTGTCCACCCCGTTTTCCGGGAGTGGCAAGACCAGGGATTGCGTCAACCATCGCAGTTTCTTGGCCTCGCAAGTCAGCCAGCCTGAGTAAGCTGAGGATAACTCAGCTGGTCGGTGGCTGGGCCCCATCCACCATTGCGACCATCGACCACCGATCGTAGTGATGGGATTGCAAATCCAACAGGGGGAGTCATACCAAAAATGGAAGAACCTGCGCTAAATCTAGTGTATACCAAATAATTTAGATGTAATCACATTCCCAAATCACAATGAATATTGAAACAATAATATTAGTGTGGAAATATTCCTTAATCAATATCAGAGATAGCTTCACAATTTTCAAAAAATTGATAAATCAGTATAACATAGATATTTATGTAAAAGATGAATGTATAGGTTTGAGTGACGGTAAAATATTTTCATTTAATATGCATATCTTAACATGCTAATAAAATACACAATAGTGCACAAATATTACAATAAAGCAATCCAAAAAAAGAAAAGAAAAATAATTGGGATGATAAAAATCAATAAAAGTCATAAATGCAAAGATGAAAGTCTCAGTCCCGAGGCCTGATGTAAATAATAAATGGTAATCCTCAAAATGGAGTCCAGAATAATGTCCAGCTAAATGTTTATAGTTACCAACTGGATAGAAGCCTAGGTCCTGATGAGTGTGTGGTGGGCCCACAGAAGGTGAGGAACCTGAAGCACTGTAGGTGGAGGAATAAATGAGCCGGTCCGGAAACCACAAGCTGTAGAGGTAGAGCTGTAGAGGTTGTAAATCGTTGAATAGGCCACATGTGGTGGAGAGCATTTACAAACATTTAGCTGGACATTATTCCGGACTCCATTTTGAGGATTACCATTTATTAATTACATCAGGCCTCGGGACTGAGACTTTCATCTTTGCCATTATGACTTTTATTGATTTTTATCATCCCAATTATTTTTCTTTTCTTTTTTTAGATTGCTTTATTGTAATATTTGTGCACTATTGTGTATTTTATTAGCATGTTAAGATATGCATATTAAATGAAAATATTCAAGCCTATACATTCCTCCTTGAACCAGCAGCTTTCAGACAGCGCCATCTGATATTTGTTCCAGGGGGTGTCATACACCTCCTGCTGTATTTGCATATTAGCAAGGACTGAATTGCAAAGCTTTGCTATTCCGTCTGATGTTGAATCAGCCCCTTTGCCTTTAAC
Source organism: Taudactylus pleione (assembly GCA_031769625.1). Lineage (NCBI taxonomy): Eukaryota > Metazoa > Chordata > Amphibia > Anura > Myobatrachidae > Taudactylus > Taudactylus pleione. The sequence continues at coordinate 4,487,574 of JAUIMM010000039.1, forward strand.
ATCTTTTTTGAGGGATGGCCACCAGATTCTATGTATATTATTCTTGGGTGAGTTCTCACTGTACAGTTATGATCTTAATATAATAAATATAAGGTATATCCCAAACATCAACCAGGCTGTTTGGATTATGGAAACTTCAAATTGTCACCACACTTTAATTGTTTTCAAGATGGAATGAATATTTGAGAATTTCTCATCTATGGCCACAAAAATATAAATATAAACATACAAATACTTAACAAACACGTGATTGGGCAGTCTGGTTATTAAAAGACTGAGCCCCCTCATACTCTCATTGCCTTGACAAAGACCCAAGGGTTGAAAAGCATTAGCAGGAGGGGAGTACTTCCATTAATAACCATCCATTGTGACTTATGGACTTGAACCTGATCCAGTGGTGTGCCGGGGTTTAATCAACTACAATACCTAATATCCCGCAGGCTCCATAGTCTCAGTATAGTAGGAGGCTAATTTTCCTCTAAATTTTATTGCATACAAATTATATTGAATATTTTTGACAGTTCTGTTCACGCCATTTTTGTCAGAGGGCCATTTCATATACTGTATGTTTTATCCTTTTATATTTGATAAATATTAAGGTTTTACTCTATGGCCTTTTTCTGGGTAAATATCACATCCATATGAATCTCAGAGAACATCTCTTCCAAATGATTAAAGCACAGGACATCTCAATCTGAGATAATCTATACATGCCTATTTAAGTGCACTTCCTGTAAATGTAACACCTTAAGGGACTATTAGATGTATTTAAACATATCATACCATATTGCCTTGTCTGTATTTTTTTGTTTTTGTTTACATATTTACATGTGGGCAAAAATGCAACTACGACATTGTAACTACATGTGACTATATGCCCTTGCTATAAAATCTTTATATAAGACTAGCTAGCCTTGACCTACTAAGAACAATGGCCTTATGATGTTCTGATAGGTTCCTTTGTTGAACTTCAGTACCTGTAACTCCACAGAAATATCTCTATTAAGCCCTACCATGATTTAATTGACAGGAACAATGTACATGAGATGATTAGGCTGTTACTGTAAGAAACACTAAAATTTAGCTTTTAGATTCTAATCTATGGGTGACTGTAAAATTAAATGCAGAGAATAAAGCAAAGCAAGCTTACCTTAGGTTCAGCCTTTTAGCAGGTTCAATATACAAAATATTCTTGTGGTCTGTGTAGACTGTAATGTTATACTTGGCACCCTCCAACCTGCATCTCTATCCTTCAAAAGCCCTTTTAATAGCTAACAGCTTTCTGTTTAACACATCATAATTCATTTCTGCAGATAAACTGTACATGAAAAAAGGGATGTAGTCAACATCTTGGCACTCAGGATCCCGCAGGTCATCAGAATACTGTCTCTAGAATCCCGATGTCAGGATTCCCGATGGTATTAGGCTTAGGGTTATAGTTAGGTTTAGGGTTAGTGTTAGGCCCCGCGGGGAGGGTTAGGATTAGGTTGCCACCATTTAACTGGCACAGTCGCATAGGAACGCAGGTAGCTGGGCTTTAGTGATAGTCACATCCCTTGTGACCATGCCATCCAAATCCATCCGCTGGCTCTTAAAAAGGAAATCCATTAAATTCCTTTGGCTCCCTAGCTTCCAGGCAGTGATGTAATAGTCCATGACCACAAACATCACTGCAGAAATCACAGCCCAGCATGCCATACAAATGGCATTCTGGAGTGTATGAGCCACTTCTAAAGCTGTGATGGAGAACTTCAGTTCCCCTCTGATTACTAACGCTGATCTCTTCAAATATTGATCACTGGTCCCTTAGGAAACATGCTTCATTGTGCTTTGCATGTGGGTGCAGGAGAGGGGTAATGCCTCATGGGCTTTAGTGAGAATGCGACTTTTGACACTTGGATATGTGGGGTAGGGGTGTAATGTTAAGGTCCTTTGGCCCTGGCAGATGATATAAAATATTCAATAAAAGAAAGCAGGCCACTGGGAAAGTCTATTGACATTGGGGGATGGGAGGGAATTTTACAATGTGGACCTGGACATGGGTTGTGTGATACACCCACGAGGCATATTCTTTTTCAATAAAATATTTTAATTTGTTTTTAAAAATATTTTTTAGAGCAATTTGGTCAAATAAATTTGTCAGTTAAGTGAAAATAATGTTGAGAGAAATAATCTGATTTATGGTTTTTGGATATAACTATGCTAGTGTCCATACATGAGGAAGATGTGAAATGGAACCAAGTGGTTCTTGAAATAACCTTAATTTTTCCCTAACATTATAACTATCTTTTAATAGTTTACTACATTTGGAAACTTGTCACTGCATCCTAATACCACTTTCAGACCACATTTGCAGGTCTGAACTAGGTCAATGTACATGGTTTCAAGCCATGTCACAGAAACTCAGATCCCTTTCGTACTGCACGTTGGACCCGGGTTATTTCCAGCTCCGCCCCTTTACACTGCACCTGTGTCTACCCTGTATGTCACTCCACTGAGGCGGGCATCTACACCCACAACCAATCAACAGTGTTTAAACTTGATGGTTTCTTTAAAAAATTCTTTGGCATGTCTGGCATCTCCCTTCTTACAAGAAGACAGTATGTCCAAAGAACAAAAACCAATACCAACGGCCTGCTCTACTGAAAATGTACTACTGTAGCTATTGTATTTGTAATTTCTGATCTCTAAACATTCTAAGCAGTGTACCAACAGAAACTGCTATACTCACAACAAATAGCATTATTACATTATTAAACTTCCCAGACACTCTAAATTGTTATTGCATGGATACAATCACAGATACACATTACATCAATACCTGAAAGTTGCTGTTAAAGAGGATTAATGTATTTGCTTCTGCTTAATCAATATATATAAACTATAAAAAGAGTAGAATTGTGCTTTCGCTATAGTGGCGTAATGATATTGTGATGGCACAGGCAGAATATAGATTTTCTATAATAAAATGATTTTGGGAGCGAACATCCTGGCTGTACTTAAGAATGCACATATATTTTATATTTCACAATTTTCTGTAGCTGTTCAGGCTTGCATGACCCCCTGCTGTGTGAGAGAAACATAAAAACTACAGCAGGCTCAGTATATGAAATGCTATATCATTCAAATTCATTGTGTGTTCCATTTTTTGCTATTGTCAGACAATTCAGGTCACTCCAAGATGATGTTGGAAGGAGGTATTTGCAGGGGGAAAAAGAAAACAAAACTGTCTTTGTTGTGTGCTTCTATATGCTCTTCCAGGAAATGTCCATCACCACAATTTACTTCAGCTAGCACATGGAAAAAAATATTGTATTTAATTTAGCATATAACCTATTCTCCACAGCTGGTGGCAGTCCATCATCTCTATCTGACAGCATATGAGATCTAATCCCCTGCTCATCTTTTCAACACCTAAAAGCTTGGCCTTCTAGAAAATATTAGGACTTATAAAGTATTTAGCAATACGTCTTTATAATATGCATTTGCAATGTAAATAGAGGAGCACCTATAGCTAATTGACTTATTTTATACCTCTATTTCTGCAGGAAAGACACAAGCATGATCAAAATCAAAGACACATCTATTGTTCTAGCTATGGCTCCCCCTGGTGGTGGACGGAATGCGGTTACCCCTCGCTTTCTTCGCCATTTCAATATTTTCTCAATAGATGCTTTTAATGATGAAACTATGAAGACTATATTTCAACCAGTCGTTGACTGGCATTTCAACTACGGCTTTGATACATCTTTGAAACGATACTCCAGAGTACGTAAGAGCATATTGTTTGTTTGTTTTTATGTTTGGTTGCTTTCATTTATTTTATGTGGTACAGGTAGGTGTCACAGGGGAGATGTACTAAGCCATGGAGAGAGATAAAGTACCAACCAATCAGCTCGTAACTGTCATGTTACAGGCTGTTTAAAAAATGACAGGAGCTAATTGGTTGGTACTTTACTCTCTCCACTTTGTCTCTCGCCAAGGCTTAGTACATAGAGCCCACAATGAGATGTTATAAGAATCTCACTTTTTCTATGTAGATAAACATGAAATATATTTGTATTTATGGGTGACACAAATTCAAAAATAGTAGCAATTTCATGTTCACAAATGTTTTCTCATGGGCCCTTGAGGTTTGTCTGGTTGGCCAATACTTGTCCAGACTATAAAATTGTGATTATCAATTTAATTTCAGGAAGTCCTAATAAATATTGTGGTACAGTATGTATGGTTTGTTACTGTAGTCATTGTTTAGGTTTCATTTTGGTCTATGCTTTTTATGTTTTAATGTGTAAGAAAATATATTGTAAAGCTAATAACTTTAACAATAGTAAAGTATATTATATTATCTGGAATATTAGAAACAGTTGGCAGGTATTGAAATGTACAAAGCATGTAATTGTTCCCAGCTGCCTTAACATTTGAAATCTATACAGTATTTTTACAAGTTTAAAATATGCAAGCAATATACTTTAATTCAAGGCCTCCATGCATCATTTAAAGCTTTTTGTGTAATCTATATAGCTATATAAAAAATCAGTGGCTTCCCTCCATGAGGTGACACCAGGTGCACGGAGGGTAGTTGTGTGCATGGCAAAGCCGCGTGTCGGCAAAAAGAGGGTGTGGCCTTGCTGGTCCGGCATAGTGGCTTCATGGGTAGGGTGTGGCCTTGAGGCCCCAACTCCCATATAAGTCACTCCGGGGCTACGGGAGATGCTGGCTTCCCTCGGGGACAAGTCTGTTTCAAAGTGCCAGCTCCCTCACTGTGGGGCCTTGGATGTAGATAAAGTTGACGGAAATAAAGTACCAGCCAATCAGCTCCTAACTGCCATGTCACATGCTGTGTTTGAAAAATGACAGTTAGGAACTGGTTGGTTGGTACCTTTTCTCCATCGACTTTATTTCCATCCAAGGCTTAGTAAATAGAGCCCTGCTTCAGGAGCCGAGTGCTGCACGTAATGCTACAATGCAGCACCCGACTCCTGTCACTGAGGAGTCAGCACTTTGGTGTCACCCCTCGGCAGGTGACACCCGGGTGTGGCCCGCACCCTCCTTGTGACGCCATTATATAAACATCTAATGCTTTAGAAATTCTTGTTAATATAAATTAACATAGTAGAAATATGTATTGAGGCAATAAAGTATGATAAGATAACTTTCATAACAAATACTATTTCTATGAGTGGAAGCTGCAAATTTGTGGCTCTACGGACAACAAAACAATTGGGTCTCTGTACTAAGCCTTGGAAAGAGATAAAGTGAATGGAGATAAAGGGGTCTAATCACTAAGCCTTGGAGAGTGATAAAGTACCAACCAATCAGCTCCTAACTGTCATTTTTAAAACACAGCCTGTAAAATGACCAAAAACTGATTGGTTGGTACTTTATCTCTCTCCATTGCTTAGTAAATAGACCCCAAAGTACCAACTAATCAGCTCCTGTCACTTTTCAAACACAGAGGTCTATGTACTAAGCCTTGGAGAGATATAAAGTGGACGGAGATAAAGTACCATCAGCTCCTAACTGTCACATTTCAAACAGCCTGTAAAGTGACAGGAGCTGATTGGTTGGTACTTTATCTCCGTCCACTTTATCTCTTTCCAAGGCTTAGTACATAGACCCCACAGGCTATAAAATGACTGTTAGGGGCTGATTTGTTGGTACTTTATCTCAATCCACTTTATATCTCTCGAAGGCTTAGTACATAGGGGGTCATTCAGACCCACTCGCAAGTGGCAGTACGCTCGCAAGTGGATCGATGTTCCCCACTGCGCATGCGCACGATGGAGGGAGCTCCGTCGTGCACATGCGCGAGACCTGACGAGTGAAGGACTTTCCTTCGCTCGGAGTGTCTCATCAAAGGGGGCGTGCTGTCGATGGTGACTGACAGCACGCCCCCTTTGGTGGGCGTGCCGGGGGCGTGTCTGCCAGACGGAGGCGTTCCCAAGGGAACACCTACCGTCTGAAGCCGGCCCCACTGACATCACTAGTGATGTCAGTGGGAGTGATTTTGCACGCTCGTATATGCTGTGGGTGGTGACCCACAGCTATACGAGCGTCCAGGAGGACGCTCCATATTAATGGAGGTGGGCTCTGAATCAGGGCCATTATCCCCAATGTTACTGGGTGGACAAAGGATTTTTGATTAACGCTGATCAACCAACTACTGTATCTCTCGTACACCAGATTTGTCTATTTTCCATCAAACACCTATCCACAAATGAGTAATTTTGAGTGATGTCCATTATATGTATTATGTATTTTACACAAAATGCCCATTAAGACTTTCTAAGCAAAACTAAATATTGCATTGCTATCTGTAATTAATCTTTTAATCAAGAAAAGCAGTCCAGTGCTGTTTTTTTTAATTTTTTTATTGATTGTGGATGTTGCCACTAGTAAATTAAATTGTTAAGTACACATAATGGAGGAGTAGGCACATAAAATACTTCAAGACAGTTGGAAAATTATAATTCATTATTTTTAAATAATTGAGTTAAGTAAATGATAATAACCTCTACACTGTAATGAATGCATTGCCACATTTTTGCTATCTGAAGAGCTCTCAACAGCAAACGTGTTTTAATCATACTATTTTGGCACTTCTCAACAATGTCCTTGTCTGTCAGTTCCCAGAGGACACTTAGCTCTGACCATGTACAGTACAATGCAAATGTGCAGCCATACATAGAAGTATTATAGTGTAGACACACACTGTACATAAAATCAATATTTGTGTATGTGTATACACATATAATAGAGAGCAATAGAGAGAGATTGCAGGTGATACCGTTACTGTAAAATTACAAGTAAATATATGTGGAAACTGTTGTCAACAATATAGGTATAATTCAGGGTTGCCGACATTCTGGCTGCCCCTTTCGGGAGGGGGCAACCACATCGGCATAGTGGGGGGCGTGGCCGGAATAAGGGTGCAGTGCCGGACAGTTTAGCTGGCATTTGTGGGTGGAGCGGGGAGCGTGGCCACGAGATTGCGTCATTTTGACCCTGCCCCCGCTACACAATGCCAAGCTTATCGGCATTGTGAAGCAGAGGACGGGGCCAAAATGATGCGATTCAGAGCGAATCAAGTCACAGAACCCCCCCCCACTGCAGGGGTTTCTCTTGTTACCGCTGAGGGGGCCGGAAGGGTCGACGGCCACCTTTCTGTGGGGTCGGTAGCGGCACCCGACTTTCGGTAGGCTCCCTTCTGAATCGGGTGGGTAGGCAAGTACTGTATGGTATAACTATGGAGTGCTGACGTAACTTACAATGCTAAAGTTCTGATTTATTATTATAAGCGTGCTCATTAGGAAGATCTGTAGATTATAAAGAAGAGTGCACCCCATACTGTCATTTATAAGAAGAGATGTTTGACCTGTGTAAAGCATTCTGCCTAGTCTTGTCCTTTTATATGATAAAGGAATCCTTCGTGACTATTAATATCCGTCAGCATCACGCCTTATACATAGATCTGCTGTCTGTTTGAGAAAGTTTGAAATTCTTGCTCACACTTTGCTTGATATTTGGGGAAGTTTTGTGTGTGGCCTTGAAATTAAAATTATGGTACAAAATATGGAGGATGATGATGGCGGCAGCGGCATTAATGTGAGTGAGTTAGAGAGATTATGAGAGAACATGGAAAAACGTGTATGAGTAAGAGACAGCATGTGTAAGATACAGCATGTGTTAAGAGACCATGGGAGATATATATTAAACCTTCTAAAAAGGAAAAGTGTAGTTTTTTTTCCCATAGCAACCAATCAGATTGTAGTTATCATTTATCTAGTATATTCTATGCTGCAATGTGATTGGTGGATATGGGGAAATACCTCTACTTAAACTTTTTAGAAGGTTTTGGTAATATCAACCCGAGAAAGTGAGAGAATAGTAATGGAGGAACAATGGTGGAGAGAATACATGGACAGCCAGGAGAGAGAGAGAGAGAGAGAGAGAGAGTTGTAAGAGGGAAAGCATTAAGGACCCTATTCATCAAGATAAAGATTTCCCCTGTGATAATTAAGGATTGAACTCACTGCGACTTCAGTCCTAGTATTGAAAGCATTCATCATGCCTCCTATACTTAATTATCACTTTCGAAAAGCTGCTCCTTTTGCGCATGCAGGAGAGAAAATGGAGGAGTGCAGCCCCCCTCCCCCCTTGCCTGCTCTCCTCCTCGCAGCCCCACCCCGGCCAACCCTTCTCTGCATGTCACCTTACCCCCCACCACCTCTGAGTCTGTGACTTCCACTCAGGCCATGCAGCCCTACCATAAAGGTCCCGTGCCACCGCTACTGTGCCATCTCCCTTGCTCCCGGCTCACAGGAGGAGAGCTCAGGGAGCTGGGAGGCAGCTGCATGAAGGTAAGAGGACATAGATGGGAGGGATCTTTTCCGATCCCACTGCTGTATCAGATGCTGTACACCATCTCAGGATGGCATACAGTATCACTGTCAAGTTCTGCAAAAAATGCTTTTTCAGAACTTGATGAATTACATAATTTCCACATCCCCATACTATGGAAATTATAGGGGGACAATTGTAACCAGGGGATATCAGCAGGGTTCCAGTATGTTTACATGCAAGTTAGAGTTAAATATAATAATATAAATAATATAAATTGCAGGAAAGTGATAAAAAAATGGTTGATTTGCGAGTTAAATAGTGTATATAATTAGGGTTAAGTTAGAGAGCATATTACAGGGGTTAAGTATAAAAGAGTATAGATTTCCAGAGTAGTGCAAAGAAGAAATGCCAGGAGTATTGCAGAGTGCATAGGGAAGCATGCGAAAGAGCTCCTGGAAGCAGGTATGTGCTGATGTAGTCTAGTGTTTAGAGAGAAGGAGAGGGAATTAGGTTCATTATAGACATTGACTGTAAATTTATTAAATGTATTGATATTTTGGCAACATATTGCAGTGATGTTAAATTTATAGACGAAATCAATATATCAGTTGTATTGATTATTTTTTCCTGATCCAAAAAGCAGACATAAAGGGGGATCAATGTACATTTAGGGTTATACTAACATTAGGAGGTTGTCAAAACCACTGATGATCAGTGCTGGTGGCTTTAACTGATAGTTTTGAAGTGACGACATGCTGGTTTAGAATTTTTTTCTGACCAAGTGAAACAGAAAAATTCATATCCTCCTTGACTACAAAAAAATATAAAATAAGGGAGTTCATCACATGCAATACTAAAAATGGCATCTACAGTACTTGATAGAATGTTAATGCAGACTGTTATATATCAGTAGAACATCTAGGATGTTGAAGGAAAGATGGAGGAACATTTCAGAAACATCAAAAAGGTCTATTAAATCACTCCCTGTCCAATCATTTCAAAGTGTCATAATTGTCCCCCGGGATCTATTAGTAAGCTAACTGGCATCAAAAATGTTTTAGCTATTGAAAAGTTTTTATAGTCATTTGAAAAAGAAGCCCTTTTACTATATTGTCCTTAATACTTTTCCCTGAGTCTTAGATTATATCCGGTTTCCCTAAGGTATATGTTTATTTGGATGGGTCTATCCTGTTTTGTATTCCAGAATGAAATGCATAGTTTTGTAAAAATGCTTATAAACTGGAAAGCAGCAAATTACGAAGTTTCTGGTCCCACAAGGCAGGTCACTTCTGGTTCTGCAGGAAGATGTGAGGTGTTCTGCCGGCCAAGGAAAAGGACAGCCACATGGATTAAGACTCACCTGGTACAGAGTGGTAGTGTTCACTCTAGGTGCTGATCAGTGAGGAGGGCATATTTTAATTTTGAAGGGCAAAATTTTAGACATGATATATGGCTACAGCTACTGTAGCTGTAGCCATACATCATGTCTAAATATTGCCCTTCAAAATTAAAGTTTGCCCTCCTCACTGATCAGAACCCTGCACCTAGAGTGAACACTAAAGTGGTGCATTCAACCAAGACCAGAAAGAGGTTTGCACACAAACATGGGTCCCATGCAATTGGAGATTACACAGTAGTTCTACTTCTTCCTGAAGATGAGGCTTGAAACGCATGATGGGTTTAGAGGATTTAAAATGTGCTTTCTGAGAATTATGATGAAATTATTTTGTTGTATATAATCGCATGTATTATATTATGTGAACTTAGTCTTTGGAATGGATTTTTCTTGTTAAGAAAGTTTTTTTTATAAAGGAAGTCATTGCCCCTAGAAAATAGATTCCCATTGGAAGAAGGGAGTATAAATTGTATTACTAATGAACCACCAAGCTACACATTGATAAAGATCATAAGAGCAAAATGTGCTGGGTGTAAGAGAATGGACTACTACTCCTCTAGGTTTGGATAAACTTTGGGGCCTTGGAATGGGAACACCTGTGACAACTTGGGACTCTGTTAGTGGTGGATTTCCACCTTCTCAAGATCACTTTAACTTTTTAATTTGGTATGCAGTCAAATAATGTAACTTTTACCTGTTTTTGTTCCTATAGTACTATTAAATTATAAAAAACATTAATTTCTAGTCATTTCCTGTTAATTTTGACCACCTCACAGCACCTGAAATCATTAGGGAGGGACTTAAATGCATGATATCCAGATTTTAGATCCAAATTTTGAACTTGACAGGAAGACCCAAGTTCAGACTCAGTTCTACTCTAAACCTCAAAGTGATCTGAACTTGGACTCGTTCCAATACGGAACCTCAAAGTCCAGGTGTGTTCGGTTTTCAGCAAAACCAAATCGCTCATCTTTAACTAAGAGTTACCCTTTTCTCTTCTGACAGTTTCAATTGGTAACACATTTCAATGGGTTACTATCTGATACCTGTAATATTGTTTTTGGAGATTCTATCGTGGATTAGCAAATTATTGTTGTATAGATTTCCTTGCTCTACACTTTTAAATTAAAAAATTAACAATGCCTGTGATATGGGATGTTTAAAATGTGGAGATGTGCCTTTAGTAGATTAGCTGAATTGCAAATTACCATTTAAATTACAGCAAAATAGGAGATTTTGTCAAAATCGACATTTCATAAACTTCCCTTCCAAATCTTATGAATGAATTTATTTTACAGTCTGCAGAGTCCCCCAAGTGCCACTACAGGTACATAAAAACAATAAAAATAATAATGGTTTCAGGAGTTAAGTTAACAAAATGGTAATAGTAATGACTAACACAATGAATTAAAATTGAGAAGTGCAAAATGTAATTTAAACAGTTTCAAATGAAAACTTGTGTATTATGAAGAATGATGTACATTTTTCAAAATGAAAGGCCATTTGAAGTCATCTCAGAGTTCTTTGATATTTGTATGGTTTATTAATCCTACTTTTATATATCACATGTGTACCATACGTAAAATAAATACAGCCTCCTTTTTTATATAAACTTAGTTTAAACGGGCACAAGCAATAATTATTATAAGCATTATTGTAATGCAAAGGCAAGGGGGAAACGATGATTTCATTGATTTATAATAATAATAATAATAATAATAATAATAATAATATGACAATAATAATAGTAAAAGATACATGGACTTAATTTCATTTTCATATACAGTATGTCTGCACTATTGAATTGATATACATGTAGTAACACTTTAAGGAGTGCATTACTAATCAGTGAACAGTAAGCTACATGTACAGTAACTTTAGACATTTAGAAATTATGGGTGCAATTAATTTGTCCACGATGTGCCTCTGGACTGGTCTCCTAAGCAATGTACATGTGGTCATTGTGGTATTTATATATATATATATATATATATATATATATATATATGTGTGTGTTAAAATATATTTATTTGAACATCCAATATATACATATAGATTTAGACCTTAGGACCCCTTGTCTTATGTGCATTTATAAAAAATAAGAAATCTAAAATAAACAAATAGGTGAAAAATCTAAAAATAAAATTAGAGTATTTCAAAAATCTATTAAAGAACAAAGCATCTTTAAAAAAATGCTTTTGAGTGATTGCTGTGGTACAAATTCCAATTACTGCCATTATGCTTGTTAAATAAGTTTGCCCATAAAATAGCAGTCTTATTGTGGGCAGCAACAGTATTGTAAGCACCGGCGGTAATCCTTTGAAATAATAAAAAAAATTGTTCTTACCTGTCATCCTTAGGTTCCATTATGTGGAATTGAATACATTTGTGGCCCATTCTTTCACTTTTAGGCAGGAAGAATTGGAAGATGTGGGGAGAGACGGTGTAGCACAAGAGGAAAGTGAGTGGTGGGGGAAAATGGGAGAAGGAGGATGGTGGACTGGTTGGATAGTGGGACAGATGGGATAAAGGACATCTGTAAATGGAGAGCAACAGACATAGAAAAAAATGTAAGAAGGTACACACCAAAGGGGGTGGCTAAGGCACATATGGTGAGATAAGTAGATGTACACAAAAGGGTGGGTAAAGGCACAGAAAAAACATGGGTGGGGGGAGGCACACATAAGGTGGGTATTCAGAGACACACATGGCAGGAAGGGCAGTGGGGCAAAGACACACATGCACAGGGGGCAAAGACACACATGGACAAGGGGAATAGAGGCTCATATGTGCATGGAGAGCTGAGGTACACATGCGCAGGGCAAGCTGACACAAAAGGAAAGAATATCATATAGAGGAAAATGGAGTCTGGATTGGGCTATGATGTAAAGTGGAAACCATGGCAGGAATGTGCGCTGACAATGAGTTAATGAAGTAAGCATGGAAAAAGGAGATTTGGAGAAGAGGGGAAGTGCAAGTGGGGCTAGGGTTGGGGAAAGGTACAAAGTGATGGAGGTGGGACACAGTATCCCCTGGACAGAGAAGGCCCTCTTGAGATGGAGGCCCTGGCAACATGCCTCCTTTCCTCTTCCTTATCTGGCTAATCCAATATCTGCAACTTATTCCTGTATCCCCTGATACAGCTCTGTTTAGCACATATACTGTATGCAAAGCTTGGCTAGTCACACTATAAAAGGAAAGCTTACAGCATGGTGTTCCACCTTTTTTTGTATGCCAACCCTGGCCTGCTATTAACGAGGCAGCATTACCAATAATACAGTATGCCTGCTCCTAGTTGCCATTTCTGCAGGGAAAGTCCATGCCATTTGTCCACTGACTTCAATTAGCCCATTCTGTAGGAACTGCTAAAGGTATCTCTTTTAGGGGTATAGGGACTTTTTACATGTATTTATTTTGCTAATCTTTTTTATTAACTGGCAATCATCATCACAAAGTTGATGGTATTGACTGCCACATCTTATTGCGGTTACATCAAGGTATTATCTAGTATGTGGCTGCATACTTACTGTACATACCGTAGTTTGCGTATGTGCAACCCAAAGTACTGTATAAATCTTAGGCTATAATTCTGAGCATGGACTTTCAGGGAACATATTGGGACTACCATAAATCAGGCCAATAATGCACAATTGATAATGGAAATAAGGTATTAAAAGATACATGCAAACAGAAGCACATATAATGGTAAGCAATAATGCTAGTTATCCAATCTAAAGGTCAGGGTTGCTGTAGTGGAAAGTCCAGGCCTTTCACATGTGCTTATATGAATATTTATATATGTATATATTTTCTCCCACTGAGGATTAGTTTTAAGTCTTTACTTATTTCAATGTAATTTATGTGATATGAGAGTGTGAAAACAGTGTACAGATCAAAATGTAAGTTTTGGCAAATGAATCTGTAGAGCAGTTTTGTTGCTTTCATAACTATTACATTACTGTATATTTTTTATTCCAAAGGAATCTCTGTATATGCATTTCCTACACATATTTTATCATCTTAAGAGTTTTTATCTAAAAATATATGAGCAACTGGATTCAGCACAACAGAGGCTATAATTGTTTGCCAGGAAAAGACTTGACACACTTTGATATATGTTGCTAGACTTCAACACTGCTGAAGCTAATGAAGACTTACAAATGACAGAGGTTAAGTACTGCCCATGTATAACTAGAGAGTGATTGGCTTTAACAAGGCTTGTATTGTTGTTATTGCATAGAATGTAGAAAATAGCGACATAACTGACAAAATCTCTTAAGGAAGTCAATTCATGGATGATGAGCAAAGTATATTTAAGGGGACAGACTCTACCCAGTCTGTAAAAGCTGAATGGTGCAACATGACTGGAGATTAAGTGGAGATATTCAAACTACTGTCTTGTGATATTAGTTTAACAGTAAATAGCTTTTGAAATGTTTTCTTTTAATTATTTTACATTTAAAATACTGTTCTATGATCACTGTTGCAAGAATAGAATGTAAAGTTAACTCTGTTCTCTATGGTTTATTGATTTGAAAAGCTACATTCCTATTGTTTGCAGTATAGTGTAAAGTTACAAATTATCAAGACAAGGGAATGGGGGGCAATGTAATATAACAGCAGCAGCTCTAATGCTGCCCATCCACTAGCAGACATGAAAACGACTGCACGATTATGACATTGTAATCGTGCAGTCGTTTATCAGTCTGTGATGTGCCTACACTGAACAAGCAGTCGTTCAGTGTAGGCACAATCAAATCATCTGCAAACATGCTGAACCTGACGTTATCGTCAGGTTGACCAGCAAAGATGTTTGCACGATGATAGATGTCTAAATGACCAGCGGGAGTACGCATCGCTGGTAGTTTTCGAAATTTTTGCAAATGATTTGCAAATGATTTATGAACAATTGAACGATCGTTATCGTTCAATCGCTCAACTGAATTGACTAGTGGATGGGCACCTTAACAGTAAAAGTTAGAATTTGGCAACAAACTTTTGTCCTCACAAATACAAATGCAGTCTGTTTATATAAAATTAAATTTCTAAAATAATAATAAAAAACAGTTGGCAATACATATTGTTGGGTGCTGTAAATTATCAATTAAAGAACAAAAACATTTCCTTTAAGTTTTATGGAAAGCAATTAAATTGCGTACTACAGTATACTGTAAATATATTAGAGAAGTGCGCAGACCCACGTGTTTTGGTTTTGGCAAAACCACCCTCAAGTGTTTTGGTTTTGGATTCCTTTAAAATTGATAAACAAACAGCTAAAATCATATAATTCGCACTTGTTTACATGCAATCAAAAACCCGAGTTACGGTTTTTAATTTTGAGTTCCGAACTTACAGCTGACCCAAGTTGAGACTCAGTTCTACTCTGAACCCCAAAGGTGGTCCGAGCAGGGACTCAATTCAACTCGGAACACCCCAAAGTTTGTGTGTGTTAGTTTTTCAGCAATACCAAATGGTAATTTTATTGTAATAATATTACAAGGGCTGATTGAAAAGTAATTAGCCTGATTTTTTATTCAAAATCAGATGACTCCACAGGATCTGAACATTTTTCTTTTTCAAAGTAGTGTCATTCACATTCAATACATTTTTTGCAGCGTTTCAACAATGATTCAAAGACGTGCCGTAGTATGTTTTGAGACGTCACTATTAGTGTTGCAGCTGTGGCATATTTCACTTCATCATCTGTTGAGAACTTCTTGCCACGCAGATGTTTTTTCAGGGTTGGGAATGCCCATAAATCATAGTCACTAAGTTCGGGCTATATGGAGGGTGTTCCATTGCTGTCCCATTAATTTCAGTTAGTGTTGCCAATGCAACAGCAGCAACATGTGGTCGGGCATTGTCTTGGAGCAAAAAACACTATTGATTCAAGAAATGTAGTCTTTTCTTCCTCACGCAAATGGGTTTTCAAGACATTTGCATAGTAGTCACCATTAATTGTCTGTCCACGGAGAAACCAGTGCTGTAGGATCATACTGTGTGCATCAAAGAACAGCAAAATCATGACTTTACACACCAAAGGAATCACACAGAGTTTCCTGGGCAGAGGCGAATTTGCGTGTTTCCATACACTGGACTGTTGTTTGGATTCCGGATCATAATGATGAATCCACGATTTGTCACATGTCACAATCAATGTCAGGAAATCGGGTATCCTCTCCAACAATCGAATGGTGTTCTTGCACGATTCAACTCATCGTTGCATATGCTCATCTGCGAGATTTCTAGGTACCCACCTGGCACACTCGCGATGCATTTTCAGTTCTTTTGTCATAATATGCTGAACCAATTCAAATGAGATGCCAAGTGAAGCAGAAAGTTCACTTAAAGTTAACCTTCTGTCATTTTGCAACATCTCTATTGTGGATGGTCTCCCAGAACGCACTTAGTCAGTCACTCGTGTATCACCCTCTTTGAAGTGTTTCCACCCCCCTGAAATACTGAAGCACGGCTAATTGTTTCTTCACCATATGCTTGCCGTAACATTTCATGAGTTTCATTTCCGCTTTTTCCATGTTTAACACAAAATTCAATCACACATCTCTGACGTAATCTCAGACACGTCTTCCTCATCCGCCAGGATGAAATGTACGAAGATCTTCCACTTGCTGTGACCAAACAAAGAAGACTATGACAGTCCAACCGCAGGTTCAGACACATCTATGTTGCAGGTTCAGACACATCTATGTATGAGCTTCACAATAACCAGCATAGTGTTGCCACGTCTACCTATGGGACAGAAAAACAGAGGCAATGTTATCACTTTTCAATCAGCCCTCGTATATATATGTTATATAATTACCAGGAGGATTGGTCCGTACACTCTAATTTGCTTAATGTGCTAAACTGTACAGTAATTTATACTGTATAATCTCACTACTAGAATAAACATGAAATTCTTGGTGCACATACAGTACTGATCAAACTGTGGATGCTCATCTACCATAACAAGATGATATCTTTAAATCGGTCCCTTCACTAACAATTTATACAATCAGAGGCACTGGCTAGTATCAGAACCAGATTTACACACATACAATATATTAACCCGATAGAGGAGCATGTCAGGTAGAGCTGCGCTATGTTGTGCACTGTGCATGTTTTGTTGTAGTGGAGAATGGAACCTTTGCATGCACCCGGTAAAGGGTACGTGGCATCACATGAAATGACATGCCTATGAGCCATTTCCCCCTGTTTTCGTCACTCTGGGGGCATGCCCGCAGTCCCTCTCATCAGTGCACAGAAGCTGCGCGCATGTGAATGAGTCTTTTCTTACATATATGATTTCTTTGCAAAGGGGACCCTCTAATGAGATTGATCCTTCCTGAACAGGCAGTGTCTTGGGTCAGTATACACTATTCATCTAGGAGCTCACATGGTTCGGAAGCTGCCTGTTTGTGTAGGAATAAAGGAAATATCATCACCTGATAAACAGTGATAATACATAGTAACATATGTTTTGGGGCAGGACAAAATGTGAGCTTCCCTGATAAAACTATTTTATATTAATAAAATCTATTTGCTAATTTGGTAAAATTTGTATCAGTAATATGGTTCCTGTAGAATTGGTGTCTTACCCAGGCTTTTCTTCTAATCCTATCAGTGATTCTACCTGTGTGTCTTCTAGAAATGTGCAGTTCAGTTTTCCTGATATACAAACACACCCCAACACCATCTCCTGACACAGAACAGTATAAACTGTAGAAGAGCTCACAATCTAGGCTGGGCTGAATGGGGGTGGCACTGTTATTGGGCTGGCAGGGGGGTTCTAGGTGGGGGGCACAGGCAGTGGGCTTGTTAGGGAGGGTCTGAAATGGTGGGGGACACTGGGCTGGCAAAGGGGGAGACACTGGCATGGGGAGGTCAGTGAGGTCAGGGTGGCCACTGTGCTGGGGAGAGAGGAGATGCACTGAGTTTGGGGAATAGGAGCACTACCTGGTGTTGCTGCTGCAGTAGACAGCAAGCTTCCTTTGAAACCCCACAGAGTCCATATCTCTGCTCCGGCTGCTGCTGGGATATGACAGGCATGATTGTGTCCTGTCCGTGGATGTATTGTAATCCCATTCCTTCAGGAAAGACTCAGGTCTGAGGTCGGCCTGAGTCAGAGTTAATCTAGCACCCTATGAACTTTATAGCACCTGGAGCTCGCGCTATGCCTGAACTGCCCTCCCTATACCCCTGCAACCAATCAGATTATACTTATTGTTTATTTAGTACTTTCTAGAAAATGTTAGCTAGATTCTGATTGGTTGCTATGAGCAACATCTCCACTTTTGTAAACCTGCACTTTAGTAAATTTACCCCTCAGTGTCCCTGATCTACAAGTTATTTTGTTAGTAGAAACAATGCTGCTCTGAGCAAAACAAAAGAGAAACCTCTGAAATTGTAGTTTTCTTCTAAAAAGTTCATATTAATTGTGATAATACTGCAACATGATGGGATTTACATAGTGTAATATATCTATCTAAAATGTGGATTAAATTAATTGTAGTTTGAAAGTGTTTTCAAATCTTTGACATTCTGAAATGTCAGTACGTGGATCTTTATAGAAATATAATGTATAAAATGGAATAAATTCATCAGTCGTATTGTTAATTAATAATTATATATTTCAGTGGCTGTAATAAATAATACGTAACTATATTTTTATATAATTGGAAAGCTTTTCTTCTATTGAGTGTAGACCAGATTGTCAAGCTGTGATGACAGCCAGGACAGGAGTGACTTAGGACAGACAGTAGTGCTGGCGGCATTATTGGGCCTCAGGCATGCCTGCCAGTGCTTGGCCCAGAACATTAAATATATATTAATGTTTAAGACTTTATTGTGAAATGTAAGAACTTGTCCTGTAATGGCCTAGCTGCAAATCTGACTTTGCACAGCATGACACTGACAGTTAAAGGTTAACTTAGAGTACCCTCTTCAGACGTTGGAGAACCCTCTTCAGACGTGCAGTTAGGGGATGAAGGTAGGTTTCTAGCCCAAATCACTGATTAATTGCAGCTTAATTTCATTTACTTTTGCATCTTTGAGGCTAATATTGTATGGCTGAAGTACATTCTTTTCTGCTGTGTCAGTGAACACTGAGCTGCTTTTGCAGGTTGTGACACTTCAGTGTCGGTAACACTCTAATACATCAATCAAACATGACCAGAATGGAAGTGTGTTCACACATCCTCACTTCCTTTATGAAGCAAGAGATAAGTAGCTGTCAGGAGGGAGACTTGAGTGGGATCAATGTATGAGGATGGTAATGATGTATGAGAGGAAACAATTGGATGGTGATGACACATGAAAGGACCAGGGAGCAATGACGCATGCGAACATCAATGAAGGATAGCAATGAGAGACTTAAGAAAGGACAATGAAGGTGGAAATTAAAGGTATGAGGTAGCAATGAATTGAGGACAAAGAGAGACATGAGAGGGAACTGTCACTTTCTGTGTTATGTTCAGCAATGTCCTAATACTCCATTAAGGTCTAGGCAAATTACTTCATGAAGCTGGCCAGATGCAGGAACTTGGCTATTCAGTGCTATTACTTGTGGCTGCAGAGAGAAAGACAGTTCCCAAATGGATGGTCTCCAATGTTACCTCTGATGAAAATGCCCTGTAGGCAGAGAAATGCATCACAATTGTGATTACATGAGTGGAATTGTGATCATAGCTATCCAAGATTGATTTAGCAGCCTGTTTTTCCGACTTTAGCCATCAAAAAGGAGAGCAATGTCATGTTCCAGAAAGGGAGAGAGGGACCATGAGACAACCCAGTTTACATCACTCCAGACAACTAATACACCCAATACCATGCGTTTAGCTCTATTGTGAAATACTTCTAGTAATTTATAAATACAGTTTTGGAGTATCTGCCAATATCTACCAATACTTACAGGTTTACATCTAACTGACGTAGGACAAACTGCTTGGCACTGCGCTAATCTGACATTACTGATTATGTTAGGCCTAACAGTCTGACAGTATGTTTAGAAGCTGTGAGAGTGTTGGTGAGTTACATATCAGTTTTTTTTTATATAGATTAAAGATTAGTTTTACTGGTGATTGTCTATAGTTATAGTTTTAATAAATGTAATCAGTTTTTTAAATGTAGCTGCCTTGTCAGTGCTTATTTACATTTTCTTCCATGTTCGGTGTCCACCTTTATGGTGAGAGCTGCTTATTTCATGAAGCTGGCCAGATGCTATGGGTTTCAAGTGTTTGGTGCCATTGTTCAGGACTGCAGAGAGGGAGGCAAGTCCCCGCATGGAAGGTCTCCAATTCGTGCATGCACAGTAAGTTGTCAGCCTGACAACTTGTGTCCACACCGCCTTTTATTCAGTAAATAGTATTATAAAGTCATCGCTAATTAAAACTACAAGAGGATTGTTAATGTCATAGAGGGGCTATTAACAAGGCAAATACAACTAATTTAAAGCCATTTAGTAGCGAATCTTTAACTAATCACTCAGACATGCAGTTTCCAGTTTACCTTAGAGATACTATTGCTTTTCTGCCCTGAGACTTCTATATCACTATGCAAGCTATAGCAGTGATCAGAAATGCAGTACATATAACTTCCTTCCAGCCACCTACATACAAATTCAGCTATACATTTATACAGTATGAAAGGACAACTTTACTTCTATCAGGAAAGAGTGCATGCAGGTGCAGAGCATACTTAATCTCGTGGCTCTGTAGGGAGAGGCTAAAATGTCACAAATCATATAATTGGCCTAACAACGTAAAAAGCCCGGCCCCACAACCAAAGTGGTCATTTGCATCTCCTTTCCGGGCTTCTCCAAGAGAGGAGAATTAAAAAGTAGGCGAGTATGATGCAGAGTTTCATTTTAGATAACATATAGGGTTAAAGGTAATAGTCTGCGGACTGCAGTCCCATGCAAGACTGCCCAATGCTTTAAAGTAGCAGTCATTTAAAAGACAAAACCAGTTCTATTTTGCCTTCTAAATAACTGCTACTTTAATGCTTCTCATAAACTGTATATTACCACAAATGCGTCTCGAAAACTGTTCTGGGAGTTTGCTGTGATAATATGCAAATGCTAGTATCAGCCCTCCCCTGGTGTAGTGCCTGCGTCTTAGGGCCTGATTCAGACCCACTCGCGAGTGGCTGTCCGCTCGCAAGTGGGTCGATGGTGTGCACTGCACATGCGCACGACGGAGGGAGCTCTGTCGTGCGCATGCGCGAGACGCGACGAGCGAAGGACTTTCCTTCGCTCGTTGTGTCTGATCAAAGGGGGTGTGCTGTCGATGTTGACTGACAGCACGCCCCCTTTGGTGGGCGTGCCGGGGGCGTGCCTCCCAGATGGAGGCGTTCCCAAGGGAACGCCTACCGTCAGAAGCCGGCCCCACTGACATCACTAGTGATGTCAGTGGGAGTGATTTTGGCTCTGATAGAGCCAAAATCACTCCGGGCCTTGCGGTTGAGAAACTCAACCGCAGGCTTCGGCTCGCAGTGGCGATGGTCGCGATGGTCAAGACCATCGCGACCATCAACCTGCACGCTCGTATATGCTGTGGGTGGTGACCCACAGCTATATGAGCGTCTAAGAGGACGCTCCATAATTATGGAGGTGGGCCCTGATTCAGAGCGAGCGCTCTGGTCACAGCGTCCGGCTCTGAATCAGGGCCTTAATGTGCAAGGACGTAGACATCCACTTTCAGTGTCTCTGCATGCTGTAATACCAGTGGTGAGTTTTAAGATGCTGATTGGCTAAAAGACAGACCATTCACAGCTAATCAATGGCCTGTTTCCATGATAGCGGCCGTTGATTGTCTCACAGCCATACAAGTGAAGGAACACACGTGGGTTCCATCACTTTTGGGAGAAAAGCTATTTGTATACACATATCATTATTTTAATATTTCCTTTAGGGGGGGACTATAGTTGCCAGTGGGCCCATAATGCCTAGACTTGTTTGCACTTGTGGTTCTCCAAGTGCCAGCAAGTGGGGCAGGCTTCCTGGGACCTGAAGTCCTACTGTAAAGGACAATATTAGTTTAAATCTAATTTTTACACCCATCAACCCAGCACCCACCGCCTAGAGGGGCGGGGAATAGCCCTGGGCTTCACCCCATGCCTGGAGTATACTCAGGAGGGGAGACCCTTTTATTGGGGGGTCCCACTTCCTGAGGAATCCCCGCCTTAGGCTGACTAGATGGGGCAGTTAATGCTTTGGCTGGGGTGACCCCGTCAAGTGGGCCGCATGGCTATGGCACTACCTGCCTGCTAGTTGAGCCTAGCGCTGGATTTTAAAATACGGGGGACCCCTACACAAATTTATCCCCATATTTTTAGGATCAGGGCTGGCTCAAAGAGCCTGTTGCTGATATGCTTTTGGGGGGCACCCCACATATTTTTTTTTTTAAGTTTTAGCCATTTAATGCCTGTTTCACACTCA
Organism: Taudactylus pleione; assembly: GCA_031769625.1. Classification (NCBI taxonomy): domain Eukaryota; kingdom Metazoa; phylum Chordata; class Amphibia; order Anura; family Myobatrachidae; genus Taudactylus; species Taudactylus pleione. The sequence continues at coordinate 4,509,752 of JAUIMM010000039.1, forward strand.
GAAGCATGCACAGTTTCACACTGATGTGTGCATGCTTCTGCTAAACACGCTGCTCATGAGGTAGTCTATTTCAAACTACTATTTTGTGCAAAATTTGCTCTATTTACGATCATGACATGATTCTTGGTAAATGCCAGTCTTGTATTCCTGTCTATGGAAAATACTTGCAAGTTTGTCACCAGTGTTTGCCTTTAGTAAATCTCTGTGTTTGAAAAATAGGGCAAACACGCCCAGGGATGTCGAGAGGAAGGCAGGTACTAATTACCAGGGCCTGGTGGGGAGCCCGGCAACGGTGTCGTCCCCCCCTCTTAAATCACATCAGACCAGCGCACACTGCAATGTGCTGAGCAGCAGCAGCAACAGTCTCCTATGCCTGTGGGGGGGAGCGATCATGTTGATCATGCCTCCTGGCTTTGTGCTGAGCTGAGGGGCGCACAGCGCCCCCGCTTGCGCCGCTACGCTGCACTGCAAAAGTCTTTTTTTAAATTTTACAGTAAGTGGGTGTAGCCATGCCTCCTGCAATATCGCCAAGCCTGGGTGGCATCTTCACCAAACATGTATCTTAATAAATTTGCTCCTTATTTTCAATGCCTTGACAACCTAATCTTGTATTGGTGGTAAATAAAATATTATCACCCATTGCAATTAATTGCGACTCTTCTGGACTAGTGCATTTGTAAAATGAATGCATTAATGTCATAGAGGGGGAAATACTGAGGCAAATACATTCATAATAATTTAATATCTAATTTAAATAATCATTCCCAAGCACAGTTTCCAGCAAAACATGTTCAATAAATTGTATCCAATAATATTAAATATGAAATATTAGTCCAAAAGTAAATGTACAGAGAGAACCACAATTTCCTGCTGCATTTTACCATAAAGCCAGGTGTTAATGTCACACAATTGAGTATGATAAAGAATCAAAAAGAAGGGAAGAAGTGGCAGACCGGACAGCTTTATCCTTGGCCCGATCTGAACTCAATAAATTATTGAATGAAGAGGTGAAAAGAGATTTTAGTTTATGTAAAAATCATTTTTTCATTGGGACAATAAACTTACTGGCAAGGGCCTTGCGGGCTCAGCCAGCGGTATCTTTTAGGATGAGACTGGTAGAGATTGTAGATTGATCCCCGATATTGCCTCAGCATTTCATTCTTACTATTCGAAGCTGTATGGCCTTTCGTCCTTGGGCTCTCCCTCAGAGGTTGCTGCTTTTCAGGAGACTGTATCTAATTATCTCTGAAAGGTTAGTTTCCCCTCTCTCTCTGACGAGGACAGGTAGTGGTTGCACAGCCCATTCACGTTGAAGGAATTGGAAAAAGCTCTAAAAAACACCCCTACTGGTAAGAGCCCGGGTCCTGATGGTTATACGGTTTCATATTACAAAATGTTTGAAACCACTCTTTTACCCAAGATGTTATTGGCTTTTAACTCTGTATCTGTTAAGATAGGTTTTTCATCCCAGTCCCTTGAATCCCATGTTGTGGTTATCAATAAGGATGGTAAGAACCCAGTCTTGTGCTCCAGCTATAGGCCTATCTCCTTACTGAACACAGATATTAAACTATTTGCCAAGCTTATTGCAAACAGACTTAAAATTCTTCTTCCTGTATTAGTTCATTCAGACCAGGTTGGTTTTTCCCGGGCCAGGTGGCACGAGACAACACCACCAAGGTGATTGACCTGATGCATCTTGCTGTTTTATCCCCAGCTCTTCTGTTATCCACTGATGCAGAGAACGCCTTTGACAGAATAAATTGGCTGTTCATGAGGAGTTTGTTGGCACACATGGGGTTGGGTCCTGCCTTCTTGCATAGAATACTGGCTTTATATTCCACACCTACGACACGTATTAAGATAAACGGTGCCCTTTCCGACCCAGTGCGGATTTTTAATGGCACTAGACAGGGATGTCTCCTATCCCTCATTAATTTTGTATTGTGTATGGAGGCATTGTTTGCCGATGACCTTCTGGCTGTCCTTACCAATCCCTCTATTTCTGTAGCTAATTTAGTTTTGAGTTCTTGGACTTTGGTGCTGTCTCAAAATAAACTGCTCTAAATATACAGCAGTTAACCTTACACACACATCCCCATACACAGTGGAGGAAGGTTTACATGCCTCTTTCCCCTTCTCCTGGCATCCCTCAAAACTTAAATATTTGGAGATTTGGTTGAACTATGACCTATCCAGGTTGTATTCAGATAACTTTCTACCTCTTTTGACAAAGATCAGAAGTGAACTTCAGGACTGGCGTCAGGGTACTTTCTCATGGATGGGTAATCAAAATGAATATACTTCCTGAAATACTTTATCTGCTCCAGACCCTCCCAATTTATGTCCTCAAGAGCTGGTTTCTGAACATTCACCGCTTGGTGAGATACTTTGTGTGGGGTGGCAGACGGCCTCACTTAAGACATGATGTTCTCTTCAGATGTAGACACTTGGGGGGGGGTTCAATTGCCCTATTTCTTTACTTACTATGAGTCAGTGGCCTTCAGTAGAGTCCTCGAAAGGATCTGACCAGATTCTGACAGACAGTGGGTGAGGCTTGAGAGACACAGTCTACCAGCATGCCTTGGACTGACAGCATGGTTACAGACCCTTCCCTTTGTTACCTACCCCACTGTAGGCCCAACTCTTACTCTGTGGAAATTACTAAGGAAAAGACCATGTGTTTCCTCCACAATCTCTCCTATGACCCCACTTTTTCATAATCTGGAATTCCTCCCAGGGGTGATTTTCTCCACCTATCGACTTTGGATACAGGTTGGGGTGATGTGTTGGTCAGCTGGTGTCCTCATATGGTGTGCTTTCTTTTAGCCAAGTACAGGAGATTTGGGATCTACCGGCCTCTGAGATTTTGAGATATCTCCCTATTCAACATTTTTTGTCTAGTAAATCGATCAGAGAGGCTGCCCATAGACTCACGACTCCTTTTGAATCGATGTGTCAGTATGAATCCCGTCCCCAAAATGTTCTCTCTTCTGGATATAAATTACTTATTGAAGACACATTTTCCACATTGCCACATTTCACAGCTGATTGGGAAAGGGATCTGGGTATACAATTAGACACTAAAGATTGGGACAAGATCTTTCAGACCACTATGTCCTGCTCGGTTAGCTATTCAGTAGTGGAGACTCAATTTAAAGTGTTGGCCCGCTGATACAGATGCCCCCCAGTTCTTGCTGAAATGTACCTTGGTACTTCCGCTTTGTTTTGGAGATGTTAGCTGTTAGCTCCCTTCTCCATATATGGTGGGAATCTTTATCTAAAGAGATTTTAGGCCAGGACGTTAGCTCAGAACCTGATTTTTGGCTCCTTATTAAGATAGAGGGCCCTGTGTCTTTGTATAAAAAATCGATTATGAAGCAACTCAACAGTGCTGCCAAGGCTGTAATTCCAGTCCACTGGAGATCTCTGAACCCACCAACCATAGCAGAGTGGTTCTCCAGATTTGGTTTCTATATGTCAAAGGACAATCTTATGATGTCTGACACTACTAGATATAGAGAGTTCAGTGATATATAGGGACCTTGGTTTCTGTTTAAAAATTTTCCCTCCTATTCGGGGCATATTAGTGGAACTTGTTGACTCACCTCATATTTTAATAAAAACATTTTTAGGATATTATCTCAGGTGGTTCCCCTCTCACCCCCCCCTCCACTCTTTCTCCCTTCTCACTCTCAGTTTATGTTCTGTTACAGGCTTTGTAGTATATATATTTTATTTTTTTTATCTGTGATTTATTTTATGTTGTACGATAATTTAATTTTGTGAAATACTGTGGATGTGTTGTATTTTTTATTGCTTTAAATAAAAACCTTTAATCCAAAAAAAAGGAGGGAAGAATATTAGGAGAAAAATATAAAAAGTAATCCAAAATAGATCAAATGTATGGCATATAAAGATAATGACTTGGATATAGCTTGGCTAGAATGAAACACTAATCCAGCAATAGATGAAATGGGAGTGATTTATTGTAAATTAAAATTACAAAAAATAGTATGCACTTGCAGTTTATTCAAACAAGACACATATTAGGATTTAAGGCAGTCCTGAACCAGCTAAAAGACAGGAAAGCCGGTCTACACTTGTACTCTTCAACACTTCGAAGTTAGACTTCTTCATCAAGCATTAGTGTGCATGAGTGCATAATACTGACACCTGACTTGTGACTTTTATACTTGATTACATATAATTACTCAGACTTCTGCAGGAAGGGTGTTGACGCAATAAAATCCATTAAAACAACTTATTTAATTAGAAATAATGTTAAAAACAAATTAAGTTCATTTAAAGTGTTTGAAGTAATTGTAGAGATGTTGAATTGCTTAATTATGTCTAGGAAAAGACATTTCTAGCAAGGCTCAGAGAAACCCTGAAAGTTTATACATTTCAGCCTTTAATATGAGAATTTTGAAAACAATATTTTTTAAAAATAGTAGATCTTATAATAAAGCAGTTAAAAGCAATTCTAATACTTGACACAATGAAAGGGATATACTTAAGTAGATGAGTGCACTAATTGTCAACAAATGAGATGGCTACATTATATATATAGGTATGTGATATATCAGTCTAAACTGGAATCTTTATGAAATGGCTGATAGATGTAATGAAAACCATATGCAGTAGAAATAAACAGACTAATGCAGCCCATACATCAAAATCAAGGAGCACAAATCTGCATTGTGTCAATGATAGTGTTAAAAAATCTGCAATATTCAACTTGTTAGAAATCCTCAACTCGCTGACTCTGATCATTTATGAGTCAGAATCGTTGAGTCGAGGATTTCTAACATATTGGGTTTTGCTGATCAATGGAGAATAAAGGATTGGGGAATCAGGTTTCCTGATGTATGGACCCCTTCAGTTCTGTAGAGAACCATCAATCACAGAGTAAATAAATGCAGAAATTGCTGAACTCACTGAGGGGGCCCATACATCAAGCATCTATTGGGACAGTTCCCCATTCTGCCGATTACTGGGTCGGGTGATCTGCAAAATCGAACATGTTGGACAATCTCGATTCACAGATTGTAAATCAAAAATGATCGGACTCTTACAACAATAATAATAATAATCTAGTTTGCCAATCCTCTGAGAAATCAACAATCATCGGATTCCACCGATCAATGGTTCGGATCTGCATTTGGGAATTGGGGATTTGCCCTTTAGATTTATGGGCTGCTACAGATGCCTGCCAGTGAATGACAGTATAGCACCAGATCTCCAAAATAAATAATGAGCAAATATGATTAATATACAGCCATGCACCATGAAGCAAATCAATTAAGAATATATGGAATTCACATGGCAGACACCTGCTGGTGGATGTATGGTCCTCAGACTGTCTCTCAAGTTACTGAGCGATAGCGTAGCAGCTAGGTTCTGCAATAGATTGTTGAATCAGTTATCTTACAATAAATGGTGCCAGACTGTATATTGTGATCATAGGGATCACTGTACACAAGTGCAGTGTTATCCCAGAAACAGTGACACAAGTCCAATTTGGAAGAATATAACCACATTAAATGATAGTTAATAGCCGGTAAGGTAATGATCATCCACAAAGTCCAACAAAAAGGCTGAAATCAAAGACAATTTCATCTGAAAAAAATATATTTGAGAGTGTCCATTCTAGTCTCAGAAGGCAAGCTATACCCTACGTACTAATTAGCAATTAGAGTCACTTGTTCTGCACTAATAGATTATCCAGTCCTCAAGTTAAAAAAAAACATAGATCCTTCTATTATTTTCTATTATAATAACATAACAAATGTATATACAGGCATATATATTTTTATATATAGATTTTTATTCAGTTCAACTCTTTTTAAAGAGCATACAGTAATTGACAATCACATTGCTGCTCAACTGCATTCCCTTACTAACTAATGAATCCACATTGCAAATCCCTAATGCATTCCCACATAGTGGTAGTTATTATGGCTTATTTTAAAGAAATAATATACCTCTTTCTCAATACAAAAACAAGAGTGTGTAATACACATAATACAAACACCATAATAAATTAGTGTCTAATTGCATGAAATTATTAAGATCTAGAAATGTGCGTCAGACCATTTGCTGGTTTTGGTTCTAATTCATCATCTGGATTTTATTTGTCAAAATGCTGTCTTTGGTTTTGGATTTTTTTCAAAAATTTTCTAAAATCACATAATTTGGGCATTTTTTTTGTTCCTAGAGTATTATTAACCTCAATAACATTAATTTCCACTCATTTCCACTCAATTTTAACCACCTCACAGCTCACAATATTGTTCACCAATATAGGCCAAAGGCTGGCTGGCTACACCAGTGATTACCAACCTCGGTCCTCACGGCGCACTAATACCCCTTTCACACAGAAAATGATAGTACCGGCTAAAGCACTTTTACCCGGTATTTTGCAGATAAACACATGTTTTTTTTCTGTTTAAAAGAGTCAACCCGGGTCGAAAATACCAGGGTTGGAGACCAGGCATTTTCGAAAGTCTTTAATCAGGAAGCCCACACTACATTTAAATGCCGGGTAAGAGCTAGCATATTTCACACATTCTGTGTGAAAGTGGTATAACAGTTCTGGTTTTATTGATACCCATGCTTGAGCACAGATGGTTAAATCAAAACAACTGCAATACTAATTAAGTCACCTATGGCTATTCTTAAAATCTGGACTGTTAGCAGGGCCGTAGAGAGCTGGCCCGGGTCTAGGGGAAAAGGGGCATGTTCTAATTGTGGGAGGCGTGGCTACATCCCCTTAGGAAAAAAAAAAGAAACCTTTTGTGGTGCTGCGCGCTGGTGAAGGGAGCACTGTGAGCCCCCAGCCCGGCACAAATCCAGGGGGGCCACATTCAGTGTGATCGCTCCCCCACATGTAGCAGCAAGCTCTGAGCAGTCTCCCACTGTAGCCCAGCAAATAGCAGTGCATGCTGGGCTGCTATCAGGTAAGAAGGGGGGGCATGTTGGACCCTGGTACCCGACAGGTCCCTCCAGAAAGCCTGGGCCCAGTTAATTAGTACCCGCTTCTCCCCCTTTCAGCTACAGCGCGGGTCAGACACAGTGGAGATTACAGTGCAGGTCAGATACAGTGTGGGTTAAAGTGCAGGTCAAATACAGTGCAGTCGGATATAGTGCAGGTTGGATACATCAATGGTGCACTTACTGTGACAGAGGATTCCTGCGTTATTCTCAGTCCGAGGGTGTTGGCAGTGCTGGGGTGCCAGTGATGTCAGCAGTGTGTAGGTGGCAGCAGTGTCCTCAGTGCGGTAGTGCTTGCAATGTCAGCAGTGCAAGAGTGCCGGTAGTGTTCTCAGCGTGGGGGTGCCAGTAGTGTCGGCAGTGCAGGAGTGCCGGCTGTGCAAAGTTGCCAGCAATGTCAGCACTGTGGGTGGGATGGTGTAGCAGTATCAAATTTCCCTGTTTCTTTTTAGGACTACCACTAATAGATGAATGCAGGGGTGTTTCTAGAGAGGAGGGGGCCCGTATGCAGCTCCGACACGGGCCCCGTCCTCTCTGTCCAGCGGCTGGCAGCGCATTGAGCTGTGCTTGGCCAGCGCCGGAGTTACAGATTCTGGGCACTAGAGTGCACCCAGAGTCTATAGAGTATGTGCAGGTCACCAGGAAAATGGCTGCGGCGGCCATTTTCCCTGTACTGCGCATGCGCAAACGATGGGAAGATGGCCACGGTGGCCATTTTCCAGTCGTTTTTACAGCACCGGTCCCCCGCTATGACGTGGGACTCCGGAGAGGTAAGTAATACTATGGGTGCAGGGTATGCGGTGCGGGGCCCCCCTGGACTCAGGGGCCCGTGTGCCCCACACACCCTGCACCCATTATAGATACGCCCCTGGATGAATGACAATTACTTGGAAATGGAATAGATGTCTGCCACAGCAGCTATAATGAACTCATAGCATGAATGGTTCACAGATGCATGATTAGCTTTAACCACTTAACTGACTATTTTTTTTCCAAAAACCGCTCAGAAATTGTCGTTTTTTTTAATGACTGAATTAGGTCAAGAATATCTTTTTAAGACTTATCCAACACAATTTTATAAAAAAAATATTTTTTTTAAACACCGTACACCATAAAAATAGCATTTTTTATGGTATACTGTAATGATGGCCAATAACAGCTGTACCATTGGCTGATGGCTGATGGGTTCAACCATCAATAGAAACCATCTATTATTTGAGGCCACAGCCACCAATGTTTCATTAACATCGATTTGCAAACCATCGATATTCGGTGGCCATCCCTTGTATAATGTATAATATACCATCCCTAATCGGAGGCCCCGTATCAAGTCTTGATCGTACAGGGCCGCCATAATAAAAATAAAATGTCCTATAACATCAATGTTAAAAAATAAATACAACCGGAATATTTTGGATATGACGTGACCTGGTGTCATGACGTCACTGTGTCACTGTCCAATGACTGCCGGTGTGGGAGTGGCTTTGCAGCCATTCTTTCAACAGCTACTTCTCTTTTACAGCGGACGCAACTGGACCCTCCCACACCCTTGCCGGACCCCTTTGCACCCCACCGCAGATACTGCTGGGCCCCCGCACCCTATAATGGATGCCGCTGAACCTCCGCAAAGCAAGTCGAACCCCGACACCCCCCGCCAGACCCCTGCCTACACTGCTGGACCACCAGGTTTTCTAGATACTCTAGAAAAAATCCCATATCCAAAATGCTCCTGTTCCCGAGCATTTCGGATATGGGAAACTCTCTACCTGTACATATACATATATGTGTTTATATATGTATACATGTTTATATATATAGAGAGAGAGAGAGAGAGAGAAGGGCGCTGTCGGTCATAGCGGGTTTCACGCATACGCACGACGGCGCCGGCGCCGTCGTGCGCATGCTCTGTGGGGGGCCATCGACCCGGTCCGAGCGCATCGGCGCTAATGACTGGGTCTGAATGACCCCCTGAGAACTTCCGGGTCACAGTTCAATTGTGCATCTGGGTCACATTTCAAAAGCTCCAAAGTGGCACATATCTTTATGGGGGGCGCCTAATATCTAAACGTTCACCATAGGTAATGTCCATGAAAACTTATGGCAATGTCCATAAAAACTTTTGTTTAGTTTAGACCATCTGGTTTGGAATAATCATATGCCTCTGCCCTTACATATGTATACTTCCGCCAGGCTTATTACGTCATGTCCGGTCACGTGTCCCGCTCTGGGATAGGCTAACATGCTCGTCCTGCCTTTCATCAATCCTCCGTCATATCCGGTCATGTGCCTCGACTCCGAACATCATAGCGCCGCCGTACTCCAACTTGCATGCTTCCGTCAGACGTCCATGATGCGCGATCACGTGCACCGCTCCACACCTCCTCCGGATATCCATCTGTGTTATGCGGTTCATTCCCTGCACATCCGCCAGCACCTGTGAGAAGAGTGGCTAACTTCCGCCCTTAGTCGCTGTCATTACTAGCCATCGATTCTGGTACCTTTCAATAATAATGGGGCAGATCTAATAATAAATAGAAGCAATAATAAATTATGCTGATCAAGATACTTAAGCATGGAGCTGTCCACCAATAATCACATTATCCTTGGTACAAAACATCATATTGTGTAATTAGATACTATATATATCAGCCATGAAAAAGATCAATTATGTATGCAAGTATGAAAGGAATGTTGTTGATAAAAAACAATAATTGATGTTGCTAGGTACAACTAATAAATGCCTAACATAGAAGATAAAAATCAAACAAAAAACATAAATGATAAATAAGTAAATGATGAATAAGTAAATGATAATGGGTATAATTCAGACTGGAAACAGTTAATAGTTCTGTCCCTTCTTTAAGTTAGGAGGAGATAGGGGACTACTAATGATTAGGTCAAAAGTACATGTTGAAGTTACAAGAAAAGGCTCATGTTGTTTGGATTCACATGGGGTTTAGATTCCAAATTGTATTTAAAAAACAATGTTCCTTTCCAAGAATAAAAGTTTCTGAATGATTATTGCATATTGCAAATAGTCCTCTCTCTTTTCTCATCTTTTCCATTTCTGCATGAGACTGAATTTCCATCTTCAGGTAAAGGCCTTCATGGGCTGGTTCAAGGATAGCCTAGAAACTGATTAACTACAATACCCGGTATTTGCAGGAGGTCCCCCATCCCAGTACTAACCAGGCCCAGTTGTGTATAGCTTCCAAGATCAGACGAGATTGGGCACACACACACTGGTATGGTAGTAGATATTCACAAGGCTCCTCACCATTAAATCACCACTTGGATTTGATAGTAGTCAAATGAAGGAAAGGGTAAATCTACCACACCTGGTATTCTTGGGCACCCATCAAAAATGGGAAATTATGTTTTTTGTTTTATTTTTATCTTCTATGTTAGGCATCTATTAGTTGTACCTAGCGACATCAATTACTGTTTTTTATCAACAACATTCCTTTCATACTTGCATACATAATTGATCTTTTTCATGGCTGATATATATAGTATCTAATTACACAATATGATGTTTTGTACCAAGGATAATGTGATTATTGGTGGACAGCTCCATGCTTAAGTATCTTGATCAGCATAATTTATTATTGCTTCTATTTATTTTTAGATCCGCCCCATTATTATTGAAAGGTACCAAAATCGATGGCTAGTAATGACAGCGACTAAGGGCGGAAGTTAGCCACTCTTCTCACAGGTGCTGGCGGATGTGCAGGGAATGAACCGCATAACACAGATGGATATCCGGAGGAGGTGTGGAGCGGTGCACGTGATCGCGCATCATGGACGTCTGACGGAAGCACGCAAGTTGGAGTACAGCGGCACTATGATGTTCGGAGTTGAGGCACATGACCGGATATGATGGAGGATTGATGAAAGGCAGGACGAGCATGTTAGCCTATCCCAGAGTGGGACACGTAACCGGACATGACGTAATAAAGCTGGCGGAAGTATACATATGTAAGGGCAGAGGCATATGATTATTCCAAACTGGATGGTCTAAACTAAACAAAAGTATTTATGGACATTGCCATAAGTTTTCATGGACATTACCTATGGTGAACGTTTAGATATTAGGCGCCCCCATAAAGATATGTGCCACTTTGGAGCTTTTGAAATGTGACTCGGATGCACAATTGAACTGTGACCCGGAAGTTCTCTGTCCCTAGTAGAAGGTGGAAAAGGGGTATAAATAGGTGACCACCATTCCTTAACCTTCATCCCCAGGAAGAAGTCAACGGACGAAACGCGTTGGAATTTTATCGCTTTTATCTTGTTATACTCTATTAAATTTGCATTTTAAATGATATTAGCTGTCTTTTATCACTTCACTGGTCTATGCTGCTAAAGGTATTTTTATTGCACTAAGCACTTTAAGATTTTATGTTTTAATTTATATGTGTTCAGGTTGATGATAAGCACATTGGCACGTAGCACTTTACATATATCACTATGTATCAATAGCAGGTTGATCGCCCATAGTCAATAACCCCCCTTCTCTATTTACAAGGTAGTGTACTCACCAACACTACAAACTATTGACAAAAGGAGCAGACGCCCGAGGTTAACGCCCTTGGGTTTACTTGCATTGTGTTCCACTATTTTATATCACACCAGTGTTCTATTGATTGGTTTAGGTACTGGCACCGAGTTTATAAATTATCCATATATATATATAAATATATATATATGTGTGTTTTTGTGGCACAAGGGAACCCACACAATATTAGGAGGTGTATGGATGATCGGTGTTCCCCCTTTCTTCCCATGTCCCTCTGTTCTTCCCCATATTCCTCCCTTCTCCCCTTTTTTTTCCTCTTCTCTTCTGTCTCCCCGTTATTTCTCTCTCCCCCTGTTCTTCCCCTTGTTAATTCCATCTCCACCTGTTCTTCCCCCTTTCTTCCTATCCCCCCCAAGTTGGTCCCACTTATTTTCTAGGGAAATTAAAATGTGTGGGGCTACTGCAGGGGTTCAGAAAATGCTCCACAAGAGAGGTGAGTGGGATGCTGTGGTGCCAGTTTGGGACCTCATCCTTTGTTTGAAGGAGAGGTGGGTAGTGTCATTCGGGACCTTGGTCTCTGGTGTGAGGGGGTGGTGGTACTCTCCTATTGTCTCTTGCCAGTAAAAAACTGTTGGCATCCAGCGTTGTACTGGGCAGGGTAAGATGTTTGCCTCCTTGCTCTGTCTCAGGTGTGCAGCAGCCTTACTCCTTGTGTTACTGGTCTGGCTATTTCCTACCATTAAGACCTTACCACAAAGCCACAGCTGTATCACTCCACAAGTGTATACAAAAACATCTCTAACAGACACTGCTCACAGAAAAGCAGCACATAACTGACAGACATACACATTTCAGGAAAAGCCAAAATTACTACATAACTCAAAAGACCTGACAAGTCCTCACCAAAGAACTTGGACAGGACTTACCTGGGCAGCCACTTCAGAATCTAACACAGCAAATAATGAGTAGACATGCCAGCCTGGATCCTGAAGAAGCGTTAGGCACTTCCTGTCAGCACAATTCACTGTTTGACACATGTATTTTTTCCAAAATTAACCATTTTTAAACTGACATTAATCATGAATGTTCAACAGCATGCCTTCCAATAGTTTTATCATGACCAAATAGCAAAACTATGGCAGTGCATGCTGGGATGTTTAGTTCTACAACAGCTGGGGGCCATTTATTGCCCACCCCTGGTTTAAACAGCCTTTTTTGAATGTTCAACTGTTTTATTCACTTACACCGTTATTCAGTTAAATACTTATCTCCTATTCTGTATCTGTGTCACCCTATGTCATCTCCATGTAGAACAATTTTTTCACAGCAGGGCCCATTTTATAAGATAGATATACCACTCATGGGTGTGTGGTCACACTCTGTTATACGCATGCCTTAGGTGGTTGAACGCACTCGGCTTTTGTTACAACACACTCCAAGGCGTGCATATATCAAAGGATGACCGCACCAAGGCGTGCTTATATCAGGGTGCAAACACCCCAAGGCATGCTTATATCAAAGTGTGACCGCCCCAAGGCCTACATATATCAAAGTGTGACCGCCCCAAGGTGTGCTTATATCAGAGTGTCACTGACCCAAGTAGTGCTTATATCAGAGTGCCACTGACCCAAAGAGTGCTTATATCAGAGTGCAAATGCCCCAAGGCATGCTTATATCAAAGTGTGACCACCCCAAGGCATGCTTATATCAGAGCAAGACCGCATACCCAAGAGTGGTATATCTATTACATATATATTGTAATAATAGTCATGTGCAGCCCTCTCCCTGCCTTAACTATTCTGGTCTGTTTTGAAAAAGATAACTGTGAAAAAGCAAGAAAGAGTGATAATGTTCCATTTTCCTGCATAGACCTCTATATGTTTAAATTGTGTTTTTAACCATTAAATCAGTATGATCTTTTAAAAAAATCTGGTCATGTCGATGGCCTCATGGTTATTTCCTACGCCAAGTTCCTCCATCGGCCAATAGACTTACTCGTTTTCTACACTATTTTATTTGTTTTTAAATGATAGGTTGTCTAAGGTTTGGATTTGTCAATGATTGAGTTTTTGGATGGGTCAAAGTGCTATAAAATCTCCACATAAATACACAGCAACATATTGCAATGCAATTATTTAACATCAAAACATTTGATGGGGAGAAGCAAATTAAATTTACAATCAACCTCACTATACTTCAAAATGTTCAGAAAGGTCAAGTCACACATTAATATAACAGTTTTCCAAAGTCATTGACCATAATGTTAAAAATGAATCAGTTACTGTATCAACAGTCAGTCTCTGAACTGTACGTATTTTGTTTTATGATTGCTGCTGCAGAGAATGAGATATAATGTTTCGCTATTTACATTTTATTTGTACTAATAAAAGACAATAAATGTAATAAGCATGTATTAATTCAAAACTAACATTGTTTACTAAATGAGTGCCAAAACTGAATTGCCAATTTTAACTCATTTTTAAAGTATTGTTTTTTAACAATATTGTTAATGCCTTGGCTTATACTTTTATTAGTTGAAAGGCATCCAGAATGACTGTTGTTTTAGTGAATGTCGGCATTTCATTGTAATTGTGTAATGAATTCAGCTTTTAAAAATACACAGTGCAAGATCTAAGTATCAGATATAAAGTTGACTGTAAAAGCGACATTTAGTGTATTGTTTATTAGCTGACAGGTAAAACAAATGTGGAATTTTACAATGTGACTTTTAGCATGAAAGGCCTACTACAGCTCTGTTATTTAAATTTTTTAAATAAGTTACTATTTGGCACATAGCACAATGGTTCTACAAAAAAAAGCAAAATATGGATAATTCCACTGTTATATTCTAATATTCTGACCAGGATATATAAATAGGTTATTAAATGTTTTTGAAAAATTTGCTTTGAAAAAAAGACAAGTATTGTAGAATATCCCTCAGCTCCACACTGTTTTGTAATTGAATAACTTTTTTTATTATTTTCTAATTGTTAATTTGCTTGTCACTCTTGACTATTTTATCTATAAATCTTCATGGTGGGGGAGCATTTGCATTTTGTAAACATGCCTATCATTAGATAACACGTGGTCCACTATTATTTTAGTATTATTTCTCAGTTATATTTTTCATATCTCCATTTTCAATATTTCGCTTGTTTTAATGTTTGGGCAAGGTGGTTATCATGATGTTTTAAATAATGTACTCTACACACAACTATGGGCATGATTCAGCAGTGCACTGCTGAACGCAGATTCCCGATTATCGTGAATCTGCGTGTGCGCAGGACTCATTTTACGAGTGTGCAGAATGGGTCCTGCTCAATCACACGCATGCCCTTGATGCATTAAAGGGGTGGTGCAGGGACGGGGTCCCACCCCATTTTCCGGGAGTGGCCAGCCCAGAAAGTCTTACTCAGCTGTCTGGCCGCCCGGTGCTGTCCACCATCGCGACTACCGACCACCAATGGTCGCGATGGTGAACCCAGCCTGCGACCTCCATTGCAGTGCTGGGAATGCAAATTCAGCAGGGGGTGTCATAAACCTCCTGCTGCATTTGCATTATTGCAAGGATCGCAATTGCAAAGATGCCTGAGTGCATATTTTGCAATTGCCTGCGTGCAGCTTTGCAATTGCGATCCTTGCTGAATCAGGCCCTATGTTAAACTAATAGGCTCAGATAAGCTCCCAAATCCAAAAAGCAGGCTCAAGATTCCAACCTACTAAGGCGGCAGCAAATCCAAGTTACCAGCATTGCTGGCTAAGAGAAATTACTTATTTGTACCTCCAGCTTCCTACAGCTACCTGGCAATGTGCACTTTCAGATATCTAAAAACTTGAAAATATTCCCATTACTCACAAGCATACTGATGATAAAATCTAACTAATAAAAGCTAGATTACAGTTTTAATTTACTTATTTACAGTTTTATTTTAGGGGGTGGGGGTGGAGGTTAATTACTGTATTATTATTTGTATTGTGTAGGTGTAAAAGTAAAACACAATAGTACATTGAGAAAAGTTGCTGTAGATTATGACAGATTTAAAATTGAATACAAAAAAGTGTTTTAGTGTTTTTGTGTTTTAGTATTAGTGTTTTAGTATTGATTTTTAATTTATAAAAGACATTTAAATAATATAATATACATTAAAGTAGACACAGTATATGGAAATCCTATCATACATGAAGCAAATGATGTGGTACAAAATATGTTATTCGTCATTTGCTATAATAAATAAGCGCCTACATGATTTTGTTTGGTAATGCATCAAAAATCCCAATTAGACCTTTGCTCTTTTTAGAAATCAAAA
This sequence comes from Taudactylus pleione, assembly GCA_031769625.1. Classification (NCBI taxonomy): domain Eukaryota; kingdom Metazoa; phylum Chordata; class Amphibia; order Anura; family Myobatrachidae; genus Taudactylus; species Taudactylus pleione. The sequence goes on from JAUIMM010000039.1 coordinate 4,525,574, forward strand.
TCAATCATGGAAAATCATATAGATAATGTTATGCCCCTACAATTTGAAAATTGTCCATACGATTCAGATTGTGTGACCCTAAAATAAATAAAAATAAATACTACTTTTACAGAGAAACTCTCTTATAAGGATGATATACAGTACACACATATACATATATTTACCACAAGGCAGCACTCCGTAGTAAAGAAAACACGAGTCGTCGGTGCTTAAACTGCAACATTTCAGCGCTTTAATCTGTGCTTTTGTCAAGCCAAAAATAAGTTGACTTGACAAAAGCGCGGATTAAAGCGCTGAAATGTTGCAGTTTAAGCACTAACGACTTGTGTTTTCTTTACTACGGAGTGCTGCCTTGTGATAATTATGTACAGATTGTCTCGTCTATGAGGCAGACTGTGGACGGCACCCGGTTGTTACTATCTGCATCTCACGAGTGCCGGATCATGGATGTATATGTCAGGGTTCAGCCTAGGCCGTCTCTCACCTCCGTGCCGGCTTCCCCTGACTTCCCGTGCGGTCAGACGCTTGATGCGGAGGTTGGTGATGTTCTGAGTATTCTGCCTTAGGCGCTCACGGACTTCCATGGTCGGGCCTGTGTCTTGGGGATTGTGGTTTCTGGCATGGGCACTGCCATGACAGTCTTTTCTCATGTGACAATGCTTCCAACCAATGGTAGTATGATCTGGGTCAGCTGACGCTGTCCTCCTGTCAACTGCTACCCCTGGGTATACAGCCGGCCCCAATACACCAGGAAGTTGCCTGTACAACGATTGTCCTTCCTAGTGTTACTAGTTTAGTGCTCATTCCAAGTTCCCCTGAGATTTCCTTTGTGTTCTATCTAGTGCATTTGACCATCTCTGCCGGAGTGCCACTCTGTGCCTCTTTTCAGTACAACAGTGCGATATCCCACCTCGGCCTGTGTGTAACTCTGAACTACCATCTGTGCCAGAGAACCAACTCTGTGCTATCCTCAGTGCAACAGTGCATATAACATCTCAAGCCTGTGTGCAAACTAGCATCTCCTCCAAGAGCACCAGTGCATTTAACACCTCAGCCGGTGTGCAAACCAGCATTTCCTCATGGAGCAGCAGTGTGTTTACCATCTCAGCCTGTGCACAATCTAGTGTCTCCTCCCGGAGCACTAGTGCATTTACTACCTCAGCCTGTGCGCAAAGCAGCATCTCTTCCCGGAGCTACAGTGTGTCCTTTCCCCTGTGCCAGTACTTCATATCAAGGACTCATCTATTAGCATAACTAGTGCGCCTACATACTTCTACCAGTGGGTACCTCAAGTTAGTTGTGTCTCCTAGGAGACATATTCCTCGAGCCACCATCTGTGTAATTCTCCATTCCTTTGGGGCTTGGATACCATATCAAAGGACCACGACCTGCCTGCTGGTTGCAGCAAAACCCATATCTCGCTTAGTAGGGGTCACTGGTGAACACCTCCTGGCAGGTTAGACTCTGCACCTTTGGTAGGGTTTTGCTAACATCCAAGTCCTGTGGATGAGGAGATCATACATTCAGGCACCTCGCCTCCTCTTCCTTCCTCAACCTCAGACCTCAGCTTCCAAAACCCCAGTGGCAAGCGTGAAAGTTTGTACAGGCCCAATGGAAGCCTCAGGATCCCAGGGTATGGGGGCACTACAAGATCTCACATCTCGTATGGAAAATCAGGAGGCAGCACAACACCAAGTGGCTCGGTACCTACAGTAGCTTTCAGGACAATTAGTATCTATCCAGACTACTCTGGCATTGATACTTCCCACTTCGGTGGCTGCAGCTCCTGTAATCCTTCTGGTTCAATCACAGGGGACTACATCTCTAAAGTCTCGTCTCCAGTTGGCAACTCCTGAACAGTTTGATGGTTACCCTCGACGGTGTCGTGGATTTGTTAACCAATGCGAGATCCAGTTTGAGTGCCTACCCCAGAATTTCCCTACTTTCTGGTCAAAGGTGATATATGTGATTTCCCTTTTAACCGGAGCTGCATTGGACTGTGTTTCTCCACTATGGGAGCGAGCATATCCTTTGGTATCTAATTATGACGACTTTATCTTGGCATTTAAAAGAATTTTTGATGAGCCAGGTCACTCCACCTCTGCGTCTTCGGATCTACTTCGGGTTCGGCAAGGTACTCGTACAGTTGGACAGTACGTGGTCCAGTTTCAGACCCTCTCATTGGAACTTAAATGGAAGGAGGAGGCTCTTAAAGCTGCATTTCTCCATGGACTATCCGAAAGGATGAAGGATGAACTGGCTTCTCGGGATTTACCTGCCACCTTCGCTGATGTTTTCTCCTTATGTATTAAAATTGACCTCCGCCATAGGGAGCGATGGGCTATTAGAGGGCGAGGAGAACGCCTTCAGGATCAGTCATCACTAACTGGTCGGTTCTCGACTCCTTCTGCCAGCGGAGATGAACTGATGCAGGTTAACAAATCCAGGTTGACCACGGCTGAATGCAACCAATGCTTTCAGAATAAGCTCTGTTTGTATTGTGCCACACCAGAACATGTGCTTAAAAATTGTCCTTTCCTTGCGGGAAATGAGAGACCCTCACTGAAGTTGGGAGCATTCAGTTGGGGGTTGTATCTGAAACTTTAGTTCAAAATATGAACATTCCAGTTAGCCCATTACCCAACAAATTATTACTCTCTGGAGTAGATGACAATACCATTTTAGGAGAATCCAATTCTTTCACGTCTCACCCAATTTTTTGTTCTCCCAAAAACCCCATGATTTAGTCTTTGGACTACCCTGTTTGAGTCAACATAGTCCTACTTTCAACTGGACCGGTATGTCGATTTTGTCCTCTGGACCAAACTGTTTTCATGGCTGTCTATCTCAAGTCATTCCTGTACATAGCCAATCAGTCTTGGTCAGTCCAGCTGTCAAAACCCCTATACCAGAGAGTCTGGAATGATCCTCTGATGCCCACCTACCTAGAGCTTACTGTGACTTTGCAGATGTGTTCTGCGAACAGGCGGCAAACAAACTACCCCCACATCATTCCTGGGACTGTGGTATAGAATTGCTTCCTGGGAAGACACCTCCTCGAGGTCAGGTTTACCCTCTTTCTGTTCCCGAAACATTCCAGTTAGCCCATTACCCAACAAATTATTACTCTCTGGAGTAGATGACAATACCATTTTAGGAGAATCCAATTCTTTCACGTCTCACCCAATTTTTTGTTCTCCCAAAAACCCCATGATTTAGTCTTTGGACTACCCTGTTTGAGTCAACATAGTCCTACTTTCAACTGGACCGGTATGTCGATTTTGTCCTCTGGACCAAACTGTTTTCATGGCTGTCTATCTCAAGTAATTCCTGTACATAGCCAATCAGTCTTGGTCAGTCCAGCTGTCAAAACCCCTATACCAGAGAGTCTGGAATGATCCTCTGATGCCCACCTACCTAGAGCTTACTGTGACTTTGCAGATGTGTTCTGCGAACAGGCGGCAAACAAACTACCCCCACATCATTCCTGGGACTGTGGTATAGAATTGCTTCCTGGGAAGACACCTCCTCGAGGTCAGGTTTACCCTCTTTCTGTTCCCGAAACAGCCGCCATGGCCGAATATATTAAATAAAATTTGGCCAAAGGGTTCATTCGACCATCCATGTCACCCGCCGGTGCGTGTTTATTCTTTGTGGGCAAGAAGGATGGGGGCCTCAGACCCTGCATTGACTATCAAATTAATGTCAAGAATAGGTATCCGTTGCCACTCATATCTGAACTTTTTGATAAGGTCTGTGGTGCTCATATCTTAACAAAGTTAGATCTCCGCAGAGCCTACCAATCTAAATTGCATCAAAGAGGGGGATGAATGGAAAATTGCATTCAATATGAGAGATGGTCATTTTGAGTACCTCGTGATGCCTTTTGGGTTGAGTAATGCTCCAGCAGAATTCCAAGGATATGTAAACAAGATCTTTCAAGATATCTACAGATTCGTAGTTGTCTATTTGGATGATATTTTAATATTTTCTGAAAACCTGCAAACTCATCATCTCCATGTGCGGGAGGTCTTATCTCGTCTTCGGAGTCACAGTCTTTTTGGGAAACTCTCCAAATGTCTCTTTGAAACAACCCTCAGTGCCATTTTTAGGTCATATCATCTCTGGTAACTCTATTCAGATGGATTCCGACAAACTCAAAGCCATTTCCAAATGGCCTCAGCCATGTTCACTAAAATCCACTCAGAGTTTCCTAGGGTTTGCAAATTACTACAGAAGATTCATTCCAAATTTCTCCACATTGGTTTCACCAATTATTGCCTTCACAAAAAAAGGGGCTAACCCATCTCGTTGGTCTGCCCGGCTGTACAAGCCTTTCAAAAATTAAAATCAGTATTTTCTACAGCACCAATCCTCCGCCAGCCGCAGTTGGATAAACCATTTACTGTAGAATTTGATGCCTCTTCAGTTGGGGTAGGAGCGGTACTGTCCCAGATTTCTGAAGATGGGAAAACCCATCCCTGTGGGTTCTTCTCATGAAAATTTTCTCCTGCGGAGAAGAATTATGCCATTGGTGACCAGGAGTTACTGGCAATTCACTTGGCACTGGAGGAATGGCGGCATCTCCTGGAAGGAGCCAAATTTCTGGTCACTATTATTACAGACCATAAAAATTTAATATATCTCCAGGCGGCTGATCGTTTGAATGCCAGACAGGCTCGCTGGTCTCTTTTTTTTTTCCAGATTTGACCATAAGCTCAAGTTCTGTCATGGCATTTTTAATAAAAAATCTGACGCACTGTCTCGCTCATTTATATGTTCACAAGAGGAAGAGGATCAGCGTCAACTTCATCCAATCCTGGACCCCATTGTATTTGCTCCTATTCAAGTTCTGTCCCCACCATCTGGAAACATTTTTGTAGCTCTTCATTTACGGAAGAAACTTCTAACATGGGCTCATGCATCTCTTTTTGCTGGGCACTCTGGAATTCTTAAAACCTACAAGTTTCTCCAGTGTACTTACTGGTGGCCCACTATGAAAGAAGACATCCGGAGTTTTGTTTTGGCCTGTGTAAAGTGTGCTCAACATAAAGTGTCTCATAAGAAGGCTGTTGGTCTATTACACCCTTTACCAATACCAGTCGCTCCTTGGACTCATATCTCCATGGACTTTATCTCAGAGTTACCCAGATCCAAGAGGCATAACACTGTGTGGGTGGTGGTGGACCGCTTCCCAAAATGGCTCATTTTATACCACTGGTGGGTTTTCCGTCTGCTCCTCAGTTGGCGAAGATCTTTATTCGAGATATTTTCAGGCTACATGGTCACCCGAAGGAAATAGTTTGTGACTGAGGTGTTCAATTTGTAACCAAATTTTGGAGAGCATTATGCAGTACCTGTGGAATCAAATTAAAATTTTCTTCAGCCTACCACCCTCAAACAAATGGTCAAACTGAAAGGATGAACCAGGAGTTGGAGACCTTCATTAGACTTTTTGTTTCATCTTCCCAGGATGACTGGGTGGATCTTTTACCATGGGCAGAGTTTTCACATAATTACATATACCATTCTTCTTCCAAATCAGCGCCATTCTTTACTGTCTTCAGTAGACATCCTCGGATTCCAGATTTTCAAGATTTACCGGCAGTAGAGATACCGGCGGTAACCAATCTGGTAGAATCTTTTTCAAGTCTTTGGAAGACAATCCATTGTTCTTTGAAACAAACTTAAGAAATTACAAGAAATTTGCGGATAGAAGACACCTTGCAGTTCCACTGCTGAGAGTTGGAGACAAAGTGTGGTTGTCTTCCAGGAACATCCGGTTGAGGGTACCTAGCATGAAATTTGCTCCACACTTCATTGGCCCTTACTGTATCCTCAAAATTCTTAATCCAGTGGTATATAAATTAGAACTTCCTTCACAAATGAAGATATTCAATGCTTTACATGTGTCTCTTCTATGACCTGTGATTCTCAATTGATTTCAACATTCTTCTCCAAGATTGCCTCAAGTGCCTCAAGGAGTCATCTATCAGCATAACAAGTGCTCCTACACACTTCTACCAGTGGGTACCTCAAGTACCAATTCCTTGTGTAGTTGTGTCTCCTAGGGAGACATATTCCTCGGGCCACCGTCTGTGTAATTCTCCATTCTGTCAGGGCTTGGATACCATATCAAAGGACTGCGACCTGCCTGCTGGGTGCAGCAAAACCCATATCCCGATTGGTAGGAGTCACTGGTGAACACCGGTGGCAAACATGACAGTATATTTATATATATATATATATATATATATGGACAAAGAAAAAGTATATCACTGTGCGCAATGGAGTTAGTCCAATGATAACATGGAAGTGTGTCCTCTCGTTTTCATATGTGTCACAGTTTGCAGCAGCCGTTTGATAGATCCTCCTCCTCAGGAGTATATGGACAAATTTCTGGTCAAAGAAGCAAGAAACGGATGCGCACCACAGTGAGTAAAATATAGTTAGTATTTAATCAAAGTGCATAAAAGACTTACACATAAAATTAGGGTAATCCAGTAATCATGATCACCATCAGCGATGGGCTATCGTGTACAGTAGGTGCAGTCACTACCACCGCTTATAGTTAGCGGTGTAACACAAGGTCCCAGCTCCAGATCAAGTTCATAGGACTCCACTTCCCATCAATGCCATCACCAGTGACCACTCCAAACGCGTTTCGTCTTTTCGACTTCATCACTGACGAAGTCGGAAGGACGAAACGCGTTTGGGCGTGGTTGCAGTCACTACCGCCGCTAACTATAAGCGGCGGTAGTGACTGCACCTTGCCGCTGTACATGAGAGCCCACTGGTTTCAGCCTCATTCACCAAAAGTCAAATATAGCACTAAGTAGAAACCACAGGGGAAAGTCACATCACCACCATCAAATTGCAAAGGAATAATCACCTATTTTATAATGATATAGAGACTGCTAGACCTTTATATACCAATCTTTTATTATTTAGAAAGTATGTCCCAAATTATTGATGATGCCATTGTTTTTCCTGTTTTCATGGATTTATGTGTGTTACCCACTAAAGGAGACCTAATATATTTCTTCCCAAAAGTACTTTGCCTCTTAGCTACTGTCCTGGTGGCATCAGTATGGGACATCAGTAAAATGTCCTCCTTGCTTCCACGTTCTACATATAATATTCTTATTTGTCTGCATAGACCAACAATATTTGACCTCGATGCTGTTAGCAACTGTCATTTATGTAAAATAGGACTTCGTGCTATGGGAACCCCCATCTTTGATGGGTTCCACCACAACCACCACCCTATGGGCCAATGCCATTTATATAACTATTATTTTACTGTTTATACAATTGATTCTGTAAAATCTTCATTATTTTAGCTAAAAATGTTTTATTTTACAGTCCTATTTTATTTGTCTTAACTTTACTCTTCATTCATGATTATATGATTTAGTATGTGTTATGCTTTGTTAAAGTTTAAGTACAACACAATGATAGAAACAATGAAATCCCTCCACGTTCTAACATCCAGCTGAATACAATTACCTTAAGGTTATCTCAGCTGAAAATAAAATAAATGTGAGTGTCTAAACTGTTCACACAAACCTGCTGCCTAAAGAAAATCACTATGTAGGTAGCTTGTTGTTTCTTTTCATCATTTACTTCATATTACATTTTCTGCATCCAGGTCATTAAATATCAACAGAGAGAACTAGTCAAATTGGTACTTTGCCAGGACTGTAAAATGTACATGATCAAAGGGCAAGCATTAAAAGCTGCTGGAGATTTCCTTTTGAAATCTCTCTCACTCTCCTTGGCAAACCAAGGACACCTCACATTAAGACAGCATGTTCATATTTAGCCAATAGAAATAGTATTTTTACAGCAAGATGTTTTTTTTTCCTTTTTTAGAAATATAAAGAGGTGCACTTAACCTTCTAAATAAAAAAAATATTTTATTAAAGCTGAAATGCTCTTTGATTTCATGACATTGTCTGTGTCATTTAGTTTTGTTTAACTGTCTGTGATCTTCAGCATTTGTACATCACCCATCTGTGAAATGACACATCTTGAACTGTTTTTGTGTTGACAGATGTACATTTTCTATTGAAGACAAAGCTAGTAATGGCTCTTTTCAATATTTATTCTGCAGATATTTGTGTGGGCCACAATGGATCTGTACAGACAAGTGTCGATAATATTTCTTCCAATGCCTTCAAAATCTCACTATGTATTCAGTTTGAGGGATTTCTCCCGAGTTATACAGGTAACAAATTCATTCATTTAAGCTACCCAAAATGAACTAATAATTTATATTATTTTAGTATTCTTTGCCATCCACTCTACTCTTATAAGAGAAGCTAAGGTATCTCCTAAAGACACTAGATCTGCTAGTGGTCTGAAGAGTAAATCAGGAGGCTTCAGAATGCTGACCCAGTCTAACTTTTCCTTCACAGCTGTAACTAATGAAACCATATTAGTATTTACACTACTGCTGATTCTTCTACAGTTGATGACTTATACACTTCAACATCATGCAAGTTACTATTAATAAAACATTTTGGGAGTTTGTTTAATTAAAGCCCATATTATGTACTCCACTCATCCTGTGCTGAGCAGTGACAATGTGTGGGGTCACTGACTGATATGTAATGTTAGGACTGAATGGGATATATGCTTCTCCTGGATTGACTGAAGAACAGAGAACCATGGAAGACCAGCAAGGATCAGCATGCCTGTACCCTCCTCTGCTGCCAGAAGTGTGGATTATGTGTCTGCCAAAAGGAGAGTAACTGTAAAATGGCAGCACTATAAGAAAAGCGGTATATGTACTGGATTAGACATCCCTGGTTTATTTTATCCTTGTGTGTTTTGTCTATATTTCTTTTGTAAAATATGCTCCAGTTACCTGTAGTGTGGAGTTTGTTAACCCTTTCCTTAAAAGTGCCATAAGCTTGGTTATGTGATTACCTTCACCAACTCTCTTTATATTATGTCATTATTACCCATAGGCATAATGTGTGATGTTATCCTGACAGGGAGGGGTGGATGATTTCTCCTGATGCTTTCTCTATGCTGCTGGGGCAGCCATTAAGTATCTGTGGAGCAATTTTTCACCTTCTAGGACCTTTCCTTGTAGATGTGACTTGTCAGACCACAGAGGTTGCATGTCTCTCAGGCACAAACAGAAGTTTTCCCAGGCATATACTGTAACAAGCAAATGTGGAGCTCACAGTAGAAATGGCCGTTGACCATCAATAATAAACAAACATACATTTTTGCCACTGATGGTTGCTGGTTTTGCCATCGATGGCAGAGATTCAATGGTTCTTCGCCATTGATGACTATCAGGTGGCAATGCTCTTTTATTCTTGATGCCAAGAGCATTGATCTTAGCCCCACTCCCAGTTGCCTGCTAAGCCCCTTCTCCCTTCCCTATTTGGCCTGCTCTCTGACATTCTCCACAGCAGGGGTACCCTGTTGAAGGTTGCATACTATTGATTTTAACCACTGATGACACCATCAATAGTGACCATCGATTGTTAATCCATTGATGGCCATCCCTAGTTTACAGTTTAAGATGGTGATCATGGATTATAGGTCCAAGCAAAGAAAGTATAAACTGGAGCAGACCAAAGTACTAAAACATTTATATGATAAAAGTTATTACCACATCCATTACCACTTCAGAACAGCCTCAATGAAAGAATGAATAGAGTTATTGAGATTTCCTAATTATGCTCCAAATGCCCAGAAAATTCAAAAGTAAACAGCACTACCCAAATGTTTATTGTTTTGTAGAGGTTGATTTGCATATGGTCACAAGAGCTATAGTTCTCTAACTATACTTATTAATTTTGGTATGGTGAAATAATAAACCTACTCTACTCTGAGAAGGCTCAACAAGGCCAAAATAAGCTATCTATAAGTGTATAACATGTCTGTTTGGGTAAGGCATTTATTGAAAGGGCTGCTATGTACTGTATATAAAATGAAATTACCCAGAATTCTGTTTTCTCTTTGGAATTTCTGTTTATGAAAACAAAAATGACAATGCAAAGGTCAAAAACATTCATCCTGAAACAGACATTGTTTGTAGGAGTACACTTCTAAGCTTCTTTCAAATCCCGAAATTTCCATTATAACACAATCCACAGAAATGGAATCTCACCTTTGAGAGAATGAATTATAAAGTGATATTGGTAAGTTGAAATATAGGGAATTCTCCATATAACACAAGGAAATCAAAGATACAGTACGTAATACTGTGTTTGAAAATGCACTGTACAGAAGACTTTTGAAGCATTATGCACTCTCTCAAACTGCATTGCAGAGAAATAATGGCAATTATTAATAGTAAATTTAATTTTTATATATTTGGTCAATGGTTAATGTTAAAAACATTTTTAGAGGAAAGAAAAATGTAGTCCAAAATTCTAATCTTAACATGTTTCTTTTGTTAATATGAATTGCTAACAGTGAATAAATTTTTTTTTAAAGTTTTATATTAAGTTATGTTTACATTTTTAATGTAACGGACCTCAACAGTTTGAGAACTAATTAAAGTAACTAAATGTCACATATTCTACTTAGGGAATCATACTTTTGAAACCCAGTCAAGTACATCAGAGTGCCGAAGGAGCTCAGAAATTAATGAGACTTTGGATTCATGAGGTCTATAGAGTGTTCTGTGACAGGCTTGTCAGCAGTCAAGACCGAAAGAAGTTTTTCCAGATAGTAAAGGTAAAGGATGTAAATGTTTTCTATCTTGTTCAATTTATGCAGCATCTTTTAGAGGACTGCTAAATGTAGTTACAAGTAGTAGTAAATAAAGGTTTCATTCTACTATTTTGCAGTTTTACAATCTTTACAATCAGTTTTTCTGAAATACATATAAATGTGTATGTACGTAGTAGTGTATAATTCATCTACAATTTTAGGTTGATGTAATTTATCCCAGAGGCATGCTATTTGTATGCACCGTTACTTAATTTCTTGTATTATGAGTTTCTTTTTACCAGTGTAATTGATACAGGAGGTTAAATAATATATATATATATATATATATATATATATATCAGTACTATTATTTATTATTAATATTATTAGTGTTATTATTATTATTAATAATAATAATAATAATATAAAATAATAATAAAAAATATAATAAAAATAATAATAATGATATAATAGTAATAATAATAAAAAAACTTTAGTTCTTTATAAAGTGATAGCATATTCCAAAATGTAATATTTATTTGTATGTATTTCTTTAAGTAAAATAGTTTCTAGAGTAAAAGGGGGATCAGGCTGATTGATGGTGAAATCAAGTAGTGCTGCATTTTGGGTGGCATATCATTTCACCAAAAGTGGTCTAAAGGTGGGCACACACCTCACTGATATATCTGCAGATTTACTGATCTGCAGATATATCTGCAGTCTGTGCAGAACATATGTTCTGCATACAGACTGCCTGATTCGTCATTACTAATGTCACAACTGGGCAGGCATTTACATGTGCTTGCCTAGTTGAGCTCTTGGGTACATTCATCTCATGGGTACCATCATATTGTGGGTACTATCATGTAAAATTAGAGCTAGGTCTGTGCAGAACCTATATGTTCTGCATACAGACTGCCCAATTCATCGTACTGATGTCACAACTGGGCGGGCATTTACATGTGCTTGCCCAGTTAAACTTGTGGGTACCATCATGCAAAATTATAGCTTGGCGCATTTCATAGCTAGCAGCCTGCACTTGACTGGGCAAGCTGCATGCTGTAATTTACTATGCCCAGCAGTATGCTTACATAAGTGCAGATCATACTATTAACTGCAAGAGCAGATTGATTGTTATAAGGCAGATTAATATACACACATTTGAAAACATTCTCAAAAAGAAAGCCAAAAGTTTCTGCTTTCCTTGAAAATCTTTGCACTGTAAGAAGACAGCTCCAGCATCAGACTCAGAGCAATAATACTCCAAGAAAAAAAGGTAGATTAGGATCCGGTGGGGAAAATGCTTTATATTTATGGAAAGCCTTTTGAGCATCTACAATCCAGACTAGAGACTTAGTTGAATACTGAGGGAGTTTTATGGAGGTTATCATTGATTAACAAAAGAAGTGATGAGAGCTATAATTTTCAAGAAATTTCAAATTAATCTGGAATAATTAACAAATACCATAAATGTTAGATTTAAATTAGTAAGATTTTATACCAGAAGCAGTAGACAAATCCAATAATACCAGAAGCAGTAGACCAGTCCAACAATACCGGAAGCAGTAAACCAATCCAATAATAATAGAAGCAGTAGACCAATACAATAATACCAAAAGCAGGAGACCAATACAAAAATACCAGAATCAGTAGACCAATCCATTAATAACAGAAGAAGCAGAACAATCCAATAATATCGGACACAGTAGACCAATCCAATAATACCAGAAGAAGCAGAACAATCCAATAATATCGGAAGCAGTAGACCAATCCAATAATACCAGAAGCAGAAGACAATCCAATAATACCAGAAGCAGGAGACCAATCCAATAATACCAGAAGCAGGACACCAATCCAATAATACCAGAAGCAGAAGACCAATCCAATAATATCAGAAGCAGTAGACCAATCCAATAATACCAGAAGCAGGAGACCAATCCAATAATACCAGAAACAGTAGACCAATCCACTAATGCCAATAGAAGCAGACCAATCCAATAATACTAGAAGCAGTAGCCCAATCCAATAATACCAGAAGCAGTAGATCAATCGAATAATACCAGAAGCAGTAGACCAATCAAATAATACCAGAAGCAGTAGACCACGGGTTCTCAAACTCGGTCCTCAGGACCCCAAACAATAGATGTGTTCCAGGTCTCCACACAGAATCACAAGTGAGATATTAACTCCACCTGTGGATGTTTTAAAATGTGTCAGTGAGTAATGAATACACCTGTGCACCTGCTGGGTGACCTGCAAAACATGACCTGTGTGGGATCCTGAGGACCGAGTTTGAGACACACTGCAGTAGGGCTATCGAATAATACCAGAAACAGTCTTCTTCTTTTGACATCCTTCTTTAGAAATAACTAGTTGTCTGCAGAACTGCATGTGCTTGTTTTCTCTTTCTCTCTTTCCTCTGTTTCTGTCTTTCCTCCTGTCACTCTTCTGTGCTTCCCACACTTTTTTTCTCCTCCTCTTTCTCCCACTCTTACTACATCTTTCTCTCCCCCTCACATGTCTATTTCTCTTATCAACATTTTATTATATTGATTATCCTTAACATTACCTTTTTTTTCTTTTCATCTTTACTATAGTACATTTTGGGGTCAAGGCATTCATGGGCACAATAATAATGTCTGCCCCCTCTGCCTACTTTTATTATTTTCATTGTTTGGTTATAAGACCTCATTTGATGATTGGCAACTCAATGTACTACTACTACTACTACTACTACTTATGACATTTTATTTATAACCATGTACACATATATAGTTATACTAAGTAGGACAGATTACAGGGACAGTCTGTGCATGTCTTACCCATTTACATTCCACTCAAGATAGTGTACGGTACATTAGAGTGGCAATATTTTGCAGTCACTGGTAAATATCAGACTGACAGTACTAAAACAAGCCTCTGTCCCATCCTTCAACAATTGGCGAGCCTAGGCACGTGCATAATGGGAAATTCAACACTGGTCCTCACCTTTTCTCTTCTAGAGTGCTATTTCTTTCTGTAAATGGCAGGTGTATCCCCGTGTGCCTTTTTCCTTTCTTCTACACTGTTATACAGTTGTGGATAATAATGTGATGGTGTCATTGTTTGATTTTCAAAAATGTTTTAAGACAGAAGGTGTATATTATGCCAGAACTGTCTGTAACATCACTGACACTGTTAGGATGGCATCATTATTATCAGTCTTCTGCAAAAAAACAAGAGATCCAAGATATCTTTAAGCATTTTATTAATGAAGTTACGTAACCCAAAAACATGACAGTATTCTTAGACGATCATATCAACTTGGATGCATTTTACATAATAACACAGGCAGAACATGTTTCCAAAAGCAAGACAGTTTTGTGTATATGCTGAGCTGGATGCATCTCAAAATGTTTTCAGTTCTATAGCATATGGAAGGTTAAACCTGGAAAAACAATAGCCTTTGTGTGCTTTCTACCATGAGATGTGGTTTTGAAATTGTTAGTACTAAATATTATCGCATTACCAATTTGTACATAATGAAATACTGTAATTAAGTATCATATACATAAGATAGAGTATAGTTTGGACAGTGTTATAAATAAATACAAAAGTCCCATTTACTGTACCAAGTAAAATAAACAAAATAAAAGATAAATATACAAATGCCATGTAATTATATACAAATATCCAATATCTTCCCTTTAAAAATCAAGTGAAATTATTCTTATCAGCTCTTACCACACTGCTGTGTCCAGTGTCTAAATTGTCCTTTAGATGGTCTCACGTGCCCCTTACTTGATATCTGGCTTCACTGCATGCCTCATATATGCCATCAGACATCCCCACATACTCCTTACATGCCCTCGAATATCCCAACATGCCCCTTACATGCCATCACATCCACACATGACCCTTACATGCACACACATCTTTTGCATGCCCTTACAGATCCACACATGCCAAAAGTCAATTTTTATAAGCAATCAGACCTGCCCCACATGCTATTAAAACCTCGCAGTCTTATCAGATCTCCCACATATGCCCATCAGAAATCACACAAATGCCATCAGAAACCCTACACATGCATTCATGCCTCCATTACTGCCAGCTTAACCCTGACCACCTTTTTAGCAGCCTGCTTCTTTTTCCTTATTATTTTTTTTACCTGGAACATTAACTGTGATCTATTATCATCTGTAGCACATCTCAGAGCTGCCTATCCTCCTCCAAGCTTCTAAAACATTTTCAGATAATACCCAGACCAATATGGAGCACTTGGAGCTGGGTGATACTTGCTTACATAGAATTTTGGCTCTCTGTGGGGCACCGTTCACACACACAACAATCAATGGCATCCTTTCAGAAAAATTACACCTTTCTCATGGGAAACACCAGGACTGCACACTGATTTTTGGTACTTGCGGTTTGCAGGCAGAGTCTGACAAGAGCCATTAGATCTAACATAAGTATCTATTGGAGGTGCATATGTGCCACATATTCCAGCATATCCCTCTTTGTGGATGAACTGTAAACCATAATAATGAACCTTACAATGGCACTGTCTAACCTAATGTATAACAGATTTGGCTGCCTCTCAAAATTCAAAACAACTTAAAGTCCCTAATGACACAGTGGTTACCTCGCAACACTTATTTCTGCATAAGTGGTATTCTTTCCATATTAAATATCTGAGCATTCTTGTCCTCACATAATTTTTCAAGGCTTGGTAAATCAAAAAATATACATATTAATATCCTACCTAGGGTGTTATAAATACTTAAAAATGTTCCTTTGGAAAGCCCATTAGTTTCCCTGGTTGACTTAATACCATATGTAAATTTGTGTGGTATGGGAGGAAACCTCGATTTAAACATATGGTGCTATTTAAACATAAGCATCAGGAAGGCAAACAAATCCCAATGATACCACCAGGCAATTGCCCATAGCGGAATCCTTGATTATACCAGAGTATATGGACACAATGTATGGCAATAGAAACTATATGCTTTCCTATTCCTATCACCTATAAATATATCTCTCAAAATTCTTGAATATATATATGGGTTGGGTATGGATTGCTGGCGGTCGGGATGCCGCTGGTCAGAATACTGACAGCAGAATCCCGACAGTCAGAATCCCAACATTCATAGGTAAGTATGCTAGCACTAACTCTAACCCCTACCCTAACCCTTCCTTCTCGGTGACTAAACCTAACCTCCCTCCCTAGTGCCTAAGCCTAACCTCCCCCTTCCCGCACCCTAAACTGAACACTCCCTCCCCGGTGCCTTAACCTAACCTCCTCCTCCCCACACCCTCAATCTAACCATCCCTCCTTGATGCCTAACCCTCCCCCTAGAGCCTAACCCTAACCCCGCACCCTAACCCTCCCTTAACTGACGATACTTACCTTCGGGATTCCGGTGGTCGGTTTACCGGTGCCGGGATCCTGAAGCTGTCGGGATTTTGGTGCCAGTATATAGATTATCCCATATATATATATGCATTTCAATTCGCCAACCCACCCCTGCACCTCTAGAGGGCATCTACATGACTTAGTGACTATGGTTGTATTTATGATAAAGTGAACTTCATTATTTATTTGTATAAAAATATTTGAATTATTTTATTAAAGCATAGAGCCATGTTTGTCTTTGAAATGATCTGTTTTACATCCCCACAGTATGTCACAGAAAAAAACAAACCTCTTCATTTTCTTTTTTTGAATATTTCTGCTTCTATCACACACATTTTAATGGCCTTATCAGCTGTGTGTAGGAGTTAGGTATTTTACTGTCTAAATGACAGGATGAAAAGGTTGAAGCACACAATAGATGCAGCAGAAATGTATTTATTATTGCTCATGGCATGTGACCTTTAAGTTGAAATGAAAACCCCCCTCTGGTTTACTATTTTATGTGGCTTAAAAAAACCTGATAAACCCAGGCTGTTTTTAACCTTTGGGTTATTAAGTTTTATGAGACTCTTAAAAGAGGTGCAAGTCGAACTTAAAACATCAGACTAATACTTAACATTTAGAAAACACTTAGGTTTAGGGAACTCAACTCAATGTTCTTAGTGTCACTAGTTACATGACAGTATACAAAATTTTAATACGGACACATAAATTAGAATTCAAATAATATTCCTAATTGTTGCCTCCTATATTTTCACCACAAATACATTGCTCCCATGTTTCAATGTAGTTACATTTTAGTTAAATCAAATAAATATATTTGGAACACATTGGTATCTGTATGTAACACTAATTTATTGTTTATAAAATAGAGGGACTCCAACTGACACCTTCATTGTAAACACCATATGTAAAATAGGGGAAATTGGCAGCCTGCAGATTAAGGAATTTAGTGTAATAAGCAAGGAGAGGAAGTGGGAGGGGAAAAAGGAAATGGGGGTTTTCTGGAATAGGGATTCCACACAGGTTTAAAGAAATTCCTAAGTGGTCTAGGAAGATCTACAGTATACACATATAGCAGAAACAATATGGCTAACAATTTAATAGAAATTCTAAGGAAAATCTTAAACCAATGAAAAACAAAGGCGGTGCACCCTAGAACTTTTGTGGGGGCTCGGTTTATGAGAAGAATTGTATGTTATAATGTATTGTAAAGGTTACTTCATGGATAATAAATAATTACCATAAAATTATGGTGGGAAATATTCCGTTGTCAGTGAACAGAGATGCCCCTCACCAAATCAAGACAAAAAAAGTAAAGATCAAATAATTGATCTCAATGGTCCGAACAAACAAGAAAAATATATTGTGTATTTTATTTTGTACTAAATGAGGTATAAATAAATAACAATACTTATGTAACAATAAGGCAAAAATATTAAATATAGCAATGTACAATATTAGTCTTATAAAAAAACAGATAATTTGTGTATCAACTACTTGAAATGGATAATCTCTATTGGATCCTCCAAAAATTCCAAAAATCATCTGTAATGTTTGTTCGCAGTAGATCAAAACCAACCTAACTAGCTCTGGTACAGTGATTAGGCAAAGCTCAGGAAGTCATATATGCAGTTTTGTAGTCAAAGGCATGTCATTCCATTGTGGCAGTTTGGTATGACTCTATTACCCCTATCTAGGTTTAAATGTTAGGGATTCAAATAACATAGGCCATTTAGTATCATATTTATCACGCTTTCACCTATATTACTTAAATCCTATTAAGGTTATTGAGTGCAATCATTAATGAGCAGAATTACTGCTCTTATTCTGCACTTGAGCTATGCATAGCCACTAACATTTGTACACAGTTGGGAATATGCAAAAAAAAGAGTAATTTATCAAATGCTGTAAAATCCCCCAAAATGGTCTCTATTAAGCAGATGTCTCTGTATATAGGATAGAATAGAAAGTAAGGGACAAGGTGGTATCTCACAGTGGGACTGCTGTCCTGCCGTTTACACAAGCATTGGATGGCTAATGAGTGTTCACTGTGGGAACACTGCGATAGAAAAAAGGTTGGAGACACTTCTGTCTGCTAGAAATCCACAGTGAGCCCTGTTGCTGCGAGCAATGCAGGGAAATTGCTGTAGTGCAGATGAGAGAGCATCTCAGTGGTAAGGAGATGATACTCTAAGCACTGTGTGGTCTGCAAGTAATGTGAGGCATCTGATCCCCACAGACCTGGTCAGACTTGTTGAATGACGCTCGTTTCGGCTGTCCAAATGGAGGCTTATTATCATTCAGGCCTGTGATTGTCTCATAGATTGTGACATTTATGCTGGTGGTTAGCCAATCAGAAGTGTTCACACAGTGTGGCCACATACATTCGAGTAAGACGGATCACTCAACTGACCGATAAAGTTAACATCCAGCTGGTAGAAACAGCAATCCCACTGTGCTGCCGGAGGGCTTATTGATAACAGCACATTAGATCCGTTTATCCAAGGAAGTGATATTTTCTGGTATGCAAACTATGCGTGAACACTTGTTTTAGGCTACAATATAGCCACGTTATTTTTGCTACAAACAGTAGCGGATTATCACAGGACATTCCTTTTTTACAGATACTGTATACTTTGTATTTATTATTTTTCAATAATATGGACACACTTTTTTAGTTCTCTAAGTGACAATATCCTGCACATTGTTGCGGTTTTGGATCCATCAACTCTAGATGAAGTTTGTGAACAGTGTTTTTTAACTGTATGTACTACCTATATTCACATAGATTCTCTATCTTTTATTACCTGTTATGAGAGACATTTTACTGGCTTTGTAATATGTCCTTTGAAATGTATTAGAGTATAATTACACCATTTTGATGAACGTATATTAAATAATTATAATATACATATTTTCATTTATTGCATGGTCTATGTGTTTGCAGCGCTTTTCCACCTCTTTATTTCTGTATATCTTGTTGTTGGGAAGAGTGCCAATATTCCCAAGTGGTGAGCAGCTGACTACACTTTTTTTGACTTGATTAGTGCTTTCTTGGCATCTGGTATATATACCTTTGTTTGTATGTTAAGATTATGACTAATGTATTAGATAATAAAACATAAAGCATAAATTGCATGTATGCATTTCTTAGTTAGTGTATCTTATAGTCAATATATAGTATTGTAATTGATTGAACCAATCACAGTAGCTGGTCCAAAGTATAGTAGTCTAGAAGATGAGTAATACATTTATTTGATGCTTATTGCTAGGCTATTAACTCTGTATAATTAACCAAACTATTTTCTCAAAGAGGAGTAAGAACTGATATTGAAGGGGGTTTGGGCTATTGTCCAGGAGCATATACAAAATTCTGTTCACTTTTGGAGTAAATGAGTAAAGATATATTAGAACATAGGGGTGCTAATGTGACTGTGACACATATCATTTTTTTAGGGATAAAGGAATTATATATTCTTAATAAAGTTGTGGTAAGTTTTATGTTGTATATACCAGTATATTAATAGGGCATTAAGGTAAGATAGGATTACAGAAAAAATTGCAAAAAAAGTTTATATTTAGTCAAATTTCATATTGTGTAAACTCATGTTGTAAATAACGTGAAATGTGAAAAATTACAACAAAGAGACATACAGTATTATAGGATTAGAAAATATGATATTTTAAAAGTAGACAAACATTCTTTAGTATAGTGGACAATCAGAAAAATTAGTGAATAGCTTTGTGGAAAGGTGTGTGTATTTATACAATGGGCCTCATTTATATCAATGAGTTTTATCACTCAAAATAAGTGATAAAACTCGCTGCATATGATAAATGGTGCTCCAGCCAATCAGCTCCCAACTTTCATCTGTTTGAAAAATGTCAGTTGGGAGATGACTGGTTGGAGTACCATTTATCATATGCTCATATTTAGTGATAAAACTCATTGATAAATGAGGCCAGTGCGGAATCATAATGTTGGTGAAGAGTTAGACAAAATAGGTACAAATTGGTAATTTGCTTGGATGTACTGTATGTGTATCAAAATTGATAGTAAGATTAATAGACATGAGGTTATGGGGAAAGAAGGAAAGAGAAAAAATTACTAGATAAAATAATTAGGCAATAAGAAAAATGCCATAACTTATATGTTCATTGAGTCCGTGTGGTGAAAGTGTGGTGCTCCCAGTTTAAATGTCCATGCACTCTCTTTCTGTCGTACTGTCTCCTCCTCTTACTCCTAAATGAACTCTTTCAAGTCCAAAAATCTAAAGATCTTTGTAGGTATTTTCATGCTCAACAAAAATTGTGTTTGTCAAGATATATAGCTGCGTTCCTTATTGATCCAATGTGTTCCAGAGCTCTTTGTTTTAACATCTTAGTGGTTTTTCCAGCATATTTTAAATTGCATGTGTATGTTATACACTTTCCATAGCTTGACAGTAAATTAATTGTTTGATCTCAAGATTGTTTCCATATATGTCCTGCACTGAATATTTCTTTACAATGTGTTCGCAGATCTTACAAGACCAACATGGGTATGTACCAGTTCTGAGTGGTATCTTTGGTGGTACTCGTGTGTAATGACTTTTTACCAATTTGTCCTTAAGCTTAGGTGCTCTTCTCAAGCTCATGGAAACTTGTTTATTGAGTTTGGAAGACAGATATGAATCGGATAATAAAATTGGTCAATATTACAAAATTATGTTTTTTGATCTGTTTCAATTCTTTACAGTAGTCTCTAACAAAAAGTACTGTTATCTTGTTGCTATTTTTAATTGTTTCTTAAAAATCAGCATCTCTCTCTGTATTTTCTTAGTTGTATTCTTTGCTAATTTGATGAATCTTGGGCTGTAACCTCTCTTTCAATCTTAATGATAGTTCTTTACTTTTCTCATTAAAAGATAGTTCATCCAAACAATTTCTTCTAAGACGTAAAAATTTGCCTTTAGGAATGTTAGTAATGGTTGGTGGGAAGTCTGAGCTTGACTGATGTAATAAGCTGTTAGTTGCTGTATTTTTTCTATACAGCTCAGTAGCCAAAGCATTGTTAACATCTCTATAGATCCGAAGATTGTTCTTGTCATCTTCATATGTGAATTTTAAGTTGAATCGGTTGTTATTCAACTGTTAATTGAAAGAGGTCAATGTTGTCAAATCTCCATCCCAGATGATAAGGACATTGTTGATAGAGCCAGGTACTGATATTTTAGTCAGGTGTTCTTTTTCTTTGTGGAAGACAATTTCATGCTCCCACCATGTTAGCATATGTGGGGGCACAAGCTGCCCTTATTGCTGTCCTCATCACTTAGATGTAATACCTATCATCAAATGTAAAACAATTATGGGGTAACACAAAGTGTAGTAATTCATGGATGAAGTACAAAGCTTTTTAGGTATTGAGAATCTTAAAGTTCAATGTTGTATATCTTTCATAAGTCATCCATGGTATCCTATACATATGAAGGTAAACCTAAGACATAGGCCCTCATTCAGAGCCGTTCGCTATTTGCGGTCGTTCGTTCAAAAACAAGGGGTGGCTATTCAAATGATCCGTTCGCAAATTGTAGTCTGTTCACACCTCTAAGTCTGAACGAGCGAGCAAAACATACGCTCGTTTATTTGATAAAAACGCCCCCTGGCCGCTCGCACCATACGTCATGTCCGCTATTTATTTGATTAATCGAGTACATCGTACAGCGTATGAACTGCTCGCTATTCTTGTGGTTGGTTTTTTCAACCGCTATTTTGCGAGCAGTTCTGAGTTTAAAAAAACCAAGTGACGTGGTCAATGACGCTGCTGGATTAATTATGCACACCCTTAAAACGCCCGTTTTGACCTTTAAGCACGCCTGCGTTCGAATTCCACTCCCCCCTTTTCAAGCACCTTCCCCTGTTACCACCCACATACGCCTCATTCTGTCACTCAAAATAGCAGGCACTCGCTATATAGCGTACAAACGATTTTTGGCCGCACTGACTGGTTCGCGCATGCGTACTAAAAACCGTACGCATGCGCAGATGTGCAAACATCGCTCGGAATGAGCGTACTGCCGCTAACGAGCGGCTCTGAATGAGGGCCATAGTCTATAAGATGGATGTCACAAAAATTATTGTTTTTTTCTAATAGGCCATTCATACCAGACACAATAGGCCTCCCTGGTGGGTCCTTTTGGTTTTTATGTATCTTAAGGAGCAGATAGAGAGTCGTAATTTTTGGATTTGTAACCATTAGAAAGCTATGTTCCTGTTGGTAATTACACCATTTTAAAGCTTTGTAAATAATCCTGGTATATTTAATGAGAAAATTGTCAATGGGTCAAATGGAGATTTGTGGAAACATGTTGTGTTGTTTAGTTATTTGTAAGCCTCTTTAGTGTTTTTACCTTTAGGCCAAAGAACAATTCTACTGCCTTCATCGGATTATATTATCACAGTGTTGTCCCAGTTTTGGATTTCTTTTACAGCTCTTTTTTCACCTGGTTTGAGATTATCTTGTTTTTCATGTGTGTTGTGCTATGGTATCTAGATCTTTTGGAACCATATTCTTAAAGAAAAATTTACCTCAGGGCATATACTATCCTGTGGCATTAAAGTGGATTTCTATTTGCAAATAGATATTTTTTTCTCCTCGTGAGTTATTGGAGAGTAATTGTCCAGTTCTTCTATGGTTGAGAGTGCCTCTTGTTCTTCCTAAAAAGGTTGACATTTTTGGTTTCTCCATAGTGGAAGCTACTTGAGAGATGGATCATGGGTTTCTGTGTCAATATTGGCATCTAACATTATTTTTGTTTTGTTTCTGTTTTTGTTTCCTTCCAAACATACGTAAGTTTTCTTCTCATCAGAATCTACAGAAACAATTTGTTGGTGAAAAAGAGAGGCCTTTTGATAGGAAATTTATTTGATCTTGGTTTATGGTATGTTCTGAAAGACTAATAATTTTGAGGTTGGTTTCTAGTGATCTTTCCTTGTTCTTGTCCAGTGTCCCAGTGGGGAGGGGGATTCCCTTAATTGTTGATTTTTTTTTCTCTTTGATTACCCTTCTCATCTTCCTTTTGGCCCCGCCTCTCCCCTAAAAAAGTAGATACATGGCTGTGTTGTGTAGAGGATGAGAGTGTACAATTGTATACCTGCTGGTCTTTGGTACCCAACGATTCTGCCTCCGTAGAGGTATATTGATCTGTATACTGTTTGATTTTTTTTTTTTTGCATTCAATAATTGTTTTATTGTAGATATCCAGATCTTTTTTGTTTTGTTTCTGAAAATGTTGATCTTTTCAAACATTTCCAATTTTTGATCCACTGTTTCTATATCTTTCTCACATGTCTCTAAAATAAGGTGATTATGTTTAATTAGTATGCTGATTAACTCCTGTGAATATTTAGTATTTTTTTTTAGATTTTCTGAAACTAGTTCAAAAGTCAAGAATATATAGGGTCTGAAATCTCTAGGTGAAATTTTTAATTTGCAGAAATTCTCAAGGCTTGTAAGGTCCCAATATACCCTTTTTGTTTTGTAAAAAAAAATATTTATTTATAGAAATCTTATTTCCAGCTTCTAGACAGTTTGGTGTCATTAGAATTCCCAGAAAAAAATATTCTCAAAGTCCTCTGTTATATGTTTGCTTAGCAATTCAGCTAAGATTGAATATTGTCATAATTATGGAGCAACACAGGTAGTGTCGCGAAGTGTAATTTTTAATGTCCTGGAAAACAATGTGTTTTATCCATACATGTACACTGTATCAGAATCTAAGAGACCTCAATAATTTGCTCAGTGTAATAAGAAAGGAGAGGAAGTGGGAGGGGAAAAGGGAAATGGGGGTTTTCGGAGAAGGTATTCCACACAGGATTAAAGACATTCCTAAGTGGTCCAGGAAGATCTACAGTATATACATATAGCAGAAATTGTATGGCAACAATATAATAGAGATTGTATGTTTTTCTTTTTTTGTCTTGATTTGATGATGGACATCTCTGTCCACTCACAAGGAAATATCTCCCACTGTTATTTTAAGATAATTAATAAAAACATATTTTTATCTTTCAAATAAGCTTTACAATACATTATAACATACAATTCTTCTCATAAGCATGCCCACACAAGAGTTTTTCTTATTCTTTTTTGCAATCTGCAAAAATAAAATCTGTGTGTAAATTAAGGAACTTCCCAAGGTAGTCTCAAGGTGCAATATTAGATATTTTTGTGTTATTCTCCAGCGCTGAAGAGGGAACTCCTATAGGAGGTTTGATGGTTGCCCTAATGTATGAACCCTGGAATATTGAGGGCTCTGAATGAGGTCAATAGCAAATTACTTTAAAAGAAAGTATTTTTAAAGTAATTCACCATTGCCCTCATTCAGAGCCCACAATATTCCAGAATACGTAGATTTAAACCTCCTCTAGGGGTACCCTCTTCAGTGCTGGAGAATAACATAAAAATATATATTTTCTGATGACATGCTTTATTTGCTACTATTAGGTACAGCTGTACTCCTTGATCACTATCATTTAACATTTCATTGCCCACAATGCATATCAAATAAAAATTCTTAAATCATAAAAAAATATTAATAGTGTTTATTTTCAATGTCTTTTTGATGATTGGAAATGAAATGCAGTGGAAACTGCATAGAGTCATATATATTTACATTTGTAGGCCATGTTCTATCTGTTCAGCAGTGCTGAATAAATAATGTTGTTTGGAGTGGTAACTCTTGGCCCAGGGCTAAATGATCAAACCTTCCCCATTATATCTTACTGATACATTTACGCCTTGTCAAGAGATAAAATTATTTTTTGGTTATGGGGGTGCTGTATATTTATTCCAATGAACTTGGGCTTTTGAGCTGTCTATTGTAGAGTGTTTATGAATATTCTGTATTGTACTTGGGGTGTTTTCTTCTATATACACCAATGAATTTTAAATGTTATGGTGGGTGATTGAGCATGAAAAAGGTGTGTGGAATGGGTGTGAGCACAACCGAGACAGATGCTTTTGTACTTTTAATCCACCATCACTGTAGAGTAAAATCACAGCTTCTACAGCATATATATCTCATTTGTCTGGACCTAACAAATTCAATGTACAGCTTAACCCTGCAGAATCTTAACATTTTCAGTTTCTTAGTGAATAAATTAAGTGCAATTGCAATGTAAATAGATATTTAGTAAATACCTACTTCTCCCAAATATAAGGTAGGTAATGCAGATTTATATAAGAATTTCCAGGCTATTGCTCATTTGAGGCAATTGTGTATTTTATTTTTCACCTAACTTGTCTCTCTATGGAGAGCTTGCTGAATAAATTCATTCTGAAGCTCTTTAACAGCATTTTACTCTTTATCTTTGTCGGCATTATATTTAAAACAATAGTGCGGTATGCAAAGCTTTAAGTATTGTAACATTTAGTGGCTGTTTTTTCCTTTTGAATACATTGTTCCTGTTTTCAATCTACTGCTAAATCGTAGTTAAAGCCATGTATCTGATTTCTCTAGCGGATAACTATTTCTTTGTTTTTATATTCACAATCCCAGTTCTTCAATCCCAGTGTCGTTTTAATTGTGCTCGTAATGAAGCGAATCAGAAAAACTTCAACTGAAGAACAAATTCTGCATTAGAATTTTTGAAAATTTTGAATCAACCATATATTTATATTCTGAGTTTTCACACTCTAGCCGCAGCCACCATACACAGTGTTTATGTTTTACTGTTTATATGTACAGAAAATCCCATTGTGAATTTTGCAAATAATGGCTTGTTTGAATTTTTGATTTATGCTAAACTAACAATATGTTAACAGTAATATGTACACTCTTAGGGGTCTATTTACTAAGCCTTCAATACAGATAAAATTAACGGAGATAAAGCACCAACCAACCAGCTCCTAACTGTCATTTTTCAAACAGCCTGTGACATGGTTACGAGTTAGGAGCTGATTCGCTAGCACTTTATCTCTGTTCACTTTATCTCCATCCATGGCTTAGTAAATAGACCCCTTATTTTGCTACCAAACTATGCATTTCCCTGCTATTCATGTTCACACTGTCCCAAGCCCTCAAATATTTAAAGTCTCTTATTAAAGCTTACCCTGCTTCCAAGTATACTACATTCACTAACCTATCCTAGCTCCAGCCCCACTCTGAGCTGCATGGACAAACAACTTTGGTCTAAGCTTTTACCTTTGCCCACTAGATTGTAAAGCTATCATGAGCAGGCATTCTTACCTCAAGCTAGCTTTCATGTAGTTTGAATTGTAAGTTTTATTTATGTTCTGGCACTGATGAGCACTGTGATTTCTTATAAATCTGATAATAATAATCTGTAAGTGTATGCTGCAAAGAACAGTGATTTCTAGAGCATTCCCGCTGTTTACATATTAGTCTAAAATTAGAGAAGGGGTCAGTTACTAACAATGGCGGTTTTTACCCACAGGGACTGCCTAGGCAGTGGCAGTGACTTCTCATTGGAAGTGCTCCCTGCTAATCACAGCCAAACAGGCAGTCCCAGGGGAGTTTTTTCTTCTCCCCCCATCCCCCGAGACTGCCAGTTCAGACTGCCATAGCATAGAGAGTGCTTCCCACAAGAAGCCACTCCACTGCTATTATGCTATTACAGCTGCCTTTACCAGCTTCTAGTGACTGCGGCCAATGTCGGTCCCTAGAAGCCGTCCAGTTTGCTAATTTGTGTGCATGCACAGAATTGCGATTCTGAGGTTGATGCAGACAGTTATCTGTAGAGGACAGGGAATCAGTATGATTCGATTCGGTTCGATTCCCGGCAGCGCCTGGCCGACAAAAGCAGAGTTCCCGGCAGCATAAGCCAACTGCGCTGGAAATCCCGATCGTCGCTAAGGTAACTAACTAAGGATAAACTAACCTAACCCTCCTTAGGGGTGCCTAACCCTAACCTCCCCCCTCTAAGTGCCTAACCCTAACCCCCCCTTCCCCGCTGCCTAAACCTAAGTCCCCCGGGGGTGCCTAACCCTAAGTCCCCCCCCCTAGCATAACCCTAACCCTCCCGGGGGGTGCCTAACCCTAAGTCCCCCCGGGTGCCCTTAACCTAACCCTCCCCCCAGGGCTGTCTGCTCACGGCGCCCAGCATCCCTTCGATCGGGATGCCGGGCGGCGGTCTCCCGGCGTCGGGGAAATGACAAGCGTCTGGATATAGATGCCAGTCATTTATCCCACGCCGGGATAAAGGAGCCGGGAAGCCGGCTGTCAGGATTCCGGCAGCCGGCTTCCCGATTGTACACGGCGGACAGTGCTACGATTGGCATCAGGCCTAGATTTGCAGAAAGGCCACAAAGGAACAGGTCAACAGACTTGTAAGGATATCAGGGTAATATTTAAGTTTGTTGCAATTAAATAACTTTCCATTTTCTTCTTCTGTATTTGTGGATCTTTTGTGTTTCTTCCTGGCTGTGAGACTGGGTATGCTGAGCCACATATTCCTGACAGCATAAACAAATAATTTTACTAGTAATATGTTTATTTTACCAGTAAAACTAAATATAATGGATGGAAGTTCTGCATCAAAGAGGAAATAAGAGGGGAGAAACCAAGGTGGCCTAGAGTTATGAGAAATGCAACCTACTGCAGCAGCCATAATTTCCCAGACTGTGTATTCATTTATTTTTCACAGAACTCATTCAGAGCCCTCGCTAGATGCGATCGCTCGCATCCAGCGTATGCAAATTTTACAAAGTGACGCCATGGGAAGCGATCGCTCACCAAGGCATAAGCACACCCACTTTAGCTGTGCGAGCGATCGCTCTGTGTATGCTGACACCCATTAGACTATGTAGAGACGTCCACTAGCGCACATCATCTCCAGGAAGTGTATGAAAAAATTGGTACATCAAGCACCATCGGTAGCAATCGCAGCGCTTGTGGTTGCCTTACCATGCCGCAAGCACTGCGAGGACTTCAGTGTCAAAAATAGGCATGTGACGTGTACTATGACGCTGTCTGTTAATTATGCATGCCATAAAAACAGTGTTGAAACACCCAGGCACGCCTGCGTTCGCACCTCCACTCCCCCGTTATTAGTGTCCTGCCCCTGTTACCACCCACAAATGGCCTCTCCAGTCACTCATTTCACTGGGCTGTCTTTGCTGGGTGAGCGAGAGGCCTGTGATCGCACAGAGTAATTCGCACACGTGCAGAATGAAGCATGCGCATTCGCAAACCATCGGGCCACTTGCGAGCGGCTCTGAATCAGGTCCTTAATCCTGACAGGACTAATATTGCACCATATGGGACCCAAAATAGAGCCCAATACCCACCAATAAATGTATCAAAAGCTTTTGGATTATTATCACTCTTGTTGAGAAATATAATCAGCTAGTGTCTGCCATCTAATTTGATCGCACTCATTCACCCTAGTGTAACTCAAGATCCCATCTGGACCCAGTACCAAACACCTGAATCTTGGTCAGTTTGGGGCTCATGTATGATTGGAGGCAGTGGTGCTTTTTAACTTATCATTTTTTCTTACTGTTGCATATCACGATCATGTGAAATGATTTTTAGTGCTTATCGTTTTACTGCCTGTTCTGACACTGCATAACCAAAGTTTCATTTTGTGATAACTGGGAAGTGAGGAGCATGGAGGCTGCCAGGGCAGAATCTTCTGATCCTTGTTTGGTGATCTATCCCCATATGGTTAGAGCAGCCAACAAAGCCAAGCTTCAAAAAGTTGTTAGAAAGTAGTCCCAATTACAAATAAAGGGGACTGCAGTCTGCAGCGTAAATTTGCCTAAATCATGAGATAACTCAGATATCTCCTGCGTTACGCATTTCTTAAATCGCAATGATATTTAAACCATGCACAAACAGCCCTTAGTCGTGTTCAACATGGATTGTTACTTTCGTTGTGTGGCTGCTTTCTGCCATGCTTATTGGAGTGTTGAATTAACCCACAACTGATCAACACAAATTATTGGATCCATCTAAAGAATAGTGATGAGCGGGTTCGGATTTCTGAAATCCGAAACACCCCCGATCCGAGCCGGATCCGAGTCAGCTTTCGAGTTTTCCCACCTCACTCGGATCTGATATCGAGGCAAAACGTCATCATCCCACTGTTGGATTCTCGCGGGTTTTAGATTCAATAAAAGGTCCCCGCATCGGCCCCATTTTTCACTCCAGCTGTGGACAGTGAAACAGGAGGGTGGGAATTGTGCTGGTGTTGTTGTCCATAGGGGCTGTGTCCACTCCAAAGTCCATAGGGGCTGGCTAGGTTGTGCTGTGCAGTCTGTTGTCCATAGGGGCTGTGTCCACTCCAAAGTCCATAGGGGATTGCTGGGCTGTGTTGTGCAGTGTCCCATAAAAGCTGTAGTCTTAATTGAGTGCTGTAGTGTTGTCCAGGGGGTGCTCTGTCCATCAGGGTCCCCCCTAGTGCAAAAAAAAATATTTTTCTGTGTGTGTGCGCTGTAGCCACACGTGCATCAACAAAGTTGCGCCAAGAGTGTGCCTGTGTCATAAGTAAAGGGCCGGCTGGCTCATCTGTTGAAGGGTGGTGGAACCCCCAAAGCGCGATAAAAAAAATAATCTTTTTCTTTGTTTGTGACTTGTGTGCACTGTAGCCGCACGTGCATCAACAAAGTAGTGCCAAGCGTGCACCTGTGTCATAAGTAAAGGGCCAGCTGGCTCATCTGTTGAAGGGTGGTGTAACCCCCAAAGTGCCTAAAATGCCTTAGCCACACGTGCATCAATATCACATAAATGGAGGAAAAAAATTTGTCCAATAAAAATAAAATAGGGAAGGATCAAGAACCACTTCCTCCTAGTGCTGAAGCTGCTTTCACTAGTCATGACATAGACGATGAAATGCCATCAACTTTGTCTGCCAAAGCCGATGCCCTATTTCATAGTAGAGGGCATAAAGTTCAAGAAAATTACCTTAAAAAATAAATTTAAATTGTATGAGGAGAAATGTAAACTTGCCAATATGCCATTTACTACACGGAGTGGCAAGGAACGGCTAAGGTCCTCCCCTATGTTCATGTCTAGTGGTTCAGCTTCATATGATGATGGAAGCCCTCCTCCCGCTATGAAAATCAAACGAGTTAAGCTGACAAAAGCACAGCAAAGAAGATATCACAAATCCCCATGGAGAGTCCAAGTGTGGTGACGGTTGCGATGCCTGACCTTCCCCACACTGGACGGGAAGAGGTGGCTCCTTCCACCATTTGCACGCCCTCTGCAAGTGCTGGAAGGAGCACCCACAGTCCATTTGCTGATATTCAAATTGAAGATGTCACTGTTGAAGTACAACAGGATGAAGATATTGGTGTAACTGTCGCTGAGTATGAAGTTGACGAGGAGGATTCTTATGGTGAGGTGGTTTGTTTAAATCAGGCACCGGGGGAGAAAGTTGTTGTCTGTGGGATGAAAAAGCCCATCACAGTCATGCCTGGGCAGAAGACCAAACATTCCACCTCTTTGGTCTGGAAATATTTCTATCCAAATTCGGACAACAACTGTCTTGCCATTTGTACCATATGTAATGGTGGAATAAGTAGGGGTAGGGATGTTAACCACCTAGGAACATCCTCCCTTATACGTCACCTGCAGCGTGTTCATAAAAAGTTACTGTCAAGTTCAGAAACTGTGGCTGACTGTAAGCAGACACCTAAATTCCTTTTTCCTGTTGTATCCAAGTGCCTGTAAACCACACCATCAACTTCCTCCTCGTCAGTTTCCTCCTCAGTTAGGATCAGAAGTAGTCCTGCAGGCCATGTCACTGGCATGACTGACTCTCCTATCCAAGATTCCTCGGGAGGATCCTACATTGCTACTCCAACTGCTGCTGCTGCTGCTGTTGCTGCTCTGAGTCGTTCATCATCCCAGAGAGGAAGTAGGAACACCACTACTTCTTTTACTAAGCAATTGACCCTCCAACAGTTCTTAGCAAGTCATCCTGAAGCAAAGCGGATAACTGAGGCCTTGACAGCTATGTTGGTGTCAGACGTGTGTACGGTATCCGACAATGGTGCGGTGGGATTTAGACAATTGATGGAGGTAGTGTGTCCCCGGTACCAAATCCCATCTAGATTCCACTTCACTAGGCAGGCGATACCGAGAATGTACAGAGACGACAGAAAAAGTGTCCTCAGTGTCCTAAGAAATGCGGTTGTACCCCATGTCCACTTAACCACAGACATGTGGACAAGTGGAATAGGGAAGACTAAGAACTATATGACTGTGACAGCCCACTGGGTAGATGTATTGCCTTATGCAGAAACAACAGCAGTGTCACTAGTTGCAGCATCTCAGAAACACCAGCTAATTCCAAGGCAGGCTATGCTGTGTATCACCGGTTTCAGTAAGAGGCATACCGCTGACAACCTCTTAGAGAAATTGAGGGAAATTATCGCCCAATGGCTTACCCCACTTAGACTCTCCTGGGGATTTGTGATATCTGACAACGCTACCAATTTTGTGCGGGCATTACATCTGGGCAAATTCCAGCACTTCCCATGTTTTGCTCACACAATAAATTTGGTGGTGCAGTATTTTCTGAAAAATGACAGGGGCGAGCAGGAGATGCTTTGGATGGCCCAAAAAAATTCTGGCCACTTTCGCCATTCAACGACTGCGTGCCAAAGACTTGAGCGCCAGCAAACACTCTTGAACCTGCCCCGCCATCACCTGAAGCAAGAGGTTGGTTCAGAGGATGGAGGAGCAGCAGAAGTTCATTCAAGCCTTTATATCCACCTATGACATAGGCAAAGGAAGGGGTATGCACCTGACTCAAGCACAGTGGAGAATGATTTCCGTGTTGTACAAGGTTCTCCAGACGTTCGAAATTGCCACATGTGAAGTCAGTTCAGACACTGCCAGCTTGAGCCAGGTCATTCCCCTCATCAGGCTTTTGCAGAAGCATCTGGAGAAAGTGAAGGAGGAGCTAAGATGGGGCGATTCCGCTTGGCATGTGGGACTTGTGGATGAAGCCCTTCATTTGCTTTGCCTGGATTCGAGGGTGATCAATCTGTTGAAATCAGACCACTACATTTTGGCTACCATGCAGGATCCTAGGTTTGTCTCTCTTTCTGGCCAACACAAGCCTGCAGAGGCGCAAAGACCTGCTAGTGAAAACACTGTCAGCTGAAGCGGAACGTGCCACGTCAACAGCTCCTTCTTCATTTTCCCGCAATTGGGGCTGCCAGGAAACAACTTAGGTATCCTAAGCAACTTGCTGGCGGTGATGCAGGGCAGACAGGACCAAGTTTGGACATCTGGTCCGGACTGAAGGACCTGGCAACAATTTCTGACATGTCTACTGTTGCTGCATATGATACTGTCACCATTGACAGAATGGTGGAGGATTACATCGGTGACAGCATCCAAGTAGGCATGTCAGACAGTCCGTTCCTATACTGGCAGGAAAAAGAGGCAATTTGGAGGCCCCTGTACAAACTGGCTCTATTTTACCTAAGTTACCCACCTCCAGTGTGTACTCCGAAAGAGTGCTTAGTACAGCCGGGAACCTTGTCAGTGAAAGGCGTAGGAGGTTGCTTCCACAAAATGTGGAGAAGATGATGTTCATAAAAATTAATTATCAATTCTTCCTGGGAGACCAGTTTCCAGAAAGTACAGAGGGACCTGTGGTGGTGGATTCCAGTGGGGACGAATTAATACTCTGTGAGGATGAGGATGTATACAACACTGAAGAGGGTGAGGAATCGGTGGATGAGGAGGATGAGGATGACATCTTGCCTCTGTAGAGCCATTTTGTGCAGGGACAGATTAATTGCCAGCTTGTTTTGTGGGGGCTTAAACGAACCAATCATTTCAGCCACAGTCGTGTGGCTGACCCTGGCGCTGAAGTAATTGGTTTGTTAAAGTGTGCATGTCCTTTTTATACAACATGAGGTTGGGGTGGGTGGGAGGGCCTAAGGACAATTCCATCTTGCACCTCTTTTTTTACTTTGCATTATGTACTGTTTGGGGCCTAGTTTTTCAAACTGCCAAACTGTCTGCCACTGCAGTGTCACTCCTAGATGGGCCACGTGTTTGTGCCGCCCACTTGTGTCGCTTAGCATAGTCATCCAGCTACCTCGGTGCAACCTTTTGTAATAAAAACAATATTATGAGGTGTGAGGTGTTCAGAGTAGACTGGAAATGAGTGGAAATTAATGTTATTGAGGCTAATAATAGCATAGGAACAGAAAAACTCACACATTCTGTGATTTTAGCTGTTTTTATGCTCTTTTCCCCAAAAATACAGATCCAAAACACAAAACCCAGAACCCAAAACACGGAAGTATGGTTTTGGCAAAACCAATCCAGATCCGAAACACGAAGAAAGATCCAGATCCAAAACCAAAACACAAAACACGAAAAGTGGCCGGTGCACACCCCTACTAAAGAGCTGTCCAAGCTCATACATTTGCTTCAATACTGCTTATATAATTTTCTTGCTGAAAAATCTTTTTTTTTAATTCAATTGCTGCAGATGCCTTATAATGTATTGAAATGCCCACCTGCAGCTTTGCAAATCCAAGGATCTATGTACAAAGGCTCTGCATCGGTCACAGATCCTTCGATTATCGGTCTTCTGAGTAATCATATGGTAACGCAGAATGGCTGTGGGAACTGAGATGGAGAGCCTTTATCCTTGCATATGGTATCGCAGACGCAGATTGTGACACGCTCCCAAAAATGGTCGCACCTGTGCTTTTAGCCGCCACTCCCCGTCACCTTCCCCAAATGCTCTCTGACTGATAATCAAACTGCAAGTAAATAGACGCTGCGAGCAACTACGGTAATGTACCTTGATGCATGCGCAGTGTGATTTAGTATGCTGTTTACCAATAATCGCTCAACTGCTAATATATCTGCATTGCATACATTTCTGACTCAGGGCATATGTGTGGTGGGAAATAGCAAGTGGAATTGGTTTATTTTCAAATACTGTTTATAATCCATTTTTAATTTGTTTATATCATATGATTTATGTGTAAGCATCCAACTATACAAAACACATAGTCATTACAAAAAATATGATTATGCATGCCAACCCAATGCAGTGCAAACTGATGCCATAAATAATGTGTGCGAAAGCAATCGTTGTTCTAGGCAGTGTGGCACATTTTCCCAAGTATTTTATTCTGTGAGTCCACAAATTATAGTTTGAAATCTTCAGCAACAAACAGATTCATAGCCCTGATAATCTGATCCTTATTCCTGAAATGTGTGCTGCATATATTAAAAATCATTATTCTTTATTTTATTGTAAAATAGATTGATTTTGTGTTTTACTTGGACAAACGACTTTAGCATCACCCAATTAAAAATATTAAACATTTGATGTGGAAAGCCACAGCTGCGAGTTAATATTAATGTTATGACAACTAGGTGAGCAGGTTGAGCCACTGATATATGTAGCATTGTTTATTCAAGCATTATGTGCAATATTCATACCCTAGCCTTTCATAATTATACTTCAAGAGCAGTGCTGCTCTGGCAAGTCATTTAACAGAGATTGTCCTCACAGCCAGTAGTGCTTTGTAAAATGAAAGGCATGGCATCTGCTCTCTAATTATTCATGTTCTGTATAAGCAGGAGAATTGATCATAAGAGAAGAATGTACCTGTACTGCCTACGCATCAGGGGACTCTGCATCTTGGTTACTGTATGGATAAGCACTGCCAAGGCATGCTTTTATAGCTAGTTGCAACTGTTGAAGAAAAATATAACCCCCAATGTGCATTATTCTGAGTCTGTAAACCTATTTCTCAACTTGTGGATGAATCTACTTGAGTCTAATACATTATAAAACCGTGAGCTGGTATTATCCAGGGTGCAACATGTTTCAGGAGAAAGCATAAAACTCAATTTAACTGGGGGCTTTGTTAGCTGTGCTTACTTGTGTGTCAAACAACCAGTGCAGTGATGAGGCTAAATCTTTCTCCACTATAACTTACAAACTACAATGTTGAAGACAATTAACTTAATGTGTCCTGTTCTAGCGAATTGACTAAATAAGTCACTTGGAAAAAAAAAATCTTTCCCGATACTAATTAAATTTCAAAAACACTGACATTTATGGCTACAGAATGCAGTCTTCATAATTAGCGGCGTATTTCTATACATCATAATGCCAAATAATAGGGAGCTCCTTCTAATTATTGTCCCTGTAGAAGCTGCTGCAAGTAAGTGAGAATGTCAGATTATGCAGCTCTGTATATGCAAACACCATTCGTGCTCGTTTCTGAAATAAAAAGTCCTATTTACCCATCCTGCTAGCAGCAATTAAATCAAAGAGGGTGGAATAAATCTAAGGCACAATTAGCCTATTTACTGATAGTTAAACATGTACTTAACAGTATCATAAAAAAAGTGTTTTATTGTGCTCTCTTCTATGAAGTCTTACATATACCACCTAATATTGTGTAATGGCACATAGCAGTAGTTTTCTAGCTACAGTATGCACTAGCTTTCTAATTTGCCCTTACTACATCCGAACATTAATGAAGCAATAGAACTAAAATAGTGTAATAACAATATATGTGAAAGTTGAAGGAGCGTTAAAGCACAAAAGACAAGCAATTTAAAAGTGCTCTATTATTAAACTGTGGGTTTGACCTATTAATGCTCTGTCACTAATCACCGCTCTTCACCACTGGTAGCAAAGGTACATACTGTGGTCCATCAAATAACTGGAATGCCTGCAAAAAACATCAAAGAGAATAAAGTTTAACATAAGAAGCATTCAGCAATGAGCAACATGGAACAGTGAGAAATGTTGGTAGCTATGGAAATCATCGCTAAGTCTCTTATTAACCTGATTTCTTACTTTGACAATCTACTGGAGTTGGACATCTTTTTGTTAAATTTAACTCCTGCTCATTTTGTGTGGTTTAGTAGTGTGTCCTCCATAACTCCTTTCTGATATTAGCCTTTAGGCGGACACACCTCAGTCATATCCTTCTTTGGATTATTTAGGTTAGAATAGGCAAAATGAGCCCTGCATCCAGGTGTACATGTGTCAAGGAACCCCTTCTATATATACTTTTTAAATTCCCACCATCCACCCAGAGAGCAATATGGTGTTTCCAAGGAACAAAAATGCCCCTTCTAGCTGGATTTACTCCTAACCCTACAAGGTCCAATGTAATCTGCAGTCTGTTTCACTACTCACTTGTCTGATCATCACCTATAGCAACCCTTTTTCCTATAGCTTAAAGTATGCTCAACGGTACACAGTTGCCCCAGGTTTTATGGGCATTGTTGTATAAGTTTACATATGGACTGGTGCAGACAAATATATAGGAGACCAAAACTTTGAGTAGAATGGCTTGAAATGTCAACATGTTAGAATGTTAACCTGCCCCCCGTAGGCTTAACCCTAACCCTCCCACCCCAGCTTAACCCTAATGTCAGTATTTTAACTGTCGACATTCTAATAATCTTGACACATTGCCTGTTAACATTTTAACAATGTCATCATCATAACTGTCGACATTGTGGTATCAATATTGTCATTGTCTACCTTTTGACTGCATCTTGAGTAGAACACAGTACTGTGTAATAAATTATTTTGGGGATCATTAGCAGAAGCAAAATCAGGAAGGCAGTGAATGGTCAAGTAACAAGCCACAATTAGGGTAAGTTGGTTAACAGTATATTTATTTTACACCAGAAGTTTAGGCCGATGGCCTAATCATCACACAGAGGCCCTGATTCAGAGCCGGACGCTCTGACAGAGCGCTTGCTCTGAATCAGGGGCGTTCTTTTTTTTTTTTTAGAACGGCCTTATGGCTGCTCGCATAGCTGTGGGTGACCACCCACAGCTATAGCGAGCGGCCAGGAAGATGGTCGCGATGGTCAAGACCATCGCGACCATCGGGCTTGCGACGAGACCCTTGTGGTAGGGTCTTGTTGCCGCAAGCCCCAGAAAGATTTTGGCTCTAACAGAGCCGAAATCTCTCCCACTGACATCACTCGTGCTATCAGTGGGGCCGGCCCCAAATGGAGGCGTTCACATGGGAATGTCAACGTTTGGGCAGCCACTCCCCCGGGCCGCCCACCAAAGGGGGCGTGCTGTCACTCAACATCGACAGCACGTCCCCTTTGGTACGAGACCTGGAGCGACAGGATTGCCTGTCGCTATCCGGGTATCGCGCATGTGCACAACGGAGCCGGCTCCATCGTGCGCATGCACTGTGAGCCACCATCAACCCAGTTGTGAGCGCTCAGCGCTTGCGACCGGGTCTGAGTCAGGCCCAGAGTTCAGGACAGGTAACAGAACAAGGATAATTGGTACAGTATAAAGGCAGAGGTTAAGGCAGCTGGCAGACATGGTTGCTCAGTTGTGCAAGTTCAGTAACAAACAAAAACTTCAGATGACAATGACAATGCAGAAGCCAGACACGCAAGCGCTATTACAGACAAGTGGCCTGATTCACTACGGATCATTATTGCGATTGCAGCTGTGAGTACACACGGAAGTCTGCAGCGAAAATATGCTAATGATTGCAATCGCAAAGCCATCGCACAGCCAGCATAGAGATAGAGATGCCCACCACCGCTATCTCACATATGTAATACTGTGCTATCCTGCGTATACATTGGGTACATCGAGTAACATCTGCCCCTCATGCACATTTACAGCAGCCTTGTCCTGCCTCAGAAATTACAAGTTTTGTTGCACACAGTTAGTACTCAAACTGCGTATACCATCTTAGTGGCTAATTTATGCATGTCCATGCAACAGTGATCGAACAGACACTCCCCCATCACCACCCTCAAACTCTCACAGCCTGTCACTCACTCTGTGATGGCTTTACTTCTGCTTGAGTGATCCTAAAGCGATTGCAATGCTAACCCATGCACGTGCACTGAGGTGCATATGCTTGCGCAGTACGCACCATTGACCGATCTGCAAACACCGTTGTAGTTGCGATCCATGATGAATCAGGCCTAATTTGTGAACACTATTGTCTGCCTTAAAAATGACAGTGACCAATCCCATAAACATGACAGTGACCAAGCCCAATTAGCCTATCAGACAAATCCCCACTGCAATGATGAGGAAAATATCTAGCACATCACTATGTGTGGAAACTGGAAACCAATAGCTGCATTCAAGTTGCCCAGTAGCAGCATTCTAAACAACTGGGGTTTACCCCAACAAGGTCACTACTTTTGGCATCTCTTCATGTTATGTGCCATTTGGGTAACAGACAAACCCACACTCTCTCTCTTATATCTGACTTTTTCCCATTAGTTAAGATTTCACAGTTCTTTGCTCTAGATACATTTTTCTCCCTCGGCGTATATTCAAGCTGTAGGAGTCAAATTTTTCTACTGTGTATAAATTTTCAACTTCACTTCTATATTTTTCTTCTCTGGACAATGGGCCTCTCTCGTTCCTCTCAACACAAATTCAAGCTAGAATGAGAACCACACTTATAACTATCATTTCTGATCCTTGACCCTTAATGTAATTTATTCCTCTCCCACTTTTGTGGAAAACACTTCCAGGACTTCATCCACCTGGGTGTCACATGTTCTGGTGCAAAAGGTTGGAAAGGAGTATAACATGTCACCTACCCATCTGCAATGGAGGGAATTTTAAAATAAAGTGTTGTTTGTCTGGGAAAATGTATAGCAGTTGTGAGCAGAACATAGCAAAAACTTATAACAAGTGCTGAAAGCACTCATCCCCAGCACTTAATGATGGGTTTAGCTATGAATCTCAAGTTACAGTAACAAATGCCAACTAATTGTAAAATGCAAAGCAAAGGAAACAACAAGAACAAAAATAGAAACAGAAGAATAATACACAAACAGTAAGCAAAAAATATGGTTTCCTTCTGCAAATAGAGCCTTGATAAGCTTGTAATTTCTGAGATACTGTATCTTGTTCATAAGTGAATTTGTTTGTATTACCTACACAATATATCAATAAAAGCTAATGGTCATTTGCTCATTTTAGCAAAAAGTCTTTCATGTAAAATGAAGGGTTACAAAACTGAAATGAATACTGTCTAACATATTACACCTTGTTAATAGGGTATTACAAATCCAACCTTCATTATGTGCTAAAGTATATGATCTCCATTACTGTGGAAGGGATGCGGTTAACATACCGTCGCCCGGAATGCTGCCCGTCAGAATCCCAATGCTGGAAGTTCGATCAGGGACTAAAGATAGACGTCTAAATCCTGACGCCTATCTTTGGCCCCACGCCAAAATCCTGACACCCTGCATCCTGATCGAAGGTAAGCTGGGGCTATCTAGCTGTTAGTTGTGGGGGGAGGGTTAGGTTTAGGCATCCCCGGGGGTCTTAGGGTTAGGCATCCCCTGGGGAGGGTTAGAGTTAGGCTAGGGGAAGGGGGGGTCAGGGTTAGGCACCACTGGGGGGAGGTTAGGGATAGGCACCCCCCGGCAGGGTTAGGTTTAGGGTGCGGGAAGGAGGGGGTTAGGCTTAGGCACCCCCTGGGGTAGGTTGGGTTAGGCACCACTAAGGGAGGGTTAGGGTTAGGGGGGAGAGGGGGAGGGTTAGGGTACTTATCAGCCCTAGTCAGGATCTTCACTGTTCGGGTTTCCGTCGTCGGTATTTGTCCGCAAGGAATAGATCTGAGGCATTACATACTGATTCCCTGTAGAATACTGACTAAACATATAATTGTGAGGTTAGATAAATATGAGTAATTGAAATGTATTTCTTACTGTACATTTGTACTTTCAGGAAGAATATATCATTTTATTTTCAGAAAATGATTTTACTGTTGCTCTACGGAACAGCTGAAAATGACAGATTACATCAAATCCACACATTTAATGGGAACAACCAGTACATTTAATTGCCATTTTGTGGGTAGCTGACTACTAGATAACATAGGAACCCATTTACTGTATGCCAAATCTAAAAACATCCTATTAATCATTGATCCGTTTCTTGCAATTCTGAAATATTCTATTTTAATATTAGTCCTATATTTGTATGTAAAGGTGTTAACATCAGTATAAATATATGAAATATTAATAGGCTGTCTTTTTATGTGATGTGTTTACTTGTTTTGCCTTGTTATACATCTGAAAAAAACTCACCAAGGGATTGTTGAATGTCATGCACATAAATTAAAATATTAACATGTGACAGAAAGGTCAATGGTAATATAATAAAGAGACAGGACTAAATTATTGGCTTGCTGTAATTTTCATGCATAACTGTACAAGTACAAAAAGCGTATCTAGTGAGACTACTGCATGGAATTAAAGATCGGTTTATATTAGTAACAAATATTGTAATACTCTTTTTTTCTCCTTGGTTTAGAATGTCATACAGTCCCAATTTAAAGAGAAAATGTCCAACCTCTTCACTCACCTAGTGATCGGGAGAGAGTTACAGGATGATGACATGCGGAATCTTTTTTTTGGAGATTATGCAATTCCAAAAAACATAGAGAGATCTGAAAAGTTTTATAATGAAATTATGGATATCAATGAGCTTAAAATTGTAAGTATATTGGATAAATGTTTCCAAACAGTGTTCAAACTTTTGTATATCTTTTTTTATCTAAGGCAAGAAGGTTGCAGCACCCATCATTATTTGACTTGAGTAGATTTTTCCCCTGTATTTTAATAATGACCAAATGCCATGAGTATTCTATTCTCCACAGTCCCAGGTTCATAGCCTGGAGTTTGGATGTAAAGTGCTGCATATGAAAGTTGATGATGTGATATGTGCAATCAGTTGTATTGACCTCAGCCATCTGCAGTAGTTTACATTCCAACTTGGGTTAACCTTGAGGTAGAGGATGGTTTGCCCTATTATACGCTAAGAACCTTAATTATACGCCATGTTATTTGCAGAGTTTATTGTTTTGACTATCAGTGTTCTTAGTATTTATGGAGTATGCACCAGCATTTTTTTTCCTGCAAGTCTCAGCATTGTAGCATCTCTTATTATGTTTAAAATTAGGATGTGCAGTCCAAGCTCCACCCACATTTCAACTTCAGTCTGTAAGAGCTGGAGCACTGCATGAGCCAACAGGTATTACATTCATTGGTCTACAACCCATGTATTACTGAATGATGAGAGAGGTTTATTACACATATTACAATGTTTTATGGCATTCTACAGTAAGTTTTGGTATGCCGCAAGCAATACTATACTGTGGGGTCAATTCAATTAGAGGCAAAATATAGCCCCTTCATCGCAGCTACATTGTGCATTTTATCTTGCAACTCCCTAGTTATGCACAAAAAATGCACAGCATAGCCTACCATATGTTTTTAAAAAACACAATATACAAAATAAACTTAACAGAAAAGACAGTTAAGAAATGGGCTTGTATATTTTGTAAACAGGGGAGTCTTGAGTCTGTTTTAGAAGGTTTCTAGTATGGAGGCCTCTCAAACTGTGCAAGGAAGTGAGTTTCATAGAGTCAGAGCCACAAAGCTAAAATCTTGACCCCCAAATGAATTAAGGGAAATTCTAGGTACTGCTAATAGTGCTTCATCTGCAGATGGAAGAAAGCTAGGGGGGTTATGGAATCAGAAGCTGCTTCAGGTACCTTTGGACCCTGGATATGTAGAGTTTGAAAGTCAGTAAACCAATCCTGAAATAGATTCACCATCTTACTAGCAGCCAGTGAAGGGAGTAGAGAATAGGCTTTTATTGGCAGGAACGGGACTGGTTAGTTAACAGCCTGACAGTTTTGCTGGGAGACCCAGGTAGAGGGAATTGCAGTAGTCCAAGTGACATGATAGAAATACATATGACTTTAGACAGATATTTTGGGGGAATGGAGTGCTTGATGCTACAGCCATGGACAAAAGGTTTGAGAATAACACAAGTATTGGTTTTTACAAAGTTTGCTGCTTCAGTGTTTTTATACCTTTTTGTCAGGTGTCACTATGATATACTGAAGTAAAATTACAAACATTTCATAAGTATCAAAGGCTTTTATTGACAATTACATTAAGTTTATGCAGAGTCAATATTTGCAGTTTTTACCCTTCTTTTTCAAGACCTATGAAACTCGCCCTGGCATGCTGTCAATCAACTTCTGGGCCACATACTGACTGATGGCCGCCCATTCTTGCCTAATCAATGCTTGGAGTTTGTCAGATTTTTCTGGTTTTTGTTTGTCCATCCACCTACTTGAGGATTGACCACAAATTGTTAATGGAATTAAAGTCTGGGGAGTTTCACGGCCATGGA
Organism: Taudactylus pleione; assembly: GCA_031769625.1. Lineage (NCBI taxonomy): Eukaryota > Metazoa > Chordata > Amphibia > Anura > Myobatrachidae > Taudactylus > Taudactylus pleione. The sequence goes on from JAUIMM010000039.1 coordinate 4,567,848, forward strand.
CCCACAATTTTGATGTTTTGTTCACTGAGGCACTTAGTTATCACTTTTGCCTTATGGTAAGGTGTTCCATCATGCTGGAAAAGGCATTGTTCATCACCAAACTGTTCTTGGATGGTTGGGATTAGTTGCTTTTGGAGGATGTTTTGGTACCATTTTTTATTAATGGTTGTGTCCTTAGGCAAAATTGTGAGTGAGCCCACTCCCTTGGCTGAGAAGCAACCCCATACATGAATGGTCTCAGGATGCTTTACTGTTGGCAAACTGTACAGCAAACTTTGTGAAAACTTTTGGCCATGGCTGTATATTCCTCAGATGAAAGATTGAGGATTTGATCATTGCTGATACCAGATTTTTAAGGATTCAAGCCACAATCTAGGACAACAAGATTCTGCAAATGTTCAGTGTATTGCAACTCTGAACCCCCAAGTGTAAGCCCAGTTGTAATTTTGTTGTATCAGTATTGAGTCACAACCAACTGGCACTCATCTGCTCTTGTACTTCAGCTAGACAGCCATTTAGGATTGGAATTGTGTCCTCAATAGCTGGGGAGCAAAGAACATATATGATTATTTCACCCAGTGGTATCATCCAAACTGCAAAAAGCATGTTAGGTAGTATAGATAGTATAGTACCTTGTGGAACATTGCATGGTCATGCACTGGTGGTGGTAACTACACTTCTGAAGACACTCTCTGTAACCTGCTGGTTAGAAACCTATTTGAACCAGCTACTTTTATTCCTTTAAGAATGTGGTTTCATTATTTAGAGCCAAATAGATTAATTATGGATTTACAATTTTTTGTCCTTGGGTCTTATATTTGCACATTTTAGATTTTATTTAGGGCAATCAATATATTTCCTGTACTCCATATGAATTGAAAAAGGCCAAAATATCTTAATTATCTCTCATACTGTGATTGTCTCAAAGTGAAGTCTTCATAGGAGACTCACTTTTTAAAAAAATCTCATCAATAAATATAATCTGATAGACTGTTTATTTGTGTTCGCTTTTCCTCTTTATTTTTGTCCTTTTCCTTAACTTAAAATAACAAACAAAAATGTAGCCATCACCATAAATAACAGATCTCGTCTGCCCTGCAGCAATAAAGGCTGACAAAGACTGCAGATTTTTGTACATTACAGCAGATAAATGATGTGTGTTTTATTGGTACTAGTACAAAGTAGCAAGTGAAAGAGAGATGCTTTATTTTCAAAGAATTGGACAAAAGTTTTAAGTTCCAGCATGGTCCTCCAAAATAAAATTGCTAGATTAAATGTACATAGTTTTATCTAAAGTAATAAAAAAAAATCATGATAATTACACATAATTTCCTAGGTATATAATTCATAAATATATATATATATATATATATATATATGTGTGTTGTGCTACAAGAACATATCAAGCAGTGGTGATAATCATACTGTTAAATGTCACAGTGCTGGTTGCCCCTAGGAGAGAACCACTTGGCTGGGGTAGATATCAGAAGCACACCAAGACTGTACCAGCTGCTTAGTCCTGCAATAACAGACTGTGAGGCAATAAGGTAGAAGTGTGAATGAATTAGCTTGGTTTGTTGGGTTGGAAAAGGTAGAATCATGAGAGGCAAAGTATGAAGGACAAAGTCAAGGTTGCTAAACAAGTAAACAAAACAAGACTCAACCATTTTATTTGGCAAGCATTGAAAATTTTTCTTTAACTTTTTTTCGTTATATTTTGACCTAATTGTGAAGTTTGGATCTTCTCAAATAGCTGTTATAAATGCGCACATTTAGATGATGCTTGAGAGCATCACTGCCACAGAAAAGATAAAAATGTAAACACTATAATACAAAATTCATGTTTGAACCTAAGCCTCAGCACTACTTCATCAGATAAGGATTGTGGAAAGAGTGGAAAGTATAAATTATGACACAATGCTGAAGGTTTGAAAATTAAATATAATCCCTTTATTCAATATAGCAATAAAAATCCAGTGTAAATAATGTAAAAAAATATATAATTAAAAATAACATAAAAGTAAATTAATGTCCAGCTTAAGGACTATCCAGTGCAAAAAATAAATAATGTTAATAATAACTAGTATAAAAATATATACATATATATAGCATAAAAATATCTCATAAAATATATATATATATATAAACACGAAAGAGGCTGCACTCAGAGGTCTTGCAATAAAGGTGAAGTAGTGCTATGCTTTAATTAATCATTCATCTCATCAACGTTTCCGGGCCTCCTGCCCCTTCATCAGGATGCCATGCTGAATGGGCAGGTGGCCCCGAAACGTTGATTAGATGAATGATTAATTAAACCATAGCACTGCTTCACCTTTATTGCAAGACCTCTGAGTGCGGCTTCTTTCGTGTTTATATGGTGGGGACGCCGTTCCCTGTAAAAGGAAGGCATCTGAGCAAGCATTTTCATCTCATATACAAGTGAGTGCCGGATCATTGTTGGAGATATATATATATATATATATATATATATATATATATGAAAAAAGTGGTGTAAGTGGCGCACTAAAGCTAAAAGTCAAATAAACGTATAAGCAACGCTGGCTTAACCACGCTGGCTTAACCTCAGAAAACTCATTGATGTGGTATCTAGCACTATACTCAGAGTACTAAGGGTGCTGCCTCTTACCAGTATGAATAAAAAATGAAATGTGAAAAAAGTGGTGTAAGTGGCGCACTAAAGCTAAAAAGTCAAATAAACGTATAAGCAACGCTGGCTTAACCACGCTGGCTTAACCTCAGAAAACTCATTGATGTGGTATCTAGCACTATACTCAGAGTACTAAGGGTGCTGCCTCTTACCAGTATGAATAAAAAATGAAATGTGAAAAAAGTGGTGTAAGTGGCGCACTAAAGCTAAAAAGTCAAATAAACGTATAAGCAAATACAAACAAATAACCCAAAAACACTCCCTCGTAAGTTGGCTGCCAATCCTTCCTGGATATGATCTATTCAGAAAAACCATATGAAGAAAATTGTTTATAGAAGTGAAGGAGCGGCCCCTTCAGTGTGTCAATCTTAGAGTAAGACCTCTGCAATAGATCTTACAGAGAGTGTCCATGTAGTCTTTAGAGTCCCAAGGTAATCTCCACGATAAACGTCCCACGTTGTTTTTATCTCAAAGAAAATTAAAAAGACAAAAACATAGTGTAACCTGATAAATACAATAATAGTGCATATACATGCAGCAGTGTTCTCATGCAATAGAGAAGTGATTGGTATAACCAGATGACAGTGTAGAAAGCACTCCACAAGTGCTCTTAATAACTGTATTGAAAAGCACCAGTACCCATTCAGATAAAAAAGCCTTGTACCAGCTGTATTCTTTCTATGGGTCAGCACAAAAGAGATCTTTCTCTGCCATCTGTGCGGCTATGTATTTCAATGACATAGATGCATGCATGGACCAGGAGATCCATGCTACATACATCTGGGTCATTGACACTTAGCATAGACGGGATCAGAGAGACCCGTCTATGTTGCTGTGGTAAAAAAACAAATAAATAAAAAATGGCATGCCCACCCTCCACAAAAGAGCCCTGAGCTTTTAGTGACCCAGTGCTGGTTTCGATTAAATACAGGGGACAAATGACATAGGGGTCCCCTGTACTTAAGCACAACAAGCACTCAGCTAGTCAGAACCAGTTCTGGTTGCAAAAATATGGGGGACAAACGACATAGGGACAATGTGCAACTAGCACTGGGCACTGATCTGATTTTGGAAATACAGGGGGAAAAAATGAGTAGGGTCCCCCTGTAAAATTCAGAACCAGCACCAGACTTTTTCTAGTGAGGGGGCTAATGCCACAGCCAGGGGAGCCCTTTCACTGGGCCCCCCGGTCAAAGCATTAAACCTGACCGCTAATCAGCCCAGGCCGGGGATCCCTGGGGAGCTAAGGACCCCCTAATCAGAGCCAACTCTTGGGATGTTCGACCAGTGTGGTTGAACAAGGGTGCTGACCCATAGAGGGTTCTCGGATCTCTCTGCCTGCCCCAGATCCCTAACCTGAGGCAAAACCTTGCGATCCCACTCTTGGGTCGTGAGGTTGTGGGGTCACGAGGTTTTGTATTGAGAGGGCTTAACGCTGAATGGCTGAGAGAGCCTTCCATCACGGCTCTCAGCCAATCAGCGTTAAGCCCATTTAATATGTACACAGGAAGCAAAAGAAGATGGCGCCCAACATTCCCCGCTGCCCTACACCACCTGCACCCACTGCTGACACTGCCGGCACCCCACTGGCAGCATCCCCTGCTGGTGACACCACCGCTGCCTACACTCCTGCACTACTGCCCCACGTACTGTGGACACAGTCAGCGACCCCCACACTGCCGACACTGCCGGCACTCCCACACTGTGGACACCAACAGCACCCCTGCACTGCCGACACTGTCAGCACTCATGCACTGAGGACACCGCTGGCACCCCCGCTCTGCCGAAATTGCCATCACCCTACATTGAGAACACCCCTACACTGCCAACACAGTCAGCAAGCCTGCACTGAGGACACTGCTGGCACCCTTGCACTGCCGACATCGCCGGTACCCTTCACTGAGGACACTGCCAGCACCACAGCACTGCCATTCCATGTACTGAGGACATCCCCAGCAACCCCCGCACTGCCGACACAGCCAGCAAATCTACACTGAGGACACTACTGGCACCCCCGCTCTGCCGACATCGCCGGCATCCTGCATTGAGAACACCCCTGTACTGCCAACACAGTCAGCAAACCTGCACTGAGGGCACTGCTGGGATCCACGCACTGCCAACATTGCTGGTACCCTACACTGAGGACACTGTCAGCACCACAGCATGGCCAAACCACATGCTGAGGACACTGTCAGCAACCCCTACAATCCCGATGCAGCCAGCAAACCTGCACTAAAGACACCACTGGCACTGCCGACATCATCAGTACCCTTCACTGAGGACACTGCCAACACCAATGCACTGCCATTCCATGTACTAAGGACACCGTCAGCAATCCTGCTATGCCAACACTGCTGTCACAGTATGTGCACTATTGGTGTATCCAACCCACACTGTATAACACACTGTATCCATGTTGGAAATTGGAAGATGAACTTCCACATGTTAGTTTCGCCTACTGTGTCACTTAGCTTGGTCAGCCAGCTAGCTGGATGCAACCTTTTGGCCTTAACAAGATGAAAAATATAATATTGTGAGGTGGTCAAAATTGATTGGAAATTACTGTAAATAAATGTTATTGAGGTTAGGAACAAAAACAAGCCCATATTGTGATTTTAACTGCTTTTATAATATTTTAAGAAAATATCCAGATCCAAAACCAAAACACAAAACACCAAGGAAAAAAATCCAAAATCAGATTCAGATCCAAAACCAAGGGAGATCCAGATCCAAAACCAAAACACAACGGTGGGTGCACATCTCTCTCTCTCTCTCTCTCTCTCTCTCTCTCTATATATATATATATATATATAGCAACTGACATACTGTGTATACTTTACTGTAATAACAAAGTGGAAAACATGGAATGGCAGTGCTGTGGTGCTGGCAGTGTCCTCAGTGAAGGGCACTGGCGGTGTTGGCATTGCAGGGTGCCAGCGGTGTCTTCAGTGCAGGTTTTCTGGTTGTGTCGGCAGTGCAGGGGTTGCTGATGGTGTCCTCAGTACATGGGATGGCAGTGCTGCAGTGCTGGCAGTGTCCTCAGTGACGGATACCGGCAGTGTCGGCAGTGCAGGGGTTGCTGATGGTGTCTGCAGTACATGGGATGGCAGTGCTGTAGTGCTGGCAGTGTCCTCAGTGAAGGGTACTGGCAATGTCAGCAGTGCCAGTGGTGTCTATGGGTGAGGGGGGCACACAGAGCCACCGCTGCTCTGTTCATAGAGGGGGAAGGAGGAGTAGAGCTGCTGCTGTAAAGGTGCAATTTAAAAGGATGATTTAAATTATATTGATATCGTTATCATTACAGTTATCTATCAAATCATCCTTTTTTAATGTACCCTACTAACTTACCTTCAACCAGCAATGTGCATGCACGTATGGATGATAGCAATATCGCCCATCGTCCCTGCATGCTGCACAACCTGCTGATCGCGGGTCGCTATAGTTGCTGGCAAGTTATTGGTGTGTTGGATGATCTATATAGATCATCCAACACACCAGGGAGTGTGCAGTATGATCTGCCAGCGATATTGTATTGCTGGCAGATCGCTACGTGTGTATGCACCATTACACTGCTATGGGTGGGGGAGGGGGGCAGACAGATCCAGTGATACTGTTATCAGGGATAGGGGGAGGGGGAGAACTGCTTGGAGTGTGCATGTGCAGCCCTCTGGCTCTGAGTCTGCTTGCAGTGTTTCCCGGCTGCAGCCTGATTGACAGGCTGTGGTGTTTTCAAGGCGGAGCGGGGGTGGTCCCTGGCAGTGGGATGGTAGGCATCCTCATTCAAACGAGTCTTAGTGTTTTTTTATTTTCAGGACTTGTTATTAAATATAGAGGTCCTGTTTTTTATCTGTAATATTTTTGATAAAATAGCTGTTTGAAGCAGTATTATGCTACAGTGCATCCGGAAAGTATTCACAGCGCATCACTTTTTCCACATTTTGTTATGTTACAGCCTTACTTCAAAATGGAATAAATTCATTTTTGTCCTCAAAATTCTACACACAATACCCCATAATGACAACATGTAAAAAGTTTTTTGGAGATTTTTGCAAATTGAATTAAAAAAAATAACACTAACATATCAGATATACATAAGTATTCACAGCCTTTGTCATAAAGCTCAAAATTGAGCTCACGTGCATCCTCTTTCCACTGATCATCCTTGAGATGTTCCTACAGCTTAATTGGAGTCCACCTGTGGTAAATTCATTTGATTGGACATGATTTTGAAAGGCATACACCTGTCTATATAAGGTCCCACACTTGACAGTGTATATCAGAGCACAAAACAAGCATGAAGTCCAAGGAATTGTCTGTAGACCTCCAAGACAGGATTGTCTCAAGGCACAAATCTGGTGAAGGGTACAGAAAATATCTGCTGCTTAGAAGGTCCCAATGAGCACAGTGGCCTCCATCATCCGTAAATGGAAGAAGTTTGGAACCACCTGGACTATTCCTAGAGTTGGCCGTCCATCTAAACTGAGCGATCGGGGGAGAAGGGCCCTAGTCAGGGAGGTGACCAAGAACCCAATGGTTACTCTATCAAAGCTACAGCATTCCTCTGTGGAGAGACAAGAACCTTCCAGAAGGACAACCATCTCTGCAGCAATCCACCAATCAGGCCTGTATGGTAGAGTGGCCAGATGGAAGCCACTCCTTAGTAAAAAGCACATGGCAGCCCGCCTGGAATTTGCCAAAATGCACCTGAAGGACTCTCAGACCATGAGAGACAAAGATTGAACTCTTTGGCAAGAATGCCAGGCATTCTATTTGGAGGAAACCTGACACGGCTCATCCCCAGGCCAATGCCATCCCTACAGTGAAGCATGGTGGTGTCAGCATCATGCTGTGGGGATGTTTTTCAGCGGCAGGAACTGGGAGACTAGTCATGGTAGAGGGAAAAATTCATGCAGCAGTGTACAGAGACATCCTGGATGAAAACTTGCTCCAGAGCACTCTTGACCTCATACTGGGGCGACGGTTAATCTTTTAGCAGGACAACGACCCTAAGCACACAGCCAAGATATCAAAGGAGTGGCTTCAGGACAACTCTGTGAATGTCCTTGAGTGGCCCAGCCAGAGCCAAGACTTGAATCCGATTGAACATCTCTGGAGAGATCTGAAAATGGCTGTGCATCGATGCTTCCCATCCAACCTGATGGAGCTTGAGAGGTGCTGCAAAGAGGAATGGGTGAAACTGCCCAAAGATAGGTGTGCCAAGCTTGTGGCATCATATTCAAAAAGACTTGATGCTGTAATTGCTGTCAAAAGTGCATCAACAAAGTATTGAGCAAGGCTGTGAATACTTATGTACATGTGATTTTTTAGGGGTTTTTTATTAAATTTTAACAAATCTCAAAAAAACTTTTTACACGTTGTCATTATGGGGTATTTGGTGTAGAATTTTGAGGAGAACATTTTATTTATTCCGTTTTGGAATAAGCCTGTAACATAACAAAATGTGAAAAAAGTGACGCGCTGTGAATACTTTCCGGATGCACTGTATGTACTGTACCTCTATTTACTTTTATGTTAGTACATGAAATATCATCTGGAAATCATCTGTTGGAGGTGCAATAAAGGATTTTATTGAAATCTACTGCATGTTGTTGAATCCTCTTTATGTGAAGAAAATTATAAGGTAACCTTAAAACCTGAAGGGGTAATAAGAGGTGTTTGCTTTAAATATATCAAGAGGTATGTACCTTGAACATCAGGTGGATGGGACTGTTCTATCAACACCTATTTTTCAGATATAAATAATCCCTCACATTGGGTGGATCAACAATAATTTTAAAATACTACACTATGGGTCTCATTTATTAACGAGTTTTATCACCAGAATGAGTGAAACATTTCACTGTGTATAATAAATGGTGCTCCAGCCAATCAGCTCCCAACTGTCAACTGTTAGAAAAGTGACAGTTGGGAGCTGATTGGCTGGAGCAACATTTATCATACACAGTGACAATTGTCACTCGTTTTGGTGATAAAACTAGTTAATAAATGGGTGCCTTTGATTGTTTCCTTTTGTTGTCATAATTTTGAGGTAAATATAAGGACACAAAGGGCCTGGATGGAATTGCAGAGCCGCACATAAGCGCACACAAGTGACTGTGCAATTCTGTTCATTTAAAATGTGAATGCAGAAGGAGGTATCGCACACCTCCTTTCTGCATTTGCATGATCTCAGCTTTGCGACTGAGGCCGCAGCCTGGTGTCACCATCAGAACAATTGCGACTGATGGTTGCCGATGTTCCTTAGGCCAGGCTGTGGGAGCTAAAACTTCCCACAGCCCGGCCGGGTCCTGGCAGCTTGCGAGGCCAGAAAGTCTGCGTGCACCCATACGGACTCTGCCCTCGCCCCTCAAAAAATGGGGCAACACGCCCCTGTTTCCGGGAACGCTGCCAGGGAACATCCCCACACCACCTCCAAAACACCACAACCTGTCAATCAGGCTGTGGCCGGGAGACACTGCAAGCGGACTCACAGTCAGAGGGCTGCACATGCTCAGTACCCCTCCTGCGTATGCACAGCCCTACCACCATTGGAGATGTGTGCTAACCATCGGGTTTCAGAACCAATGTTTAGGTCTAAACAGTGTTTTGTAATTAATGTTAAAAACATTGGTACAGTACTTTCAATGGTGTCTTTTTATGTCCTATCCATAGTGCACACACTCCAAGCACCTCTGCCCCTCCCCCCATCCCTGATAACAGCATCACTGGCTCTGTGTACCCCCCACCCCCACCCACAACAGTGTAACAGCAGCAGCTCACCTCCTCCTCCTCCTTTCCCCTCTATGAACACTGCCGTGGTGGGTCAGTGTGCAACCCTCACCCAGGGCCAAATTTAGGTCTGTGGGGGTTCCTGGGCAACAAATGTGGAGGGGCTATCAAGTTTATTTTTATATATATATATATATATATATATATATATATATATTGCAACTGGCATACTGTGTATACTTTACTGTAATTACAAGGTGGAAAACAAAACATTGAGCTACATTACTGGTCGATGAATGTACAATATAACCATGGAAAATGAGTACAGTTTGGGGAGGAAGGGAGGGACTGAAAGTACAAAAGTGTCTCTAGACACAAAGGGCAACATTAATGAGTAGTAACAACACACAGGGGGAGGGCTAATGAAAACTTGATTTGTTGTCTGTGTAAAAAGTGCAGCCTTTACAAATGAATTCCTCTTCCCTCCCCCTCTCTGTTGAGACAAACAATGGGTGGCGTTATTCTGAAAAAGGACATGAACACACTGTAAATTACTGATGGGCAGTTTTTGAATTATAATGTATATCTAGAACCACTACTGTATATAAAATATTGAGCCATATTTTCAGGGGGAAATTTGTACACTAAGAAATCACTACACACATGCCATCCTCACTGACTCAGATCCCCACATAGTGTACACAGTGTTCATAGCCTCTAGATGAAATATGATATTATTCTAAAAAGTTTTATTATTATTACAATATTTTTATTGATATTATTATATTATTGAATTATACAAATTTATTTTTGGAGCAAAAAAAATGTTTACAGTGGGATTCAAACCCTAACTGCCAAGTGTGATGTGCAGTGACTTTACCACTATGCCACAATACTGGTGGATGGGAAGTACAGAATCTGTCTATTCAGGAACTGATGACAATGCTGTCTGCCGACACTACTGTCATAGTAAGAGCACTGTTGGTGTATCCAACCACACAGTATAACACACTGTATCCATGTTGGAAATTGGAAGCTGAACTGCCACATGTTAGTGCCGTCCACTGTATCACTTAGCGTAGTCAGCCAGCTAGCTCGATGCAACCTTTTGGCCTTAACTAGATGAAAAAATAATATTGTGAGGTGGTCAAAATTGATTGGAAATTACTGGAAATAAATGTTATTGAGGTTAATAGTACTGTAGGAACAAAAACAGGCCCATTTTATGTGATTTTAACTGTTTTTATGATATTTTAAGAAAAAATCCAAAACCAAAACACGAGGGTCAGCACACATGAGTGAGAGAGAGCGCAACTGACATACTGTGTATATTTCTTCTAGCTACATTACTGGTCAAATAATGTACAATATATCCATGGAAAATGAATACTATTTTGGGAGGAAGGGATGGGCCAAAAGTACAAAAGTGTCTCAATACAAAAAGGGCAACATTAATGAGTAGTAACAAAACACAGTGGGAGGGCTAATGAAAACTTGATTTGTTGTCTGTGGAAAATGTGCAGCCTTTACAAATGAATTCCTCCTCCCCCTCTGTGTTAAGATAAGCAATGGGTTAATCTGAAAAAGTACATTAACATACTGTAAATTACTGATGGCCAGTTTTTGAATTATAATGTATATCTAGAACCAGTACTGTATATGAAATATTGAGCCTTATTTTCAGGGGGAAATTTCTACACTAAGAAATCACTACACACACATGCCGTCCTCACTGACTCAGATCCCCACAGCCTCTAGATAAAATATGATATTATTCTAAAAAGTTTTATTGTTATTACAATAATATTATTGATATTATTATATTATTGAATTATATAAATTTATTTTTGAAGCAAAACTGGGATTCAAACCCTAACTGCCAAGTGTGATGTGCAGTGACTTTACCACTACGCCACAATACTGGTGGATGGGAAGTACAGAATCAGTCTTTTGAGGAACTGATGACAGTTTCCTAGTGAGTTTTTTTGGTGCTAGTACAGTGTTTCAGCGGCTAGTACAGTGATTTAGATGCAAATGCATATTGCACCTTAACATAAACACTCCTCAAAACTCCTTGTTTGCCCTCTATTAAAATCCAAAGGAGACCACTACTGTATCTTTGCTAAAAAGGTTGAACACTATTAAGTGCTACATTACATGATACACTGGCCAGTGGTGAAAGTATGAATTGTACTTTTGCTGCACTGCAGATAGCATGGCACGACAATATATGAGAATTGATGTCATGCCAAATTGAGAGCCATGGCACAGTTTTCAGAAAGGTGTATGTGGACACATCTGTATGTTGAACCCAGACAATATGAGGAATGGAAAACGGTGCCATTTAAACCAAAAAGACAGCAATGGCGGGACTCTCCAAAAAATAGAAATACCAATCTCAACTCTAGGAATAGATATTCGGCCGCTTTCGTTTGGGTTCGGAGCCTGATAGTGATTTTTTATCCCCGGGAACACCCTATTGGAGGGACCGCTACAAAAGAAATGTGGTAAATGAAATCACACACAGAGCTTCACCCATCAAAAGACATCTAGCAGAAGAAGAGGGAGAAGAGAAGAATTACAGAAAAAGAAATTGGTTTTGAAAGAGAATAAGGACCAAAAAGAACAAGGTGTATTTAATTTGTCTAGTAAACTTCTTTCGGATTCACAAATTAAACTCCTAAGCAAAGGATTGTCCTTTGCTCCAGCAACTAGGCCAAATAATTTTCAACTCTATATAGATCTAAATAAATATGTGAGAAAACTCACCCTGAAGAGACACTTTTTAAAGGCAGAAATGGGAATTATTAACTATGAACCTACTATTAACAAATCTGGTTTAAAATTGCCATCTAAATTTTACCCCTTGGAATCTAAAAGCAGCCAAATAGAAATGTTTTATGAGCTAGTGAAAAAGGACATATGCAAAGATCCCATCTGTCCAAAAATAAAAGACAATCTCACGAACTTTGAAAAACAGGCTTTGAAACAACTGAAACAAGATTCATCTATAGTTATAAAATCTGCTGACAAAGGGGGGACTTATAGTCATGAACCATACTGACTATGAGTCAGAAGCACTGAGACTACTTAATGACATGAGTTCATATAGAACTCTTAAGAAAGACCCTACTCCTGAATTTGTATCTGATCTTAGAGATCTACTTTCAGAAGGACTCAGAAATGGCATTTTAAGTAAAGATGAATTCCAATATTTTATTATTAATAATCCCAATATTGTGATCTTTTACTTCCTGTTGAAAATACATAAGAGTCTTGCTAAACCACCGGGCAGACCAATTATTGCAGGCATTAACTCTGCTACGGCCCATATTTCTGAATATGTAGAAATTTTTCTGAATAAATATGTTAAGAATCTTAAATCATATATAAAAGATACGACAGCCATTTTACAAAAATTAGAAGGTTACACCTGGCAGGATGACTTTAGGTGGGTTACGATTGATGTACAATCTCTTTACACCTCGATAGTACACACCAAAGTTATAGAATCTAGTCTGGAATTTATGAGATTGGATCCTGACCTAGAGGAAAATCACAGGGATTTTATTGGATGACTGATGGAATTAATTTTAAACCATAACTATTTTAGATTTTTAGAAGAATTTTATTTACAAACATGTGGGACTGCGATGGGGACGGTTTTTGCACCGATTTTTGTGAATTTCCACATGGGAAGTTGGAAAAATGAAAATATATATAAGAATAACCCTTTACTGGAACACATAATATTATACCAATGATACATAGATGATATCCTAATTGTTAGGAGAGGAGACAAAGAAGTCTTTGAGAAGTTTATTCGACATATCAGTAATAATACATATAACCTCACCTTTACCTATAAATTTGACAGTGAAGAAATAGAATATCTAGAGCTAGTCTTATTGGCTAAGAATAATGTGGTAGAGACCAAAAACTATATTAAAAGGGTTGATAAAAACAACTATTTACACTACAAAAGTGGCCACCAGAAAAGCTGGAAAACTAACATTCCCTATTCTCAGTTCTGTAGAATAAAAAGGAACTGTAGTAATCAAGAATCATGTAAAGATCAACTAGATGTTTATGCATCCAGATTCATAGAAAGGGGATATCCTCAAGATCTTGTTCAGCAGGCTCTTATTAAAACTGAATCAACAGAAAGATCAGATCTTTTAGTTTATAAGAATAAGAATGTACTGATTAATAAAGACAATTTCAGTTTTATTACTATGTTTAGCCAAGGAGAAAGAAAAATTAAAGCTTATTTTCTTAAACACTGGAATGTTTTGCAAATGGATGAAGTTTTGAACACCGTCTTACCACCAAAGCCAAAAATAGTCTTTAAAAAAGCTAGAAACTTGAAAGAGATACTAGCCCCCAGTATGCTCAGTGCTGTTCCCAGCATGAATGAATTAGGTTGGCCAGCAAAACCAAAAGGATTTTATAAATGTAACCATTGTTGTATTTGCAAGTTCACAAGTCGAGAAAATAAACTCTTTCGCAATAGAAAGGGTGAGGAGTATAAGATAAAAGAAAATATTAACTGTTCTACCACATATGTAGTTTATCTGATTGAGTGTTCTTGTGGTCTTGGGTGTACAGGAAAGACAAAAAACCCTTGAGATTATGGATTCAGGAACATGTAAGGAGTATTTGTAATAAGTTGGAGAATCACTCAATACCTAGGCATTTTAATAGGTGTCATAATTCTGATGTGAACCACTTGAGCTTTAAGGGTATTGAACATGTAAAATTGGGAAATAGGAGATCTTGATAATACATTAGCAAGATGTGAAATGTACTGGATATATACATAGAATACACTTGCCCCTAATGGCCTAAATGAAGGTTATGAAATTGCTCCTTTTCTGTAAAAAATCTTTTAAAAAAACTGTCCCTCTCATTACTTTTGTAATATCTGTGTTTCCCTATTAATAATTATTTTATAGTAGTTGTTTTTAATGTAATTTTAATGAAATTTTTAGCATTCTGGTCCTTTTATATTTATTATCCCTATTGCTGCATCAGACAAACTATAGGTTTTTTATTATTTTTTATTCATTCATTTATATTGTTTATTTATGAAACTACCTGGGTGTAATATATGTTCTATTTATTTATTATTCTTATTTCTGTATATTACTATTGGCACCAGTCATTGTCTGTGTCCCCGGATATTAATGGTCCTATTCTGCATATGCTGTTTTTTTATCTAGTCTGGATTAGCACTGCCCGGCAATAAGTTCTATGTGTATATGTATCTTAGACTCAGCAAAAATGGCGGCCTCCATGGTATACAAAAAAATGGCCGCCATCCTAGATAAGGATTACATGAGAGGAAATTTACACTAGAGGAAAAAGTGATGCCTCGTTTGTAATACAATACATTGTGGCAAATACCACACTTAAGGTCTGTGAAGTGCAAGAATTCACTATGTTTAACATATTCACGCGGAGACTTAGAACTCCCGCGCATGTGTGAACTGCGCTTGTGGCCACTAACGCTCACCTGGTATGAATAATGAATCCCATAGATATGGGTATAAATATAGGAGTCACACTGGACTATCCCCATTGCTTATTTTACTCCTGAAGAAGTCCCCAGAGACCCAGAGGGACAAAATGTGTTGAGTCTGAGAATTGAGCCTCCTGGTACACCTCCATTGCATTGGGACAGATAAGCTTACTGATCACTTTTATATTGTACGAGTCTTTTTTGTGTTTGTAATTAAAGTGTATGTATTTAAAACGTACTACACTATTGGAGGCTTGTTTTTCTGTTTCTCTCTGGCATATACTTCATGGTCCTATGACTTGGAGCATAATGGAAATTCGCAGAGAAAGATCTCTTTTGTGCTGACCCATAGAAAGAATACAGCTGGTACAATGCTTTTTTATCTGAATGGGTACTGGTGCTTTTCAACACAGTTATTAAGAGCACTTGTGGAGTGCTTTCTACACTGTCATCTGGTTATACCAATCACTTCTCTATTGCATGAGAACACTGCTGCATGTATATGCACTATTATTGTATTTATCAGGTTACACTATATTTTTGTCTTTTTAATTTTCTTTGAGATAAAAACAACGTGGGACGTTTATCATGGAGATTACCTTGGGACTCTAAAGACTACATGGACACTTGCTGTAAGATCTATTGCAGAGGTTTTACTCTAAGATTGACACACTGAAGGCGCCGCTCCTTCACTTCTATAAACATATATATATATATATATATGTGTGTGTGTTTGTGTGTGTGTGTGTTTCCAGCCTAACAATAAATTGGACTAATAAGATACACATACGGATCTAATACCGGTATACACACATATAAATAGAGAACATTACAATATATAACATAAATGAACCAATGAAGTGTAGGCTTAGAATCGTCTATATATACGAGGGTTGTTCAAAAAGTAATGCCTAAATGCTCATAACTCTTAAATGATATGCAATATTTATTTGAAACTTTGTCAGTTTGTAGTTTAATATGTCTGCTAGCTATATATATATTTTTGTTTAGGTAATACAAGAAATACCATGGAATCCAAGATGAAACAAAGAGCCATCATTGAATTTCTGGAAAAAGAAGGCTGCAGTACTACAGAAATCCACAGAAGACTGAAAAAAGTGTATAGTGAGCGTACAATTGACTTTAGCAATGTCAGAAGGTGGATGAAGCATTTTCAATCGTGAGAATTGTCCGTGTGCGACAAACCTCGTGGTGGCAGATCATCAACTGCAGTGACAGCAGAGAACCGACACAAAGTTGATGCCATGATTCAGAAAGACCGTCGTGTGACCATCAGAGATGTCAGTGATAAACTTGAATGTAGCCATGGCACTGTAAAAACACTAATCAATGATTTGGGATATCGTCAAGTGTGTGCTAAATGGGTTCCAAAGAAATTAACCAGGTATCATAAGGCCCAGAGGGTGGAAGTGTGCAATGACCTTTTGACCAACTTTGAAGCCAACCCTGAGACGTTTTTGGAAAATGTCATTACAGGAGATGAGACCTGGGTATTCCTTTATGACCCAAAAACAAAGGCCCAATCAAAGCAATGGAAACATCCAAGTTCACCTAGGCCAAAAAAGTTTAAATGGCAGCGATCCATAAACAAAGTCATGGCCACATTCTTCTGGGATTGCCAAGGTGTTATTCTCATCGATTACTTGGAACCAAACCAATCAATCAACAGTGATCGATACATTATTACACTTAAGAAGCTGAAAGAAGCCATCCGCAATAAAAGGTCAACAATTCCGCCATCAAATTTCATCTTACACCACGACAATGCCAGACCTCACACTTCGATGGCAACATCTGCGGCCATTGCCAAAATGGGGAGGGCAATAATGCCACATCCACCATACAGTCCTGATTTGGCCCCTTCTGACTTTCATCTGTTTGGCCCTCTCAAATACTGTCTCTGGGGTCAACATTTTGAAGACATAGAGGTTGTTAAAAATGCCATACGTTCCTGGGTCAAACACCAACCACTGGAATTTTTCCAAAGTGGATTCACAGCTTGGGTTGAGAGGTGGAGAAAATGTTTGAGAGCAGATGGTGAAATTTTTGAGTAGAGTCATTCCGTTACTAAGACTTCAAAGTATTTTACTGCAAATTTTCAAATCTGTATCTATAATAAAATTTGAATTGTGAGCATTTAGGCATTACTTTTTGAACAACTCTCGTAATATGTCCAAACTGGAAATAGCAAGCATTTCCTGCTTGCTATTTCCAGTTTGGACATAATATCTGGACCATTCTAATCCCACACTTCATTGGTGCATTTCCGTTTTATGTTGCAATGTTATTCATTTATATGCGTGTATATACAGTAGGTCTGTAATAGACTGCAAAGTCCAACATGTAAATAACAAAAAAATGGGCACTCACCAATCAGTAGAAAAAATCTCCAATTTATTACATACGAATTACATGACATTGGTCGACGTTTCGGTCCCCAAAGGACCTTTGTCAAGACAAGTGAACCACCACAAAGCTACCTTCAACAAAGAAGTCCAAGAAGACTTCTTTGGTGAAGGTAGCTTTGTGGTGGTTCACTTGTCTTGACAAAGCTCCTTTGGGGACCAAAACGTCGACCAATGTCATGTAATTCGTAAGTAATATATATATATAATCCAAACGATAGGTTGGCAAACACAAGAATTAAACATCCGCCTGGGGTGCTTCCCCAATGCTCCCTCCTGGGCAGCATCAACATATATCCAAGGTAGTAAATAAGGAGCAGTCACCAGGGACTTTCTAAAAGTATAAAAGGCCTGCCTTGGTGGTTTCGGAAGTCTGTTCTGATGAAGGTTACACTTTTTAAATGAAACATCGACCTGTGAGGACTTGTGACTATGCAGTAAGAAATAAATAAGACTTTTATACTTTTACTTACATAAATATATTCTTATACTGGGTATTATTAACATTATTTTTTATGGTGGATAGTCTTTATACTGGACATTAATTTACTTTTATGCTAGTTATATCTAATCACATATTTTTTACCCTGGATTTTTATTGTTATTTGAATAAAGGGATTATATTTAATTTGCAAACCTTCAGCATTGTGTCATAATTATACTTTCCTCTCTGTGCACAATAATTATGAAATCACACTAGGGGGTATATTTACTAAAGTGCGGGTTTTTAGAAGTGGAGATTTTGCCCATAGCAACCAATCAGATTCTAGCTATTATCTTCTAGATAAATGTTATGTAGAATCTGATTGGTTGCTATGGGCAACATCTCCACTTCTAAAAACCCACACTTTAGTTAATATACCCCTGAGACTTAGGTTCAAACTGCTTATATTTCTTCAGTGGAGTTTGGTAGTACATCCACACTCTTAGCAGCCACTCATTGGATTCACTTACAATATGGATTAGTGCAGTCTCTATAGTGATTTTTTTGTCTACAAAATTCATGTTGCTTAAAAGCAACACTGACCACCAGGAGTAAAAAGAAACACCCACTTTCCATGTGTAAAGACTTGTAAGCGTAAGATCTGTTAGTCCTAATTGACTTGACCTTCATCAAAGTGCTGATTGGAGTAAGTTTAAAAGAATGTGCAGTTGTCAGTGTTGATGGCAACTGGTTTTACAACAGTGCTGGATTTCCCACTAATCATGTGAGGCACATGCCTAGGTGCACAACTAGCTGGAGGCCCCTGCATCAGAGCATTCCAGTGTCCCAATTCAGCTATGGCTATTTGGACACTGAACAAAGAATACATCACCATGATGCAGCATGGGGAGTTCCAGGAGCCTGCAAAAGGTAAAAAAGGTAGCTAGAGAGAGACAGTCTCACCAGGATCTAGGGGGGGGGCACCCAATAATACACTGGAGTGTATGGGATAGATGCTTAGTATTGTGTAGGACACCCCCTAGCCCAGTAAAGTGCAGCGACTCAATGTGGCATTGATTCCAATAGTGGAATCTTCCATCCAGTGGATGAAAGATCTCTGGAGAGATGTTGACCCATGAAATCTGGATAGCTTCCTACAGTTCCCTGATATTTGTAGGTGCTGGATTTTGGATATGAATGGACCTCTCCACCATGTCCCAAAAATGTTCGATTGGGTTTGTATCGGGCAAATGTGGTGGCCACATCATTCATCGGAGCTCTCCAAAATGCTCATTGAACCATTTATGGACAACTTTGGACTGATAACATGGTGCATTATCTTGCTGGAATATTTCACCATTGTGGGGGTACATGAAGTTCATTAAGGCCTGTAAATTGTCATCAATCAATGCAAGGTAGCAGATACTGGTCAATGCAGTGTTCTGGTGGATCGGCGGAATTAGCCAATTCTATGTGAACACATCCCACACGATTATGGAACCACCACCAGCCTGCACAGTGCCTTGTTGACAACTGGAGTCCATAGCCTCATGGGGTCTGCGCCACACTCAAACTCTACCATCAGCCCAAAACAACTGGAACCGTGACTCATCGGACCATGTCACATTGTCAGTTCTCCAGAGTCCAATTAGCGATGTCACATGCCCAGGTGAGGCGCTGTGTCCAGTGTTGTAGTGTTAACAGGGGCACTCTGGTGGGTCTTCTGCTTCCATACCCAATGGATCTAAAGAATGCTACACTGACATGCTGAATTTGCATCTGGTACCTCCTGCATTGAATATAGATGTGATTTAAGCCAGTGTTGCTTGTCTGTTACCACGGACAATTCTGGCCAGACGTCGCTGGTCATGATCATTAAGCACCAGTGGTTGACCACTTTGCTGTCCACGGTGGGTGGTAATGCTTTCCATGAGATATTCCCAGAACACACGTTACACTGTAGATTGAGGAATGTTGAATGTCTGCACAACTTTGAAAATGGAATGTCCCATCCTTCGGGCACCCACTATCGTGCCCCATTTGAACTCTGATAATTCATGTTGCCTTGACATGAGCAGCCTAGCTGATGTTCAAACTGACTCATGAGATGTCAGATTACAACTGATGCAGGTCTGGGCATTTCCGAAATGTCACCGTACTGTTATGTCACTAACCAATACCTTTACATACTGCTATGCCGTGACTTTTGGCACCTCAGTATATTGTGCCTAGGGACGGCCTGACTCCTATATTTGCCCTTGTGTTACCGTATATCTTCACAAATGTTTTGTCCTTCTAAATGAGTCTCAGATAAAAAGATTTGTGGAGTGCATCTAATAATCAGTTCCAATTTGTAGAAAATTATATAGTCTTAATACGTCAGATATTAGGATTTTTTTCTCTAGAAGAGTCCAGAGATAGCCAGGGGTCAAAAGCAAGTAGAATAGTCATCCAAAGCCAAAAGGTCCAGGTTTCAGAAGATCAAGCATTAATGACTATAACACATATAACCAATCCAACAGAAACAGGATCACCAGATGCATAGATGCATTGGTTCACAGATATACTGTAAGCTCAATAAATTGGCAGTGAGTTGCTCCCAAGTACAGATGTGTCCTGCTACATCTTTGCTGATAGCTTGGTATTCTGGCCTCCCTGCCGCGACGTGTCAGTACGAGTTATGAAAGATACTGCACGTTATATCGTGGCATGACATACTGTATGCCGCAAAAGACTACACACCATGGAGTACAGAGTTTAACCTCTGGGTGGTGAATGCTCTGCGGATGAAAACTACAATACTGAATACAATACTGTAGCAGTGCACAGTAATCCGTGAGAGGCTAGCCAATCACGTTCAAGTAGTGTAAACAGTCACTCCTCGTGCTTGAAATTATCACTTTGTGTCAAGACTACAGTAAACTGCTATAGACATTACTCTATATTGTACTTACTGTATTACAGGCCATATGTACTGTATACTGTCACTACATGGTGTTAAGATGCTTGGTCATAAAGACAGAACATTTCAGGTACAATGGAATTTTGGACATCAATATTTTATTACTTTTTTTTTATTTTTTATAAATCCTCACTACAGGATTAAAAATAAATCACTTGGTGTGAGTTTTGTCATTTATAAAAATACATACAGATATCTGTGTTGGCCAGAAGACGTACACCCAGCATTAAATATAGACAGAGCAATTGAAGTTCAATATTCTTAGGGAATTCTACTGAACTCAATACATTGCTCTCAACTTCCCAAGACCTGGCATTTCCGCTATACAGTAGACATTGTACTGTACACATTACAAGGTTGTTCGTATGAAGCTCAGGAAGTTTTTCATAAAGCGAGATTATGTCAGGTTCAATAGTTTTAAAATACAATACTCTGCACTTTCTTCCTCCCTTCCTCTCTGTGTTTGGCCACCCAAGTCCCTTCACCACCTTCACTTATTTCTATTCAACCCTACTGAGCTCATTGTATGGCTCACCACCATCCCCAACCATCATTTGCTTCTATTCAATGCCGCTGCATACTGAGCCCACTATTGACATTGTACACATTTCCTGCTGTAAAGTTGCACACATCGCATCACAAACACGACAGGTGTGGGTTTCAATATGGCTGGCGTGTGTGGACGACTGGTTAAAATTAGTGCCTTGCAGAGTGGGTGTCCTGGGTTCAAGACCCTTATGGGGACAATGGCATTTTGGACATCAATATTTTATTTCTTTATTTATTTTTTAAAATAAATCTTCACTACAGGATTAAAAATAAATCACTTAGTGTGTGAACTCTGACAAAAATACATACAGGTATCTGTGTTGGCCAGAAGATGCACACCCAGCATTAAATAAAGACTGCAATTAAGGTTCAATATTCTTAAGGAACTCTTCTGAACTCAATACATTGCTCTCAACTTCCCACCACTTGGCATTTCACTATACAGTAGACATGGTATTGTACACATTGCAGGGTCGGCCATATGACGTTCAAGAAGTTTTTACATGTGACATAGCAAGCCAGAGAATCCATGACTCAACAACATAATTATTTTTCTGCTCATTGTTGTGAATCATTATATTCCATAAAAATGGGCATAACTACCATGGGTGCAAGGGGTGCAGCTGCTACGGGGCCCAGAGCTGAGGGGCCCATCTTCATTGTTAAAGTTACATGTCTTAAATATATTTTTCACCATTGGGTGGTACATACAGTAGGGGCCAGGGCCGTAGCTAGAGGTGTGTGGTCGGTGCGGCCACACAGCGCAGTGCTCTGTGGGCGGCACCATCGACATCCCACGGCCCCTAATTCTGACTGCAGGGTGCCGGTAACAGCGCCCTGCAGCCAGCATCACTGCAGCAGTGCTGTCTGTAGTGTCCCGCGGACGCTACAGGCTGGCACCCTGCCATAATTACAGCTGCCCGGCGCGTCTAGAAGATGCTCTGGGCACTGCTTGAGCTTCAGTTTCCGGCGGCCCCGTCCCCTTGTGCGTGATATCTTGATGTCACACGCAAAAGGGGCGGGGCTGGTACAGGGCGTTCAGAGCGCTAGCTACGGCTCTGGTAGGGGCCCTTACAAACTTTTGCTATGGGGTCTTCAAAAATCTAGTTATGCTCTATCTATAAATATTATTAAATAAGACTCATATATTTCAGCATTGAGGAAATTTTTTTGTGCTGAAGCTCTGCAAAATCTCTACCTTCCTTAGTGATATTACTGTAGCTATGCATGAACATTCAGACACCTAATATTACCTATTTGTGTATTTGTGATATTGTCTTGCTCTTTTTGCATTGCTCTCATTGCTGTTTGTTTTTCTGGATGAAAAAAATATTTGGAACTTGCCTGTCGACTCAATGATGCTATAAGTTGGTGTCAGAGAGTGAGGCAGAATCTAGGCCCAGTGGCAAGGATGCTCTTATGGAAACATCAGTGTTCCCACATGGAGCATATGGATCGGTAGACCTATTACCTGCTTTTAATGTTCAAAAGTGAGCAGGATTTGCATCAGGAGAAGCTGAAACAGCTTCATTTGTCCTGTACTTTCCAGTCACTATTACTGCTCTCATACCTAAAGTGATGGAGTGTGAGGTTCCAGACTATCTTTTAAATGTTAATAGGCAGATTTTCTGTAAAGCAGGCCCATGTACTGCTTCAGCTACTGGTGCAAGTTCAGTGCAATGTAGTTAGAAGAGTGGTGGTCTCTAGATCTGTGAACATTGTGATGTTAGTGGGATTTTTAGTGGGGTTTGTTATCATATCTACTAAATCCTGTTAATAGGAAGAGACTACCCAGTCTTTTCTGCCCTATGCACTGGGAATGCCATGAGTTTCCAGTCTGAGCTTCCATAAATTACTTTCTCATGTTCACCTTGGGCCCGATTCCGAGGTGCATGCAGACATGGACACAGATATGTCTTTGCTGCTGCCGCAGCTTTAAAACTGAGATGACCACTTGTAGCATTTTGCAGAGGTGCAAATCCATCTTAGTGTATCTTCTTTAGCAGGTATGTGCTGTTCTGTATGTGTATTTGTGACATATGAGGGGGACTAGTTCAGGTCTATTCAATTGTGGTGTGGTATGTTTAAGATTGGAAGTCAGTATAATGAGCAGTCTGCAAAAGTTTTACAAATTGCAATATATTATTATTATTATTATTATTATTATTATTATTATAAATATTATACTTTTGCATTTAAAATACGTATTTGTTTCTTCAGTATAATGTTATTTAATTATATAGTATTATATTAAACTTATATGTTTTCAAATTGCTAGCTGACATTCATCTTTTGGTTATAAATCATGTTTATGCATTATCTGACAATTTTTATGACTATAGATTTGTTTATTTCATATTTAAAGTGCTTTTCTTCTTTTGTGTTTCAGTGTATGCAGCGCTGTTTGCAGGAGTACAATGTAAACTGCAAGACTCCAATGAATCTAGTAATGTTTCACTTTGCCATAGAACACATATCTAGAATAAGCAGAATTCTGAGACTGCCATGTGGCCATGCTCTTCTTATTGGTAAGGCTTTCCTGTATCTTACAATGCCTTCATTGTTCATATGGGATACCGATCGACAATAAAAAGGTTGACATTCAGAAGGTCGACCCATTCTGAATGTTGACAGTAAAAAGGATGACATGGTTATTAAGTCGACCATCATTCTGTCGCATGTATTCAGGTCGCATGGTTGACACAGTCAAAACCTTGACATTTAGCATGTCAACACTAAATGTTTTTACATGATTGTTAGGGTTAGGTTTAGGATAAAATAACAAACAAACATGTGTCGTCATGTTAGTGTTGACATGTTAAATGTCAACATTTTGACTGTCGACAATTTAACCCTGTCAAACTAAATACATGTCAACAGAATGAAGGTCGACCTAATGATGATGTAAATCTTTTTACTGTCAACATTCAGAACCAGTTGATCTTTTGGGGTCGATCTTTTGAACCACACCCGTTCATATGCTAAGCCTTCTCAGTAGCAACACACATACAGTAATATACCATTTATATCTATAAGTAATCAAGCTGTACTATAGACACAACAAAACTTCAGCAGGTAGCATTATGTTGGATAATTAACTCATGTTCCATTGTTGTTGTAACAGTCCAGGTCTCTGTATAACAAAGGCATCACCGGGTCTGGTGACACCCGGTGTGCACTCCATAGCCCCTCTCACGCGGCGGAACCGTGTGCGCCCAAAAATGGGTGTGGCCTACCATAAGGGGGCATGGTCTATCGGGAAATCCTGATTGCTACACTCTGGGGTTGTGCCCAGCATCCCCGGAAATGCTAGGCTGCTCCCGGAGACCTGTGCTTGCACAGTCGGGTCCTCCTCTGTAACAGGAGCCGAGTGCTGCAGGATAATGTCACACTGCAGGAGGATCCGGAATTTTGGTGTCACCCCTTCTGAGGGTGAGACCCTGGTGTGGCCCGACTCCCATAGTGACACCACTGCTGTATAACACAGTCTGGTGTATAGAAAGAGATCCACAAGCCATATAATTTTCTCAAGGCAGTATTAAGGTGTGAGGGGGCTCCAGGGAAACTAATTTGTGGGGACCCCTAACAATAAAAGTATCCAAATTATATACTGGTGATGTTATTAAAAAGTATAATGTGCAAATGCTCCCAGCACAACAAATGTG
Organism: Taudactylus pleione; assembly: GCA_031769625.1. NCBI lineage: Eukaryota > Metazoa > Chordata > Amphibia > Anura > Myobatrachidae > Taudactylus > Taudactylus pleione. The sequence goes on from JAUIMM010000039.1 coordinate 4,592,792, forward strand.
TTAAATACACTATAGTGCCCCAGTTCTCATTATTCCATACAGAGCCCCCAGTTCACATTATGCCACAGTGCCCCCTACAATGATGATGATATAGCTATGTATGGGGGTCTTTTGTGTTTGGGGGTCCCTGGGTGGCTGCCCTGGTTATAGGCAGTTGTGGCTGTGTAAGTCATGCATATTCTTCATGTATTCAATTGCAATGTATTATAATGTCTCCTTACAGAGCAAACAAATTGCAACCTGAAAATGTTACAGGTAAATATTTAAAGCATATGCTTTGGTGTGACAATCGCCTTGTTTATTCTTGATCATGGCTTACACAGCCACAAATGCCTGTAACCACTCATTGGTAATGGTTGCCACTATTCACATGTTTTAAAAAATATATTATTATAAGGGGCATATTTATCATAATCCTCATTTTTAATGTGGATGTGATACATTTTTTATGCCTAAACTCAAGTTTTGCCTTGAGAAAGGCACTGATAAGAGCCGCTCTGATAAAGAACTGGAAGCAGAGTAGGTTACACTATCACTCTGCTTCCTGGTTCAGCATATATGCGTGGGTTTTAGCGAGAGCATGCACCAGTGTGGGTCAATAAAGATGAATCCGGAGGAGACCCCGGTAAAGTAGCCTATAGGCTACCACCATCTTCAGCATCTGGAGCTTGGTATATGGGGCGCTGCTTTGCAATTGGAAAAGGAGAGGTCGCAGCAGATATTGGAGATATCTGCTGCTGTCCCTCCATGTTAAATCCTGGGGATCCTAAATATTTCCAGGCAACCCCCAAAATTAATTGTTTTCAGGGGATATACCATTAAGGATTGGATTTGTTTTATACATTCATCATGTCGACAGTGATTAAATGTCAACATAATAAGAATGCTGAAAAACTGTGTGACTCACTGGTGCTGAGATCACATACCTGGTAGAGGCTCCGCCAATGTGGCAGTGTCTTGCCATCATTTAAACCAGCATAGGTGAGTAACACCAACCCCTAACTATAATCCTCACTCTTAACCCTAAACCACTCCCTAGGGCCTAACCCTAACCCTCTTGTCCCGCAGCCTAAACCCCCTAGGCCTAATCCAGACCCTCCAGACCCTCCAGTCCCGCAGCCTAACCCTCCCCCTGGTGCCTAACCCTAACCATCTCATCCTGCAGCCTAACCCTAACCCTAGTACATAACCCAGACCCTCCTGTCCCGCAGCCTAACCCTCCCGCTAGTGCCTAACCGAGACATTTCTGTCCTGCAGACTAACCCTCACCTTAGTGCCTAATCCTCACCCTCCCCCTAGTGCCTAACCAAGACGTTCCCATTCTGTAGCCTAACCTTCCCCCTAATGCTTTACCCTAACCCTCCCATCCTGCAGCCTAACCCTCCTCCTAGAGCCTAACCAAGACCCTCTTGTCCCACAACCTAACCCTCCCCTACTGCCTCACCCAGACCCTCCTGTCCCGCAGCCTAACCTTCCCCCTAGTGCCTTACCTTAACCCTCTTGTTTCACAGCCTAACCCTAACCCTCCCCCTAGTGCCTAACTTTAACCCTCCCATCCTGCAGCCTAACCTTCCCCCTAGTGCCTTACGAGTTGCCTCACGTTCCTTAGCCTAACCCTCAACTTATTGCCTAACCTTAATCCTCCAATACCACAGCCTAACCTTCCCCCTAGATCCTTAACCTAACCCTCTAGTTCCACAGCCTAACCATCCTCTAGTGCTTAACCCAGACCCTCCTGTCTAGTGCATAACCATAACCCTCTCATCCCGCAGCCTAACTTTAACACTCTGCTCCCTGCAGAATGTTGAGATTTCACATGTCGACATTGTGAACATGTTGACATTCTGTAGTTGTCAGCATATTCCATGTCAACATTTCAACTGTTCACATTGCTCTGACTAAACCCCCCTCATATAGGGGTCTATGTACTAAGCAGTGATAAGAGACAGAGTGAAAAGTGATAAGTAAGTGATAAGGTGCCAGCCAATCAGCTCCCAACTGCCATCTCACAGGCTGCGTTTGAAAAATGACAGTTGGGAGCTGACTGGCTGGCACCTTATCACTGACTTATCACTTTTCACTCTGGGCCTGATTCAGAGCCACTCGCTCTGAAAGAGCGCTCGCTCTGAATCAGGGCCGGGCTTTTTTTTTTTTGGAGTGGCCTCTTGGCCGCTTGCATAGCTGTGGGTGGCCACCCACAGCTATTGCGAGCGGGCATGATGATAGTCGTGATGGTCAAGACCATCACGACCATCGGGCTTGCAACGAGACCCTTCTGGTAGGGTCTCGCCCATCGCAAACCCCAGAGAGCTTTCAGCTCTAACAGAGCCGGAAGCTCTTCACTGACATCACTTGGGACCGCCGCCAAACGGCAGCCGTTCTCACCCCCCCGGCCCGCCCACTAAACAGGGCGAGCTGTCACTCAACATTGACAGCTCGCCCCCTTTGGTGCGAGACCCGGAGCGACAGAGTGCCCGTCGCTAGCACGACGGAGCCGGCTCAGCGCTTGCGACCGTGTCTGAATCAGGCCCTCTGTCTCTTATCACTGCTTAGTACATAGACCCCATAGTGTTTAATACATATGTCCCTAAGACTGAACCATGTTTTGCTTTCAAGCCGCTATTTATGGATTTTTCATTCTATAACAGCACTGGACTTTCTGTGAATGTATGTTCATTTATGCATCAGTTAGATTGTGTGCATTTGCTCTGTATTATCATTTATCAGGAGATACAGCTGACTAGTTGCCAGGGCCGCGCTCTTTAGGCTGCAATTTGCTGGTCAGTAAAGAGGGGGCAGGACTAAAATTACTAATTTGCATTATTTTAGCCCCGCCCCTTCTTACGGACTTACATTTTTGGTAATTATCTGCCCATCCTGCTCACTTCGTTAGGAAGTAGGCGGGATGCAGGAGACCCACTCACTCTTCTGGGGGTGCGGGGGATTACCTGAAAAATCACGAGTCTACCGCAACTTCGAGAGATAGATAAGTATGCACTACTCACAAGAGGTTAAGTTGCCATTTAAAAGTTTTGCAAGATATTTCACTTTATGACTTTGTGTATAGTCATCTTTTATGGTTGTCAGTTTGTAAAATGTTATTTCTGCACATTTGTATTTGTGCTTACCCCACCATATAGGTTTTGCAAAAATGTTATGAATAATGTTAATGAAATATAAATGAGGGAAATAATTATTTATTTATTAGTATAAATGATGTGTTCTTCAGTATGTGCATATGAGTGTAATTCATTATTACCAAATCTAAGCTAGATTTCCTTCATACCACCAGGAATTGGGGGGACTGGCAGACAATCTGCAACAAAGCTTGCTGCATTCATGGCAGACATTGAACTCTTTCAAGTTAGTATTCAGAAATCATACACAGTTAGTGATTGGAGAGATGATCTGAAAAAGGTGCTGAGAGCTACTGGACAGAATGGGTCTCCGGCTGTGTTTCTGTTTGCTGATCATCAAATAAAGGTACAGAAAAACAAGGTTAACATAATCCAGGAGGAGATGTATAATTGAGTCATGTTAGCCAAAGCAATGCACAGAGCCATAAACTAATAAATCCTCAGTAATGGAGGATATAATAATAGCCACTTACAATAAGAGTGATATTTCGCTACAGAGCTGTAATATCAGTGCTGTGCAAAGCTGCTCAGTAAATTGCCTGTTTTAGTCCTCAAACTGCACATTATAAGAATGATAGTAGTTTCATGAATTCTTGTTAAAGCAGATGAAGAAAGATGGGACTTCAAACTATAAATCTGTTTTGCCAATATCTGCACAAAAAAAAAAGCAAGAAATAAATTAATAGTGAAAGTTTTTTTTTTCCTGAGAATCTTTTATTATTTGAATTGTAAATTAGCAATTTTCTCACTTGGAATAGGATGAGTCATTTTTGGAAGACATCAACATGATCCTGAGCACTGGTGATGTTCCTACCCTCTTTAATAATGAAGAAAAACTGGAAGTCATAGAAAAGGTCAGCTTTCTTTTATTGTGCTCCAGCCAGAGGTGCTCACAGACAGAGAGGGAGGAGGGCGTCAGATTTATTTTATGATACAAGAGACTGTTTGAACATTGCAAATGAATGCATTTAAGGGAAGGTTACAGAATTTACATTAACCTTTATTATGCTGCTATAATATAAATTCTAGTTTGTTTCTAAGCATGATCATTGGTTTTTGCTTTATTTATTTTAATTTAAACAACAACGTTAGGTACAGTATGCTGCATATATAATACAAATGGACTTCGGGTGTTACAGAGTTTGCTGAGGAATTATTACTCTAAATGTAGTGAGTGGTTAGGTGGATGAAGGCAGTATGAGTATGACACAGTGGTAATGCTAGTTGGGACATATGGGGATGGTTGGTGTTTGGTTTTATATTATGGGCTCTGTTTGTCAATATAGGCCACAACGCACAATACCTTTTGTTTTGTATCACTGCATTACACAGTTATACATATTCGGATATAGGTGGTATTGATCAGTACTTACCTTCATGTTGACTACACCTGAAAGTGTCTCTCTGCTTCTGGCAAGTTAACACTACTGGCAACATATAAGCATACACAACAGACATTGGTGCATGTGCAAGGGATGTAGTTACCATTCCGGCGGCTGGGATGCAGGCACTCAGAATCCTGGCACCACAATCCCGACAGCAGTTGGATTCTCGGCTCCAGAATCCCGACCGCCAGCATCCCAGGGGTAAGTATTAGGGATAGGGGGAGGGTTAGGCACTAGGGGGAGGGTTAGGGTTAGGCTGCAGGGGGGGAGTTAGGCTGTAGGCTGCTGGAAAGGTGGGTGATGGTTAGGGGGATTTAGGACACCTACCTAATTGGGTTGGGATTCTGACTGTCGGAATACTGCTGTCAGTATTCTGACCGCCGGCATCCCAACTGCCAGGATCCCGTACCCAACCCCATGTGCATAGTTGTTTAACCTGGTAGGACTTCAGAAGAGCCACTCCGGTTTTACTGATTCTCACTGCTGATATAGTTAATACTAACTGAAGCTGGACTTTTTGCAGCTTGATTAATTGCATAATATCACCATCTCCATAGAGGTCTATGGAGACAGCGGTAAGTGCAGGTAAATGAGTTAAGGATGACAAAATCTTTGATTTCTTTGATGTTAAACCTTCAATTATTGGCATGAAGCAGTGAAGAGTCTATTTTTCTAGTTTGACAGAAACTTCATAAATAGAGCTTTTCATAACTACAGACAAGTATAGTTACAAACTGGGGGTGTGGTACAAAATGTTGATATTCTGAATGTGGACACCAGAATGTTGACATTGCGAATGTCAAGAGTCGGCATGTCGACATAGTGTTTCAGCAAATTTTAGCCATAACCCTGATGTAACCACAGCCTAACCCTAACACTAAAAAGGTTACGATTCTCTCGCACAGGAGAGATCACAGGACTGCTGACCAGGGCAAGGTATAATGGAGGAGTGGCAGTCCTTTCACTACTAGGGATATCTGGGGGGTGGTTGCAGTAAATGACACTAGCAGCAACAAATAATGGTCTGGGCATGTCTTGGGACTAGGGCAGGAATGGGAATCAGTATGTTTGACCACCAGACATGAACCCGGCGGTTCAAATCCTGGTGCCGGCAGCCTGATGCAGAAGATCTCAATAGCAGAGGTAAGTTAACTATAAACAACCCTCTCCCCCCCATAACCCTCCTTTAGGGGTGCCTAACCCTAACCTCCCCCCTAGTGCCTAACTGTAACCTCCCCCCGTTATTGCCTAAACCTAACCCCCCCTCCCCTCAGTCTAAACCTAACCCTTCTGGGGAGGTGCTGAACCCTAACCTCCCCCCTAGTGCCTAAACCTAACCCACCCTACTCCTAGCCTAACCCTATCCTTCCCCTGGGGGGGAGCTAACCGTAAGTCCCCCCAGGGGGGTCCCTAAACCCCCCATCCCCGGCTACATGGATACTAACCCCGGCATTGGACGATCAGGCCAGCATCCTGTTGGGGTCCCGGCATCAGGATTAACATAGGAATCAGCATTTCGACGCCTATGTTAGATTTCTTGCCGGGATTATACTGTTGGGATTGAGACCTGTGGCCGTCGGTCTCATAACTACATACCCAGGAATGACCATGACTGTAGTGAGTATTGCAGAATTACAAGAGAAGACTAGACTAGACAAGACAAGAATGGACTATGACAAGACTGACAGAAAAATAGACAAGGACTGGACAGGCAAGATACATACAGTACAAGAACTAGACAAACAAGAACTAGACAGACACAATACGAGCTAAGACTTGACCGACAATGAACAATGAAGTGGCAGGACCAGTGGCTGAAGCAACAAAGTTCAAGGTGCGGCCTTGCAGACCGTGGTGTGGATATGACAGCTGAGATGCTGCTTGAGAGCCAAGATGAATGCAGACTATGATGCGGCCTTGCGGGCCGTGGTGTGGATATGACAGCCGAGATGCGGCTTGAGAACCAAGATGAAATGCAGGCTATGATGCGGCCTTGCGGGTCATGGTGCGGCTGAGACAAATTCACTGGTGTTGCGCACCAGATAGCGCACTAACATCACTGGAGTGCGGCCTGTGCCGCCGGGTTGACACGAGCAGCTGACACTGTAGTGCGGCCTTTGCCATTGGGTTGACACGAGCAGCTGATGCTGTAGTGCGGCCTGTGCCGCGGGGTTGACACGAGCAACTAACGCTGTCATGCAGCCTGTGCCGCCAGGTTGACACAAGCAGCTGAGATGGTCTGGGCAAGGTCCTAAACAGCAGACAGGTGGATTCAGATGCTGCATTAACACATACTGGAGACAGTGAGGTGGAGAACACTGCATGTAACAAGCTGAATGCAGAAAGACAGGACTGTGGTATAATACTGCAGGACTGAATGGAGACAGGATCCAGATACAATAACAGAAGAACTCAGTAGACCAGCAAGCACTTTAGAACTGAAGAACAGCAAACATACTGTACACTGGTAATGACACAGTATAACCGGCATGGAGTGTAAGGCTGGCTGTAACTTAAAGGAAGCAGGGTCCAATTAGAACCAATTCCTGGAGAGAGCACTTCCTAATCAAAGGCATGTGTGCACCTGATACAAAACACACAGACAGACATGAAAGACAGGCTATGAGCTAAACACAGACAAGGCAAGATATCAAGCTACCTTCAAAAGCCGGAACAAGGACAAGACATAATGCAGTGTCCCAGTAACAACTATGACTGGGAACTGCCACCAAGATGATCTGCTAACAGCAGATCCTAACAAAAATGAACTGTCTACATTCTGCCTTTCAACATTCATAATGTCACATTATGACAATTTTGACATACTAAATGTCAACATAATGACTGCATACTACAAGCTAGGAAGGGATGGGTATGGGATGCCGGTGCTCAGGATCTCAGCGGTCAATCCCGGCGGCTCTAGGTAAGTAACCCTAACCTAACCCCTAACCCTCCCTCCCCAACTCCTAAACCTAACCTCCCCCCTAGTGCCTATCAATAACCCTCCCCCTAGTTCCTAACCCTAACCCATAACCATCTATTTACCCTTGGGATCCCGGTGGTTGGGATGCCGGTGGCGGTGAGTTGATAAGTGTCGGGATTCCGGCATTGGCATTCTGAACGCCGGAATACCAGCTGTCGGCATCCTGAATGCCGGAATCCCAGCTGTCGGCATTCTGAACGTATCCTGCTAGGAACACTGAATCATCCCCTCCTCTTTATTTTCTATTTTCAATTAAAAATTAAAACGAAGTGTACTCCCAGATACTGGTCGTTTTACAAACTTTTCTTCATCAAGCTCAAGTTCACTATTTGTTCCCCAATTACCATTATAAATGTGTCCTGTTCAACACTTCTCAGGAGTTAGACTAAGGAGCCTTGAAAATGTGAAACAGCTGTTGGCAAGAGCCTTAATATAGGTTGTGTGTTTAACGTGTGCTTTATTGACAATATGTATCTATTTTTTGCAGCTGATCAGGAAATGCCTTTAGTTTTCATTTTAGTTTTAATTGATTGCAAGCTTCTTTTTGTAGCCTTATCTTTTCTGGGAGCATGCTAACCTTTTGGTTTTTTTAGATAAGATGTGCCAACTGTCAGCAGGTCTCCAATCTGTCACTATTTATTTGAATCTGTTGTCCTAGAATAAGAACTTACAATGTTCATTAACAAACACTGAATACATTGATACAGTTGAATTTAAAATAAATTTCCTTTTTGTAACATTAAGTGAAACCACCAATATGTTGATAATTGTTAGCATTTGCAAAACATGTATGCCATTTTTTTTTTATATTGCATGCAGTATACATAGACCTGTAGTCAATGTTCTCCAGTCAGAGTATACTTCCCAAATGCTAAACATTACCCACCCTGACAGGCAATAGTGCCTTTCTGATAGTATGCCCCAACAGTTGTTGTCACTAACCCATTTCTCATATGTCACTGTCGAAGCTGGATAATTGACTGAGACAGGATTGGTGTAAAATTAGATCGGGGCGACGCCATTTTGCAAACGGCAATGAGGCGCCATTTTGCGACTGGCCGACCAGCGCCATTTTAGTGAAACTCACCATTATAAGTACATATGGCAATGCTATTATTTAGCGTCGTGCGATTCCCACACAATAGAAAGAAGTTAAAGGTCCTCACCATACAAATACAGACAGTCATTAAAACATATAAAATGATTATCCCTGCAAAACACATACCATGGTGTAATCCACAAAACACATAGTTGCACAACGCTAACTAGCGTCTTTTCCCAATTCCCCAATACTTACACACTGCACACTTACATAAAAGGTTCCCTAGCATTGTAATATCCAATGTTTATGCAGTAATTATTAATGTTGTGTAATAAAGGTTATTTGATATCTAAGGTTTAGTACATGGTAAGCAGACCGTGTTTGGTGTTGTACTGATCCACTGTGTCTCCACAGATTTCCGGTATCATCGGTGAGAAGATCGCAACATGCGCTGCAAACTATGGACTATAGAGAGTTAAAACATTAAAATGTACTCTGTAATGTTAGCAGCTTAGATTAGCATGCAGCGGGAAAAAGGACACAAAGGGTTGTTAGAGGCTGTTTGTGTCCATTCAAATTGACCTATAAACTATCCTGTAACAGAAGCACCTTTAAGAAGAACCAATGGAATCATGTCAAACTTTTCTATTGTATTGCCTATCCCTGTAAGAGTATATATGTGCACTCTCTGACCCCTGTCTTGAGTCTTCCTGCTGTGCTGTTGATGGAGGTTTCTAATGCTGATGCCGGTATCTGGGCCCAGAGCGAGTGCATATATAACAACTGTACCTTGGGTCTGTATGATTTATTTGTATAGGCAGGATTTTAGAAGGTATAGACAGAATTGCATAGAGGTTTTAATTAGGTATCCATAGTTGGGGGATCACAGTGTTAATCACGCTACCGGTCACTTGGTAACACCCGGTAGCGATCTCTCAACAAAAATGGTGGAGGCACCATAGCAGGAGAACGCATTGTGCCTTCGAAATCTGCTACCACTTTGTTGCTGAGAGTCCGCTACCTGTCATTATGGCTTTAGGAGCGCTGATTGAGAATCCAGGGAAGAGGGGGGGAAAAGTTTGTTTTCCTTTATCGATAGTTTTTTTGTGTTAAAAAGGGGAAGTCGCATTATTGTGTATGTGACCAGTCGCACTATAGCGTAAAGATCATAATACGTGTTGTGTAGTAGTCACATTATTGTGTATGCAACTAGTTGCACAATAGCGTATATGTATTTCCTGTATTGCTACCACATGTTTTAAACAAAGCCATTGAGAGTGCACGGTGATATTGATAGATAGCATTGTTGTAAATATATTGATCAGTGTTGCCATAGTCTGGGAAAAAGTGTATTTTTCTGCGCAGGAAAAGGGGGTGTAACAGTGAGACAACAGTTCCCTAGTTAAGGGTATCGTAGGACCCTTAAGGACTAGGCACAAGGGTCGACATAGTAGCTCGGTAGTAGATACCATTCTAACACATAAGCAGGTGTAGTTGTTGTCTTTGTTGTAGGTTTGGCTCCCAGTGTGATTACAGTATTCAGTGATCAGTTAGAGTTATTTGAGCATTGCAATTGAAACGCACTTTTTTTCTAAATTGTGATTGTGAACTGGATAGAGGGTGGACAAAATCACTGAAAAGGGTAGATGTTATTGGAATACCTACATGCTAGCAGTTGAAAGATAGTCAAAAAGGGATTAGGTGCATGGATGCAGCCTGGTTATTCTTCCATAAGTGTGTGGGTGCATCCTGTTAATATCGTCCGCAGGTAAGTGAAAGTATCTTGAGATGTTAGATGATGTGCTGCTGTTGGAAGTGCCGCTTGGGTCGGTACGCCATATTATGCATACTAAGTACGGTGCTTATGCAATTAGGTACTGTGATGTATGGTTTAAAATGACGATGAAGTGTGTTAGACCGTTTCCCAGAATTGGCAGCTTTGATAAGGAGGTATTGAACAATGTCCGAGATAGCATCTGTATGGTGTGCTCTCGAATGAAAAAGGTAAAATATAACGAGTGTTTAAAATTATGGCAGCGTGAGGAGGATGCGTGGCTTAAAGGTGTGCATGCGACGCAAACTAGCGTCGCGAGCACGTTAACGGAGAGTAGACACACAGCGCTAAACTGCGGTGCGTGCACTCCGCGAGATAGCATGCGCGTGCAGCAAGGTAACGTTGCAGAAGGTATTGCCAGTGGTTCACGCGCACCGCCGCCGGACTATTCAGATGGGGGTGCAGGTACAGTTGTTGAAAAAACCCATAAAAATATAACAAGTAACTTGTACACTCTCTTAAGTAATCATAAAGAAGATGTTTTTGATGCGGATGATGAGCCTATTGTTATGTCTGCCATTTCCCATGCTGTACACATGTTAGATGCTCCACCACAACAAGCACAAGTGGTGCCGCCATCTTCATCAGTGATAGTACAGGAAGTGTTAACATCCACTGCACCCATAGAGGAAGTTGTTAATCCTATACATAGCAGTAATAGACTAAGGGGGTCCATACGCACGATGGAGGGAGCTCCGTCGTGCGCATATGCGAGACCTGGATAGCGACGGGCTCTCCGTTGCTCCGGGTCTCGCACCAAAGGGGGCGTGCTGTCGATGTTGATTGACAGCACGCCCCATTTGGTGGGCGTGCCGGGGGCGTGACTGCCAGACGGAGGCGTTCCCATGGGAACGCCTACCGTCTGAAGCCGGCCCCACTGACATCACTAGTGATGTCAGTGGGAGTGATTTTGGCTCTGATAGAGCCAAAATCACTCCAGCACTTGCGGCAGCGAGACCCTACCGCAGGGTCTCCGTCGCAAGCCCGATGGTCGCCATGGTCTTGACCATCACGACCATCATCATGGACGCTCGTATAAGCTGTGGGTGGTCACCCACAGCTATGTGAGCGTCCAGGAGGACGCTCCATTTTCATGGAGGAGGGCCCTGATTCAGAGTGAGCGCTCTGGTCAGAGCGTTCTGTTCTGAATCAGGCCCTAAATCCCCAACCAGGTAACAAGGTCAAAAGTAGCAGTGCGGCCGGTCTGCATCCATCCGGACAATAATGGTTCCAAATGGGAATGCGGATGCGAACGGTGTAGTGCCCACAAGGGAGGTAGCAATGCATTGTCCTTGGACAAGAGCTGAGCTAAATTCCATAATGAATGATTTCCCCAATCCTAAAAAGGAATTAGCCAAATGCCAAAGATTTTTGAAAAATTTGGGTAGTGCTCACGAGCCAACCAATAAAGATTGGTGAGTGGTGTTAAGGGCTGATGTCTTCCACGCAATACCAACGTGACAAAGTTTATCACAGATTGTGTATTGGATGGAGATGTTCCCTTAACAGACGAAATTAAGGTAATATTTGCCACATTATAACTCAATTGGGTGTATATTTTCCAGTAGTAGTTAACTGGAGCAAAATTTTCACCATAAAACAAAAAGAGAGTGAATCTGCAGAGGATTATTGTAACCGAGCTCTGCAGGTTATCACCCAGTACACTGGGTTAGAGGATATTAAAGATAGCACTCATCACAGGGAAATGATCGTCGCTGTACTTATGGATGGTCTAAAAGAGAACCTAAAGACCCAAGTTCAGACCTCACAACCTGGCTGGAGGGGAGTCACTGTTGACACCCTCATAGAATCCGCTATTGAACACGATAAGAACTTCCTTAAAAAGAGAGAGACCCAGAGCAAGAAGCTAATGGCTGTTAGTATTCAAGTTCAGAAGGAATGACTATAACATCACAGCCAACAGACACACATGCACCTGCACAGCTACACATCCTCACCAATCCTGCACCACCTCAAACACAACCCTACCCCACTTATCACACACAGCCACAAAACCCATACTATCCACAACCACCATAATTCCCTCAATATCCTTACCCACACCCACCATCTTTCCCTTCCGCTCAACCCACACAGCAATCCTTTCACCCACCCCACTCACGAAGGTGCTTTAACTGCAACCAAGTGGGACATGTAAGTAGGAACTGTAGGGTGCAGAAGGTAGGACCCCCTAACCAGGGAGTACCTGGATATCCCCATAAGGAATATACACATAGTACAGGAAACCTACAACAGTCACCAGCTCCAATTGTGGCCGTAAATGCTGTATTGGAGAGTGAGAGACAACGCTAGGGGTCAGGTCATACCTGCAGTCTACAGATAGTCAGGTTAACGGGAAGTACTAGGGAAGAACTGGTGATGATGGTTGATGTAGCTGGTACTAAATATCCTTTTCTTGTAGACACAGGGGCGACCAGGTCAGTGCTAAAATCTCCCGCTAACTTACAGGTAACCAGCGAGACGGTACCAGCAATGGGTGTAATGGGTAAAGTGCAACATTATCCTTTAACAAAATCCACAGAGGTCACTATCGGGCCATTGCATACCAGGCATTCTTTCCTCCTGGCAGCAGTGGCTCCTACTAACCTACTGGGAAGGGATTTGTTATGTAAGATGGGATGTGTCATATATTGTACCCCTGATGGTGTATTGCTAGATATCCCAGAGAGAGTTGTGCACAAGGTGAGGGATATGTTGGACACTCTCCAAAGGAAAATGTATCACTACTGGTTTAAGTTAAAATCCATCTCAGGTAGATCAAATGTTATCCCAAATTCCAGATTCACTTTGGACCAAGGATGGACAGGACACTGGATTAATGGCAAATGTAAGTCCCGTAATGGTAAACTTAAACAGTGGTAGGCAAGCTCCTAAAATTCCCCATTACCCATTAAAACAGGAGGTAGAATTAGGGGTTTATCCCATAATTGAGCGATTGTTACAGCAGGGAATTTAGTTCATACAGCAAGTGTAGCCAACAGTCCCATCTTTCCTGAGTGGTGGGAGGGGTTATAGCCTGGTACAAGACCTTAGAGGGGTTAATAAGGTGGTAGAGAGCCAATTTCCCGTAGTGCCAAATCCAGCTGTCATTCTTATGCAGATCCCACCAAATGCAACCCATTTCACTGTCACCTATTCACCTTTACATACAGGGGTGTACAATACACATGGACACGATTGCACAACGGTTTCATAGACAGTCCCAGTATCTTCTCCCAGGCCTTACATGACTTCAATCTGCCAATGGATCTGTTCTAATACAATATGTGGACAATTTATTGTTATGTTCTGATTAGTTTATGTCATGTTTAAATGATACTAAACTTTGTTGCTTCATCTCTCGCAAACAGGACACAAGGTTGCTAAGGACAAACTACAGCCATGCCAGTCCAGGGTTAAATATTTGGACACTGCCTAACTCAGGGGTTATGACATCTCACAAATGACAGAATCCAGGCGATACAGAACATGACACTGCCTCAGAACCAACAGCAAATTTGTACCTTCTTGGGAATGTGTGGATACTGTATAATGTGGATCCCAGGTTTTTCTATTTTGGCCTTGCCATTACAGGACTTAGTCTCTTCCTCAAAGCCCAATCGTGTCATACACACAGAGGAACAGAGCAGGCTTTCCTTAATCTTAAGGATAGCCTGATAAAAGCTCCTGCATTGGGAATACCTGATTATGAAAAACCTTTTGATTTGTATTGTACGGAAGCCGATGGTTGTGCAGCAGGTGTCTTCACACAAAAACATGGTGATGCCAGTAGGCCCGTAGCATACTACAGTGCACAATTGGACACTGTGGCAAGATCACTCCCAACATGTTTAAGAAGTGTAGCAGCAACTGCTCTATTGGTCAGTATGAGTGAGGATGTGGTACTAGGCCATGATATGATTGTCTATACTCCCCATGCTGTATCTGCTTTGCTAAACTCTGCCCAAACCAGACATGTCTCCTCAGCTAGGTTCACAAAATGGGAACGAGCCTTAATAGCACCTGCAAACATCACCATCAATAGGTGCAGTACGTTAAATCCAGCTACGTATTTACCATATGTGCAAAATGATGCACAAAGCGTGGAGAGAGGTGAGCCACTGGCAACAGGTGAGTTCTGCAGGTATATTGATGCACATGATTGCATGGAATATCTGAATCAAACCTTTACTGCAAGACCTGACATATGGGATACACCTTTAGAAAATGTAGATGTGACATTTTACATGGATGGAAGTTGTCATAGACAAACTGACACTTCAGAGTTAGGTACAGGTTATGCTGTGGTAAATGATGAGGACATTATAGAAGCTGAGCCTTTAGGCCCACCACACTCGGCCCAAGTGGCGGAACTGGTGGCACTAAAGAGAGAGAGTGTGAATTAGCGGAAGGTAAATCTGCTAATATCTACACTGACTCTAGGTACGCCTTCGGGGTAGTACACAATTTCAGTGCCTTATGGCATCTGAGAAAATTTATGACAGCAACAGGCACTACAATTGCACATTCCAAACATATAAAAGGACTACTAACAGCAATCCAATTGCCAAAGGCAGTGGCAGTAATTAAGTGTAAAGCCCATACATGTGAGGATGATCTGGTGTCACTGAGCAACAACAGGGCAGATGAAGCTGCAAAATGGGCAGCAGGGTTAAAAATGAATGTACCAACTGAACAAATGATGACTTTTCAAACAATTGATATGCTGAAATTAATTGAGATGCAAAATTTGTATTGTATCCAGGAAAAGTCAGTCTGGAGGTCCAAGGGATGTGGGCAAGAGTCCTCTGGACTCTGGAGAGATGGACACGGTAAGCCAGTGGCTCCCAAGGCATACTACCCAAACCTGGCTGAGGCAGCGCATGGTCTGACTCATCTAGGAAAGCAAGGTATGTGTAAATTGGTGAGAGCATACTGGTGCGCACCGGGTTTTTCTTCTCAAGCGAAAAAGAGAGCAATGTCCTGTCTGACCTGCTTGAGAAAAACATTGGGAAAACGATCCCTACCGAACCTTCCCACATTCCTCCGACTGATGGACCTTTCCAGGTAATACAAATTGATTTCATCCAATTACCAACCTGCAGGAATCTCAAGTATGTATTAGTGTGCACTGATGTGTTTTTCAATTGGGTTGAGGCATACCCAGCTGCCACTAATACTGCTGCATTCACTGCCAAGAAAATTGTTCAGGAGTTTGTGTGCAGATATGGTATCCCTAAAATTATCGAGAGTGATAGGGGTACTCATTTCACAGGTGATGTTTTTCAAAATATGTGTAAACTGATGGGTATTAATAGTCGACTTCATACCCCCTACCGACCGCAAGCCAGTGCCAAGGTGGAGAGGATAAACAGTACTATTAAAAATAAATTAAGTAAGATCATGGCAGAGACTGGACTAGGATGGCCAGAAGCATTACCATTGGTCCTACATAGCATAAGGACCACTCCTAGATCCCCTCTAAATCTGTCCCCCTTTGAAATACTATTTGATAGACAACCTCAATTGATTATAAGTCCGCAGGAGGATTTGAAAGGTAACAACGAGGCAACTGTAAGGTATCTTATAACAATGAGTAAACATTTAAAACAGCAACAGCAGAAACTGAAATTGTTGTCCCATGATATGCCTGAAACAAACTGTCATGATGTTGAACCTGAAGAATATGTTATGATCAGAAATTTCTTGCATTCAGGTTGTTTGACTGATGGGAAGGTCCATATCAGGTGTTGCTGACGAGTACCACATCTTTGAAGGTGGCCGAGAGAGATACCTGGGTCCATTCCACTCACTGCAAGATGGTCAACCAACCTGTGGAGAAACAAGGCAGAGACGATGCTGATAATGTGGACCTGTCGATCGCGAGCTTGTTCCGGGAGGTTTAAAAGGTTGCAGTGAGATATCTGAACTAAATAAATTTTGCAGGTGCTTGCTACGGCAATGGACTGGTCTGCTGTGTTCATTTTGGTATTCTCATCCAGAGTTTCCATCATCCTGGATTGTTCGGGGATCTCTGGGTTCTGTGACAGGGAACCAATAGAGGAGATGGGAGCTGATGGCAGTATTGATGGAGTGGAGTCAAAAGGAGGAGTGCTATGCCAATCAGGGGAGTGTTTGACCAATCTTAGTACTGTAATTGTTAAGAGATCTGCTATTTCGGATACTTGGAGACAGTGCGAATTTCTGTCGTCTGAGGATTATTGTATGTGTGAGTTCTGTGGGTCCGTAATTGATGAGAGATGCATCCAATGGTGTCAACCCAAGTATAATCTGTATTGGGGTGGGTATCCTTTAGAGGATTATCACACCATGGTGGGCAAAATTTTTAATCAAACCGACTGTTGGGTGTGCACTCACGTGCCCCAAGGACAGCATAATGTAGGATTAGTGCCATTCCCATTAAATATCTCTGAAATTTTAGAATTGCAAAATGGGAAGACACTGGATGGAAAATTTCTTAATACCAAACCACTCCATTTTGAGCTCCACCAGTACCAAGCAGATAAAACACTTTTATGTTTAAACATCACCAACTCCAATGAACCAGAAAGTTGGGAGGTGACAGGGAATAACCAGACGATTACCTTCTCACAAAGAGCTGATCGGGAGCCTATGTATTAAGTGGCGTGGTGAAATGCTTGGTATTCATAAAAACACACCATCACCATATCTTCACACACAGTATGAACACAGAGACAAAAGAAATATGTTACCTGGTGATGTACATAAAGCCACACAGTTAATTAGTGAGACTGGCTTTCAAGTTTTGATAGCACTGGATCCCACCAGGATCGCTTGGGGTACACTAAATTTTAGATATATCCAAGATCTTGCTAAATTAATAGATAATATCAACAAGATGTATGATGACACATTCAGGTATACAGGTAGGGAGTTGCAAGCGTACAAGAAAGAACTGGTGAAACACAGACTAGTGTTAAATTATTTAACAGCTGTCACTGGAGGGTATTGCATAACTTTGGCCACCCAATTTGGAGTAAAGTGTTGCACTTACATTACAAACGATACCAGCGATCCCAAGGAGGTAATAGACTGGAAGATGGATGAAATTCTGCAGCTAAAATGGGAATTTCGAAAGAACCATAATGTTTCAGTGGCTGAAGTAGAGGAGAAGGTAGAGGAATGGGTTTCATGGTTGAACCCAGTGAAATGGTTCTCAAGTCTAGGAGAGTGGGTCCAGGAAATGATTGCTAGCATAGGTAAACTCCTGATCCTCATACTGATTGTCATCATAGTAATTAGCTTATGTGTCTGGTGTGTTCCTACTGTGTTGAAATGTGGAAAATGTAAAGATAAGGTAAACCGGAAGAATGAAATTATGATGGTGGTCACTAGTAACAATATGAATACTGAGGTAAATGTAGAACTGCATTACAACCCTGAACTAGAAGGTACCATTGTATAATGTATAAGATTTAGAAATGCATAAAATGTGTTATTAAAATGTTTTTTAAAACATCTTAAATAATTTAAGTCCCTATTTCCCCTCAAGACTTCCTTTATAGGATTGGTGCATCCCCACATCTTTACCATGATCTCCCAAGATCCGCGGTGTGCATATAGGGGTAGTTTTATGTCTCCTCCTAGGGACACATTATTGATGGTTTAAGAACCACCTTGTGCCATCCTATAATATAACATTAAATAATATGTCCTAATGTAAGCCTAAATTAATTCTAAAATCAGAGTATGATAGCATGTTGTTTGCTATCAAAGGGTGGACTGTCGAAGCTGAATAATTGGCTGAGACAGGATCAGTGTAAAATTAGATCGGGGCAATGTCATTTTGCGAATGGCAATGAGACGTAATTTTAGCGACTGGCCGTCCAGCACCATTTTAGTGAAACTCGCCATTATAAGTACATATGGCGATGCTATTATTTAGCGTTGTGTGATTCCCACGCAATAGAAAGTTAAAGGTCCTCACCATACAAATACAGACAGGTTCCCTAGCATTAAAGTGTAATATCCAAGGTTTATGCAGTAATTATTAATGTTGTGTAATAAAGGTTATTTGATATCTAAGGTTTAGTACATGGTAAACAGACTGTTTTGGTGTTGTACTGATCCACTGTGTCTCCACAGATTTCCGGTATCATCGGTGAGAAGATCACAACATGCGCTGCAAACTATGGACTATAGAGAGTTAAAACATTAAAATGTACTCTGTAATGTTAGCAGCTTAGATTAGCATGCAGTGGGAAAAAGGACACAAAGGGTTGTTAGAGGCTGTTTGTGTCCATTCGAATTGACCTATGAACTATCCTGTAACAGAAGCACCTTTAAGAAGAATCAATGGAATCATGTCAACCTTGTCTATTGTATTGCCTATCCCTGTAAGAGTATATAAGTGCGCTCTCTGACCCCAGTCTTGGGTCTTCTTGATGTGCTGTTGACGGAGGTTTCAAATGCTGATGCCGGTATCTGGGCCCAGAGCGCGTGCGTATATAACAACTGTACCTTGGGTCTGTATGATTTATTTGCGCTAATTGTCTTTAGATCACAGCGTGTAACCATCTTTTTTTATATTGAATAATAACTTTTTGTGCTTTGGAACCACATTCAAAGTCTGAAAGCATTTATTTACTGTGCGACTCATTACGCTAAATAGCGACAATTTTAGAAGAATTTTAGGTATAGGCAGGATTTTAGAAGGTATAGACAGGATTGCATAGAGGTTTTAATTAGGTATCCATATCACAATTGTAGCTCATGCCTTCTAATTCCTGCTTATAATATGAACAACTTTTAATAAGAGCCCTTTGCAATGATTCCATGCTTAATTTTAATAGACATCACAAATAATTGTACCTGTTCACGGGACAATTGATTGACGGGACTATTATACTAAGAATCCATACTGCTCTGAAAGGAATTTCCAGTACAGGCCATAAATGGGAGAGCTTTAGTCTTCTAAATGTGTCACAGACAGACATTTCATGAACTGTGAATTTCATTTATTTCTGCAATATCAGCTGAAGCTTAAAACCCATCCCTTTTTCATAGATGCTTCAGATTTTGCCAGGTAATGAAGTACAGACTGAAACTACACCATCAGACTTGTACAGTAAGTTTAAGGATCGAATCAAAAGAAACCTACACATCGTACTAGCATTTAGCCCAACCGGAGAAGCCTTCCGTGACCACCTTCGTCACTACTCCTCTCTTGTGAACTGCTGTACCATCGATTGGTTTCAGGTGACACATAGCATTGTGGACATTTTGTTGGTCTCTTCTGTATTATAGCACTTATGATTCTTACCCACCAACTAATGTAATAGAGTAATAAAACCACATCAAACAATTATCAACCAGTGGTCTCCATGAAGTATGTGACAACCAAGTTTGTGCTTTTCCTGTATGCCAGCAGATATAAAGTTTATGGTTAAGAATAAAGTAAACATGCAGATGATGAAATAGACTAGGGCACAGGTCCTCAAACTCATCCTTAGGACCCCGAACAGTTCATGTTTTCTGGGTCTCCTTACAGATACACAAGTCAAAATATTAGCTCCACCTGTGGATCTATTACAATGTCTCAGTGAGAAATTAACACACCTGTGCTTCTGCTGGGTGACCTGGAAAATGTGAACCTTGTGGGGTCCTGAGGACCAACTTTGAGAACCACTGGACTAGGGGATAAGGAAGAGGTCCTTTCTGATCTTTGTTGCAGACATTTTAAATAGAAGTAGAGATGGGGTAAAATGACAGCTAGGGCATATGTTATAGTGTAGGCAATCGGTTCCCAACCACGGTTCTCAAGGCACACTAACAGTCCAGGTTGTAAGGATAGCCATATTTGAGCACAGGTGTTTTAATTAGAGCCTCAGTTATTTTGATTTAACCATCTGTGCTCAAGCATGGTTATCACTAAAACCTGGACTGTTAGTTTGCCTTAAGGAAAGAGGTTGTGAAACACTGGTGTAGGCTGTATGGTGTGTGGAAGGAGCTCTAGAGAAAAGTCCCTTTTAGAAGGTTAAAAATTATTGATCCAAGGGGTAGTAGGCATTTTTGTCCAAAGACATTGAAAATAAATGCTAGTGAAGTGACTACAAGCTGAATGGAGCATAGACTAACAGCCAATTCTGCTGTGTGGTGCATTTAGGACAGCATACTTCTGTACCCTGGGCTAGCCAAGCCCAATTTGGTGCCCTAGGCAAGATTTTAAGCGTGCCTGCAAACAGGCCCAAGGGCCTACAGCCCAACTTACAGTATGTCTGACACCCTCGTGGTCTATGTTGATGAGTAAGTGGTATCCTAACTGAACCCTACCTGCTCTGCTAACCTCAGCGGCAAAGAGGGCCACTGCCACTCCTGATCGGCTACTGGTCTGCAAACCATGATTTGCTCACATCCAGTGCCAAATTTGAAAAGCGGCTCCTCTGTCAGCACTGGGATCCGACACCCAGTCCCAGTGCTGGTCACATATGTGACCCCGGGGGGATAAATCTCTACTCCAATCTGGACAAAAAGTTTGGTGGTTTTCCACTGTTTGGTGTAATGTTGGACAGGTGGCAACTGCCTATGCCCAGGGCCGGTCTTGTCTGTACCAGGGAAATGTGCAAAAATGTATGGCCAAAAAATCATCAAAGTTTATTTATAATGCTGCATAGATTTGTCAGTGCCATATAGAGTAAATTCATATATGACACAAAGGTGACTATTATGGAACAGTTTTCAAAAATGTAAGATTAAGAGTGCTGTCAGCACTGTAAGTGAGCCAAATGCAGAAGTGCTCAACATTAATAACTGTATATTGTGGTGAGGCTGGAGAAGCCAAATGGCATTCTTCCAAGTGCTTTGATACCATGGGATTGGGACATAGGAGTGTATAGACTTTGTATTTGTATTGGTAGTATTTTGTAATATACTCTAGGAAAGTTCTCACACTGGTTAGACCCAAAGCTCTTCTATATAAGTAGCTAGTATAACGGGTAGACCTAGATGAGGGTCTCCTGGTAATAGCTGAATTGAAAATCAGAGTATAGCTGGCAAAAAATAAAGGGTAATGGAAACACTGTAGGCTGGGAAATTAACCATATAAGATTCCTTATGTCGCCCTTTTAGCTATTTGCAGCATTTTGAGCAACAGAACATGAGAAATGAGAAGATAATAGGGGCCATGCCTTACTCCTGTTCAAATCAATTTTCCAAACTTGTTCATAACTTTTACTGGTGATTTGATTTTATCATAACAATTCTATGAATGAGCAGCCATTCTTACAGAAAAATAAAAATCTATTATAATCATACAGTACTAAAAGAGCAGTTACAGTTACTATATTTGGGATTTATTATTATTTATGTATGCAATTGTTTCCATTTTCAAGTACAAACCATTTACGTGTATTACATGGTAATTAAAGCCAACTCTTCCTTTTAGTGAAGTTACATGGTGACTAGTCCTGCAGCCCTCTCCTACGTGATATGTACATGTTATGTAAAACAGATGCCTCTGAAATGTTCATTATTTTCTGAAATTGTGAGGGGAAGGTGGGAGAGTAATGACAGGATCAATCATTGGTCCCCTAGCAGTGTTCTGAGGTACAGCGATAACAGTCAGTGCACATTTAAAAAATGCGCTCTTTCATGTATGTATGTTTAATGTTTGCATTTGTGCTACCTTTGGAGATAGCAAATATGAATGCACATTTTTATTCAATGTTTTTGCGAAATTAGTTTTTCTCAATATAGTAAACTCTTTTTTCCTAAAAGGCATGGCCTGAGGATGCTCTTGAGAAGGTGGCAAATCATTTTCTTGATGATGTGGAAATGTCTCAGGAAGTCAGAAATGCAGCTGTCTTCATGTGTCAGCACTTTCATCAAAGTGTTGTAGCACTCTCTGAGAGGTATTTAATTAAAGTTGCAGCATAAGTGTTTACCAGAACATATTAAACTAAAGTGTGATGCAAAGCATGCATGGTCTAATGATTGGTGACTGAAAACAAAGGTCTGTAGTATTGGGGAGAATATTATATATCATGTAAATACAAATGTAAGATTAATACTTGGAATGATGTGTAAAATATATATGGTTACAAAATACTGTTTAAAAGACTTTAATGCCATAGCATATTTATTTTATTTAGCATTTTTACTTGGTCATTTTAGAGAAAACACATTATACCCACTTATTCTCCAGTTATTTTTCTATCGATGTTATGTAAAACATATGGGCAAGGCCATATGGTTAGTCTTCCTATTTACATTTAGTAAATTAAAGATGAAAATATTGAAATTGAAGCTTCAGTTGACAGTAATGCCTGATTGCCAAGCAAAGTAGTGGCTAAATTAGTAACAACAACAGATTTTTGGTACAGTATACTGTATGGCAACATTTTATACTCATATGTTTGCTGTTAATAGCTCTGTTTTCAAGCCTCCACTGAACAGTGGAGTTCAACTAAGACTAGGAAATGTTTCATTATCAGCCAACTTACTGGCTAGATATTTCTTATTTACAATGAACGTCATCAGGTGTAGTCCATTGTTTTATCCATTGGGCCAGTAGGAAATGGACTCTTGTACATTGCATCATCAGGTATGCACTTTACTATACACTGGACCACAAGGGAATGGGTTCTGTTGTATAATAACAACTAGAGCTGCATACACACGTAAAGATATTCTGTCCAACCATCCAACTATTTGATTGGTTGAAATGAAAATCTGGTAACGTATGGGAGTAAATGATGATCAGCAATTTGCTCCTAAATGCCAGAAAACAGATGAAAATGGTTGTTCAGACAAGTTTGTTAAAACAATTTGTTCAAACAACAGTTTTTATCCATTTTCCGGCATTTGAGAGCAAATTGCTGATTGTCATTTGCTTTCATACCTTACGAGATTTTCATTCCAACCAATCAACTAGTGGGATGGTTGGACAGCAAATCTTTACATGTGTATGCACCTTAGGAAATAGGCTTCATATAGGCTGGTAGACCACCAGGGAATAAGCTCTTTGCACAATAGGCCATCAAGGAATGGACCTTATTGTAGCATGAACTACTAGAGAATTGGCCATATTGTAAACTAGGTGGATATACTGTATACTTACTAACCATACTGCATACTAACCATTAGGTAAAGAGCTCTGTGTTAGATGCTAATCATAACGCACTATCTTTGTAATGCATATTGTAAACAAGTCAATAAAGAATGGGCTCTATATTGAACAATAGCCACCAGTGAAAATGATGTGCAATTACAGGCATGAGCCCCTGGGTCAATGTGCTAATATATTTTGTGGGATCCATGGGCCTGATTCAGCAGCGATCGCAACTGCGATTATGCACGCAATCAGCAGATTGTTTCGTTCTGCGCATGCATCGCAGTGCGCATGCGCAAACACTCCACTGCGATCGGGATGGTGATCGCAGTGACTACGCAGAGTGATTGACAGGAAGCGACCGTTTGGGGGTGGTGATGGGGGGGGTCGGCAAAACACAGGTGTGCCAGTGCATTTGAATGCCGTTGCAGGGGCATGCATAAATTTAGCCATGCCATACCCAGCTTGGCCATACGCATGAGACTTCGTGCGCAATCGATATTTCACATTGAGTGGCATTTCAGCTTGTCCTACTTCTGGTGACAGGACATTAATGTAAGGAGCTGGCTAACTGAAGAAAAAATAGAAAATTATTTGAATTATTGTGAAATAAATTGTTGCAAATTGTAAAGGAAATATTTTACCTGAATTTAGGGGAAAAAAATAGTACAAAACTTAATGTGCATTACTATGAACATTTTGGGCTAAATTTACTAAGCGGCAGGTTCTAAACTGATGGTTTTGTGGCAGTTTTGCAACCTGCAGATTTACTAAGGCCAGAAAAGAATAGACTTGAATATCAAAGCACCATCAATGTTTTCAACCATGGAAAGAATAAAATAGAAACCCCCAAATTTATGAACCAGGGATTTTGAAAACTGCCATAAAACCACTAGCATACCCGCACCTAAAAAATGACCAGACCTCAGACACGCGTGTTTGCTGAAACAACAGGTAAATAATTGATTTTGACAGGCAAGATTGACTGTCGGGAATATCATCCAATTGGGCTATGGAGGATTATGATGTCTCTCAACAGACATGACTGGTCTTTAACAGAAATACACAAACAAAATTATAAAACACAAAAATAAAATAAACACATTCACACCACACATTTACAAAAAAAAAAATCACACACAGGACTTTAAAAAATATGGACAAAAAAAAACAGACTATATAGAAAACACACCTCAAATAGCCAATCACAGCTCATGAAACAGCAGCCAATCAGGAGCGTCCACTCCTGATAGGCTGCTGTTCTGCAGCTGTGATTGGCTCGTATCCTAACCCTTCCCCTCTCCCTACTCTAACCCTAACCCTCCCACCCCCGCACCCTAAACCTAACCCTTCCCCATTAGTGACTAACCCTCCCCCTAGTGCCTCACCCTTACCTCTAACCCTAATGCTAACCCTCCACCTAACCCCGCTACTTACCTTCGGGATGTCAGCGCCGGGATCCTGACATACTCAAGGTGCCTCCATCCTATAGAACTCACTCCCTCACTCAACCAGACTATCAACTAGTCTTCCTAGCTTTAAATGTGTCCTTAAAACATTCTGTACTTTTTATTATATTTACCAGCCTTTCTGATAATTCATCCAACTCTTGTTACCTTCCCTGTAGTATATAAGGTCTCACAGACTCCACCTTTTTGTTCCTCCCTAGTAGTATCCATGTCACTCGTCTCTTTCTCCCCTTCAGTGATTCTAACTCTGTTTGCTCACCCAAACATTGGGTACAGAATCATGGAACATTGAATCAATTCCCACCAGTAACTTGCCACTGTATTCTCCTGTTAGCAGCATGTCGCCCTTCTCTTGATGATGCTATTTGTCCTACTTTCTTTGATGTGATATTAAAGTTTGGTAATTAAGCTATGTTCTGCCATTATGTATTGTATGTATGCTCTTATGCCCTGTTACTGTTTTCTGTGTTTTACCTGCATGATGTTGCATACACATTGTAGTTCTTATTAATAAAAGTTAATAATAAAAATAAGAAGAGTATACAGTATTTATACTGATGGCCTGTAAATGCTATTTTGTGATGTCAAAATGGCATTGTAAGGTTGCTTTGCTTTGGATAGCTTCATAAATAACCTTCACAGACAAATGCCTTGCAGGTCTGGTGCATATTGTGGATTAGTCATAGCACAAGCCAATGTAATTCTGTTTTAAATAGAGGGAGTTTTCAGAAGTTTGATAGTCTTAAGACGGCAACTTACAATTACGAAAGATAAGGCATAAATCGTAGGACAGTTGTACTGTATGGAATATAAGGGGAATACTTAAGGACAGAAATTCAAAAAAGGGTATAGTAGGATCAATCTTTTTGAAGTACAGCAAAAGATTTTAGCTTCATTCTGGAAATAGAAATGACAACAGTGCTGATCAATAGATCAGCAGACAACATTATACAGGAAAGAAGGTGGCAGTGCTCATTACCATTCTAAAAGGAAATTAAATCATTCTAACTCCCGCAAACTTCTAAATGGATTCCAATGGTGCCAGAGAGAGAATAAGAAATGTCAGCTAGGAAAAATAAAATATAAAGAAAAAGTGTGATTTGATTTAAAAATTAAATATAATAACTACTATTCAGAATTACAATGTGGTTCAAGTTTCATCATTAAAAAAAATAAATAAATAAACCCATTACCAAGCCTTCAATTGAGGTCCCACCACAGGTGTTTGGTCATGTGACTTTGCTAATGAGGGGCTAGCAGCTATAATAACACCCCAAACATTCACTTAAAATGTCACAATTGCTATGCATATACAGCTGCAAAAAAGTGTGCGGGTCTGCACCAGTAGCATATGTGTAAGGTTTCCATTAGATGTACATCACATACACTTACACTCATGCTTTTAACCATTATTTGGTTTATAAAATACAAATTTGCTGTTAAATTTTAATAAAACTAAAAAAAAAAAACTTCTTTAAAACATTATATAACTCTTACAAAAATTGCTAAAACACAAACACAAGGTGGCATGGCCACGGCTGCTATGAAGTGAGGAGGTTTTCTCTGAGCTTTCCTGTCACTCATCCTGTAATTCCCCTATCCTACTCACTGTGATGGTAGTTGGGGGTGCCTGCCTGCTTGACTGCTTTCTGTGCCCCTTGGTTTCCGGGTCCGTCGGCGCTGATGTATACTGCAGTGACTGTCACCCGCGAGTCTCTAGACCTGGCGGGAGCTGATCTCTCCCATCACTGCTGCGAGAGCTGCATAGAGGGTCTGCCTCTTTCTATTTCCCTGGCTCCAGCTCTCTGATCCAGTCTGTGGAAGCCAGTCTGACTCTGCACGGTGGCCATTTTGCATTGAGATATTGTGTGCCTCTCCGTACTGATAGCTCCAGCATTACCTACTGCTTGATACATCCAGTTTTTCCCATAAGTTCTTCTCAGAGAGAGGGCTCACAGAATTAATCTCAGGCTGTGACATCGGGGAGCTCCCAAGATCCTGCTGCTGCAGCTCCTACAGAAGTCACCTTAAAGCAAGTCTTGGATGCTGTTACAGTCAGTGGAAAACATCTATTGGATAAAATTGAAAAAGTGCAGTGTGACGTCTCCTTGCTTCATCACGTATGCAACGGATCCGTGAGTGCATGGAGAAAGTTGTATTTCTACACTGGAGGACTCACATGGTCCTCTACATCAACGTGTCTCTAATATGTGTCAGCAGATGTCCGTTATGCAAAGCAAGCTGTCTGATATGGAGGGAAGACTTCACCGCAACAATGTTCATTTTGTTGGGTTACCTGAAAAAGAAGAGGGTTCCTCTCCTGAATCATTCCTTGAGTCATGGCTTCTCTTCAATTTGCGGTGGAGCAGGCGCATCACATTCCTTCTAGGCCCCTGCCTCCTGGTGCTCCGCCTCGTACGTTCATTGCTAAATTCCGGCTTTACAAGGATCAGGACACTGTGCTCCAGCTAACTTGTATTAAAGGTTTGCTGGAACGAAATGGTGTGCGACTTTCAGTGTTTATGGATTTTGCGGTGGAGGTCCTAAAGGACAGGGATAAATTACTCCCCATTAAGCGCAGGTTGCGAGGCTTGAATCTCTCCTATGCCATGCTATATCCTTCCAAGTTACTAGTGGTGGCTGATGGGGAGACTCGCTTCTTCACTTCTCTGCATGAGGCGGCTGCCTGGTTGGATCGATATGCCCCAGGCAATAGATGGCTAGCACAAGATTTATTTATCCTTGATGTTATATCTATTCTGTGTTATTAACTGTATTTTCCTTTCAGGATGTAACTATCAATCTATCTCAATGTTCAAGAGGTGGATGTTTTGTCTGTGAAATATCTGTTGATATGTGAATATTTTGGGTGCTTCGGTTGCTCCTTTGTCAGGAGGGTGGTTTATGAAACTCCTCTTGTATATAGTTTGTAAAATACCCTCACCATCATAGTCTTTATTGGAGGACTCCTATGTATTGGCGGTTAACTACGTTTACCGCCCCAGCTACCTGTAGGGAATTTGTCTTGTTTATGAGATTATTTCCCCTCTTCTTTTTGTTGTTTTAGTTTAGGTAGTTTGTAATTTTTGGAGGATCTAAGTATGCCTATGTTGGGGGGGTATACAGGGAGGGGGGGTGGCTGGGTTTGGTTAGTACAATAAGTTTTCTTTCTTTATTATGTATATGCTTTCTGTTACGTATGTCACACATTTTCTTTTAGTTTCTGAGAAGTCTGCTATATCTCTATTTTTGTTTTCTCAGATATTTTTTTATTTTTATTATGGTACGACTACTTATGTGGAATGTTAGCGGGATTAATGACAGGATAAAAAGATCTCTAGTGTTAAAAATGCTTAAACAATATGATCCTGTTATCTCCTGTATTACTGAGAATCATTTGGTTGGAAGCAAGATTTTATCCCTTAAGCATCCTTGGGTAGGTTGGGCATATCATGCTTCACACACTTCATCCTCACGGGTGGTCTCTGTTCTTATCAAAAAATTGGTACTGTTTGTATGTAATTGTTAAGATTGACCCTTATGGGCGATATGTCTTTCTTGATTGTAAGGTCTACACTGTCCCTATATTTTTACTTGCTTGTTATATACCCCCTCCATTCTCATATGATGTGCTCAAAAAAGCAGCAGAATTTATTGCTCTGTCTCTTAATACCCTTGTGATCTGTCTGGGTGACTTCAATTACTATTTGGATCCCCTTTTGGATAAATGGCATAAGGCCCCTATGTCAGGTCCAGTGGGAGGTGAGAGAGGATTTGCGAAATTTGTGGCTGGACTGGGATGGATAGATGCATGGAGGATGAAGCACCCAGGGATACAGTAATATTCCTGTTTTTTCCTCCTCTTTTTGCTCGTTCTCCAGAATTGATTTGGCACTAGACTCCTCTTGTTTGGTTCTCAAAATATCTGCCACTGATTATAAGACAAGGGGTATATCAGATCATTCTCCCCTTATATTGAATGTGGATTTGAATGGTCCAAGGCAGTCATTATGGAAATTACATCCCTCCTGGCTCCTACGTATGGGGGCAGGTTTGGATCTAGAAGCTGCTTGGAAGAATTTATTTTCTGATCATGCTGAATCTGCTTTGATCAATGCTATTTGGGATGCATTTAAGGTTTTTATGCGAGGGACTTTGCTTAAACGGGTTGCTGAACTTAAAATATATTATAGAGAGAAGGAGGTTGAACTTGAAACTGCTTGCCGTTCTCTGGAGTCTAATTATTTACAAAATAGTCAAGAAGAGACTCAGGTCCGGTGGTTGGCGGCTCAGTCTGCATGGACTACCCATCGTATTGATAGGACTACCCGTTGGCTGTTGTTCCAGTCTCATTCCCAATATATGTATGCCAATAAAACTAGTAGCTATTTGGCCCATTTAGTCCATGCTTACCATCCCTCCACAGCTGTTCCTGAAACTTTTACTACAGATGTCTTACTGGTTTCCAACACCCATGACATTGCTGACACTTTTCTCAACTTTTATAAACTATAGTTCTAGACTGTCCTGTACCTCAGCTGAAATGGTGTCCTATGTAGCAGCAATTGGTCTCCCACATCTGGCTCCTGAGGAGAGGTATTTTTTAGATGCACCTTTTACCTTAGAAGAAGTCAAAATTGATATTAATGCCTTCGCAGGTGGTATGTTTATTCTCATCTTCAGGCATCTCATCGATAAGTCCTTCTCTGTAGTAATCTCTCTAAACGTGGCAAAAGCTGA
Organism: Taudactylus pleione; assembly: GCA_031769625.1. NCBI lineage: Eukaryota > Metazoa > Chordata > Amphibia > Anura > Myobatrachidae > Taudactylus > Taudactylus pleione. The sequence continues at coordinate 4,622,472 of JAUIMM010000039.1, forward strand.
CTCTGTGGAGTGGACTTTCCTGTGGGAGGTCATGAGGGTATGGGTGAGGGACCAGTATTTCTGAGATGGGTTCAGTTGCTATACTACAAGCCTACTGCTCATATTGCTGTGAATGGGTTTATTTCCACAAGCCCCAATTTATCTCCCTATATCGATATTTCAGAAGCTGAACAGTATAATTTTTTCCTTGATTTGGTTAAATAAATGACCTCGAATAGGGTTGGGCATACTTACTAGGTCTAGAGATTCTGGAGGATTAGCACTTTCCCATTTCCCATTTTCAATACTACTATTATGCGGCGCAATTGACTCATCTGCGGCTGTGGGTACAGGACTGTTCAGTTGACTCCCTTCCTGCTCTTTAAGTTTCTCAGGTGTCAGCGGGACATACACCTCTGCAGGCTCTGCACAGTGATTCGGTTTCTCGTAACGATCACCCTCTAATTTTACAGGCTTTTGAAAATTTGGTGCACTGTTCATGCATTAATACATTTTAGCGAGATTGACCCGGATACTTTTCTTTGGGGTTCCCGTCAGCTGACGGAGCTCTCTTCCCTTAGTGCTAGGGAGTTATGGGGCAGTAGAGTTGTTATTACGATTAGTCAGTTATACCATGATGGGATTCTTAAATCTTTTCCTCAGTTAGCAGATGAATTTAAACTCCCATCTACTTATTTTTTAGGTATTTGCAGCTTTGCCATGCACTGAATACTCAATTTGCTAGTAAGCCTCTCTCGATGCAGCATTCCCCCTTAAAATCTTTTCTTTCACATCTAGGCCCTAGGCGGACACTCTCCTGTATATATTCATTTTTATCATCTCATCATGCTTCTAATTTGCCTAATTTAAAACAGAGCTGGGAATCGGAGATAGGAGATCTCAATGATGATTAATGGAATGAAGCACTTTCTTGCTCCTGTGTATCTACTGCTTCTGTTCGCTTTCAGCAGATTCAACTATTTCTGCTTCATAGATCTTATTTGACACCAGCTCGATTAGTGAAGTTTGGAGGAAGGGCTTCGGATGTTTGCACAAAGTGTAATTTAGTCTTTGGAACCTTTTGGCATTTGTTATGGGACTGTCAAAGGGTGCAATTCTTTTGGAGCAGGGTCCTTCAGGCGATATCAGATACCGGTATTTCTCATTCTATTCTTACTACAAGGTTCTGTTGTTTTGGGATTATAGCTGATGGTGTTCTAGATACAGTAAATACAAATTACAATGTGCAATACATTTATGTGTGTTAGCCAAGGTCTGTATAGCAAGACTTTGGATGGCCCCTGTAGGTCCTGACTTTCGGGCCCAGGTATCCTTAGTTGCTCTAGCAATGCAGCATGAACGTTATTTGTATATAACGCATAGAGCGGAATCTAAATGTGTTAAGATTTGGTCCGATTGGCTTGACTCAAAATATACTTCCCCAAGTCAGTCCAACTGAGGACTTTATAACAGTTATGGGATGGGATATTGATTCTGTTATATCAATGGTCTGCAGACTTCCACATATTTTATTTATTTGATATCTTGGGGTAAATTTACTAAAGTGAGAGTTTTTAGAAGTGAGTTTTAAAAGTGATGTTGCCCATAGCAACCAATCAGATTCTACTTAACATTTAACTAGCACCTTCTAGAAGATAATAACTAGAATCTGATTGGTTGCTATGGGCAACATCACTTTTAAAACTCACTTCTAAAAACTCTCACTTTAGTAAATTTACCCTCTTGTGTGACTTTTAAAAGCTGTTATATATTATATATTTTTTTGCTGCTGCTGTTTATATGTTATATGTTTATATAGTAATTTGCTAATTTTTGTCAATAATATTTGGATACGGTTGATATGTTTTTTTGCTGTGTCATTGTGTTAGCAGCTACTAAGTATCTATTTCCTATTTAATTTCTTTTAGTTGTTTGTTTGTTTTCTATTTTTTGTATATGCAAATTTATTTAATAAAAAATACTCAATTTAAGCAGTAGAGAAGTGAACGGAAACATGGCAAAGTCACCATTTTCTTGAAGACCTGCACATGCGCAGTAGACTCTGTGCTTCAGAGAGGTCCCGCATAGAGCCTGCACACGGGCCCTCTCCTCTCTTAAACCATCCTTGTGCAATCTTTACATGCACATAGCAATTTAATGCAATTTACACTATGCAAATTAGTTTAGTTCTCACTTTGCACAAATCCTTTGGTGTCTTTTTTGGTGTGCGTAAGCATGAATTCTATTGGCCTTCATTTGGACGGTTAACTACCATTTACAAAATATCACATTATACAAAATAAATTAATTTACATTTAGAGGCTTACTATTCATACAAGAGTATTGTAAAATTATTTATAATAATCTGATTTTCCCTGCTACGTTTACTATTCGCTTTGGAGGCGGTTACAATGCTGACATGATTGTTGCATACTCTAGTACTAGTCATTTTGTCTTAGTAAATTATACTACAAAATAGTAAGACAAAACCGTGATTTCCACACTGTAAAATACGTATCTACAGTACATTGCACTTTCTTGAAAAATGTACACATTAAATATATTTGTTCTTTATTATTTATTAATAAATCTAGCAATAAATCTTTTAATTCTTAAAAAAAATGACATTTTTGTAGTTTGCAGAAATGTTCAGCTGAATAGCCATAGCTGTACTATAATTTCATAACCAACATACCCCTATCTCCTACCAAAAAAAAAATCATTGTTATTGGATCTCATACAATATTCATAAGCACGAGCAACTGCCTATTTTACTGACCTGACCTTGGAGCTGTTCGAGTGGAAATGAGTTTTTTTTTTTCCCTGTTAACGTGAAAATGCCTTTATAGCTTTGGTTTCTGTGAAAGCTGAAAAACTCATTTTGGGGGATTGATGAGGACAAATGTGTGTTTATGTCTCAAAGAAGCATATAAACTGCAAAGAACAAAATATGTTATGCTGTACATCATCAATTCATGGCTGTGTCTTATGTGATTATTTTTTTAATTGTTGATAGGTTTTTCCAAACACTGCAGAGACAGATATATGTCACGTCAACATCTTACCTTGAATTAATCAAGACCTTTAAGAATCTATTAGAACGTAAAAGACTGGAGTTGTTAACTAGCAAGAACAGATACTTGGTTGGCATTGAAAAGCTGGATTTTGCTTCCTCACAAGTGAGTAAAGATGCATTTGCCGCTGATCAAGGTAATACCATGCCTACTGTTTCACCTCTGAAAGTGCACATTTCAGTCCAGGTTTCCAGAAAGCACTTTGTAAACAGGGGTGCGAATTAACAGTTGCCTAGGGTTATAAAAAATTTCAAAGCAGATGGGCCAAATTTCTCCTGATTTAATTAGATTATAATGTACTCTCATTAGTAAACAACGCAGCCAGACTGGCATTGAATTCACAGGAGCAATTATAACTTCCTCTCATAAACTTGTGTGATGGCAACACTTGTTGTGAAAACAGCATGGCCATAGCGACTTCTTTCTGCTTTTGGTTACCATGCAAAATTAAAGTTTTCAGTAACACGCAGCGGATGGAAATGGAATAGTCCCCAAAATAGATCTGTTTGCATTTTTCTTATTAAAGTAATCATCTAACTTAAACAATTTTTATATTTTCTTGATGTGAAAATTCTAAGGTATAAAATAGCATTCTTGATGTTTTATAGACATTTTGTCCTTTTTTCCATTGTCCCAACCTCTTCATGTGCCTCTTGTTTTAATGGTGATGCCACAAGTTGCTTATCAATGGTGGTGTTCTTGTGAATATTGGCACAGCAGCAGTAGTGTTTGTGCAGCTGGCACAATAAAGTTTTGCTTTTTAGATATTTTAAACTGAATTTCTTTGAAATGTTTATTGCAAACATACTTAAGAATTATTGAACGAGGCTGAAGATGGAACTCACACTGGCAGCTAAATTACCAATGTAAATACTGCTGGAAATGTCTATGTAAATATGATAGAGTCACAACTACTAACAAGCACATTCATCAAGTCATTAATGTTTCAAGAAACAAACTGCACCTTCATGGAGAAATAGCCTCTGAAATTGACTGGGTTTTTCCTGTCAAGGAAAATTGGCCACCTGTCCTTCAACGCTGCTGGGACAAATCTCATTCAGTACAAATAGCCGCAGTTTTTGACATGGAATTTCAATTATCCTTGAATTTTGAAATGTGTCCATGTCAATTTGCACTTGCTGGACAATTTCATCGCTATTATACAAACAGTTTCTTCTAATTCTGCAATTTCTGCTGGGAATTTAACTACCTCAAACTTGGGTTCAGTTTAGGAGTTTTCTTCTTTGTTATAATATATTCAGATATATACATAAAAATATCAAGTTATAGACATTTCACAAAAACATTTTCAGCTGAATATATATTATATTTATATTTTATTTATCTATATGATTTACCTAGTACAATAAAATGGTTAAGTTGGTATTGTGTACTTTGATTCATCTCAGCTTTATACAGTTCTTTTATTATATGTATGCATTTATGGTCAGAAATGAGGCAACAACACCAGGATGATTAAACATACATTTAATTACATTGGTGTTGCACCAATTACATACATTTAATTACATTGGTGTTGCACCAATTACATACATTTAATTACATTGGTGTTGCAGGAAGCCAGTGAGGAATATCATATTACATAAATTTGTTCACTGAATGAATCAATCTACCACGTCATTCTCAAGTTTAAAGCTACCTCCTGAGGATTTCTTTCTACAAGTCTAATCTTTCAACAAGTCTAATTTATGGTGCATTTCACTAGGATAAAAAAGCTACTTATTCATCTCCTGAATATATTGACCTCTATCTAAGATCAAGTGGATAATGTTCAAATAGAAAAATTGCAACATCATTATTTATTTTCCTAGTAGGTACAAAAATTAAAAGAAACAAAGTTTACTATACTATGGTAGCAGATGAGAATGTGTAAAAAACAGCTTTGCTCCAAACCTGCCAAGTGCCATTGTTCCTCTGTTCCATCCCGCCGGCAAGCATCTTCCATGTGCTGGCAAGGCATCTGTATAGCCAGTGATGCTCACGTCACAGGAGTAGGCATGCGTCCCTCTGCTGGATTTAAAGAGACAGTCACATAAAAATATGTCTGAAAACATTAAAGATACAAATTAAATGGGCCAAGAGACCCTATTGAAGGCCTTATCTACATAAAGACTAATGACAATACTATGTTTGTCCTTAACACTGTGAATTTTGGTAACTGCCACCAAAAGGGTTCTAATAATATGAGTCGAATTACCTTATAAAGCCAATTGTGCCGGAGGGAGCATTTTAGGAAGTAACAATTGGAGACGTAGAGCTAACCATTTTGAAAATATTTAAAAATCTTGATTCAGCAATGAGATTGGGAGATATGAGGAGACCAGAGTAAGATCTTTATTGATATTTGGAAGTACAATTATGCAAGCCATGTTAAAAGCTGGAGGCGCTGGGTTCCCCAAGAGGATATAGTTATGCAAAGTGGAAAGGTATAACATGTGGGAAAAGCAATTTATAATGCACAGCTGTGAAGCCGTCTGGGCCTAGTGTTTTTCCAGTAGGCAATGTATTAATAACCAAGGCTATATCTTGTACCATTATAGGGAGATTAAAAACTCCCTATCAGCTGCGGTTAGTTTGTACAGACCAGCTTCCCTCATAAACTGTATTCCATTATCATGGTCATCATGCGGAGCTCTATATAAATTATCGTAATATTGCAGAAAAGCGTCACCAACTTGATCTGGGTCCATGGTGGATTCAGCCTCTGTCAAACATATGGAAGATATAGTCTTGGGGGAGGTACATGACCACACTAGATTTGCCAAAATAAGGCCTGGGTGATTACCTCATCTAAAGTATTTATTTTTTTGAAAGTGGAGATTTAATTGGGCTTGTTCTGTACATAGTACCTGTACATCATAAAGGGCTTTTATGTTCTTGTACTCATAGGTATGACAGTTTTATGGAATGCATAACATATTAGTATACGCTTTAGCCACCCTGTCACTAGCCTGGCGAAACCATTTTTGGAGTAACTTTTCCGTATGAGAGACATATGCTATAATGTGACCTTTCAAAACTGGTGTAGAAGCCTGCCAGAGAAGATTTATGTCCTGACAATGAACAACATTGTCATCCAAATAATTTTTTAAAGTGTCCAACTAATTGTTGTTTAACATCCTCCGAAGAAGTTAAGTAGTTAGGAAACCGTCAATGAAATGAGGAGAAAAATGGGGCTGCCAATTTAAATGTAAACCAGACCAGGACATGATGTGAAATCAGTACAGCCATGGCCAAAAGTTTTGAGAATGACACAAGTATTGGTTTTCACAAAGTCTGCTGCTTCAGTTTTTATGATGGCAATTTGCATATACTCCAGAATGTCATGAAGAGTGATCAGATGAATTGCAAAGTCCCTCTTTGCCATGACAATGAACTTAATTCCAAAAACAAAATTTCCACTGCATTTCAGCCCTGCCACAAAAGTACCAGCTGACATCATGTCAGTGATTCTCTTGTTAACACAGGTGAGTGTGTTGATGAGGACAAGGCTGGAGATCACTCTGTCATGCTGACTGAGTTAGAATAACAGACTGGAAGCTTAAAAAGGAGAGTGGAGCTTGAAATCATTTTTCTTCCTCTGTTAGCCACAGTTACCTGCAAGGAAACATGTGTGGTTATCATTGCTTTGCACAAAAAGGGCTTCACAGGCAAGGATATTGCTGCTAGTAAGATTGCACCTAAATCAACCATTTATTAGATCATCAAAAACTTCAAGGAGAGTTTTGCAATAGTTGTGAAGAAGGCTTCAGGGCGCCCAAGAACATCCAGCAACCACCAGGACCATCTCCTAAAGTTGATTCAGCTGCTGGATCGGGGCACTACCAGTGCAGAGCTTGCTCAGGAATGGCAGCAGGCATGTGTGAGTGTATCTTCATGCACAGTGAGGTGAAGACTTTTGGAGGATGGACTGGTGTCAAGAAGAGCAGGAAGGAAGCCACTTCTCTCCAGGAAAAACATCAGGAACAGACTGATATTCTGCAAAAGGTACAAGGATTGGACTGCTGAGGACTGGGGTAAAGTTATTTTCTCTGATTAATCCCCTTTCAGATTGTTTGGGGTATCTGGAAAAATGCTTGTCTGGAGTAGGAAAGGTAAGCGCTACCACCAGTCCATGCCAAAAGTAAAGCATCCTGAGACCATTCATGTGTGGGGTTGCTTCTCAGCCAAGGCAGTGGGCTCACGCACAATTTTGCCTAAGAACACAGCCATGAATAAAGAATGGTACCAACATCCTCTAAGAGCAACTTCTCCCAACATCCAAGAACAGCTTGGTGATGAACAATGCTTTTTCCAGCATGATGGAGCACCTTTCCATCAAGCAAAAGTGATAACTAAGTGGCTCGGGGAACAAAACAGCGACATTTTGGGTCCATGGCCAGGAAACTCCCCAGACCTTAATCCCATTGAGAATTTGTGGTCAATCCTCAAGAGGCAGGTGAACAAACAAAAACCCACAAATTGTGACAAACTCCAAGCATTGATTAGGCAAGAATTGGCGGCCATCAGTCAGTATGTGGCCCAGAAGTTGATTGACAGCATGCCAGGGCGAATTGCAGAGGTCTTGGAAAAGAAGGGACAATACTGCAAATATTGACTCTTTACATAAATTTAAAGTCTTTGACACTTATGAAATGCTTGTAAATTTACTTTAGTATACCATATTGACATCAGACAAAAAAGTCTAAAAACACTGCAGCAAACTTTGTGAAAACCAATACTTGTGTCATTCTCAAAACTTTTGGCCATGATTGTATATCAGAAATCCCTGAATCCCCTATCCTATGGAGCAAGGCCTCAGGCACCAAACAATAATCTAATCTGAAAATGTTCTGTAGGGGTGGGAGAAAAAGGTGTATTCTCTAGAGACAGCTTTGAAAAACCTACATACATCCACTAAATAAAAAGGTGGACAGTGAGATGTGACAGCCTCCACCTCTCTCAGAACATCCCGCAGGATCAACCTCAGGATCTAGCACTATATTCAAAACACCCACTACAATCAGTATAAACATCAGAAAAGAAGGGTGCATTAAAACCCGGTGGAGTGTATATACTGTATATCTATATATTATATACACACACATACTGTACACACAAATGTAAATAAATCACTCTTACTCCATACCTTTAGAAAAAGAAATATTTTTTCATCCAAAATGGTATAAGATACAATTTTATTAAACAAAAAACTACTCCCCACTTTTTAGTTGTAAAAGAAGCACTTCTATAATGTTGTACACAGGTATCTCTTAAAATGTTAGGGTCCTACTGTTTCCAATGTGTTTCAAGAAAACTACATCAGGGTGATGTCCTTTTAAAGGACACAATTTTTTTTTGCTCTTAACAGGGGTGTCCAACCCTTCTACATTCCAAGTAACAAAAATTGAGTGAGCATTGCACCTGTGGGACTAGGGGACACGGCAGTGGATTAGACATCAACAAACTCCTGTTCTAGAGATTAGCTGTCTGATCTCAAATCTGGCATCTGCCCTCAGCTCATCCCTGTGAGAAGGACAAGTGGCAATGTTTGCACACCACTGGAGAGACCCATTAGACATATAATTATAAAACAGAATATAGAAGCAATAATACTTATCATTATGGTTCCAGAACCTCAGTCCACATCATTTTGGGTAGAATGAGGTGGGGTGGTACCCAGAGATTGTAGAAAGTTATTGGCTGATCCTGGACATAATATGACTTTGCTGGATATATTAAAGCGAAGCAAAATCCTTTGGCAAACAGTTCTTTGCAAACTGTGGAGAATTTGCGCCTCTGGAACGAAACTTGAAAGGAAAAGTCTTGATACATAAGCAATTTGTTGCCATCATAAGATAGATCAGTAGACTTGCAGTAAGGAGGAGGGCAGTGTGGGTAATTAGCCATTCTATTTGCTGCAGCCAGAGTAGGGCATGTACTGACACTCACTCACTCAATCAATGCTGCTGTGTTGCTTCCCAATCATAGATGGGAGTTGGAGAGCTGCGGAGCAGGGCCTGCAGGTCAAATAGCCGCAGGGCTGACTTCCAATGGCAAACATGGAGCAAGGAGCTGGCAATGGTGTTATTGCCTTGTTGGTCCTTATCTGTGTGAGGTTCTGGTTTTGTTTCTGACCTGGGGTGGTAATAGGAGCAGACACTGAAGCAGGTTTAAAAGTAAATGTGGAGTTTTTAATGAGTGGCTTAACAAACATGAATGTGGTAAAACAGAAAGTCCGGGTATAGCACTAAAGTGCACTTGGGAGCTGTAGTCAGGCAAATAGGAGAAAGTCCAGTTAGTGACGGGCAATGGAAAATGTCCAGGTAGTGACTAAGTGACTGGTTAAATAGAAAAATGTCCATGTAGTGGCAGGCAAGGGGAACTGTCCAGGTGGTGACTGATTAATGGAGAATGCAGAGTGAGGAAGAAATATCCAGCAGAGTGTCAGTGGAGGTAAGGTGCAGGGTGAACAGCAGGACTCAGGTACTCAGGCAAGGGGAAGGTAATGGAGGATGCAGGGTAGTCCAGCGGGGTTGGAGCAGACAAGCAGGCAGGCAGGTAGCGTATCACAGGTATCAGGTGGTGAGCACAGGGAACTCTCTCTCAGCTATGCTGAGAAACACATTGCACTGGCAATGAAGTGAGGCTCTGAACCTCCCTAAATACCAAGTGCTGCGCTGTGACTGGCCAGAGAGAACATGTGACAAACCAGGATTGGGCGAGCAAATAACATGGCCGGAGGCAAGATGGAGGCGCCCATGCCAAACGGAACAGAAGCACTGCCAGGCCTCACCAGCCCAACGTGACAGCATGCCCGTGCAGAGCCACGCACAGCCAATGCCCCTCGCCACACACCAGCACCACTGCCAGACGCCACAGTGACCTCACAGGTAATACCCATCGACCACCGTGCCGAGAAACCCTGGTCGTGACAATCTGCTTACTGTCTCATGTACTTGTAGGGGGGTGTCCAGTGGGTAGCAACCACTGATGTGCCTGAAAATAGTGAGAATCTGGAGAGCTCTGTAAGATGTGACCATGTCCATCAGCCTACCCACTGGGAGTCACACTTGTCTTTTAATAACTATTTGCACCCTAGTGCTTCTCTTCTCTCCATTCTGGTAGTTCAACAAGTATCCAGGTTTGGTTGTTGCATATGAACTTTATGTCCTCTTCATCTGCTTTTGTCCACCTGTTGATTTCCCTTTCTGAAAGATTAGATATGGTTTCCAAGGACATGGTATACTTGTATTTGCTTTGTATGAGAGTCATACAGGGGGATTACTCTCTTTTTCCTTGTTAAACACTTTACTTCATCTTCTCTAATTAGTAGTGTGCTTCCCAGAGCCATAACAGGACTTAAATGCACCCTGTGCCAGCCCAACCCCTTAGCGCCAGACAGGGCCGGCTCCAGGGGTCGGAGCACCATGTGCCGGCTCAGTCAATAGCGCCCAATACTCGCACGTGACCAAAAATGGGGGCGTTGCCTAATTTTCATAAGCTACACACCCTAATTGACGTTATTTGGAGGCGTACCCGCATAGCACGCCTCCAAATAAAGTCAGGCTGGGGGTAAGCCCAGCACTCCATCACTAGCTGGGCTTCCCCCAGCACTGAATGAATGCTGTGCGCATGCACGCGGCATCCATTCAACTACTGCGGGGTCCAGCACCACTTCACAGCTGTGGCAGTGGTGGGTCCCCAACCTCCGGATTTGACCATACGCGGGCCACTTTGGCCCACGGGTGGAACAGCGGGACAGTACTGTCCCTCTGAATTCGGGATGTTGGGGAAGGATGTGCCCTCTATGGGGTGGCGCCCCTGTTCAACCAATTTGGGCGAACATCCCAAGAGCCGGCCCTGGCGCCAGACATCATAACGTCATTGCATTGCTTGGAGGGGCAGTGCCGGAAGCACCAGTAAGTGCAGCTCTGACCACAGCATCCTGTGGATGCTTTGGATCAGCTGCACAAACTGCAGGGTGCCTGTCTTAAGAGCCTAAAGGACGCTCCAGCACCACCACAGCAGTGAGCCTGGCTGTAGGGTGCCATTCCAGGCACCATGCTAGTCAGAATCAAGAGCCGTGGGGCAGTGGTGGTGCTGCCAACAGAGCCCTGAGATCTGTGCTGTGGCACTGGTCGCACACCCCTAGTTACAGCCCTGGTGCTCTGTTTCATATTGTCTGACCCTGCTCTTCACTTAATTCGATTAGCTATTCAGAAGATGTATCGGTGGTCTGTTTAGAGTTTGTTGGATTTAGGTATGGAAGAGAACTCAAAGACATTGCTTCATCCTTTAACGCCAACAAAAGCAATGATGTTGTTGATCATCTTTTTGTCTGTTCTTTGGTCCAGAATTCTGTATCCTTTGGAACTGTCACTGTATCTAACAAGTATCCCATTCACAGCTGGCAATATTTTTTCCCATAATATAAACCAGTAGTTCTCAAACTCGGTCCTGAGGACCCCACACAGGTCACAATTTGCAGGTCACCTAGCAGATGCACAGGTGTATTCATTACTCTCTGACACATTTAAAAGATCCACAGATGGAGCTAATTATTTCACCTGTGATTCTGTGAGGAGACCTAGAAAACATGCACTGTTTGGTGTCCTGAGGTCCAAGCTTGAGAACCTGTGATATAAACAAATGCTTTGCATCTGAGTCTTTGAAGTACCTTACACTACGTTTCTCACCGTTCCAAAGTTAACATGTATTTTTTTACGCCAATCTGGAGAATAATTTGTTTTGCAAGTATATAGCTTTATTTGCTGCTTCATCCCACAATCTGTTATCATGCATCGGATCACCTCAAACCCATGGTTCTGTTGTTATTTTATATACCCCATATTGATGTGGTATGGATCTGCCTTTTGATACTTTTATGTTTTGCCACTTTGAAATGTGTGCGCATTTCACTGAAGCTGGTTTCTTATAAAAATTAAAATTAAATAATACTAATGATATATATAGCTCTATTCTTATTCTTTGCTTTTTATATAAGAAATTGGTAGAGAGAAGTTTCGTCTGAAAGTAAAGATGAGATATAAAGATGAGAATACTACAAAAGAAATGTCAAAGATAACAACTAAATCATATTATTGTGATTTATGCAGAAAAGGTCGGATATAGAGTTGGGTATAAGTTTGATTACATTCAACAAAAATCCACATTGTTTTACTTTACATATGCAGTATAACAAAACAGATTATTGAATTATACACAACTGGAGAGGCATATCAAGTGAATGCAAGCACAAATTGCATTAAGAGTACTACTCTGTCTAAACACTATGCCCAAGCTGTCATTGGCTACTGGGGTTCACTAGGATTTTTAGTACAATAAGCATACTTAATTATTGTAACACTTTATATGATTACCCTTGCACCCATTGGTGCCAGGAGATGTCCCAGTGCTATGCAGTCTGAAGCTAGTATTACATTATTACAGGATGAACCCATGCCATTCCATCCTGGTGCTGGTTCCTGCTATCACAGGGGAACCACATGAATGTTGCACCCCTATAATGGTGTAACTAGCCTATGCTATAGCACTGGTGCTGCTTAATAATATATATGGGGAGTTTTTGCTTTTACTTTTAAAACTGCAATCATCAGTATCATTAAGTTGATGATGACTCCCATATCTTTACACCTGTCATTCTGTATCTTGATGCAGCTATATACTTACAAAGTATTATGAGGCCTAAGTTTCAAACTTTTTTTTTTGACTGTTATATGTCTTAAAATTTTACTTTTATTCAAGATTACTAAAAAAACAAAATATAGTATGTAATACAATTGCAGCATGCACCTTTAAAGTAATACATATTATGTTGCACAAGGTAGGGTCTATTAAAGGCTTAAGCCAAAGGGGTTGACAGAAATCCCCAGTTATAGATACTTATTCACAGTATATGGTTGAGTGCTCAGTCCAAAAATGTATATCACATTAATTGCAATGATTATAATTAACGTGATATACAGTGTTGATTGAGCATTAGCCATATGGCTTAGGCCTGCTCTAAATCAGACACACACAGTGTCGGAGTAAGGAATGAAGGGCCCACCAGAAGAATACAATGACAGTGGCCTGCTAAAATGCTGCGGTGCACCACTGGAAGTGAATGGCCTGACATCAGATATAGTTAAAAAGAAATATAACTGCCAGAGTTATTCTTGATAATTTTAGCCAGTTTGAGATTGCTCTCCAACCCCTCCCCATTCACTTTAAATACATGGGCAATGCTGTGTACACTACTACTAAGTGCAAGTAACTAGCCCTTCACAACAAGAGTAGAGTGACTCTGCCATCTTTCTATCAGGACAATGTCCTCAGTGGCACATGCAGGATTTTGAAAGGGGGGTTTCCAAAGTCTTGGTTACCGAAAAAACATCTAGCCACAAATAAATATATATATATGCTCCCAGTAGTGCCCTTTATACAGTGTCCCCAGTAGTGGTCCCCCTATGCAGTGCCCCCAGTAGTGCCCCTTATACAGCCCCTAGTAGTGCCTCTTATTAGGTGCCCCCTGTAGTGTCCCATATACAGTGCCCCCCTTATGTAGTGCCCACAGTGGTGGTCCCTTATACAGTGCCCTCAGTATTGACCCTTATACAGTGCCCCAGTAGTGGTCCCCACTATGCAGTGCTTCAGTAGTGCCCCTAATACAGTGCCCCCAGGGTGGTCCCCCTATGCAGTGCCCTAGTAGTAGTCCCTAACACTGACACTTTTATAATAAATTGCTCTACAGTGTATTGCTGCTATACTTCTACAGGTCCTTATCTGAATCTCCAGCCATGCTTTTCTTGTCCCAGCCCCTTAGCCCACACACACACACTGACACAGACAGATACCTACACACATACACACTCATACACAAAAACACAGACACATACACTAACACCGCAGCGCAGCCAGCGCTTACCTTAAAACAAGAATGCTGCCAAATAAATACAGCAGTCTGGCACCACCCCCGCCCACCCGCTCCATTCCCCCCACGCACCTCCAGCTACAGCGTGCAGCTCCGGGACTCAACAGCGCTGGAATACAGGACTCACCCGGCGGCATGGCGTGCTCATCCTCTCACATGCCGGTCACGACAGTGCAGCTCCGGGACTCGACACAGTGGAATACAGTGTCACCCCGCCGAAGGCGCGCTCAGCCTCTATCATGCTTATTGTCACGACGGTGCCTATCGGAACTGACTGGGAGTGGCTCTCGCGCTGAGCTCCCCCTACTGCCAGCCCAGGCAGTACAACAAGGACTCTTGAAAAAAAAAAATTCAATTGTTCAGCTGTTCGGGCCAGCGCTGAATGGAGCGACGGGCAGGGGGGATTTCTTGGTACTCGGAAACCTCCCCTCCGTGCGCGTGTGGTTCTGACTGAGTGGGACAGTAACCCAAATTCGGGGCTAAACCACCAAAATTAGAACAGTTGTCAGACTATTCCTCTCTAATACCTGTTTAGAGAGGAATAGATTTCACTAACTGCTGCTGCTTGTCTGCCTCTTGAAAAGTTGGAGCCCTGATTGTAAGAAAAGATAGAAATATGGAAAGTCTTGCAAGGAGTTAACCCAAGGCATCCCTAGAGCACAGAGTTGTAAAGTGAGAGTTTGGTCAGGGCATGAGTGAGTGGAGATAGGATGGTGTCCAATGAGGAGAAAAGGGCAGAGTCAATAACAGCAAGGTTGCACTTGGTGAGCATTACTTGGGAGTGGAGCTGAAGGTGGAAGGGAAAGAACAAAGGAGAGAAGTTGGTGGTCAGAGAGAGAAAGAAGGAATTTATTGAAATCAGATGACATATTACAATTAGGGATGTACACTGACCCCCGTGTTTTGGTTTTGCATCTGTATCTCCTTGTTTTTTGGATCTGGATTTGGTTTGCAAAAAAACCACCCCTTGTGTGTTTTGGTTTTGGATCTGTATTTTTTTTTTAAAAACTGATAAAATTTGCTAAAATCACATCATATGTTTTTTTTTGGTCCTACAGTATTATTAACTCCCAAAACATAAATTTCCACTAATTCCAGTAAAGTTTGACCACCTCACAGCTCACAATATTGTTTTCATCCAGTGTAGGCCCAAAATTTGCACAAAGCTCACTGGCTGACTAAGCTAAGCTAAGCGGCAGCAGTGGGCGGCACAAACACATGGCAGTTCAACTTCCAACATGGCACATAAGAAAACATATGTTTTCATTAATGAAGAGGCCTGAGGGAGTTGGAGTATGAATGTAGTTGTAGGCAGGGACAGGAAAGTTTGATTGGTAGTAAGTTTAATTTTTTTTTTTTATTCCAAAGCAAATTTATGAGGGAGGAGGGGAGAGCATGGGTGAACAATATGTCCCATGTTCTGCCCACAAAATCAACTAGGTGGTCCAGGTTTTTTTTTTAATTAAATGGGAATGCAGGAGATGCTGTCTGTGCCCATAAACTTTTCTGAACATTTTTGGCATTCAGCAACCACATGTCAAAGACTGCAGCAGCATTCTCATTCACATCAGTCCTTGCCCCAGAAGAATCATTGAGTGCTATGCCTGCTGCTGCTGGAAGTGGATTTTCATCCCAGAAGGGGACCAGGAAGACTACTAGTAGTGCTTTCAAAAAACAATGGACCGTTATATAATCCTTTGCAGAGATTAGCTTCACTAGAAAAGCATTTCCCAACCTATACAGGGACATTAAAACAAACTTAATTAGTGGCCTCCAAAACAACTGTTCACTTAACAACAGATATGTGGATAAGCTGAACAGAGCAAATGTAATATTTAAGTCTTACGTTGTGTCTTTCTTGAGAATACTTGAGCGCCATGCCTCCTGCAGAAGGGATGAAGACATTGTGTCTTTCTTCCCAACTGACACAGATCTGAAGAGCTGTTGGTAAGCAAATTGTCAGCTCAAGTGGTACATGATGCAGCGGTGGGTTCTCCTTCAGTTTCTCCAGCAAGTACATCTGCCGAGAAAAAAACTAAACTATCCCAAAAAAAAAACACTGGTGATGCAGAGGAGTCAACACAACCAAGTTTTTTTGTCTTGTGCCCAGGCATGACAATGGGCTTTTCCTTATCATGAGAAACGTGGGGACCAGATGCTGTGCACAACCTATTTCCTGAACTCTGTATAATCTAAATATATTCTAAAGTAGTAGAACCCAAAATGATGAGAGGGTACCAACTAAGAAACAAATGTTGCTTTTACTGATAAAAGTTTCACAATAATAGTCACTACAATTGTAATGCAATATAATATGGTGCCTGTAAACCATTGGTTTTACACCAACAGAATAAACAAACAAATAAACACAATGGACAATGCTGCAATATGTAAAAATTATCAGAAGGAAAAGTAAACAAATATAAACAAAAATAAACAAAATATAGACAAATGTAGACAAAATATAAATAGCAAATGTGCCGATCTATTTGTGAATAGGCACTGGTACTGGTCTCAACCTTAGATGCCGCCAACTGAATAGTCAATATGATAGAGATGGTTAAAGTATAGTGTTTAGTAAGGGAGATCTAGCGGCATCCCGCTAACTCCAAAGGGGTACCTCGGTGGTATGCTGTAAGTCCTGTGGATGTCTGTACGTTGCCCACGTTATTCTCCGTGTAGAGTGGGGGAGGCTGGCTGTGGCGAGCGCCGGGGATCACTCTGCGTCATGGGCGCCCTGAGTGCCGAGATCACGGACACTGTCCCTGTTGCCAGGGGGCAGGTCCGTGCGCGTGCACCAGGTGCCGGACAGGGGAGAGGGGTGCCTACGGTCCTGGCTTGCGCAAGCCGGGGGCCGCGGACGACTCTGCACCAGAGGATACTTACCCAGATGCCAAGCTGCCGGTCCCGGCGGTCTTCGCCGGCGGTGATGGCGCGCTTCTGTTGCACGCTAGTAGATTCAAGTTCTGGTAGTGGTAAGCTGAAACAGTTGGACGACAAATGTGGTACTGGAGACGCTGTTAGATAGGGATTGCAGTGTTCCTCCAACGCGTTTCGACCTGTCAGGTCTTCTTCTGGGAGTTGAATTGTTCTAGTACTGCTGCTTGAGCCTTCAAATACAGCGACAATGTCTGTGATTGGTTCAAATTGTGATTGACAGGAGGGCGGGTCACCTTGGTGATTACATCCTCCTGAGAGTGCTATCTATAATGTGTAGCTGATAGGCTGGATAATAAGGTTCCACATACATAGATGAATAGGTATGATATTGCTTGTATAAATGTATCTATATATATATATATATATATATATGCAAAGTATACATATACATATTTATACACAAATAAACACAGTAAAGAAAAGATAAAATAAAGATAAATAAAAATAAAAATAATAATAAATAAAAAATTGATTAATTATATAATTAATGAGGAAAATAAATAAATATAGAAAGAAAATAAATGAAGAAAATAAATAAATAAAGAATAACTAAACCAAAAATACTGAATAGAGATGAAATTAATAAACGAGTGGAGATATATCCCTAGGTGTCACCTAAGGTGTAATTGATACATAAAGGCGAATAAGAGTTTTCCTTATATTATTGTCTAACGGGATATAGATAGCTCAAACCTAGACCTCAATAGTATATTATCATATTGTATATTGTGTATATGAGAAAGTGAAGCAAAAAGAAGCCAATACTTCTGTAATCATATCCGAGAAGGGGGTATATGGGGTATACGGTCTGCATAATGAATGGAATGGAATAGTAATCTAATTTTTACATATTATGGATTTTACCTCATTGTCACGATTCAGACCTTTGGGATGAAAAGTTTGTAATTTATACATCCATTCTAGTTCCACTCTATTTATGTAGTTATCAAAATTGCCCCCTCTCTAGTTTGGTTCAACTGTCTGTAATGCTATAAAACTCAAATGTTTTGGATTATTATCATGATGATCATTAAAATGTTTGGATAAATTATGACTGTCCAATCCCTTATTTATGTTTCTGACATGTTCCATAATTCTTACTTTCAGGGGTCTAGTAGTTCTGCCCACATATTGTTTCGGACATGTACATTGTAGAAGATAAATGACATTCTTATGGTTTCATGTTAATGTTTCCTTGATATTGTATGTATCTCCTGTTGAGCAAGATTCAAATGTCGTAGTTGGTTTAGTGCTTGTGGCTCCTGTGCTTCTGCATCCGGAGCATGAATGGCAATGGAAGAAGCCATTTGATGGTGTACATAAAGTGGTCTGTATTGTTTTTTTAGGCGGAATATGGTTCTTTATCAATTTAGACCTCAGGTCTGGTGCCTTCCTATATGTTATTTTGGGTTTGTTGGGTATTAATCCTGCCAGCATATCATCGTCTTTGAGTATTCCCCAATGTTTTCTTAGGATCTTTTCTAATTGTCTACTTTGTTGTGAATATTGTGTAATGAATCTGACTTCGTCGTTTGATGTTCCTTCCCGATTTGTGTTGATACTTTATGAGTCAGTAAATCAGCTCTGTCTCTATCTTGTACTGCCTCTAGTGATTGAAGTATTAGGGTTTGTGGGTACTTATCATGGGCAACAACTGTTTCATCCACTGGTACCTAATTTAAACAAACAACATCCTCATCATTAACATCCTTATTAGCGTCAACTACACAAATATCATGCTCATCCCAGTGCACTTCCACAGAAGCATCCCGATTTCTCTGTCAGCATGTTCACTTGTGCTTACATCACCATAAGAGGCAGAACTACCAATCATAAATAAAGGCCAAAGCCTTAGCCTTTCCTTTCCACTTCATGTGATGAAACTGGCATATTTCCAATTTTATGTCTTTCTGCAGCTAACTTTCCCTTTGATGTTTTCTTCTTTACCACTGTAAAGATTGGTTCTTGATTTTAGATGCCCTGAGTTAAGCCCTGTATGCCCTTGGGCATCGGATATTAGATAATGTAGATGGACTAGTATTGTCATGACTGGTGGCACTGGCAGCAGCTCCAGAACTAGTATGTGGTTCCTGCTCTCCTCTCAAGTCTCAACTGATCATTCTCCATATCAACAAACACGAATGAAATGGGGTACAGCACACACATCAATTTGTGGCAATTTTAAAATACTACACTGTGGTATCAATGACCTACATTGTCACAAGTTTTTTTATGAATAAGAAAAGAATAACACACTTAACACACTGCGCTGCCACTTAGTGTCACAAGATTAATTATTTATGAAGAAAAATGACACACTGTGCTGCCACTTAGTGTCAAAAGATTAATTATTTATGAATAAGAACACACTGCGCTACTACTTAGTGTCACAAGAGTAATTTATTAATAAGAATAACACACTGCACTACCACTTCTAATATCACAATACATGCGGTCTGGCCGGCAGTGTCACCAAACAATAATAGCGCACACGCACAAAAAATAAGCACTGTTATTTTTTTGGACACTAGGGAAGAGCACCCCTGAATGAGGCTTCAGCCCCTTGATCAACAACACATACAGTACCCCTTTTTTATGGACAACAAAGCACCCCTGCCGAGTATGGACAGACCACCTGCAGAGTCACAAATACGTGGATGATAAACTGCAGCAGTGTCACCCTACAACAAGTTGCTAATGCACACACACAAAAAAAATACTTTTATTTTTTTTACACTGGGGAAGAGCACCCCTAATTGACAGAGCACCCTCCCTGGACAACACAGCACCCCTTTATATACTGCAGCCCTAGCCTGATGGACAGAACTAAAACACAGCAGCAGCCACAGTTAATTGACAGGACAAGTGTCACAGCAGCTGCAGCACCCACTAAAGAAATCTCCCTTTATATACTGCAGTCTATGCCCCTTCATGGACAACACAGCAGTAGCCTTCAGGCCAAGAACCCGACTTTATACACACACTGAGCGACTGACAGTGACTGACTACATCTGCTAGCTTCTTTCTCTACAGCTGGAGTGAAAATGGCTCCGATCACGGGGACCTTTATAAAATCCAAAACCCGCGAGAATCCGACAGCAGGAGGATGATGCATTTTGCCTCGTTTTCAGGTTCTTGCCTGGGATCTGGAAGTTCGGGTGGGTCCGGTTCACAGACCCACTCTAATTACAATGTGAGTGATCACTGGAATGGGAGAAGATACATTGGGTGAGGTTAAAGGGGGAAGGGGGGTCAGTTGTTCGGAAGCAGCTACATACGTGGGATTGTCCAGTGGGATATTTAAGTCACCCATGATAAAAGAGGTAAGGTTGGAGGAAATTAAGTGGGGAAGCCAGACTTCAAACTTATCTAGGAACTGGGAGAAGATGTGTAAACTGAGTGAAAGGCAAATAAAATGGACCTCAAAGGGTTCAGTGGGTAGGATCCACCAAATCCTTGTCACCAAGATAAAGGGTGTGGGAGTGAGTGTCTCACAGCTGAGAGAGCTAGTGTTAGACGGGGAGAAACACATTCAGTAATGCAAGGAGGTTGAGAAAGTCAAAGATACCGTAAAGTGGTCATACAAACTGATTTGGCATTCCAGAGGACACAGGAGAAAGGGAAAGAGTGGTGAGGGGGAATGGGGATTAGGTTGTCAGGGTTAACAGTGTGCTGACAAGGTTCAGGGACTAGCAGGGTGAATGAAAGGGAGGAGAGAGTGCTAATAGGACAGAAGGCAGGGGCAAAGTGATTTGAGCCAGAGAAGGTGAAGATATGAGAGGGCACAAGTGAGGAGGAGGGTGGGGCAGGGAGTGAGGGAGACAGGTATAGGGAGTGGAGTAAATAAGGGTAGGGATAAATGTAAAAACCTCAATTAGTATGGTGAGAGAGTAGGTGACTAAAGAAGGGAAGACCACTGGGGAGGGGGTGTTAGGACATATTATCACAGCCAGTACTGATTACACATTAGTGTAGAAAAATTGCACTATAGTAGATTAGGGGTGGGCAACAGGTTGTCAAACAACACTTGTTATAGTTTAGCATAAAAAGATCAGTTTATTGACTACAGAGTATCAGGACAGATTTTTATGTCTGCTGGGAGATTATCTGGCATTATTTGGTAGTTTGGGACAATATATCTGCAAGCTATGACAACACATTATTAGACAGGAACAGTTATTAGTGAGCATAGGGTGACATATCGACAAGATTGGTTTCGGATGAGACTAGAACTGCAGGCTCTCAGACAGCACTAGTACTATTTATACACCCCAAATCTGCACATTTAACTTGATGAAACCCATAAGCATAGTCCATGCCATTATTTGGCAACACCTAGATTATCCATACACTACATGCATCATATATCATATATAACAGCTGCAACATCTTACTGTGTTTTTCTAAGTAATTCTCCTGATTCCTCATGCCGCTGGGTCTCTCCACCTCATGCAATTGACTCCCTGCTCCCTATTACTTGCCTCCCCTACTTGCTCTTTTTAAGCTCTATTTTTACTCCGCCCCACCCCTTTCTCCCGAATCCCCATGCCACTGACCTGTGTAAGCCACTGGTAAGTGGATCCGTAGTACCTTATCTGCTCTACCCTCTGCTTCAGCAGCTGCAGGCATTTAAACTGATGTGACTCCTAACAGTATACCATACCTCCCAACATAACCCTCTCCAGGAGGGATACAATGCTCTTGTCCTGGACTTCCCTGGTAAGAGGTGGGGCTGCAGCGCAGTTCAAAAGACAAATAGGGGAGCCACACCAACTGCCATTTCAACCGCTGCCAAACATCACTGGCTGGGACTCACTGGCAATTGGTGCGACTCCCCTATTTGAATTTTGGACTGTACTACAGCCCCACCTCTGGAGCCGCCACCAATCATTAATTACCAGGGAAGTCCAGGACCAGAGCGTTGTGTCCCTCCTGGAGAGGTTCATGATGGGAGGTATGCTATACAATGGTATTAATTAGGTTTTATAGACATGTAAAAATATATATGTGTATATTGTGGTAAAGTAAATATATGTATTAGTAGGTAGCTTATATATAAAGATATTATAGAAATGTAATATGTTATATATTTTATATGCATGCATGTTAAAACAAACATTGGTGGCAGTGATTGTAAAGAAGCTCTGCAGCAGCCCACATGATAGGGAAAGGTCTGGAAGACCATGTGCCGGGCTGAGAATAGGGGGAGCATGAGACACTGACCAGTATAAATGGCAGTTAAGGGGAGAAGTGCAGGTGCAGTGGCAGTTACCAGAGAGAGATGACTAGAGGTGCTGGACAGGTGATCTGGAGCTGAGGAGAAACTGAGATTTGTTAAAGAGGGGACAAAGAAGGATTGGTGGATGGTCCGGCAGGTGTTATGAGGAGAGAGAGAAATCTGGAAACCAAATAAGCATGGAGAGAGGATCCGGGGAAGCAGCTCTGTCCATGAATTGAGGTACTGAGACAAGAGGCCTACACAGTCTAAACAAACTCTCCCCTCATTCATCACTGAAGAATTACACAAATTAACTAATCCAGAGAGGTTATCACTTCACTACAACTGCAGTTATCCCCTGCCTTACTATCAGCAGTAGTATGAGAAAGGCAGCTAACTGTTAGCTCAGCTTTTGGTGTAAGAGGCATACTATTAACAAATACAGGGCCGTAGCTAGGGTAGTGCGGCCGGTGCCATCGCACAGGGCACCACAGGTCAGGGGGCGCTGTTTGGGCCTGTCAAATTTCTGTTTATTATGATTCTCACTTGTAGCTTCCTCTTATTTCATCCCCAGCATCTCCTGGCCTCTCCTATCTCTTCCCTGGCCCTTCCCCATGAAGCCATGTAGCTTTTTTGGGTGCATTATGTACCTTTGAAAAATTAGGGGGGCACCAATGCTCTTTCTGGCACAGGGCACCAAAAAGTCTAGTTACGGCTCTGAACAAATAGACTGTCCACATTTAAGTATTAGCCTGTTTATAAGCAGCCAAACAAGCCTAAAAGGGATCTATTTAGAGCTTAATTACTTATGGAAAGATCTAGGAGAGACAATATATATACAATTTACAGCATAGTAGCAGAATCTTGTCACTGCAAAAAAGACTGACATAATAAACGTGATTGCAGATGATTAATTGATGAATAATTAGTGCTATTACCTAGCGGCTGTGTATATTTACTGTCTTCTATTCAGCAGCACCAACCATACAAAATAACTAGTTACAGGAGAACCTCTCTCTATTCCAACAATCATCTCCATCAACTGTAAAATATAAAGAACAAAACCGCACTAACCATATAAATAGTCTGCACCCTGATCAAAAGACTATGGAGCTCATTCAGACCCATTCGCTAATTGCGGCCGCTCGCTCCCAGCGTATTTAAATTTTGCAAAGCTACGTCAAGGTAGCCGCTCGCTCGGCAAGGCATAAGCACTCACACTATGTCTTGGCGTGCGATCACTTTGTCAATGTAGACGCCCATTAGCGTGTCTTTACACGCCCACTAGCGCACGTCATCTCCAGGAAGTGTCTTAAATCAATGGTACATCGAAGACCATTGGAAGCGATCGCAGCGCTTGTGGTTGATTCTACCCTCCCGCAAGCACTGCATGCTGTTCAGGCTAAAAAACAACCAAGTAATGTTTCAATGACGCTACTTTGCTACTTATGCACACCCACAAAACTCTGTTTGGACACTCAGACACGCCTCCGTTCACACATCCACTCCCCCGTTCATAAGCACCTTCCCCTGTTACCACCCTCAAACAGCACATTCTGTCACTCAAAGTAGCGGGCAGTCTGTGTACTATGAGCACACTATTCCCCATCGCCAAGACTGGAAATTATACGTGAGCGGCCGCAGCTTAGCGAGCAGGTCTGAATCAGGTCCTATATAATACAATATACTGTATGACAAAACATTTATTCAGATATAGGTTTTATTGCCACATGTATTGGAATTGCATCAAAAGATTTACCAAAAACTTTTGTCTTTATTGACTGAGATTACATCAGTGTCATCTTGTAAGATAGAAGGACTGTTAAAACTTTATAAATATGTAATATGTCTCATATACGTAATAAATTATGTATTTTTCATATCAATAAATATGTTATTGTATCAATGTTCCAATGTTATGTTATAACATGTATAACTAAAATGTTTGAAAACCCAAATAAAAACATATTTGAAAAAAAAAAAAAAAACTTTATTATTGCAACCCAACTTTGGATGCTTTTATAACCGAGTTTTATTAAAAGCCAATATTTATTTGCACCAACCAGCATGGCCATACACACAGACTTTTAAGAGAACTGAGAGACTGACAGTGTATTACACTTTAAAGCTTTAAAGGAAGTTGCAGTTTAGTAACTGATAGACTAATAGTTGTATTTATTGATGTATGTTAATCCATATGTATGAATTAATCACATATGTTAGCTATTAGCATAGGATAACCATAATACACAGTTAACTGTAAAAACCTATGTATGTTGCTAATCCAACTAGAGCCTTGCTCTACATTTTGAAAAAAGCAGAGCAGTATAATAAAATACTTTTGTGTGGATCTCACTTAGAGAATAAGACATATGCTATATTGATACTGTAAACATATAATATGCAGAAGCAAATACAATTTATTGTTTAATGCTATTGTAACCCTATCTTATATTTACCTTCTGGGGGTGTTCCCAAGCCCACTCCGTGGAAGGAGTAAAAGGGTCAGAGACTTGGGTGGAGGCCCTAAAGAGGAGACAGATAAAATAAATTATTCAGAAATTGGTATAGCAATACAGGGAAAGAGTGTTATGAAACTCCTGCACTATTGCATAAGTCCCCTAGAGTCCCTCTATGGAGGGTCTTCTGCCTATAACAGCCACCCGCTGTTCCCTTAGTGTTAGACGCACACACCAGTACTTAGGTGGCCGCCAGGTCTTATACCTATTAACAGTAGGGACTTATGCAACCAACAGGAGATCCCTAGGTATTAACAGGAGTAATCCAATCCTTGAAGTGAAGCACAGTATTTAACCATAGGTGAATGCAGGTAATGAACATAAGATAATGCAATTCTCTTGAAGTGCAGCACAGTATTAAACCACAGGTGAATGCAAGTAATAGAACACTCAGATATGTACCAGTCTTCAATGCAGTGGTAATGATTAAACACAGTTACTATTATTGCAGCAACAGCATAACACAGCAATCCCAATATAGAAAGGCACTGGGTTAAACAGTGATTCCAGCAAGCCACAGGTGGGTTGCTCAGCAGATAATGCAAGCACAGGTAACACAGTGGTATACAAAGGAGTGTATATCAGAAGAGTAAATGCACAGTGGTGATACAGTTAGCTAAGAATTTCTACAGGAACTCTGGATCAGCAAAACATGAACAGGGACCAAAGGCAAAAAGCTCCATGAAGACTATCGCCAGCAGGGAATGCTAGGACTGACTGCAATTTAACAGGAAGAACCAATGCAAAACCAGCTTCCTTGATTAGAGATCAATTTACAGCTTGAGCTGCCCACAAAGTGAGAGCTTGATTACAGGCTGGTTGCAGCTGAAACGTCTACATACTGACAGCTTCCCTACTGCCTAGCAACAGCCAGGACTGGAATCTACAGGACAGTCAGAAATCCCGGCAGTGGACCGTAACATAGAGTTTATCCGCGCTACACTGATGAGGAACACAACTTCAAATGAGAACTGTAAATGAGCAGGAGTGGGAGGGAAATGGTTCTCCATCTTTTTCTGAGCTCAGTATGGGGAATGGCAGCCAGCAGTAGTGCTCTGGGTTCCATCCTACTATGGTAGTGGGTGCGGTACTTTGTCAGTGGGCCCACTAGGGATAACTTCAGCCCCCCGCCACTCTAGTCCGATCTTCGGCACAAAGTTGGCATTTTTAGAAATATAAGAACCTGTAGAGGGGAGTAAAAATAAAGACAACACATGCTGCATTTGTTTAGTGCATAATCGTAAAGTTAATAAAACATGTTTAAAATTACCTAACTCAATCTGTACAGCAAAATCATATGTTCAATGTTTGATGTTACACGATTTAAGAAAAAAATGTTTAAAATAAAAATAGCTTCAACAACTAAAATAATAACTTCATTTAAGCCACGCCATGTTGATAAAGTTGATTTTTACTATAATCAGGAAATGCAATACATCATATATCAGACATACAGTAGACAACCAATGCCAAAAGGTGGCATCCGCAAGGTCTGTCCTCCTCCTACTATGTACACTGTGCTTCTTCTCCTCTCCTGTTCCACGTCCTACCCTCATGAAGACCATTTCAGAGCACTAGACCCTCTTAAAACTAGAGAACCCAAGTGTGACTTGCATATGTAAGGAATACTGGGCCTCTGTTGAGTAAGCCCTGCTACAGTTAGTCCTGCTCACAGTCGTTTAACAGTACAAAATTCTGAAGCATGTCTTAGTCTCCTGGCTACAAATGATCAATCTAAGCTGAGCAAACAAACTTCAAAAAGGAATGACAGGGAAGCCACTAACATTTTAGTACTTTTGTAAATCTTTGCATATGTTGTAATGGTGATGGTAGGCTGGAATTTTTTTATATTCTATTTTTCGCTTGTAATGTTAAACATCTGACACCCATAGAAAAAAAATTTGCACACCCCTGACTTATGCCACTGTTAGGCTCAGCATTAAAATATGTCCCTAGAAACAGAAAATGTTCATAATAGGAAGAACAGAAAACATTAATTGGAAAAGGCCGATGTGATGTTTTGTTGTAATATTTTGTTTGCAATCCTGTTCCATGTCTTTATTTTTTTGGCTCATCAGATAGCAATCATGCAACAAGAATTGACAGAGCTAAAGCCTATGCTGATTGAACGAAGCAGCGAGACGGTGGAGTTGGTAAACATTATTGCAGATGAGACATTGGAGGTGGAAGCAGTTAAAAGTTTAGTCGAAGCAGATGAGGCAACAGCTAACAAGGCTGCTCTGGAAGCCAAAGCCATTAAGGTATGTTGACATAACATATGCAAGCTTCACAGGGGACAGAATTGTAAATTAGATTTAATATTGATCAAGCAAAACACAATCAAGAAAATTGGACACACATGTCTTTGTAAAAACTATGGCAGTGGACTGAGTGTTAAAGCTAGAAGAGAATATCAGATAGACCGATGCTCGCCTGCTGCTGACATGATGGGGGCTATTGATCAAAAGCACAGCAAACTGCTGCAAGTTAGCTCATTATGGTCCCAGATGGGTTATAGGATTTATCATTTTATTTACTAAGAATATTAAGTTTCACTTCAAGAACGGAATGCAAATTTACTATACAATGATGTACTTAGGACTTCTTGTACAAGCACAGACACAGAGGGCCTGATTCAGCACAGGACGGAATTGCAAAGATGCACGCAATCAGCTTTGCAATTCCGTCCTTGTAATTACAGTAATGCAGAAGGAAGCGTCATACCTCCTGCATGCATTACTTATCTATGGGGTCACACAAGCCGGCCGCCGCAGATACAGAAAAAAGGCCAGGATATCTCCGTCAGGCCTCTTCCCTACCCCCAACGGCGGCGGCACACCTCCATTTCAGGTAATGGAGGCTGTCACCGCCCCCTTAATCACTGACAGTCTGCTGCCGCTCTGCGTGCGATCACACAGGATCCGTACCGCACATGTGCAGTATGAGTCCATCACCTGCGCAGATTCCAGACCATCGGAAATCTGCGTTCAGCAGTGGACTTACGTCCACTGCTGAATAAGGCCCAGAGCACACTAAAGTAAAATGAACTTAAACATGAAATGGGTCCTTGTAATAGACTGGGTGGAACAAAGGACACAGCTATTATGGGACACAGGCTCAAAATTTTATGAGAAAAATTACACAACACATTGCATATGGTATTTCAATATTCAAAATTGTGTTTCATTCTTAATAAATACATATTCATTTCAGTAACATCATCTTTTTATTAGGGGTGTGCACCGGCCACTTTTCGTGTTTTGTGTTTTGGTTTTGGATCTGGATCTTTCTTCGTGTTTTGGATCTGGATTGGTTTTGCCAAAACCACCCTTCCGTGTTTTGGGTTCTGGGTTTTGTGTTTTGGATCTGTATTTTTTTGAAAAAAAGCATAAAAACAGCTAAAATCACAGAATTTGTAGGTTTTTCTGCTCCTATGCTATTATTAACCTCAATAACCTTAATTTCCACTCATTTCCAGTCTATTCTGAACACCTCACACCTCACAATAGTGTTTTTATGTCCAAAAGGTTGCACCGAGGTAGCTGGATGACTATGCTAAGCGACACGAGTGGGCGGCACAAACACGTGACCCATCTAGGAGTGACACTGCAGTGGCAGACAGGATGGCAGTTAGAAAAACTAGGCCCCAAACTGTACATAATGCAAAGAAAAAAAAGAGGAGCAAGATGGAATTGTCCTTGGGCCCTCCCACCCACCCTTATGTTGTATAAACAGGACATGCACACTTTAACAAACCAATCATTTCAGCGCCAGGGTCTGCCACACAACTGTGGCTGAAATGATTGGTTCGTTTGGGCCCCCACAAAACAAGCTGGCAATTAATGTGTCCCTGCACAAACTGGCTCTACGGAGGCAAGATGTCATCCTCATCCTCCTCATCCACCGATTCCTCACCCTCTTCAGTGTGTACATCCTCATCCTCACAAAGTATTAACTCGTCCCCACTTGAATCCACCACCACAGGTCCCTCTGTACCTTCTGGAGGCTGGTCTCCCTGGAAGAGCTGATAATTCATGATAATTCATGATAATTCTTCTCCACATTTTGTGGAAGCAACCTCCTACGCCTTTCGCTGACAAGATTCCCTGATGCACTAAACACTCTTTCGGAGTACACACTGGAGGGGGGCAACTCAGGTAAAATAGAGCCAGTTTGTACAGGGGCCTCCAAATTGCCTCTTTTTCCTGCCAGTACAGGTACGGACTGTCTGACATGCCTACTTGGATGCTGTCACCGATGTAATCCTCCACCATTCTGTCAATGGTGACAGTATCATATGCAGTGACATGTCAGAAATTGTTGCCAGGTCCTTCAGTCCGGACCAGATGTCCAAACTTGGTCCTGCCTGCCCTGCATCACCACCAGCGGGTTGCTTAGGATACCTAAGTTTTTTCCTGGCAGCCCCAGTTGCGGGAGAAAATGAAGAAGGAGCCGTTGACGTGTCACGTTCCGCTTCAGCTGGCAGTGTGTTCACCAGCAGGTCTTTGCACCTCTGCAGGCTTGTGTCGGCCGGAAAGAGAGACACCACATAGGCTTTAAACCTAGGATCGAGCACAGTGGCCAAAATGTAGTGGTCTGATTTCAACAGATTGACCACCCTGGAATCCTGGCAAAGCGAATGAAGGGCTTCATCCACAAGTCCCACATGCCGAGCGGAATCGCTCCATCTTAGCTCCTCCTTCACTTTCTCCAGCTGCTTCTGCAAAAGCCTGATGAGGGGAATGACCTGACTCAAGCTGGCAGTGCCTGAACTGACTTCACGTGTGGCAAGTTCGAAGGGCTGGAGAACCTTGCACAACACGGAAATCATTCTCCACTGCGCTTGAGTCAGGTGCATACCCCCTCCTTTGCCTATGTCATAGGTGGATGTATAGGCTTGTATGGCCTTTTGCTGCTCCTCCATCCTCTGAAGCATATAGAGGGTTGCGTTCCACCGCGTCACAACCTCTTGCTTCAGGTGATGGTGGGGCAGGTTCAAGAGTGTTTGCTGGCGCTCCAGTCTTCGGCACGCAGTCGCTGAATGGCGAAAGTGGCCAGAAATTTTTCGGGCCACCCAAAGCGTCTCCTGCATGCCCCTGTCGCTTTTCAGAAAATTCTGCACCACCAAGTTTATTGTGTGAGCAAAACATGGGACGTGCTGGAATTTGCCCAGATGTAATGCCCGCACAATATTGGTGGCGTTGTCAGATATCACAAATCCCCAAGAGAGTCTAAGTGGGGTAAGCCACTTGGCGATGATTTCCCTCAGTTTCTCTAAGAGGTTGTCGGCGGTGTGCCTCTTACTGAAACCGGTGATACACAGCGTAGCCTGCCTTGTAACGAGCTGGTGTTTCTGAGATGCTGCTACTGGTGACGCTGCTGCTGTTGCTGCGTAAGGTGATACATCTACCCAGTGGGCTGTCACAGTCATATAGTCCTTAGTCTGCCCTGTTCCACTTGTCCACATGTCCGTGGTTAAGTGGACATTGTGTACAACGGCATTTTTCAGGACACTGAGGACACTTTTTCTGACGTTTCTGTACAGTCTCGGTATCGCCTGCCTAGTGAAGTGGAATCTAGACGGGATTTGGAACCGGGGATACACTACCTCCCTCAATTGTCTAAATCCCACTGCACTAATGGCGGATACCGGATGCACGTCTAACACCAACATAGCAGTCAAGGCCTCAGTTATACATTTTGCTTCAGGATGACTGCTGTCGTACTTCATCCTCCTCGCTAAGGACTGTTGGAGGGTCAATTGTTTAGTAAAAGTAGTGGTGTTCCTACTTCCTCTCTGGGATGATGAATGACTCCCAGCAGCAGCAACAGCAGCAGCGGCAGCAGTAGGCGTAGCAATGCTGGATCCTCCGGAGGAATCCCGGATAGGAGAGTCAGTCATGCCAGTGACATGGCCTGCAGGACTACTTCCGATCCTGACTAAGGAGGAAATTGACGAGGAGGGAGTTGACGGTGTGGTTTGCAGGCGCTTGGATACAACAGGACAACGGGATTTAGGTGTCCCTGGACTGCTTACGGTCTTAGCCAAAGTTTCTGAACTTGACAGTAACTTTTTATGAACGCGCTGCAGGTGCCGTATAAGGGAGGATGTTCCTAGGTGGTTGACGTCCCTACCCCTACTTATTTCACCTTTACATATGGTACATATGGCAAGACAGTTGTTGTCCGGATATGGATAGAAATATTGCCAGACCAAAGAGGTGGAATGTTTGGTCTTCTGCCCAGGCATGACCGTGATGGGCTTTTTCATCCCACAGACAACAACTGTCTACCCCGGAGCCTGATTTAAACAAACCACATCACCATCAGAATCCTCCTCGCCAACTTCCTCCTCAGCGCCAGCTACACCAGTATCCTCATCCTGTTGTACTTCAACAGTGACATCTTCAATTTGCATATCAGCAAGTGGACTGTGGGTGCTCCTTTCAGCACTTGCAGGGGGCGTGCAAATGGTGGAAAGAGCCACCTCTTCCCGTCCAGTGCTGGGAAGGTCAGGCATCGCAACCACCACCACACTTGGACTCTCCTTGGGGATTTGTGATATCTTCTTAGAAAGCACAGTTCTTCGCTGTGCTTTTGCCATCTTAACTCTTTTGATTTTTTTAGTGGGAGGAGGGCTTCCATCGTCATGTGAAGCTGAACCACTAGTCATGAACATACTAGGGATCGACCTTAGCCGTTTCTTGCCACTCCGTGTCGTAAATGGCATATTGGCAAGTTTACGTTTCTCTTCAGCTGATATAAATTTTTTTTCAAGGTCATTTTCCTGAACTTTGTCATTTGGGATTGTATGTGCCCTCTACTATGACATTGGGCATCGGCCTTGGCAGACGACGTTGATGGCATGTTATCGTCTATGTCATGACTAGTGGCAGCAGCTTCAGCACTAGGAGGAAGTGGTTCTTGATCTTTCTCTATTTTATTTTTATCGGAGAAAGTTTGGTCCACCATTTATGTTATATCGATTTGATATATACGTGCGGCTAAACACAGAAAATAATTTTTTTTTTGGTTTGGACTGGAGTGTACTTTGGGGGTTACAGCACCCTTTAACGGTCAAGCCAGCCGGCCCTTTACTTATGACACAGGCGCACGCTTGGCACTACTTTGTTGATGCACGTGCGGCTACTGCGCGCACAATTCACAAACACAGAAAATAATTTTTTTTTTGGGTTGGATTGGAGTGTACTTTGAGGGTTACAGCACCCTTTAATGGTCAAGCCAGCCGGCCCTTTACTTATGACACAGGCGCACGCTTGGCACTACTTTGTTGATGCACGTGCGGCTACTGCGCACACAATTCACAAACACAGAAAATAATTTTTTTTTGGTTTGGACTGGAGTGTACTTTGGGGGTTACAGCACCCTTTAACGGTCAAGCCAGCCGGCCCTTTACTTATGACACAGGTGCACGCTTGGCACTACTTTGTTGATGCACATGCGGCTACTGCGCACACAATTCACAAACACAGAAAATAATTTTTTTTTTGGTTTGGACTGGAGTGTACTTTCGGGGGTTACAGCACCCTTAACGGTCAAGCCAGCCGGCCCTTTACTTATGACACAGGCGCACGCTTGGCACTACTTTGTTGATGCACGTGCGGCTACTGCGCACACAATTCACAAACACAGAAAATTATTTTTTTTTGGTTTGGACTGGAGTGTACTTTGGGGGTTACAGCACCCTTTAATGGTCAAGCCAGCCGGCCCTTTACTTATGACACAGGCGCTCGCTTGGCACTACTTTGTTGATGCACGTGCGGCTACTGCGCACACAATTCACAAACACAGAAAATTATTTTTTTTTTGGTTTGGACTGGAGTGTACTTTGGGGGTTACAGCACCCTTTAACGGTCAAGCCAGCCGGCCCTTTACTTATGACACAGGCGCACGCTTGGCACTACTTTGTTGATGCACGTGCGGCTACTGCGCACACAATTCACAAACACAGAAAATAATTTTTTTTTTGGTTTGGACTGGAGTGTACTTTCGGGGGTTACAGCACCCTTAACGGTCAAGCCAGCCGGCCCTTTACTTATGACACAGGCACACGCTTGGCACTACTTTGTTGATGCACGTGCGGCTACTGCGCACACAATTCACAAACACAGAAAATAATTTTTTTTTTGGTTTGCACTGGAGTGTACTTTTGGGGGTTACAGCACCCTTAACGGTCAAGCCAGCCGGCCCTTTACTTATGACACAGGCGCACGCTTGGCACTACTTTGTTGATGCACGTGCGGCTACTGCGCACACAATTCACAAACACAGAAAATAATTTTTTTTTTGGTTTGGACTGGAGTGTACTTTCGGGGGTTACAGCACCCGTTAACGGTCAAGCCAGCCGGCCCTTTACTTATGACACAGGCGCACGCTTGGCACTACTTTGTTGATGCACGTGCGGCTACTGCGCACACAATTCACAAACACAGAAAATAATTTTTTTTTTGGTTTGGACTGGAGTGTACTTTGGGGGTTACAGCACCCTTTAACGGTCAAGCCAGCCGGCCCTTTACTTATGACACAGGCGCACGCTTGGCACTACTTTGTTGATGCACGTGCGGCTACTGCACACACAATTCACAAACACAGAAAATATATTATTTTTTTAGCACTTGGGGGGGAGCACCCCTGATGGACAGAGCACCCCCTGGACAGCACTACAGCACCCCTTTAGGACTGGGACACTGCACGGGACTTTGGAGTGGACACAGCCCCTATGGAGAACTGACTGCACAACACAGTCCAGCCAGCCCCTATGGACTTTGAAGTAGTGGACACAGCCTCTATTAACAACAGCAGCACAGCACAACACAGCCAGCCCCTATGGACTTTGAAGTAGTGGACAACAGCAGCACTACACTACACTACACTACACAGCCCTAACTCCCACCCTCCCTCTTCACTGTCCACAGCCGAGTGAGAAAATGGCGCCGACGCGGGTACCTTATATAGGATCCAAAACCCGCGAGACTCGGAAGGCGGGATGATGACGTTTTGCCTCGATTTCAGATCTGAGCCAGGCGGGAAAAGTCGAGCCTGACTCGGATCGGACTCGGATCGGGGGGGCTCGGGGGGGTTCGGATTTCAGAAATCCGAACCCGCTCACCCCTACTTTTTGTACATGTGACCCCTTTTCTTACCTTTACAGATAACTCTAGTTTGAGATCAGAGCACCAGCATTAAGTTTACATACAGCCCAAACAGTGGGTTAACCAAGTAGTTCTCAAGCTTTTTTCTGCTGTAACACACTAAAAGAATGTCATCCACTTACGTGATGCAAATTTTGAAAGAATTAAGAATAAATGTAAAAGAACCATATTATATTATTAAAAAATAAAAGAATGGAAAAAAAACATATAAGAGGAATATAAGAAGTTATGTTAAATACTTTCTTACATTCCTCTTATATGCCCTTTTTCCAACATGCCCTCTTACAGCGTATGCCCAGATTTTGCAACATACATGCATTTTATATGCTTATCAAATTCCCCAACATGCCCTCAGAACCTCCCATCATGCCTTTTATAAACCCATCAGATTGTCCAACATGGCTTCAGCCCTCCTCATGTACCGCTTATAATGCCCATCAGACACTTCATATGCCTCCAGACTTCCTCATTTACATACTCATGTGCCCCACAGACCTCATTAGATTCCTTACACACACACTTGTGCACTTCTAATGCCCATGGACCACTTACAGTTCCCGTAGCTATAATAG
Organism: Taudactylus pleione; assembly: GCA_031769625.1. Taxonomy (NCBI): domain Eukaryota; kingdom Metazoa; phylum Chordata; class Amphibia; order Anura; family Myobatrachidae; genus Taudactylus; species Taudactylus pleione. The sequence continues at coordinate 4,656,883 of JAUIMM010000039.1, forward strand.
TTACTGCAAGAGCCCATGTTGAATCCCATGGAGCAGAGGGAAGGTGAGGAGAGAGAACAAGCTTTGTGTAGGTTGCAGGTTACTATTGCTCTCCAGCCTAAATATGATCCTATCGCCTGCTGCTGCCTCCAGTCTCCAGTGTTCCTTTTTCAGCTGGCTGAGACTTTCCTTGGTCTGGGGAACTTGCCGTTGCCTCACTGAATTCAGGGGTCCTGCTGCTACATTGCTGAGGGGGTCTTAGCCTGTGTGGTCTCCCTCAGTAAAAGTCTGGTGTGCCAAGATCCACGTTGCTGTGATTTGTGGGTGGCTGTATTTTACTGGCTGCCGCTCCAGCATCCTGCTGGTGTAGTTGGTTGAACTCCTCTCCCTGCAGCCAATTCCTTTTCCTTCTGCCTGCAGCCTGGTTCCACTGAAGTTACTGTTGTCTATCGCTGATTCTAAAAAGCGGGTGATGAAACTTATAACTGAGGCCCATATTGATATTTCATTGCTAAGACAAGATATGCAGAAAATGCGGGATCAAATTTCCACACTTGAAGATACTGTCTCTCCAGTCCCGGAGTTCTTGGCAATTTTGGATTCTCAGATAGCGGCTTGTCAGCAAAATTTGGTGGATATTGACAGGTGACTGTGGCATAATAATATTCAGAAAGAGAAGAAGGGTCTGATCCAGAGCACTTTTTGGAATCCTGGCTGACTACCACCTTTTGATGAGATGTGTTTACACCCGAATCTGCTGTTAAAAGGGTTCATACTGACGGGGGTGCCACCACGAACTTTAATTGCCAAAATCCTGCACTTTAAGGTTCATGGTACTGTACTACATCTGGCTTGGACCAAGGGTCCGCTGCATTATTATGGTCAGCAGATTGCCATCTTTCAATATTTTTTCTTAGAAGTGCAAAAATCCAGAGCTAAATTTGTTCAAGTTAGGAGATGCTTGAGAGACTTGCAGCTTTCATATGCCATGCTTTTTTCTGCCATTGGAGATTCATCTCTGGTGGCCCCTTTCACTACTTTAACACTACAAAGGATGCTGTTGACTGACTTGATCTCCAAGTGCCCAGTTGCAGGGGTTCTCCTGGCTGAGTATTCACTGATCCTTTATTATATGTTTACATATGTGTTTTGACGTATTTATTTTATTGTCTATGCTTTGCAGGACCTTCTGTTTGCATATTTTTTTGTAGTTGACTCTGTCACATGTTGGGATGCTTGTCTGTTGTTTATCTTGATCTCCTAGAGCCCAGTTGCAGGGGTTCTCCTGGCTGAGTATTTACTGATCATTTATTATATGTTTTCATATGTGTTCTGACGTATTATTTTATTGTCTATACTTTGCAGGACATTCTGTTTGCATATTTTTTGTAGGTGACTCTGTCACAGGATACTTGTCTGTTGCTTATCCTGTTTTTGTTACTCTTAGGAGGCCTGAGGCCACTCTGCAGCTCCTGTGCTGGCTGCAACAAGTCCTTAGGGTACACAATGGAGGTTGCCACCCTCCTTTTTTTCTTACTTCTTCAGTTTTATTTTTATATAGATAGTTAGTTGGTTTTTAGTTAGTGTTTACCTCACTTCTGGCTATTTTGGCAATGGTTGATGTGTTTGTTTGGTTCCTTTTCAGGTGTACAGATAAATTGCAGTTTCCTGTGCTTCCCATCTTGACTCAGCCATCCTCATATTCTCTCCCGTTACAATGGTATACTCAGTTTAACTACCTTGGCATTATGATTTCTCATGATGTAGCACATTATGTCTCCCTGAATGTTCAGTCCCAAATTGATTTCCTTTGTCGGTCACAGGCCAGGTGAATTTGGTGAAGATGGTTGTTTCCCCTTCTTTGTTCACTAACATTGCTAGGTACTTATATCTGGGCTAGTAGATGCCCATATGGCATAAAAGACAGACCTCGTGGAGATGTGCCTTTCCAGATTCCAGGTAATATTATTTGGCAACACAATTGGTGCACTTACGGGATTGGGTGGCTGAGCTGGACTGTTGGGATGCTCGTTGAACACTAATTCAGCAGACTTGTTACTTTTTCACCCTATCATGGAATCTCCTCTGTTAGTTTAGGCACAAAAGGTATGGTTAGTGGCAATCAAAATCCTTGGAACTGTTAGTGTAGATCCTTATTTTCCTTTATGGGGAAATAAAGCCTTTGCTGAATTGTTTGGCTTGGGGGGAGGTTCTCTCTGGTTGTCTTCAGGAGTATCGACACTGGGTCATATTTTTTATGAGGAGACTTTGTGCTCTTTATGCAGCTTAGTAATGATTTTGGTCTCCCGCGGTCTATGTTTTATCCATATTTGCAGCTCAGACATGCATTGTGTACACAAAGTGGAATGGGGGCACTCCTGCTTTGGTGGAATCACCTTTGTATACTTTGTTGAATACTCTGTCTTCCAAAAATTGTATCTCATGTACATATTTCTCAATGGCAGCCTTGTGTTAAGGTGGTTTGCCGACATTTAGATTTAAATGGGAGGTAGACTTGGGTCCCCTTACAGATGAGGATTGGAGCATCGTCCTTGGTTCTCCTCATGTTGCCATGGCATATGCCTGATTTCAGATGAACAATTATGTATTGGACTCCAGTACATTTGGGAAGAATTGGAGGTTTGACTTCTACTTCCTGTCCTTAGTGTGGGGATTCAGCTGCTGTTTTTCGGCATTGGCTTGGCCTGTCCTCTTATTGTTGATTTCTGGTCTCAGGTCTTTGACTGTGTGGCTGTTTCTGAGATTAAAATATGCCTAGCTGACCTGAAAATTTGCTTGTTTGCTGTCAAAACTACTGATGTCCTCAACCATTATTTACAAATGTATGTTTTAATTTTATTTACACTAGCCAAAGTATTTATTGTCAGAAAGTTCCTGGCATCCCAGGCTCATTTTCTTCCTTCCTGTATAGGATTGGTTAACTCCATTGTTTCTCACAAAATATTTATGTATATGAAATGGAAATGTCCCTTAAAGCTTGACAGTATATGGTCCTTATGGCTGCCCATTAATTACACCCTTGACCTGGATGCTTCTATTCCTTAGGAGTTGTTTCCCTATGTTCCTGCCTGTTCCCGTCGCCTTGTCACATTACATGTATGCATTTTGCACCTTACTCTGGGTTTGTTGTTAACTGTCTGTCACTTTAATGTCAATTATTTTTCTATATGTACTATTTTTATTGCGTGTCAGTGTTAATTATTATTGTTGTTCTCATAGTGCACCCCTTTTCTTTTGTTTATTTACTTGTTATGTGTTTTACTTTTGAAAACGTAACAAATATATGTGATTAAAGAATAAAAATACCCACTTCGATCTGTATTACCACAAATATATTACGTATTATTTCATGCTATTGTAGCATATACTAAGGCGTAGAAATCCAGAGATGCAACATTATCCATCTGCTATGCTGGTCCCCTTTCTGCTCTGCCCTGCATGGGACTGTGCATGCTCAGGAGATCAGAGCTAGGGTCTCTGATGAAGATAATACATAGCCCTCCCAAAATTTTGCAAGGCACAAGATGATTGTTTGTTTCATTCATTATTTTTAAGATTTTAGTTTCATTTCTGCTCAAGTATATCTAATTTTATTGAATTTTTACGTATTTTTTGTTTTTAATAGTATTCTCCCATTAGTCACAAATCAAACATTCCCATTTATTGTTTAATATTTGCCTGGTAATAAGGGATTATTAATCAGGCAGCTTTTGATTCTTAGCCTTCCACAATATACTGTATATTATCATTATTTATTGCTGCTTGGTTTTATCTGGTGCATTCATGGTGCAGAGAAGACTATGAAACTGGTACAAAAAAATGAGAAAATCATGTTTACTAGTCAGAAAATTGTTTATATATACTGTAATAATGTTTTCAAGTAGGTGACAGATGCTTTTGTTTTAGTTCCTTAACACTTGATTCTTACAAATAACAAATAATTATTTTGCCTTTGTTAATTAGTGAAATTCAAAGAATTAAAGAATTGCGCTTTTAAGAAGTCTACCAAATATGTGGGTTTTTTCATTATTTGACTGATGGATTGCATAGTGACCATATTGGACTGTTTATTTGCTAATTATACAGTGTTACCACTGTTGCACCTTGGAACTCTCTTCAGTCAACCAATATTTCAGCACCTTATGCAATCTACAGTGATCTCAGCAGTGTAGAAATGGCGCTTTACTCCTTCTGTTATATTGAGTCCTTAGGCTAAATCATACTTTAATTATGAAGAGACGTTTGTTAAGCTACACCTCCTCTAGGGGGTCATTTCAACTTTCCCTTGAATTACTTGTGGCTGTGAGTGAATGCGGCTATATGACGTACTTAGAGTGCCTCAGGTCGCAGACTTTTGTTTGCAGCCTGATATGATTGCAGTCAAAAGTGTGAAAATCCAGGCCGCAAGGGGCGCGAGTTGCGGTGCCATTGTAAGGACGACTCGTATCCTTCATGGGTAATTGTATCAACCCCCAAGAGTACAAATATATTTCACTTCTCACATCTTCAACAATGTTTTAACTAATTGACAGTGGGACATGTTGGCATCTAAAATTAGAAAGATAACTTGTTCTTTTAATCCCTCACTTTCAAAAAAAAAAGTTAAAAGCTTGTCCCTTTGTTTCCTATACTCATTCTATCTTCTTTTTCTTCTTTCTTTCAGTATCTTATTCTGCCCTGAGGATGTCTCAGAATAAACGCTCCAAACCTTTTCATTCTAACTTCAATATTCTCTAGAAAAGGCTTAACATAAGAAAAAACTTATGTAATAACTCCTTTTCTTTACACCAATGCATTGCTATTAAACATTTTTTAGCAGAAATTCGTGAATAATTTCACTTTAAACTGTAAAAACATGTTGTTCTGCCAAAAAGTGGCATGCCATGTTGGTGCTTCCATTAAAATTAATTCTAATATATCTGAATGTGAACATATTTGGCTTGGACAAATGTTTTGGCATACCAAAGAAAGCAGTATAGTAAACCCAATCCTAAACATAAACCAGTATACAGTACCAAACTTTAAAACTGACTGGCTTCATAGCATTTAATTAGGCTGAGCTTGGTTTTAGCATACTTTTTAAGTCTGTTCTAACACGCAACATAATATTTATTACATATTCCTGTGTAAATGGAAATCATGTTTATATGTGTAGATGGCAATAGAGCATATTGGTTGGCATGTTGTAAAATTATTACATCATTATTTGTTTTCTTCCTGATCCAATATGATTAACAATGGGATTCTCCCACTTCTGTCCTTATGGAGACCACACTGTACGAATAGTCATCTCATAGGGACTGCATCCCTGAATGTACACCAAAGGAAAAGGAAAATATAATGACATTTATATACCTAGAAGAACAAGTCAATGTTTTATAATGTCTTGTCCTCCAGGATCAGATGAAAGTTTAAAAACATTTGGAAGGAAACTTGAGCTTATTTATTCTAATTTTATTATCTTATAAAACGATTTTTGTTGACCTGCCTGTGCAATACAGTCTTTCAAATTCAATAAAACTTTGACATGCAGCTCTGATACTTTGTTATTGCGGGTTACGTTATAAATGTGTAACTTACATTTCGAATACTATGGCAGAGAGTACATAGAAGTTCTATTTTACAGTCGCTCATCAAGGTCAGTGGTTACCATTCTGCTCTGCTGGTCAGACACTACAGTGATGGTTGAAAGTTTGTGAACCCTTCAGAATTTTCTATATTTCTGCTGATATTTGGCCTAAAACTACCTCAGATTTTCACACAAGTCCTAAAAGTAGATAAAAAGAACCAAATCAAACAAATGAGACAAAAAATTACACATGCTAATTTTTTTTTTTTTAAGAAAATTATCCAATATGACATATCTGTGAGTGGCAAAAGTATGTGTACCTTTAGGCTTAGCAGATATTTTGAAGGAGTCAGTTATTTAGTTATTTTCAATCTATGGGATGAAAATTAGGTGTGAGTGGATAACTTGCCTTTTTAAAACAACAGCGATCTATCAAATTCTGATGTTCACAACACATGTTTGTGGAAGTGTATCATGCCACGAACAAAGGAGATTTCTAAGGACCTCAGAAGAAGCATTGTTGATGCTCATCAGGCTGGAAAAGGTTACAAAACCATCTCCAAAGATATTGTACCCCACCAATCGACAGTCAGACAGATTGTGTACAAATGGAGGAAATGCCAGGCCATTATTACCCTCCCCATGAGTGGTCGACCAACAAAGATCATGCCAAGAGCAAGGCATCTAATAGTTCGCAAAGTCACAAAGGAACCTCAAGTAACCTCTAAGCAACTGAAGGCCTTTCTCACTTAAGCTAATGTTAATGTTCATGAGTCCACCATCAGGAGGACACTGCACAACAATGGTGTGCATGGCAGGATTACAAGGATAAAGCCACTGCTCTCCAAAAAGAACATTGCTGCACGTCTGCAGTTTGCTAAAGATCACCTGGACAAGCCAGAAGACTATTGGAACAATGTTTTGTGGACAGATGAGTCCAAAATAGAGCTTTTTGGTTTAAATGAAAGTGTTATGTTTGGAGAAAGGAGAACACTGCATTCCAGCATAAAAACCTCATACCATCTGTGAAACACAGATTGGGCCCGTTTTGCTGCATCTGGCCTGGACAACTTGCCATCATTGATGGGACAATGAATTCTGAATTATACCAGAACATTCTAAAGAAAAATGTCAGGACATCTGTCCATGAGCTGCATCTCAAGAGAATGTGGGTCATTCAGCAAGACAATTACCCAAAGCACACAAGTCATTCAACCAAAGAATGGTTAAAGAATAATCAATTTAAAGTTTTAGAATGGTCAAGTCAAAGTCCTGACCTTAATCCAATCAAAATGTTGTGGAAGGACCTGAAGCGAGCAGTTCATGGGAGGAAACCCACCAACATAACAGAGTTGAAGCAGTTTTGTACAGAGGAATGGGGTAAAATTCCTCCAAGTCGGTGTTCAGGACTAATCAACAATTACTGGAAACATTTAGAAGCAGATATTGCTGCACAAGGTGGTCATACCAGATACTGAATGCAAAGGTTCACATACTTTTGCCACTCACAGATATGTCATATTGGATCATTTTCCTCAATAAAAAAATCAGAATGTCTAATTTTTTGTATCATTTGTTTGATTTGGTTCCCTTTATCTACTTTTAGGACTTGTGTGAAAATCTGAGGTAGTTTTAGGTCAAATTTCAGCAGAAATATAGAAAATTCTGAAGGGTTCACAAACTTTTAAGCACTACTGTACAGTAACTTGCAAATAGTTGGATGGAGGAGCTCTGTTATAATTGATAAGCAATACGTTTAGTAAATGGGATTTAGGATATACTTACATATATATATTGTAACACGGGGTATCTAAATGAGGACTGCAGACAGGCAGGTACTTGGTAAAGCATTGTCTTTTTAAAGGTAGCAGACACTGCACCTTAGTATACATGAGGTTAGGCCTGGATACACAAAGGCACATAACAGTAAATAAGCAAACAACATAAAAGTAAATGTCTCAGCACTCCGTGTGCTAATGTCTGTGAACCCTCCAGGTCCTGGCACCCTAATGCCTGGCTAGCTTATACAGCATCAGGAGCAATGAGAAACTGGTGTGTGAGAGTTGTAAACCCATCCTGTGCTGTTGACTTCCTGCTGGCTCTGTGCAACCTGGAAAACAAGGAGTTCCATATCTCCACTTTGAGCTGTGCAGCCCAGAAAACCCAGAATTCCAAACTACAGAATGTGCTGGTCTTGTTTTCATCTCCCTTGGAGGGAGCTTATCCCACCAGAATGTGGGCAATTCAGGTGAGAGACAACCCCTCTCACCACAGTATATAATATATATATGTGTGTGTATAATATATATATATATATGTATATATATATATATATATATATACAGTGTCCTGGTTTGGCACTCAATGCTCCTCACTATAGTAATAGCCTGGGTGCCCGCACAAAATGGCAATGTAGAAACTGAGTGTAATACCACACAAGGTGGCAAACACAATGCGTCACTCCAGGACTTGATAACAAAGTGTCTATTTTTCCTGAAGATGGGACCGACAGAGTCCCGAAACATTGAAGAAGTAAATACTTTGTTATCAAGCCTTGGAGTGACGCATTATGTTTGCCACCTTGTGTGGTGTTATACTCAGTTTATATTAGGGATGAGTGGGTTTGGATTTCTGGCTTGGGTTTTCCCGCCTGACTTGGAACTGAAATTGAGGCAAAACGTCATCATCCCTCCTTCCGGATCTTGCGGGTTTTGGATTTTATAAAAGGTCCCCGCATCTGCGCCATTTATCACACCAGCTATGGACAGTGAAGAGGGAGGGTGGGAGTTAGGGCTGGCTTGGCTGTGTTGTGTTGTGCTGCTGTTGTCCATTGGGGCTGTGTCCACTCCTACAAAGTCCTTGGGGCTGGCTGGGCTGTGTTGTTCTGCTGTTGTCCATAGGGGCTGGCTGGACTGTGTTATGCTGCTGTTGTCCATAGGGGCTGGTTGGGCTGTGTTGTGCAGTCAGTTGTCCATAGGGGCTGTGTCCACTTCAAAAGTCTATAGGGGCTGGCTGGGCTGTGTTGTGCAGTGTCCCATAAAGGTTTTAGTCCTAAAGGGGTGCTGTAGTGTTGTCCAGGGGGTGATCTGTCCATCAGGGGTGCTCCCCCCAAGTGCAAAAAAAACATTTATTTCTGTGTTTGTGAATTGTGTGCACTGTAGTTGCAAGTGCATCAACAAAGGAGCAGCGCCAAGCGGGCGCCTGTGTCAAAAATAAAGGGCCGGCTGGCTCATCTCTTAAAGGGTGGTGTAACCCCCAAGGTGCACTTAAAAAAAAATAAAAGATTCTTCTTTTCTGTGTTGTGAATTGTGTGCACTGTAGCCGCACGTGCATCAACAAAGGAGCAGCGCCAAGCGTGCGCCTCTGTCATAAGTCTGTTAAAGGGTGGTGTAACCCCCAAAGTGCGCTCCACAAAAAATAAACAATTCTTTTTTTCTGTGTTTGTGTGTGAATTGTATGCGCAGTAGCCGCACGTGCATCAACAAAGGAGCAGCGGCAAGCGTGCGCCTGTGTCATAAGTAAAGGGCCGGCTGGCTCGTCTGTTAAAGGATGGTGTAACCCACAAAGTGCACTTCAAAGAAAATAAAAAATTCTTCTTTTCTGTGTAGTGAATTGTGGGCCTGATTGAGAGACGGACACACTGAAAGAGCGCTCGCTCTTAATCGGGGCGTTTTTTTTTATTTTTAGAGCAGCCTCCTGGCCGCTTGCATAGCTATGGGTGACCACACACAGCTATAGTAAGCGGCCAGGTTGATGGTAGGGTAGGGTCTCGTGGCTGCAAGCCCCAGAGAGCTTCTGGCTCTAATAGAGCTGGAAGCTCTCCCACTGACATCACTGGTGATGTCAGTGGGGCCACCCAAAAATGGCAGGCGTTCGCTTGGGAACGCTTCCATTTGTGAAGCCACCCCCCGGTCACGCCTACCAACTGTGGCGAGTTGTTAATCACCATCGACAGCTCGCCCCCTTTGGTGCGAGACTCGGAGTGATAGAGCTTCCGTTGCTAGCCGGGTTTCGCGCATGCGCACGACGGAGCCGGCTCCGTCGTGCACATGCCCAGTGGGCTAACAAGCGTGTGCCTGTGTCATAAGTAAAGGGCGGCTGGCTCATCTGTTAAAGGGTGGTGTAACCCCCAAAGTGCACTTAAAAAAAAATAAAAAATTCTTCTTATCTGTGTTGTGAATTGTGTGTGCTGTAGCCGCACATGCATCAAGAAAGGAGCAGCACCAAGCGTGCACCTGTGTCATTAGTAAAGGGCCGGCTGGCTCAACTGTTAAAGGGTGGTGTAACCCCCAAAGTGCGTGCCACAAAAAAAAATTTAAATTCTTCTTTTCTGTGTTTGTGTGCGCCTTAGCCGCACGTATATATCAATATAACATAAATGGAGAACAAAACTTTGTCCGATAAAAATAAAATAAGGAAAGATCAAGAACCACATCCTCCTAGTGCTGAAGCTGCTGCCACTAGTCATGACATAGACGATAAAATGCCATCAACATCGTCTGCCAAGGTTGATGCCCAATGTCATAGTAGAGGGCATATAAAATCCCAAATGAGAAAGTTCAGGAAAATTACCTTAAAATTTTTTTTAAATCATCAGAGGAGAAACGTAAACTTGCCAATATGCCATTTACGACACGGAGTGGCAAGGAACGGCTAAGGTCTTTCCCTATGTTCATGACTAGTGGTTCACATGACGATGGAAGCCCTCCTCCCTCCAAAAATCAAACGAGTTAAGCTGGCAAAAGCACAGCGAAGAACTGTACATTCTAAGAAAATATCACAAATCCCCAAGGAGAGTCCAAGTGTGGTGGCAGTTGCAATGCCTGACCTTCCCAACACTGGACGGGAAGAGGTGGCTCTTTCCACCATTTGCATGCCCTATGCAAGTGCTGGAAGGAGCACCCACAGTCTACTTGCTGATATGCAAATTGAAGATGTTGAAGTACATCAGGATGAGGATACTGGTATAGCTGGCGCTGAGGAGGAAGTTGGCAAGGAGGATTCTGATGGTGATGAGGTTTGTTTAAATCAGGCACAGGGGAAGACAGTTGTTGTCCGTGGGATGAAAAAGCCCATCACGTTCATGCCTGGGCAGAAGACCAAACATTCCACCTCTTTGGTCTGGCAATATTTCTATCCAATTCCGGACAACATGTACCATATGTAACTGTGAAATAAGTAGGGGTAGGGACATTAACCACCTAGAAACATCCTCGCTTATACGTCACCTGCAGCGCATTCATAAAAATTTACTGTCAAGTTCAGAAACTTTGGCTAAGACCGTAAGCAGTCCAGGGACACCTAAATCCCTTTGTCCTGTTATATCCAAGCGCCTGCAAACCACACCGTCAACTCCCTACTCATCAATTTCCTCCTTAGTCAGGATCGGAAGTAGTCCTGCAGGCCATGTCACTGGCATGACTGACTCTCCTATCCGGGATTCCTCTGAAGGATCCTGCATTGCTACGCCTACTGTTGCTGCTGCTGCTGTTGCTGCTGGGAGTCATTCATCATCCCAGAGAGGAAGTAGGAACACCACTACTTTTATTAAACAATTGACCCTCCAACAGTCCTTAGCGAGGAGGATGAAGTACGACAGCAATCATCCTGAAGCAAAATGGATAACTGAGGCCTTGACTGCTATTTTGGTGTTAGACGTGCGTCCGGTATCCGCCATTAGTGCAGTGGGATTTAGACAATTGATGGAGGTAGTGTGTCCCCGGTACCAAATCCTGTCTAGATTCCACTTCACTAGGCAGGCGATACCAAGACTGTACAGAAACGTCAGAAAAAGTGTCCTCAGTGTCCTCAAAAATGCCGTTGTACACAATGTCCACTTAACCACGGACATGTGGACAAGTGGAACAGGGCAGACTAAGGACTATATGACTGTGACAGCCCACTGGGTAGATGTATCACCTTACGCAGCAACAACAGCAGCATCACCAGTAGCAGCATCTCAGAAACACCAGCTCGTTCCAAGGCAGGCTACGCTGTGTATCACTGGTTTCAGTAAGAGGCACACCACCGACAACCTCTTAGAGAAACTGAGGGAAATCATCACCCAGCGGCTTACCCCACTTAGACTCTCCTGTGTATTTGTGATATCTGACAACGCCACCAATATTGTGCGGGCATTACATCTGGGCAATTCCAGCACGTCCCATGTTTTGCTCACACAATAAATTTGGTGGTGTAGAATTTTTTGAAAAATTACAGGGACGGGCAGGAGACGCTTTGGGTGGCCCGAACAATTTCTGGCCACTTTCGCCATTCAGCCACTGCATGCCGAAGACTGGAGTGCCAGCAAACACTCTTCAACATGCCCCGCCATCACCTGAAGCAAGAGGTTGTGACGCGGTGGAACTCAACCCTCCATATGCTTCAGAGGATGAAGGAGCAGGAAAAGGCCATTCAAGCCTATACATCCACATATGACATAGGCAAAGGAGGGGGTATGCACCTGACTCAAGTGCAGTGGGGAATGATTTCCGTGTTGTGCAAGGTTCTCCAGCCCTTCGAACTTGCCACACGTGATGTCAGTTCAGACACTGCCAGCTTGAGTCAGGTCATTCCCCTCATCAGGCTTTTGCAGAAGCAGCTGGAGAAAGTGAAGGAGGAGCTAAGATGGAGCAATTCCGCTCGGCATGTGGGACTTGTGGATGAAGCCCTTCATTCGCTTTGCCAGGATTCCAGGGTGGTCAATCTGTTGAAATCAGACCACTACATTTTGGCCACCGTGCTCGATCCTAGGTTTAAAGCCTACATGGTGTCTCTCTTTCCGGCTGACACAAGCCTGCAGAGGTGCAAAGACTTGCTGGTGAAAACACTGTCAGCTAAAGCGGAACGAGACACGTCAACTGCTCCTTCTTCATTTTCTCCCGCAACTGAGGCTGCCAGGAAACAACTTAGGTATCCTAAGCAACCCACTGGTGGTGATGCAGGGCAGGCAAGTTTGGATATCTCGTCTGGACTGAAGGACCTGGCAACAATTTCTGACATGTCTGCTGTCACTGCATATGATACTGTCACCATTGACAGAATGGTGGAGGATTACATCGGTGACAGCATCCAAGTAGGCATGTCAGACAGTCCGTACCTGTACTGGCAGGAAAAAGAGGCAATTTGGAGGCCCCTGTACAAACTGGCTCTATTTTACCTGAGTTGCCCCCCCCCCTCCGCCAGTGTGTACTCCAAAATAGTGTTTAGTGCAGCCGGGAACCTTGTCAGCGAAAGGCGTAGGAGGTTGCTTCCACAAAATGTGGAGAGGATGATGTTCATCAAAATGAATTATCAACTCTTCCAGGGAGACCAGCCTCCAAAACGTACAGAGGGACCTGTGGTGGTGGATTCCAGCGGGGACAAATTAATACTCTCTGAGGATGAGGATGTACACAACACTGAAGAGGGTGAGGAATCGGTGGATGAGGAGGATGAGGACGACAACTTGCCTCCGTTGAGCCAGTTTGTGCAGGGACAGATTAATTGCCAGTTTGTTTTGTGGTGGCCCAAATGAACCAATCATTTCAGCCACAGTCATGTGGCAGACCCTGGCGCTGAAATGATTGGTTTGTTAAAGTGTGCATGTCCTGTTTATACAACATAAGGGTGGGTGGGAGGGCCAAAGGACAATTCCATCTTGCACCTCTTTTTTTTCTTTGCACTATGTACTGTTTGGGGCCTAGTTTTTCAAACTGCCATCCTGTTTTCCACTGCAGTGTCACTCCTAGATGGGCCTCATGTTTGTGCCACCCACTTGTGTTGCTTAGCATAGTCATCCAGCTACCTCGGTGCAACCTTTTGGCCTAAAAACAATATTGTGAGGTGTGAGGTGTTCAGAATAGACTGGAAATGAGTGGAAATTAATGTTATTGAGGTTAATAATAGCATAGGAGCAGAAAAACTCTCAAATTCTGTGATTTTAGCTGTATTTATGTTTTTTTTTTTTTTTAAATACAGATCCAAAACACAGAACCCAAAACACGGAAGGGTGGTTTTGGCAAAACCAATCCAGCTCCAAAACATGAAGAAAGATCCAGATCCAAAACCAAAACACAAAACACTTAGTTTTACACTGTAATTAGATTCAAGCAGGTAAACATTTTGTGCCTGTTATTTATATCAGCTGCACCTCAGAGGGGCATCCCATGATCCCCTGTTAGTGGGACCCAAAAGTCCCACTAAAAGGGGAAGAGGGTAGGTAAGATACTTGAATGTGCTTTCAGCTGTATATACCAATTTCCAGCTCACAAAGGGCCTGATTCAGCTTTGGGAATAGAGTAAGATAAAGCAAGTAACTGTGCACCTGGACAAACCATTCTGCAATGCAAGGGGTGCAAATACTTTAAAAAAAATTGCATGTGGGGTAAATACTGGCTGCTTTTGCATGTAGCACACACATGCTGGACAGCTTTATTATTACACTGTAATTTAGATGTCAGTTTCAGCACACCCCTTCCAAATCTAAATCTCTCTGCACATTTTACATCTGCCCCACCTGCAGTGCAGCATGGTTTTACCAAGATGCTGAGTACTTGTTAGATCTTACTCTATTCCCAAAGCTGAATCAGGCCCTGAGTCACGTGTGAATTTTGACCAGCACAAGAGTTAATTTTCTTTATAAGAACCGCTGCTCCCCTTCTTTTCACACAATTCCTGGAATCTCACTGGAGAAGCAAAATCTGTCAAACACAGATAAGGAGGGGGTGCTCCATAGTGCATAAATGTATTTATTCACAGCCATATAATAGTTATAAAAACATTTGAAAACCAGTAAGGTAAACTCGTACCAGACAGCAAGCTGTTATGGGTTGGTTACCACATGGTGTATTACAATCTAATCCAGGCAAACTCTATCAGGTCCTTCCTGCAATATTAAAAATGGGATGACAAACTACAGTACACCCAGACACTTCAAACTACATCATAGCACAAATCCAGAGGGCTTGAAGTTTAAAGACATAGGGAAAAATGTAATAGGGTGAGAGTTTAACACTTTTTAAACTCAGCCAATGTAATAGAGTCCGAGCACAAAGCACCAGAGAGAACTCGCTTGTTTTTCAGACTCAAAAAATTCATCCAGGTGTTTTCCTATTTTGAAAATAAAACTCAACCAATATGAGAGATTACTGCTAAACTGTCACATTTTCTACTCTCTCACCCTATTACATTTGGCCCATAGAGGTAGTTTTACCTGCTAAACGAGGAGGTGATAGAGAGAAGCATTTATTAAAAAGGGAAACATTCTGTATCTTAACTTTAAATACACTAGTCCCATCAGGCTTAAACGAAGGTTATGAAATTACGCCTTTTATTGAGAATTAAAAACTATTCCTGTGTGAGTATATAAGTATATAGCTGGAGTTGTCCAAGTTAATCAAGTTATGTTTTTAAACTGGGATGGGTATGAAATACCGGCGGCTCAATAGCCTGACATGGGTGGTAAGTATCCTATCCCTAACCCTCCCCCAACCCTAACCCTCCCTTAGTGGTATCTAACCCTAACCTCCCCCCTAGTGACTAACCCTAACCTCCCCGCAGTGGTACCTAACCCCCTTCTCGCAGCCTAACCCTAGTCTGCCTGGGGGGTGCCTAAACCAAACCCCCCCCTCATTCCCGGGGACAGTGTGAGACAGTGAGCTACTTACCTCCATCTGGACATTCAGCTTTCCGTCATTTGTGATGCCGACGCTGGTATCCTGATGTCATTCTGGATAGTAGCGCCTGCATTTTCCAGCAGTAGGGATTCCAGCATCGGTATATCGACGACCGTTATTAAGTCCACCACCATTTTAACTACATCCCTTTTAAACTATGTATTATTGATTCAGCAGTGGTTTTCTTATAATATTGTATCACCTATGTATCACTGTGTCATTGGTATAGTACACTGTTTATTTGTATCATTTGTGTACCATTGTGTAATTGGTGTTGTACTGTACTTTGTTTTATGTTTAATGTTTTTATATAAAACTTTATACTGCTATTGAAAATCTGATCTGGTGGTAATTATGAAGGTGAAACTGAGTAACAATATAGGGTTAATATCGATAAATTAAAATGGTGACTTTTGCAAGTCATGTATGATAAGACTAATGGGACCCTTTTATAGAAGGCATTATTGTAAACAAGCTTTATAAGGCTGCAGCCCTATTAAGGGTAAAGTGTTAGGAGCCTTCATGAAAGTGATGAGTGAGACATTGATTTGTAGATAGATTGGTAACTTTGCATATGTTAATAAGAAAGGACTGATCGGCTGTTAGCTAAAATAAGACTGCCTGTCAACTGCACCAAAACTAGCCCTCTGATGAAGTCTAATGACTAAATGCATTAGGGCTTGGCTTGCAGCCACTGTGTTTGAGTGATCTGGCTCTCCCTGGTACTCCTGGATCCTGTGGTAGTCCCGGCATGCTGTGGCTTTCCGGAGATGGTCAGTGGTTGAGAGTTTTGTGCCATATGTTCGGGAGACATCTGTTGGAGTTTGCCTGGATTTGATTGTAATTTACCATGTGGTAACCAGCCCACAACAGTTTGCTGTATGGTAGGAATTCACCTTACTGGCTTTTAACTGTTTTTTTTTTAAATTATGATGTGACTGGTAATAAATACATTTATGCATTATGGAGCACCCCCTCCTCATCTTTGTTTGATATACAGTACTATGCTAAAGTTTTAGGCAAGTGTGGAAAAAATTATGTAAAGTAAGAATGCTTTCAAAAATAGAAGTTTTAATAGTTTATTTTTATCAATCAACAAAATGCTAAGTGAATGAACAGAAGAGAAATCTAAATCAAATCAATATTTGGTGTGACCACCCTTTGCCTTCAAATCAGAATCAATTCTTTAATTCTTCTTGTAGTGGAAAAGCTCATTTCACATCAGAATGGGCATAATTGCAAATTATATTGTGTTGGTATTAACATGTATTTTTCCCTCTTGTACAGTTGTATTTAAAAATCCTTTGTAAAGCGTCATTCTAGGGTCTATGTACTGTTATCAGCATGAGGTCTGGGGTGTGGATAGGTGGCAAAACCCCTCTTTGTTAACCCCTTTGAAGCAGGGCAAGAGAGGTTGTCTTCCTGAATCAGCCAGAAATATGTCCCACTGTATATGACATAGAAGAAATATGTCTGTGGAATTATATGACAGGTGGCCAGGCCCTTCCTAAAAACAGTCATTAAGAGGCCAGTGCTCTGTTTGGGGACAGTTATCAAAAGAATGGATGGACCAGTCTCCAAAGGTGTGAATCTCCTCACCTAGTCACTGGGCATGTTTATTGACCCAGGCATGTTTCCCAAACTTTGAATAGAGCTAAGTGAGTAAGTAAATAACCCCTGCTCATGTGACCAGGAAACCCTGAGCTTCAGCCAGCTAAACAATCCATTCTAAACTGAAAATGGTTAAAATAATCCACAGGTGAGAGGGGTGCCTGGAAAAAGCAGGCATAAATATGTGAGTCAACCCTGACCCATTGTTCATTCTGCATGAGACTATCGAAAGATACAGATGATCCTTAATTTGAACCTGGGAAGGCCTCGTCCCAGAACCATTTAATCTGACGGGACCTGAATGGTTTGTTTCTCCCTTTTATTATTTTATTTTCTGGAAAGTGTGAGTAACTGTGTGATTTGTTAACATTATTATATTCTTTGTAACATAAGCTTTGAAGATATTCTTGAATTAAATATTAATTCTGGTTCTGGATCTGTGTTTTTATGACCCAAGGCCTCGTATGGCTCATGTTACCTATTTTTCTAAGTGTTGATAATTGTGTCTGCAGGTGAGAGCAGAAGCTTACCTTTTGCTTTAGCATCGTATTCTTCTTCTGCTGGTGGCAGTTATCAGGGTTAGTTAACCACACGTGCTGAGGTAACCTGGAAAAGTCATGGGTGGCGATTCTCAGATTGGCATATCTGGAGGGTGGGTCTGCAAGATCGTTACACTTCTAGGTACACTTGCACATAGTTTTTGAAAGAACTCAGCAGGGAGGTTGCTCCAAACATCTTGGAGAACTAACCACAGATCTTTTGTGGATGTAGGTTTGCTCAAATTCTTCTGTCTCTTCATGTAATCCCAGACAGACTCCATGAGATTGAGATCAGGGCTCTGTGGGGGCCACATCATCTCTTCAAGGACTCCTTGATCTTCTTTATGCTGAAGTTAGTTCTTAATGACATTGGCTTTATTTTTGGGGTCGTTGCCCCACTGCAGAATACATTTGGAGCCAATCAGACACCTCCCTGATGGTATTGCATAATGGATAAGTACCTGCTTGTATTTCTCAGCATTGAGGACATCATTAATCCTGACCAAATCCCCAACTCCATTTGCTGAAATGCAGCCCCAAACTTGCAAGGAACCTCTACCGTTCTTCACTGTTGTCTGCAGACACTTATTGTACCGCTCTCCAGCCCTTTGGCGAATAAGTTGCCTTTTGTTACAGCCAAATACTGTATTTAAAATTTTGACTCATCAGTCCAGAGCACCTGCTGCCATTTTTCTGCACCCCAGTTCCTATGTTTTCATGCATAGTTGAGTTTCTTGGCCTTATTTCCATGTTGAAGGTATGGCCTTTGACTGCAATTCTTCCATGAAAATCACTTTTGGCCACACTTATCCGAACAGTAGATGGGTGTACCTGGGTCCCTTTGGTTTCTGCCAGTTTTGAGCCGAAGGGCTGGAGAGCCCGACAACATATTCACTGTCAACATACATTATGCACTGTCGAAAAAAGGGACTTATCCCAACAAGCGTACACATACATGTTTGCATCTCAAGATGCGTAAAACTCTACGGACGAATATATGCATTTTTCTGTGCACCCTTATTTGGCGCAACATAGGCCCAAATTACTGCCAACTCTGCATCAGGCCCTAAGTGTCCAGATTCTAGTACTGATGGTGAGTTGTTGCTATTCCATCCAAACATGCTTTTAAAATCAAAGCCATATATTGTAAAGAATACTAGACAACCACATATTGCAGTTTCCTGTATTTTACATTTAATTAAATTAAAAAACTTACAACTGTCCACATAAATACATGCATTCCTATATCATGTGCCTTTATTTTTGTAGAACAATTATTTTTTTACACAATACAAGGAGCTGTAACTACCATTTTGTTTCTAAAGCAGTAACAGCAGACAGATAATCTTTATTGGTTTTTATGCTCCCCTAGTGTTATACCCATTTTTCTTTGTATTTAACTGTAAGAGAGCATCAGGAAATTTGAAAGGCTAAGCTTAACATCACTGAGGAATAGAGGCATGTAATTGGAGCAGAGCTGCTGCAAGCCAGTCAAGTGCCGCATCCCCCACACCTTTCGCTTTCAAAATTCCCACTGTCTGCTTGCTGTCTAATACAGCGTTACCTTAATTATGCATGTGTGCAATCTCTTTATGCAATTTAAACAAAGTATGTCTTATTTATTAATATTATTATTTACTAATCATTATCTGTTAAAGTTTTTCTTTACTTCAAGTAATAAAATTGTTCTATTGCAGTAATAAAATGTCGTCGGTGTACTTATATACTACAAAGACTTTAAATCTAGTAATATCTCACAGTCTGCATCTAACTCCCATTGTGATAAGCATAAACTATAACAAACGCTAGATGTGTTCCATCATCATTGCTTCTATTTTGTCTCAGCTACTTGGTACAGCAATGCCTGTAAGCGACAAGTCAACATGTAG
This sequence comes from Taudactylus pleione, assembly GCA_031769625.1. NCBI lineage: Eukaryota > Metazoa > Chordata > Amphibia > Anura > Myobatrachidae > Taudactylus > Taudactylus pleione. The sequence continues at coordinate 4,676,147 of JAUIMM010000039.1, forward strand.
CACAATAAAACAACAGATGCATGGTCAAAGTGAGTTTAAATCGTATATTTTAGATACACAGAACTTCTTTACTAGGCAACTTTAGGTTACAAACATTACAGAGGAAATGTAAGGAAATAACAAATTAATAAGTTCATATTTATTGATGACAATAAAGGTTTTACATGTCATCACTGCTTATGAAATGATGTACTTTCTTAATTTCTTATAATTAATTTTCATCAATTTCCTACTTCATCACATTAGCCAGTCAGCCTTAATGTAATACAATGGTGGCTGTCAAAATATTTTACCCAGCTAATAAAATGCTGCCATAGAAAGACCCATTTTCATTTTAGATGAGAAAACAACAACATAAATATTGAACACTTTGACACTAATTGACAAAGATTTCTGGTTTTCTAAGCATCTACACAAGTGGATAGCATTCATGCTGGCACACAGAAATCTACCACATTAAATCACATTTTATTGTCTCATGTAATGACCTTTAAATAACTTTTAGGAAATGCAATGGTTTGATAAGAGCTCTGTAATGGTGCCTGCCCATATATTACTCGTTTGCAATATTGGAACACTTAAAAAGCATTCCTTATTATTTATACACTGTGCATTTTTACTAGTGTATTTTTTCTCTTTTGATCATGAAATGATTAAAATAAATTGCTGCCCTCATAAATGCTTGCAAAACAGTGTGGTTGTCAAATAGGCAGGTTGCATAAATAATGTAAATATCACAGCAATTTAATATGTTAGTCATTAAAAGGAAATTATCACTAATTATTAAAAAACTGTACACATTTTGTCTGCATCTACCAGGGAAATAACATAATTTGCAATCATACTGTCTGCAAAATAACTCGTTTAACATAGCACAGAATGTAAAATGCAGGTTGCCTAAAGATCTACTCTATAAATGACATTTGCAAATACATATGCAGAATTTCAGAAGTAATGTGGGGTATGCACTTGGCCGACGTATGAGCTGGCCGGCTGGCTGGCTGACTGACCGACCAATTTGGTAAGAATGTGGCTGAACATACACACTTACCAATTGGCCGACCGATATGTCTGGCTGCAGGAAACAGTTGTGACATCATTGTCGTTTGTCAGCATATGACTTGGTCAGTCGCTCGTACACACAGACAGATGTGCATGAAATATCTTTCAGATATATTGTATCTGCAGTGCTGGACAACTGACGCAATGTATCTGTGAAAGATGTGGTTCACAGATATATCGTGTGTACACACACCGGCCGATGTCCGGAACAAAATATCGTTCAGCAACTGTATGAACAATATATCATCCGGTGTGTACCCAGCATAAGTGTAGTGCAGGATTTCCGCCCAGGATTAGATTTTTGATATTAAATATCAAAAATTGGTTGTGTTCTCAATAGTCAATGTAATTACAGGAGTATAAATGCACTGCACACCAGCCCCTATGTAAATTTCTGCATATAACAGGCGCAATAGGGAGTGGGTTTTCAGTGCGGTAGACTCACTTACAAAGAATTATACACTGTCCTGTATGGTACAATTGTAAACACAACGCCCCATCCCTTTTAGAAAGTCCTATCACCATTCTTGATATATGGCGCCAATAAATAATTTCTTATTGCCGTGTAAAGCAACAATAAGAAATTATATTTATTTGTTAAAAAATCCAGGAAATGATAAATAGACCCCTGTTTGAGATATGCTTCATAATTATGCATGATAGCTTGAATAATAAACTCCTTGCATCAATTTCTCAGATTTTTCTTAATCTTTTTTAAACAGAAATTTTCTTAAGTGGCACAGCACACTGCAGAGACATTTCACTGTCTGCAATATGAATCTTGTCACGAATGAGTCACATACTGCTTGTCTAATCCCTCCATGTTCCTTTCTGCTATATAGTACTTATAGTGGAGTCACTTTTCATTCTATCAATAGCTGCTCACTATAAATGGGACATTCACCTCAGGCTTTGGGAAATGAGAAGATCTGCAGTACAAGTAACCTGTAAATCACTGAGCAAGCGCACGGATATAACCCAAAGGAACCATTTCACTGTACAAAGTGACTTTTATCAGTACAGACAGACTTGTCTGATATTCCGAATTTCTGTTATGGAGGAGAACGGAATATTTATGTGAAATAAATTTAAAGTAAAAGGCATCCTGTATTCACCAATAATATAAACACACTGCAACGTGTAGTTGTGAGAACAATAGACCGGACCACTAGTTTCATACTATGGGGCAGATTCAAATTGAACAACTTGCATTTGCTTCCCCATTTATAGTAGTCTGATTCTGCTCACACCTCCAAAAGGCTTAAAGCATAATCAGTCTCTGTCAGTTAATGCGAGGAAGTCGCTGGAATTGTTCCCCAAGGCTTCTGTACTTCATATATATGTCTAAATATAGTATTACCGTGAAATACCATGGTAAAACAGACAGCGGGTAAACTAAACAGGATTAGCAAAAGTGAGCTGTTTGCTGTCAATTCCAGGTGTGAAACTACTGAATAGTTAAAATGAATCTATAGGATATGTCCGGCACTGTATTTTTGTATAATCATAGAAACATAGAATTTGACAGGAAGATAAGAACCACTTCGCCCATCTAGTCTGCCCCATTTTGAAACATATTGTTACCTCAAACCTTATTGATCCTAACTTCTTCTGAAGGATATCCTTATGACTATCCCATGCATGCTTAAATTGCTCTACTGTCTTAGCCTCTACCACCTCTGATTGGAGGCTATTCCACTTGTCCACTACCCTTACTGTGAAGTAATTTTTCCTCAAATTTCCCCTGAACCTACCACACTCCAGTTTCAGAACATGTCTTCTTGTTCGAATAGTTCTCTTTCTTTGAAGAATGTCTCCTTCCTTTACCTTGTTAAAACCCTTTATGTATTTGAACGTTTCTATCGTGTCCCCCCTTTGCCATCTCTGCCCCAAACTATACATATTAAGATCTTTTAGTCTTTCCTGGTACATTTTGTGATGTAGACTTTGCACCATTTTAGTTGCCTTTCTTTGTACAGTCTCTAATGTATTAATATCCTTCTGGAGATATGGCCTCCAGAACTGAACACAGTATTCAAGATGAGGACGTACCACTGACCTATACATTGGTATTATCACTTCTTTCTGTAACTGATTCCTCTCCCTATGGGCTCTATTTACTACAATCCGCATTGGTAATGCAGATTGAAGTGTTATATTCAGTCAGGCAATATCACAGGGATTTACTACAAATCCCTTTCAGGGACAGAGCTTGCGAGAAAGCTCTTTCCCTGCAAATCCCCTCCGCACACTAGTCACTGTATTTTCGAAAAAAAAATACCGTGACCAGTGCCCCGCGCTGTGCCGACCAACCATCGCTGCTAAGCCCCGCCCCCATCATTAAGCCCCACCCCCCGCGATCGGGTACCCTCCTCCCCGTGACCCCCCCTCTACTTTAATTACACTTAACCGCATGATCCGGGCTCCGGTGATGTCTTCCCTGTCCTCCGGTCAGGTGATATCCCATACTGCACTGGGACCCGATCACCTGATGACCGGGCTGCAGTGCAGCATGCTAGACCAGCTGACTGGAAGGAGGACATCACCCAGAGCCTCGACCAACGGTCCCTGGAGTCAGGTGAATATTTTTTTTTTTACAGTGATCAGCGTGTGGTCTGTTTAGACCACACAGCTGATTACTGGGGCTGACTCCCGGCACTGCTCTTCCCGTTAGAGCAGGGCAGGAGTCCGGTAACCGGGGGAGACCCTGGATAACGCCACCTCCAGGTGGCATTATTATCACAGGGCTTTCCCCGGTATTTTTTTACAATTTATTTTTAGTAACTCTGGTCGGATCACATTTCCCATTACAATTATGGGAAATGCGATCTGCTTACTAAAAATAAGTGATACTTAGGGGTTGGAGTAGAATTTTACAAATTCTACTCCAATTGCCCTATAGTAACTGTAGGTGAAACTAAAATAATGTGAAAAGGGTGTGAAAACACCCTTATTCACTTTATTTTAGTAAAAATAATGTTAATAAATAGAGCCCTATGAAACCAAGCATTTGACTTGCCTTCCTCATTGCTTTGTTACAATGTTTGCGTGCCATTAACTACTTAACTGATTAATTCTTTTGCCAAAAAAACGCTCCAAAATTGTCGGTTTCTTTAATGATTGAATTAAGTCAAGAACATAATTTTAAACTTATCCATCACTATTTTATTTGACTTTTTTTTTTTTAAAACATAGTATACCATAAAAATAGCAATTTTTGTGTTATACTGTAGTGATGGCCATTGATAGCTGTACCATCGATGGTTCAACCATCGTTAGAAGCCATCAATTGTTTAGCAATTGGTCAAGTTCTGTGTAGACCACAACTGCCGATGTTTCCTAAACATCGATTGAGGGTTGCCATCGATGGTGCAACATTGATGGCCACCAGCCATGGCAAACCACTTGTTTTCAGTCAGACCATCGATGTTTACAAACCATCGATGGACAGTTGCCATCCCTAATCAGAGGCTCTGAGATATCAATCGATATATATATATATATATATAACTGCTCCTTCTTACACACATACATCTAGTTTTCTTGATGAAGAGTTACTTGCACAAGCAGAATGTGGGGTTCTCTCACTAACTGATGACGATGCTGAGAAATGTTTATTTGATCAGTTCGAATTCCAAAGATTACTAGCTGAAACGACTATAGATCTCTATTATAGATTTCTCAAATTGAAGCGTAGGGAGATAGACCTAGAATTACATGGCCAATTTTTGTCAGAATATTTCAGGACCAAACAGATTCCCCGAGGGTTTAGGATTGCTAACGTGCCCACCATCGGCCGCAATAATCCGGTCTTTTGCAGCCGTAACAAATGCTCTTTAGATTTAATCCTTTTAATAGTTGAAGAAGTGGGTTCTGAATTAAGAAAAACTAAGGAGGAAATTGTTTCCTTTGACAGACTACATAGTGGGACATTGGCTAATGATAAATCTGAGAAGTGGTTGGATAAATTATCTGCACAAGTTGAGACTTATAAGAAGGATTTGGTGGCTTTTAAAATAAAAAAACTTACAACTGTTAACACCGATTATAAAAATCATACTGTATATCGGTGGCTCACTGGTGATACTGGTACCAGAAAAACATTGAGAATTTTCAGACCGAATAGACAGGTGGCTTTATCAGCTGTTGACTCTGTTTCTTCTGTGTCTACATCTGATACAGATAACACCGAGAATACCACTACTGGTCGTTTTTTAGGAGTACCAAGTTTGGTCACTCGCCAACAAAGAGGCATAGGTCACACCAGAGGAGAGGTGGTTATAAAAAGAAGGGCGAGACGCAGAAGGACTTAGATCTCGTTTTTAACTTGTCATCCACCCCATTATCGGGACCAGAAATTAGTGTTCTGTCCCGTGGTTTATCTTTTGTACCAACGTTTAAACATAATGCATTTGAATGGGGTGTTCAACAGTACAAGTTTGGATGTAAGATCAGACTAAAGTAATTGTTTCCTGATGTTGAAGGTGAACAACAGGTTAACAATAGATTGAAAAGACCGTCGTCCTTTGATCCCCAATCCACTAATCCTAGTCTCCGTACATTTATGAGAATGACTGAACAAGATGTTATCAACAATCGGGGCTCCCGCATTTTTGATAATTTGACTAAAGATGAAAGGTTGGCCCTACGCTCCCTACGTAATAATACTAATCTTGTGTTTAGACCGGCCGACGAGGGTGGAGCTGTGGTGATCCAAAATTGGTCAGATTACAATGATGAGATTTTACGACAGTTAGCTGATGAGGATACATATGTTAAATTGCACTATAATCCTATGCAAGAGATAAAGAACAAAGCAGATATGTTGATAGATCTGGGATTTTCCAATGGTTGGTTGGGGAAGGAGTTGGCTGACTATCTGAGGGTTGACTACCCGGTGAGTCCAATTATTTACACACTGCCCAAAGTGCACAAAGATCCGGTGCACCCACCGGGTAGGCCAATAATTTCTGTTAGGGATTCCACTTTACAACCATTGGCAGTCTATGTAGACTCACTGTTACAACCTATTGTGGTTAACAATATGAGCTACATTAGAGATACTGGTGATTTCTTGGTAAAATTGAAAGCAATTGGTGAGATTCCATCGTGTGTGTACTTAGTGACAATGGACGTATGTTCCCTGTACACTATAATTCCCCACAAGGGTGGACTTGATGCCCTTCGTACCTCATTAACTAGAAGTTGGACGGGTGATGAGGGATTTAATCATCCTCCGATTGAATTTGTACTAGAATTGGTGCATTTCATTTTAAGTAATAATTCCTTCATGTATGGGAGGGATTATTACTTGCAACATTCTGGAACAGCGATGGGTTCTAATCTCGCTCCGGCCTATGCGAACATCTATATGGCGGAGTATGAGTCTACTGAGATATTCCCACAGTTCCAGGACAGGATACTCTTCTTCAAGAGATTCATAGATGATATATTTTTAATTTGGAGTGACACCCAGGAGAGTTTTATTTGTATGATGACCCACTTGAACAGTTTGGATAACCCAGTGAGATTTACCTATCAAATTGATGATGCGAAGGTCAATTTTTTGGACCTTTCAATATATAAAGATGGAAACCGGCTGGGAACCACCTTATACACAAAAGCTACTGATAGGAATACTATCTTACACGCCACAAGCTTTCATCCGACTAATTTATTGGAAAGTCTACCTATTTCCCAATATCTTCGGGTTCTTCGTAATAACACAGATAATGTAAGAATGGAAGAACAATTGACTGAGATGACGACAAAATTTAAAGAACGAGGCTATAAAAAAGATGTGATACAGAGGTGCCTCACCAAAGCTAAAGCCCGCTATGCCTTAACGGGATTGCGAGGATATACAGTGGATAAATCTGATCGGATGGTATATGTCAGTACATATGATAACAAGACACCTTTGGTCAAGAAAACGCTGAGAAAACATTGGTCTATTGTTTCTTCTGATAAAAAGTTGGAAGCTGTTGGTATGCGAGCACCCATGATGTCCTATAAAAGAGGACCCAACCTCAAGGATATGCTAATGAGAACCACAATAAGGCCTACACCAGAACACACACCTACCTGGCTACATAGCCAAAAACCTGGATGCTATAAGTGTATGGGCTGTGTCACCTGCAATTCTATGCAGATGGGTTCCTCTTTTCCCCATCCTCTAACTGGGCGCCAGATAAAGATCAGCTATAAATTAACCTGTACCATGGATCATGTCATATATCTACTCATGTGCCCGTGTGGGTTGGGTTATGTGGGCATGACCACACGTTGCTTCAGAGAGAGGATGGCTAATCATAGACTATCCATACGTCAAGCCTTATCCTCAGGAGTATCAGACAAACCGGTGGCCGTACATTTTTGGAAATTGAACCATCAGGTCGCCACTCTGAGGTGTAGACTAATTGACTGGGTACCACCTCTTACAAGGGGAGGAGATCGAGTACTCAGACTGTGTAAATTAGAAAGTCGGTGGATATTTCGTCTTGGGATTTTAACTCCTCGTGGATTAAATGAATCCAATCCAATGACTATATTTTTGAGATAGTGTACAATGTTTCCTATACTGACAGTGGGTCATCATAATTAGTCCCTTTTTGGACTGCATTGTTTTTTAATATTTACCTTTATATTTGTATGTGTTTTTTATGTATAATGGGCCCTTATTTATATCTTGCATTTGTATCCCAGCTATGTTGGGGACTATATAGGTTTGCGCTTGTGATTAATAGATTTGGAATCTGAAGAATATAATACTGTATCTATTATATGTATGTTAATGGCGCTTGCCTAATATTGGTGTTTTTTATTTGAGTCATTGCCCTGTTAATTGGCGATACTAGCATCATATAAACTTTGATTGTTAGATGTTATGCCCTTTTTGTGCTTAGCATCATGCCGGGACTCAATCGTCCTGATGTGCAGATCCTATGTGTAAGTGTACGTTTTTTGGTATCTGTGGGTTGCTTAGCAACGTGATGTAACACTGGACATGTGATCGATCAGTGGCTTCTTTGGTGCTTAGCATCGCACCGGCAGCAAGTATATTATGGTCACGTGTCCGTAGTGTGTTAGTCGTTGCATAGCAACCGAGTGACGTTCACGTAACGTCTGAGCCATGTGACAGGAAGTGTTTGTCACTTCCGGGATGTGTTGCACGTGGGATCAGACGAGCTGCGTTCACTGGTAAGGTATAAATTGGGGCCTGTGTATACTATACATGTTATGATGTCATGGGTGATACACGTGTGTTGGTGACACTACTGGCGATTAAATGCAGGAGAGGATTATCTTGACAAAGGTCCTCCAGGATCGAAATGTTGATTAAGGCTATACACCCATGTGAGTTATTGAATAAAAGACATTACTGGCTATTGGTGAGTGCCCTCTGTTCTTATACATATAGGACTTCCTTGGATATATTGGGACTTTATTGCTAAGTCTTGGGAGGTTGCACCCCGCTGTTGGCTTCATTGGACGTGAGTGCAGGACCATTGGATTTTATATATATATATATATATATATATATATATATATACCATTATGGCCTTTATGAAAATGGGCATCATGGGGGAGGAGGAGGAGCTGAGGCCGGAGGGAGTGTGCGGGGCGCCGCTATGCTGCCTGTTTACATAGAAGCAGCAGCCAGAGCCGCAGCTGCTGCTTCCTGTGCATAACAGTTCTGGAGCCGCAGCGGGAGGGTGTCCCTCTGGTGGCCCGGATACATAGCAGCAGCGGTGGCTACCAGAGCCACCGCTGCTGCTTCTTCACAGTGATCAACTAGCGATCACTGTAGTGCTGGAGCCGCAGCGGGAGCTGTTTGTTACAGAAGTGGGTGGGGCCGGCTGCCCGATCACTGCTGGCCACAGTGATCGGGTCACAGCAGCAGCTGCAGCTACATGAGTCATGGCTGCTACTTCTATGGCAGTGCACCGGAGGGGGTGCCGGCTGTGCCCAATCACTGTGGCCAGCAGTGATCGGGACATGCTGGAGAAGCAGCCATGCTTGCAGAGGGACCAGAAGGTCCCTCTGATGTAGGCAGCTGCTGAAAGATTAGCTTCCCACAGCCGCCTAGAGGGCATTTCTGACTGGTCGTATCGTATCAGAAAGCCTGGTGTGGTCGTATCTGATATGACCGTGCCAGGTTAGTGGTTAAGTAACTTGAAATAGTGACTCCTAGATCCCTTTCCTCTTCAGTAGTTTCCAGTATAGTGCCATTAATACTATATTTAGCATTTGGATTTTTGAGTCCCAAGTGCATGATCTTGCATTTTTTGGCATTAAACTGTAGTTGTCATGTTTTTGACCATTCCTCTAGTCTACCTAGATCATCAATCGTTTGTTTTACCCCTCCTGGTGTGTCTACCCTGTTGCATACCTTTGTGTCATCTGCAAAAAGGCATAGTTTCCCTTCAATACCAATTGCAATCTCACAAATAAAGATATTAAAAAGCACTGGCCCAAGTACAGATCCCTGAGGTACTCCACTGGTAACATTTCCCTCTTGAGACTGCACTCCGTTTACTACAACTCTCTGTTTCCTATCCTGCAGCCATGATCTTATCCATTTAACTATCTTTGTATCCAATCCCATGCTTTCCAGTTTATTTAACAGTCTGTGATGTGGAACAGTGTCAAAAGCCTTACTAAAGTCTAGACAAGCTATATCTATGGCCCCCCCTTTATCTATTTCCTTAGTCACCCAGTCACAAAAGTCAATAAGATTTGTTTGACATGATCTCCCCCCAGTTTTGAGATAATCTACGACTCTTTCTTTTAAGAGTATTTCCATCAATTTCCCTACTACTGATGTAAGGCTCACCGTCGGTAGTTGCTTGCCTCTTCTTTGCTTCCACTTTTGTGCAGTGGACAACGTTTGCTCTTTTCCAGTCCTCTGGAATTACTCCAGTAGCTAGTGACTAGTTGAATAATTCTGTTAATGGTGTTACCAGCACCCCTTTAAGCTCTTTTAGGGCTCTATTTATTAACATTATTTTTACTAAAATAAAGTGAAAAGGGGTGTTTTCACACCCTTTTCACATTATTTTAGTTTCACCTACAGTTACTAAAGGGCAATTGGAGCAGAATTCATAAAATTCCACTCCAAGCCCTAATTAGCACTTATTTTTAGTAAGCAGATCACATTTCCCATAATTGTAATGGGAAATGTGATCTGGCCAAAGTGACTAAAAATAAATTGTGAACAAATACCGGGGAAAGCCCTGTGGTAATAATGCTGGAGGTGGCATTATCCAGGGTCTCCCCCAATTACCGGACTCCTGCTCCGCTCTAACAAGCAGAGCAGAGCCTGGAGCCAGCCCCCATGATCAGCTGTGTGGTCTAAACAGACCACATGCTGATACACTGTAAAAAAATAGAAAAAAAAAATAGTGGCCAGTGATCGTGCGCCAGTGATGTCCTCCCTCTGGTCAGCTGGTCTCCCATCCTGCACTGGGGCAAGGTCATCACCTGACCGGGTCCCAGTGCAGGATATGGATGTCAGCTGACCGGAGCCATGGAGGACATCACCGGAGCACCGATCATCGGAGGTAAGTGTAATTAAGGGAGGGGGAATGTCCTGATAATGGGGGCAGGGCTTAGCAGTGGGGGTAGGGCTTATCAGCGGCCGGTCAGTGCATGCTCAGGCACTTGTCATGGTATTTTTTGCGAAAATACAGTGATAAGGCTGCGGAGGGGATTCGCAGGGACAGAGCTTTATCGCAAGCTCTGTCCCTGCAATGGATTTTTAGTAAATCCCTGTGATATTGCCTGAATTTGCAATGCGAATTCACTCGGTAATATCACACTACAATCTGCATTCAAAATGCGAATTGTGGTAAATAGAGCCCTTAGTATCCTTGGATGTATCCCATCTGGCCCCATTGATCTATCCACTTACAGTAAATAGAGCCCTAAGTCCCTGAAGAGTCTAGCAATCTCCCTGATTGCACCTTGCCCCCATTATGGAGCTGTTATATAAAAAAAAATCAGATATATTAATTTAGGATCATTAGTATCAGTGTGCTTTCATCAATAAGTAGATCTTACTCACTGCTTTGGGGCTCATTTGCATTTGGTTGAAAGTCAAGTTTATGACACGCCTCTCAGATGTAGCAGGACACATACACATTACCGCCGCACTTATTGGTGTTGCTTTCACAATTTCCCTGAAATGCTTTTTCAAAAGTAGGCAAGTATGATGCTGCTAAAGGAGTAAGTTGTTGTCTCTAAATGTCCTACGCAGTAGCTACAAAAAAGCTGCAGATCCACATACAAACGGTGATGAAGCTTCACAAAGGTGAGACACTGCACATATACAGTAGGAATGAGTTTTGGCACGTTTCATTGGGATTGCCAATTGAAAAGCATGCTGTTTGCATACTGTCTACAGCCACTCATTGTTCAGTTGTGATTCCCTCATTGCTCAAACAACATCCCACTGTTTCAAGACAATAGTGTTCACTGTGGACCAACTGACTCATTTACTATAGATTGAATTTTGAATAATTTTTAGCATATATTAAGGGTTCAAATGGACATTTGACTGCTGAGTTTCAGTGCTTTATCTATATAAACCAGATTACTATTATATATACACTGCCTGCTGTCTTCTATGTCACTAATAATAACTACTTCAGTACAACAGCTTCACATTAATTTTTATGTAATGCAATGTATAACCTATTAACCTACTTTCTGGTCTAGGATTTTGATATAACTGTATATTACTGTATCTATTGCAAGGATAAAGGAGCACTGCTACAGTGGTTAGTTTGTACTAGAATACATTTTGAGCTTTTGATTTCTGACTCCTGGTATATGTGTATTTTTTATTGAATTACCACAGCTGTACATGCCCAGCCATGACAGATTGCTTTTGGTTTGTATCTATTTCTTGTAAACTCACACATAGGGGTATATTTACTAAAGTGCGGGTATATAGAAAAAGAGGTGTTGCCCATGGCAACCAATCAGATTCTATTTATTATTTATCTAGCACCTTCTAGAAAATAATAGCTAGAATCTGATTGGTTGCTATGGGCAAGATCTCCACTTCTAAAAACCTGCACTTTAGGAAATATACTTCATAGTTTGTCACAGTCTACAGTAAATGATGTTATGCTATTGTATTCTATTGATTTATATTATTATTATTATTATTATTATTATTATTATTATTATTATTTGATGTGATTGACTTTAAAGTGCTTGGAAGTGTTTTTCTTTTCAATGTAAAAATGAATGTAAGGGCGGCGCCAGTGGGTGTCCAATTGCTTTGACCTAAGGAGAACTAGTGTGTTTCCCAAAGGCAATAGGATTGAAAGCAGGAGAGTATCTCCACCGCTGAGAAGGGTGCAAAACTAGTCCCTTACTCTCCATAAATGGGAGCTGAGCAACATAGGACTGTAAAAGGTAGTGTCAGCACTTAAGATATAACTAGTGTGGTGAGAGGGGTTGTCCCTCACCTGAATTGTCCACATTACGGTGGAATCAGCTCCCTCGAAGGGAGGCTGGGGTGAAACCTCTGCGTTCTGCATAAGCAGTGGAGGTGTGGAATGCCAGGCTTTCACATTTATACAGACCCAGCTGGAATAGTCACTTAAGCACAGGAAGGGTTTAAAACTCCCACACACCTGATGCTCCTTGCTCCAGATGCTGGATAAGCTATCCAGGCGATGGGCTGGGAGTGGTGGTTAGCATTAGGGTGCCAGGACCTGGAGGGTCCACAGACATTAGCACAAGGAGTGCTGGAACACTTACTTTTATGTTGTTTGCTTATTTTCTGTTATGTGCCTATATGTATGCAGGCCTAACCGCACGTATGCTAAGGTGCAGTGTTTGCTGATATTAAAAAGACACTGCTTTACCTAGGACCTGTCTGTCTGGAGTCCCCATTTCAACACCCCGTTTTACAGTGGTCAAATACCCTCTTACTCAAACTTGAAATATGGGCTGCAATTGGCATATATGGAATGCAAAACAAATATTAATCAATTATCAAAAGATTAGATTCATGGCATCATAATACAACTCACTATTGTCTTGGATAAGCAGCAATCACAAAATAATTTTCACTATTGTAGACAAAATGGTCAGAGGAATAATTAAAAATACAAATAAATTAGAAACACCGTATCACAACTTAAACATCACGCTTAAAAAAATAGCATAAAAGAAAAATGTAATTGTCACTTAAAACTGTAATGCACGTCACAGCACCTGGCTGTTTCCTCAAGCAGTGTTGAATGAGAATCGGTATGAAATGCCGACGGAAGAGATGCCGGCTGTCAGTACACTGACAGCAGCATCCCGATGGTTGGAATTCCAACAGGGAGATGGTGAGTACTGTTCCCCTGTCCTATTTACCCCATAACCCTCCTTTTTTGTACCCCCATACTAACCTTCCCTACCCCACATCCTAACCCTCCCAGTAAGTGTATAAATCTAACCCTAACCTTAGTGCCTAACCCTAACCTCCCCCCCGCTGGTGCCTGAACCTAACCCCCCATCTGGAGCCTAACCCTAACCTCCCCCCTCCCGCAGCCTAACCCTAAGTCCCCCTGGGGTGCCTAACCTAACCCTCCCCCCCATGGCTAATACTTACCTTGCCCCGGTTTCCTTACGATCAGGATGCTGGCTGCTGGAATTCCGACGTCAGCATCCCCAGTCATGTCGGTATTCCAGTGCCGGTGTTCTCTTGGTGAACAGGATTCCGTCGCTGGGATTTCAGCAGTCGGTATTACAATCGTTGGGATATTAACCGCATCCCATTGAATGAATATGTACAGTATAACCATAGACAGTACACTGGTAGTACACTGGGCCCTGTCTGTTTGTACAGGATGTTACACAGCAGAGGTTCAGGTGGCAGTTAGTCCACATGTGGTACAGCTTAACCAAGTTTCAGGTTTATTTAACCATGTAGGGCAACAAGGTGGCATACAGACACAGGTATGAACAGGTACAATAACAATGCTGGAGCAGCCTGGGGCATAAGGGTATTGCTAAGTATTGTAGTGCACCACATGGCAGGATGTTGTATGCCCCAGTGATTAGTGGCGCTATGCCTCTTAGTAATAGCAGTGGCGGTATAAGGTACTTGCAGTACTCTTTATGGCTCTGTATGACTCTTATGGCTGGGAGTCTGAGAGGGCCTGTCTAGTCACCTGCAACGCTGAGAAGGAAAAATGCATACATGCGCAGTAGCAGGCCTCCTGCAGAGCTCCGGCAGGTCCTAGAGACCACCGGCACTGCTGCTCTAAGGATTTGAGGCAGCGCAGAGTGCTCCTCATCCAACAGTTCAATGCTGGACAAGCTGGTCGATCTAGTAGTGGTGTATTGTGCTAGGGATTGCCAAAGAACACTTGGATATGTGTATAAGGAGGCTACTTCTGCCAATACAAGTGAAAGTACAGTATGCAATTGCGAGGATGCCCATATTTTTAAAGCAGAAAGCATGTTAAAGGATCAACCAAGCTGGTTTAGCCTTTAACATCCTTCATGCTTTAAAAATACGGGCATACTCGCATGTATTCCTGCAGTGGCGACGGCTCAGAGGCCATTACATTAGCCTCAAATGTTTGTTAGAGCTCATTTCCCATAGAGAACTGGTCCTGGTGCTCTTGCACAATGGAAGCGGTAAAAATATATTTTTATACATCCACCTTTGCCATATAGCTATATATAAACTGTAAGCATTTTTCTGGCTTGCACACCACAGCACATTGGATGTAATTTCAGTTTTCAGCCTCCAAACAACAGTATAGTAAATCCTGTAGTTTGGGACTAAAAACTCCATCCAATGTGTGGTGGTTTGCACACCACATACCAAAACAAGCTTAGTAAATCTCCCTATTAGGGGTAATTCAAATAGCTGCAAGATCATAGTGGATTGTGTTTGCAATGTGTCATTCTGGAATGGCATCAGGAAAAATTGTAACTTTACGCCATATAGCAACCAACATTTTTTTTTTCTATTATAAGCAACAAAGAATGCCTATTGGGCTGTAAGCTCCTTGATAGTGATCTAGGTCCTGATTCAGAGTTGCACTGTATTGCACAGCCGCAGGAGAGCAGCCGTGCAATACCATACAACGATTATGCTAATGCAGTAGGAGGCATCTGGTGTGCATAGACACCTCCTAACAGCATTGCTGGGCCGAGTGCTGCGTCCATCAGATCTTCTGCGAGACCATCGGCAATCTGAGTAACCCTGAGGTTACTCAGATTGCCCGTCACAGCTCCACCCCCAAATGGCTGCAGCCTGTCAAGCAGGCTACGGGTTTGGGGAACTGCGAAGTATCTCGCAGTAGAAGACTGGCACATGTGCAGTACAGATCCTGCGCATGCACCAATCTTTTAACAACGGAGTAGTATGCAAACCATTTGAATCAGGCCCATAGACACATGACATACTGACTGGCTTCCTTATGTTCCATTCACTGTGATTGTGCATTAATAATGTGGCAAATTTTTGTAAATCGGAAGCATCCCACAAATGCGTTTGCAACAAAGAATATTTGAAATTCTGACTTATTTAATAATTGGGAGATTTGATTCATCCATCTCTATTATTGAATATTATTTTGACTGATAACATGTTTCATCTGTGTTTGCAGGAAGAATGTGAGCAGGAGCTAAGTGTTGCAATACCTGCCCTTAATGCTGCTATTGCAGCACTGGATATACTGAAAGCCAGTGACATCACTCTCCTGAAAACCATGCAGAACCCCCCCTCTGGAGTACGCCTCACTTTGGCTGCTGTTTGCATTCTAAAGGTATTTATGGATTGCTATACTAGTGATAAGTGCTATAGCATAGCACTGTGATACACATTTAAGGAGTGTTTCACATAATTATTCTTATTGGCTCATATGTGACCTTGTGCAACTTTTACTAAATATTTCACTTTATCTTTCTAACCTCCTTCTGTTTTTCCTTTTTTTCATATCTTAGACCTTTATATAATTCAGGTATTATTGGATTGGATTGTATACACAAAGACGTATTGTTACTGTACATATCCAAGGACAAAATAAACAAATTTGCTAGACTGATACCACCCAGTGCTGTAACTCATGTTTACACCCCCCTCCACTAAAAAAAAAAATCAGGACCAATGTGCGTAGCTCTGCTCTCCCCTTACCGGTTCAGCACTCACACTAGTTTGCTCTTCCTAGAATGCCCTGCATTCTGGGCCCTGGGCAGAGAAGAGAGGACGGACTGGACCAATATACTGTCGTCACCACTCTGCAAGCACCTCTCCCCAGGGCTACTACCAGGAATCATGGGGCCCAGTACAAGTGGATCATGCAGGGCCCCACCCCTTGACCCCCTCAAGCACCCTTTCCAAGGCCTGGTGGGTCCAAAGGTGTAGCGTGGAGTGCTGTGTAATTTAATAAAAGAGAATTGTGCTTACCTACCATCCTTAGGTTCAATTATGTGGCACTGATCATGGTTGTGTTTGCGTTCTTCCATGCCTCTTCTGATCAGCAGCCAACAGCCATGGTTCTGTGTACAACATTCAGAAGAAGAGGATGGAAACACATAAAGAGTGGAAAAGTGGAAGACAAGTTGTAGTCTGGAATAATAGCAAAGTGGATGGTGGGAGCAGATAGGAGAAGAAGGTTGGGGAACAGATGGGATAATGTGAAAATAGGAAGAAAAAACTTACAGGGGGCAGAGACACACGTGTGGAGTGGAGGAGGGGCAGGTGGTACAGAAGGGCATAGGCACACATGGGAAATGGAGTGTCAGATAGACACACATGGGGTAAAGAAAGCAGTGGGACACACTGGGTGTGGAGTGTGCGACAGAGGCACTCATGGGGAGTGGAAGGGGTAGAGGCACTATCACCCATGTGGAGGGGCAGTGGCGTAACTATAAATTTTGCTCCCCAAAAAAGTTTCAGGCGCCCCCCCCGCCCAAAGATCAAACACACCCAAAGACGACATTTAAGGTGTGTGGTTACATGATACAGCAACGTGCCTTACAGATTATGACACACTAAGTAATGCCAGTTATAACAGTGTGCCACACCAGAATGTCCCTTACAACACATTATGCCACACTGGAATGCCCCTTACAACACATTATGCCACACAGCAATGCCCCTTACACATGCCACACAATAATGCCATGTATAACACATAATGGCATACAGTAAAGCCCTTATAACAAATGTATGCCATGCTGTAATGCCCCTTTTTCACTTATGCCACACTGTACTGCCACATACAACACATTATGCCACACAGTAATGCCCCTTACACATTATGCGACACAGTAATGCCCCTAATAGCACATTGTGCACACAGTAATCCCAAATACACATTATGCCAAACAGTAATGCCCATTACATCCCACCCTGACAGATCTACTTCACCAACCCTCCTCTCTGCTCCTGCCAGTCTGTCACCTCAGCACACGACAGGTTGCACAGTTTTTATGTCCATGTAGAACTAGATTATTGGGAACATAGTTTATAACCTGTAAACTGTGTGTATCAAGTTAATGACCCTTATACAGTGCCCCCTGTAGTTGTGCCCCTTATGTAATGCCCCCTATACTAGTGCCCCTTATGCAATGCCCCCTGTAATAGTGCCCCTTATGCAATGTCCCCTGTAGTAGTGCCCATTATGCAGGGCCCCCTGTAGTTGTGCCCATTAAAGTAGTGCCCGCTGTAGCTGTGCCCCATATGCAATGCCCCCTATACTAGTGCCCCTTATGCAATGCCCCCTGTAATAGTGACCCTTATGCAATGCCCCCTGTACTAGTGCCCATTATGCAGGGCCCCCTGTAATTGTGCCCATTAAAGTAGTGCCCCTTGTAGTTGTGCCCCTTGTAGTTGTGCCCCTTCAAGTAATGCCCCCTGTAGTTGTGCCCCTTCAGGTAATGCCCCCTGTAGTTGTGCTCCTTCTAATAGTGCCCCCTGTAGTTGTGCCCATTTTAGTAGTGCCCCCTGTAGTTGTGCCCAGTAGTTGCCCCCTGTAGTTGCCCCCAGTAGTGAGCCCCCTGTAGTTGCCCCCAGTAGTTAGCCCCCTGTAGTTGCACTTAGTTGATCCCAATAGTGAGCCCCCTGTAGTTGCCCCCTGTAGTTGCACCTAGTTGATCCCAATACATAAACACACACACAAAAAAAAACACTTACCTTTATCCCTGCTCCATTGCTGCTGCTGTCCATCTTCGGCATGCGCTCCTCGGCAGTATGTGCTATGCGGGACCCGGAAGAAGGAGCTCACTCCTGAGCTCCGTCCCCGGCGTCAGCTCCTCGGCACTATGGGAGTGACGTCATGACGTCACTCCCATAGTGCTCTGAGGGACCCGGAAGATGGAGGGAGCTCCATCCTCCGGCTACCGCCGGGGGTTTGAATAGGAGCCGGGCACCCGCTGGTAACACTCAGCTGGCGCCCATCAGATGGAGGGTGCAGGGGGTGTGACCGCACCCTCTGCATCCTCCGTAGTTACGGGAGTTCCGCCACTGAGTGGAGTAACAACTGGTCCCGTCGCTCCCAATTGACAGGCAGAGACTTTTAAGGAGCAGCATGGGGCGGACGGTGTTCCCGGCAATGGGGGCATGTCCACCCCGTTTTCCAGGATTGGCCAGCCCACGATCTGCGTTGTTGATCAACGCAGTGTCCTGGGCTCACAAGCAGGCCAGCCTGAGGCTTACTCAGCTGACTGGAGGCCCGGTGCCATCCACTATTGCAACCATGGGCCACGATGGTCGCGATGGTCATCCCAGCCTGCGTCCTATGTCGCAGTGCTGGGAACTCAAATGCAGCAGGGGCTGTCATACACTTCCTGCTGCATTTGCATAATGGCAAGGACGGAATTGCAATGCTGTCTTTGTGCAACTTTGCAATTGCGATCCTTGCTGAATCAGGCCTAAAGACAGAACTGCAGACATATGGGGGTAGATAACTGCACAACTTACTGCGCTGCACTTACAGCATTCTTCCTGGGCTGTGTGCCTATGCGATTCACACAAGTCCCCTTCTGGCCAGTGAGGAAGCAGAGAGAGACAGAGAGGAGGAATAGTAGTGAAGGGGTCAACTCCCAGGGCAGAGGCACAGTGAACAGGGAAGATACTATAGATTTCTAAGGCAGCACACTGCTGGTCCCAGGAAATCCTAAATGAGGGTAGACCAGTGGATGTGATCAGGAAGTGTGTACCTGCAGCAGTGCTGTCTAATGGCACCCAGCCCTCACTCTCACCTGTGATAGCGATGCAGGCATCACCCACTCCTCCCCTTCATCTCGGGTAGGCAAATGCTGGCTCCTTCTTTTTGGGCTGGGGGAGAGATCTACAATGCTGGTGACCAGAGGGGAGAAGCGCTGGGCGGGGCTGAGTGACAGACCATTTTCCTGCTGTCCTGGTCCTCTAGTCACAGTGTCTGACCAGGAGCCCACAGCGAACCAATGATCCACACCCTGATGGCGCCCCGCTCCCCCCTACGGCAGGGGTGGTAGCGGGGAGCAGACTGCTGTGATGGTGGCAGTGCATGCAGGGAAAGTGCATGCAGGAGTGTGGCGGGGGTGAGCTGCGGGCATTATTGAAGCTTTTGGTGTCACCCCCTTGGAGGGTGACACCCAGTGCGGCCCACAACCCCTGCGCCCCCCTTGTGACGTCACTGCTGATACCTTAATGAAAACAGATGGAATCCAATAATCAAAGGAATATGTTGAATAAAATAATGTCATCGAAAAGATGGATTAAAAGTGTGTAGAACAGATGAAAAATATATATGCTTATCTGTAGTACCTAAAGAGGGATCTCTTAGTCACACCAGAAGTACAGGAAGGCGTCCAGCAACCTCAATGTGTTTTGTCTTCAGAGGATTTCATCAGGATGAAGAAGTCCTGATCCTCCTGAAGAAGGCCTCTGAAGACGAAAAAAATTGAGGTTGCTGGATACCTTCTGGTATTATTGGTTCCACTTAATACCGGTACACATTAGACAATGTCTAGTGTGTACCAGCCTCGTAAGTGACTGCACTCAGCGGGGTGCTGGCATCAGCAAGTGTATACACACTTGCAGATGCAGGCAGCGACGGCGGGGGCCATGCTGCACTCAGCAGTATGGTCCTTGCTAACGTTGTCACCAATCAGACCTGCATACTGGTCCGATGGGCGATGTCGCTGACGACGCGCTGGAACACGCATAGTGAGTGACATTGAGGGTACACACTACATGATGTGCCCGATATCTTATCTGATCCAGCTGGATCGAACAAAATATTGTCTAGTGTGTACTCCAGGGGTTCCCAACCACGGTCCTCAAGGCACACTAACGGTCCATACTTTAAGGATAGCCACACTTGAGCACAGGTGACTCAATTATTACCTCAGTTATTTTGATTTAACCACCTGTGCTGATACACAGGGCCGGCCCTAGCCCAAATTTTTTGGTAAGCAAGTATATTTTTTGGCACCCCCTATGCAGTGCCCCTTTTACAGTGCCACCGGTAGTGGTCCCCCCTATGCAGTGCCCCTTGTGCCCCCAGTAGTATTCCCCTTATATAGTGTCTCCAGTAGTAGTCCCCCTATGCAGTGCCCCCAGTAGTGGTACCCCCTATGCAGTGCCACCTGTAGTGGTCCCCCCTGTGCAGTGCCCCTTGTGCCCCCAGTAGTATTCCCCTTATATAGTGTCCCCAGTAGTAGTCCCCCTATGCAGTGCCCCCTGTAGTGGTACCCCCTATGCAGTGCCACCGGTAGTGGTCCCGCCTGTGCAGTGCCCCTTGTGCCCCCAGTAGTAGTCCCCCTATGCAGTGCCCCCAGTAGGGGTACCCCTTATGCAGAACCCCTTTTATAGTGCCCCCAGTAGTGGTACCCCCTATGCAGCGACCTTTATATAGTGCCCCTAGTAGTAGTCCCCCCCTTGTAGTGCCCCCAGTAGTAGCCCCCCCTTGTAGTGCCCCCAGTAGTAGCCCCCCCTTGTAATGCCCCCAGTAGTAGCCCCCCCTTGTAGTGCCCCCAGTAGTAGCCCCCCCATTGTGGTGCCCCCAGTAGTCCCCCCCTTGTAGTGCCCCCAGTATTAATCCCCCCCTTGTGGTGCCCCCAGTAGTAATCCCCCCCTTGTGGTGCCCCCAGTAGTAATCCCCCCTTGTGGTGCCCCCAGTAGTAATCCACCTCCCCCCACCCGCAGTAGAGACGTAATAAAAAAATACAAAAAAACCCCACTTACCTAAAACCTGCTCCTGGTCCGCCGCCGTCCGGTCAGCGCTACACACACGGTGCAGTTGTGTCACAGAGACACAGGGCCTCATTCAGAGGCGGTCGGAGAATGCAAGCGGTCGCTCAGAAACTGGACGGCCGCTTGCATCCTGACCGCCCGCCTCTGTTGCGGTCGTTAGGCTGTGGGTTAACACCCACAGCTCTAACGACCGCTCTGGTGATGGTCGCGATGGTCAGAGACCATCGCAACCATCGGGGCTTACGACGAGACCCTAGGGTAGGGTCTCCCTTGTCGTAAGCCCTGGAGAGCTTCTGGCTCTGTCAGAGCCGGAAGCTCTCCACTGACATCACTAGTGATGTCAGTGGGGCCGCCCCCAAACGCCTCCGTTTGGGCTGCCACCCCCCCGGCCCGCCTTCCAAACTGGGCAAGCTGTCAATCAACATCGACAGCTCGCCCCCTTTGGATCGAGACCCGCTACGACCGGCGCTGTCGGTCGTAGCGGGTCTCAGGCATGCGCACGATGGCGCCGTCGCGTGCATGCTCTGTGGGAGGTCATCGACCCGGTCCGAGCGCATCGGCGCTAACGACCGGGTCTGAATGACCCCCACAGTCTGCCCGCAGCCCGCATGGTACGCAGCTGAGGCGCCCTTCACTATGCGGCGCCTTTCGCATGTACCATGCGTAACGGGTGAACCGGCCCTGCTGATACATGGATATCACTAAAACCAGGACTTAGTGTGACTTGAGGACCGAGGTTGGGAATCACTGCTGTACATGGCATAAGAGTACCCTCTTTAGGGTCTACAAATAAGCATTATTTATTTTTTCATTTATTGTACGCATCAGACTATTTATTTTCAGTGTGCATAAGCTCTAGCACCAAACTTACTGGCTATATTGTCTATATTTAGACTTATGTAATACTATTAAATGAAATGTACTGCAATTGTTGTTAAGAATACCTAAGTTTATTTGTGTTAATCTTCATCTTTAACATTGGAGGTGTGTATTGAGCTCCAGGCAAAGAGTTGTCCATCATCCACTACTTTTACACATGCAACATAGAGGCAATGTTGGTGAATGACCTTTATCAGTATTCTGCTTATAAATACATTTGCATACAATGCTCTCTGGGTCTCATTCAGACCCGCTCGCAAGCGCAGGATGCACGCAAGCGGGTCGATGGTACCCAAATGCGCATGCGCACGATGGAGGGAGCTCCCATGGGAACTGTCGCTCCGGGTCTCGCACCAACGGGGGCGTGCTGTCGATGGTGAGTAACAGCACGCCCCCTTTGGTGGGTGTGCCGGGGGCGTGGCTGCCTACCGTCTGGGGCCGGCCCCACTGACATCACTAGTGATGTCAGTGGGAGTGATTTTGGCTCTGAGCCAAAATCACTCCAGGGCTTGCGGCAGCGAGACCCTACCGCAGGGTCTCGTCGCAAGCCCGATTGTCGCAATGGTCTTGACCATTGCGACCATCATCATGGACGCTCGCATAAGCTTTGGGTGGTAACCCACAGCTATGCGAGTGTCCAAAAGGCCGCTCCAAATTTAAATAGGACGGCCCTGATTCAGAGCGAGCGCTCTGGTCAGAGCGTCCGGCTTTGAATCTGGGCCTCTGTATGCACTTCAATCTCCAGAGAAAACCTCTGTTACTGCCTGCTCAGATGCAGGTTGGTTCCGTCATGCCACAAAACTGTTCTGCTCTCTTATGGAATTTTGAACATGCACATAATGGAGACGGTGGGATTTCTAGAGGTGTAAGTGCCACTGTTCTGCTAGCAATAGAGGGAGAAAAAGCCTTGGTAAATTATAATATGCAGTATAAATACTCCTCAAATAAATAAATATAAATATATAAGTGGATATTTGGGATGCTTATGTTTTGTCGGCGATCAAAACGTCTATAGGGAATATGTGGGCATTAGAATGCTGACACGGTTGAAATGTTACAGCATTTTAATGATGTCGGCATTACATCTTTGAATATGATCACTGAGCATTAAAACCATGTATGCAGACAGATTCCCAAATATTCTACTCCATACAATTCCTGCTATAGTTCTGCACAGAAATGTTTCAGAGTACATATAAAGGACCAAGATCAGTAGAGCTCAGAACAAGGCAAGATCCCTAGAGTGACACTTCAGCCTCTACACTTATGCCTATAAAAAATGTTAAATGTGTTTAATACTAAATTTGTGTTTTACATTTTAGACAATAAATGCTGTGGCAGTTTGCACTTTGATTAAATATATCCCTTTGTTACTATAGTACAATTAAAATGAATGTTTTGTGTATATAAAGGGGATTAAACCTGAAAAAAAAGGGGATCAGAATGCAAAGAATATTGATGACTTCTGGACTGCTTCAAAAAAGATGCTCGGAGATATGAAGTTTTTAGACTCTCTAAAGGTACCGTTCCTTTTGCATTGTTGCTTTGATAATTAATGTGCGGTAAGATTTATTTTGTTTGTGCAGGCAATCTTTTACTAATTAAATATTCTAAAATATTAATTTGAAAGGGGTGTAAATGATAAAGGCGTTTGATGACTATGACATCCCACATGCCAAAAGTCACATGTAAAAAATAAGGACCAGTACTGCATATTTTATTCGCACATGTAAGCCTATTTGGCCAGCAAGGACCTTTAAAGGTACTTACTGTATTTTAGAATTACCGCTGGAAAATCAGTGTGCGCTTGGTTTTGAGAATTTGTATTTATAAAAAATTTAATGAAGGAAAGAGTGGAAATACTACTTTATTATTATTATTATTATTATTATTATTATTATTATTATTATTATCCTTTATTTATATGGCACCAAAAGGGGTCCGCAGCGCCTTACAGAGTACAGAAACAGTATGAATAAAGCAACAAAAGAGTGATTTACATTCCAGAACATTGTAGAAAATGGACAAGGTTAATAAACTTTCCGAAAGCAGCAGACATAAGGCCTGATTCAGAAACAGATGGTAATGCAATCGCAACGGATCGCAGTTGCAAAAATATGTTAATGCCTTCCAAAGCATAGCCGAGCATAGGGGCGCCCACTGCTGCCTTCTCATATCCGTACGACAACCTGCAACAGCATAAACATCGGTACCAGGGTCATAACTAGGGGTGTGTGAGCAGTGCTGCCGCATAGAGCGCAAAGCTCTGAGGGTGGCACTGCCGCTCACCCACTGCCGCTCACCCACTGCCCCTGCATTTGGCCAGAATCTCTGCAACACTGCTGCCTAGAGCATCCTTAGGATGCTTCGAGCATCCACACTGCTGCCCTTACAGCCCCCCTGAGCATCCTGAGGATGCTCCGGGCATTGCTGTAATTCTCGGCATTCGTGGCCCCGCCCTCTATGTATGATATCACATGGAGGGGCCTGACCAGCACCGGGTGCCGGGACCACTGGTTACAGCTCTGATAGGTACCATCAACGCACATCGGGCAGCCATGCGGCCTATGCGGCAAGTCAGACCAGCTGCAAGCACTGCAGCTCTCCTGACATGCAGAGAGCTCTCATGCTGCATAGAAGACTAATTTATACACACCCACAAAACTGCATTTAAACAGTTATACACACCTGGGTTCTTCTAACCACAAAAAGCTCCACCCACCCGTTACCACCCCCCACATGCTGACTATCTGTCACTCACTTTGTGAATAATTCCTATGTATGGACGTAATCGCAATGCAATCGCTGCGCATGCGCATTTCCAAACAATCGCTCGATTTGCGAAAATATCAGCTTTGCGTAAATCTGTGATTCAGACCAATATAAGAGGCTTGGTGGCCAAACCCAAGGTTTGGTGCTATTGTTGAAAGTGGGAAGGTTGATGATGGTATAAGCGAGGGAAGGAAAAGCACATGAGGGAAGATGCCCTGTTCATGAGAGCTTACATTCTAAAGGGGAGTGGGAGACAGAAAGGAGTAACACAGGTAGCACAAAGGTGAGAGACAGTGAACAAGGAGCATGGAGCAGTGGGTTAGGATAAGCGCTAGAATGCCTTTATAAAGATATAGGTCTTAAGAGCCCGTATGAAATTTGAAAAGAGATAGAGAGTCTGATAGGGAGAATGAAAGAGTTCCAGAGGTGAGGAGCAGCTCGGACAAAGTCTTGGAGTGCTTGAAAATGTAACCTCCTAGTAATTTAAAGAATTCCCTTTCATTAATTTAAACTTTTAAATTTGCCTTTCTATTCTGTTTTGTTTAAATGCACATATACCCCAAATTAGGTGCCTTTACCACCATCTTCATTACAAATTTCCAGCTGCCAACATCTACTTTAATGTGGAAGGCTGATTGTTGGTTCATTAACATACAGTATGTATCAGTGACTCCAACACCTCTTCAACTGTAAGTTTATGTTTGATGTTCTATTCTTGCCTTCTGAAACATTATTGCTATTATTAGAGTTATGCCTTGTTTATAAAGTGCTGACATATTACTTAATCCTTTACATAGAGGGGATTAAATAAATGGCATAACAAAGGCATGAAACACAATTTATTGGTATCATAATCTCATCAATGTACAGCGCTGTGTAATATGTTATTAATTTATGTATGGAGCATTATAATAATAATAATCATCATTATTTTTTCATGTGTACCTTGAAATATGTTTTCCTAGAAGAATTGAGCTGTAATATGTGTAATATAAAAAATATATACTACAAGACCCAAGAAGAGTGTTCATCTTCCCACAACAGCAGTGAAAGCTTCGATATATCCCTCCTGCACTGCAATAATGTGATATATCAATCTTGTCTAACAAAGCAAAATCTCATATTTGCATGTAGGTGCAAAAGTAATCATCTCCACTTGGCCATTTGGATTCAACCAACTTCTTTAATGAAATGGTGCAAACCTTTGTAACAGTCTATGCTTCGTATGAGTCCATGCAGTTGGCTTAAAAGGAGTTGTATTTTAATGATCTCTTTAGAAATGGTGGCAGTATTGGAGGAAAAAGAAAAGATTGCTACTCTATGTATCTTTGTTGACTATTCAGTCATCTCCCAGGCTGCTATGAAATGTTTGTGACCATGCTAGGCTGCTCAACCAGATGAGAAGCTTCATTAGAATATGTCAAAGGGAAGCTTGTGGAAGAAACTCTGAAGGCAATGCAATCTTGCAGAAATTGAGGGTTTAGAGCTGCATGTTCACACAAGGAAATCATACTATTGTACAAGGGAAGAAAACTCTGATAAATTGTACCAGCTAAATTGCAAAGAAGTGATTAACACCACTGACATATCAACTGTATCCATATGAAGCACTGACATTAACAGCATACAAACACAAAACAATAAAGAAGCTAGTTAAAGATCAGCTTGCTAATAGGATCAAGATTGATCACTGCTAGATAATAAATGCCCTAGAAGCGTGAAAGGTAAATGGCAAGGAAATATTATCCAGAAAATCAGGAGTAGCGGAGCTGAACAGTGTCCTGGCTTGAGACATGCCAACCTGTCTTAAGATCCCAGGAAGGAATAAGTATTTTTTCACATTTGTCATTAATCAGTCAAGGCACTGTATACAATGGTCTACCTGCTTCACTGCAAGAATAAAGTAACAGAGAAAGCCAAAGAATATCTAGCACAAGTAAGTGCCAGTATAGTTGGATGCCAAAGATACTACGTGGAGATAACTTGACTGAATTATGTTAGCAAACAAACCATAAATAAAAATAGCCCCAATTCTATTCCAGACCACCATACCATACAATCTTCAACAGAATGACAGAAAACAGTATATTCTCTGAAATGAAAGCTCCTTGAATGAGATATATCAATAGCATATTGGGGTGAAATAAACATGACAGCCTGTTATCTCTAGATTGATAACCCATTAACACCACAGAGTAATCTCCATATAAACATGACTATAAGAACAATGCTACGTTTCAGCAATTTAGAATATTTGTAAGCAAGATTATAAATATTTCCCTAAAAAATACTACATTAGAAGCAAAGGAAGACATGTTGTATAATTTTTGTCTCCATATTTCTGCACTAATACATTGTGTGGGGCTCTCACAAAAGGTGTAATTTCATCATCAATATTGATATAATGTGAGGATCCATCACAATGCCAGATATGGATGACAGGTGACAGTGCAATGTCAACACATAGAGGTAAATTTACTAAGGGTCGAGTTCGCGTGAGTTTGCAAACTCACGTGAGTTTAGGCATTTTTTTCATCTTGCAAATTTACTAATGACAAACTCGAATGAGTTTGAAGTGATTTCTCTTTTTTCACTGTTAAAACTCATATGAGATTGCAAACTCAAAAAAACTCACCATTGGCCAAATTAGAAAGTACTTTAGATGAAAAAGATGCAACTCACAAAAGTTTTAAACACTCACCTCCTGAGCTGCGAGTTTGGCTGAAACATACATAGATCAGTGTGATTTGTGTATGTTTCAGCCTGTATACCTACTATAAAGTGTTTTTATTTTTTTAAATATGACATAGGGTCCCCCTTCCTAAAGCATAACCAGCCCTGGACTTGCCAGCCAGTCCTGGTTCCTAAAATTACGGGGAACAAAATGATACGGTTCCACCGTAATTTAGGAACCAGCACCAGGCTGCAGGGCCAGTCCTGGTTTTAAATATAGGGGGTAAAAAATTGCATAGATTACCTCCTATATTGAAAACTAGCACCAGACCAAACCGACCGGGAAGTAATGGAACAGCCCGGAGACCCTTTCACCGGGGCTCTGTGGTCAAAGCATTACAACCCCAAGCCGGTCAGACCAAGCTGAGGATCTCAGGGGAGGTTGGGCCCCCCCAAGAAGGGGCCCCCCTTCTCCCAAAACACCAAGCTTGTTCTGAAGCCCGGGGATCTTCCCCGCACCCCTGGAGCATTGGGTACGGGGGTAATAAATGGTTAACTAGTAGTAAACTTTTGTATTTTACAGTGGCACTACAGGTGCCAGCATGCCGACCTTTTGACACTTGTGGAGCTACAAGTGCCAGCAGATGGGCGGCACCCGTACCACCACTGTAAAATAAAGAGTTAAATATTGACAGGACACACACCGTGTGTGACCACCTACACCGGTTAGTGCTGTAGGTGGTCACACACATGCAGCGCTAACCTTAGTAAATGGAGGAGGTGAGTATAGGAACTTTATTGCAGGTACTCCAAATGGGATTCTACTCAGACAAGTGGACAGATCACCTGGCAGCAGGTAAGTATGTGTGAGTGGGTAGGTGTATGTAATAAACTTTTACTTGTCACAGTGTGTGTGTGTCCTGTCATTTTTTAACTACTTATTTTACAGTGGTAGTACGGGTGCCGTCCCTCTGCTGGCACTTGCAGTTCCACAAGTGCCAAAGGGCAGGCATGCTGGCACCTGTAGTGCCACTGTAAAATACAATAGTTTACTACTAGTTAACCATTTATTACCCCCGTACCCAATGCTCCAGGGGTGCGGGTCAGAGCCCCGGGCTTCAGAACAAGCTTGGTGTTTTGGGAGAAGGGGGGCCCCTTCTTGGGGGGCTCCCACCTCCCCTGAGGTCCCCGACTTGGTCAGACCGGCTAGGGGTTGTAATGCTTTGGCCACAGAGCCCAGGTGAAATAGTCTTCAGGCTGTGTCATTACATCCCGGTCGGTTTGGTCCGGTTCTGGTTTTAAATATAGGGGGTACCGTACGCAATTTTTTACCCCCTATATTTAAAACCAGGACTGGCCCTGCAGCCTGGTGCTGGTTCCTAAATTACGGTGGAACCCTATTCATTTTGTTCCCTGTAATTTTAGAGATCAGGACTGGCTGACAAGTTCAGGGCTGATTAGGCTTTTCGGGGGGACCCTATGTAATTTATTATCTAACTGTTAAACAAAAAAATTCAGGTTCAATACACAAGCAGCCTTCACATATTTCACTGATATGTGCAGGCTGCTTGCTCGGGTGAGTTTTGCAGAGAGAAAACACTGCAATCTCGAGTAAGTAATCTCATTTAAACTCTTATCTAAACTCTCCTTAAACTCTCCTTAAACTCTCATCTAAACTCTCCTCTAAACTCGCAATTTGGAGGAAAAAACTCGATCTGCTTCAACATCGAAAAGCTCACTTTCAACTAAACTCACTTCTTAGTAAATTTGCGAGTTGTTAAAGGGAGAACTTATCCGAGTTTTGGTGAAGCAAAGTGAGTTTAAAAACTAAAAAACTCGACCAAACTCAAATCTTAGTAAATTTACCCCTAAAGCTGGCCACACACTAGACCAACTTACATCCAACCAGCCAACTTATTGATTGGTTGGAATGAAAATCTGGTAAGGAATGGGAGTAAATGATGATCAGCAATTTGCTCCTAAATGCCAGAAAACAGATGAAAATGGTCGGTCAGACAAGTTTATTAAATGTTTGAGCTAAACTATTTGTTCAAACAACAGTTTTGGTCCATTTTCCAGAGTTTGGGAGCAAATTGCTGATTTTATTCCTTACCAGATTTTCATTCCAACCAATCAACTAGTTGGCTGGTTGGACAGATAATCTTTAGATGTGTGGCCAGCTTTACTCTCCAGACTTAGCAATTCTGCTAAACATGGAGACTATAAAAAGTAAGAGATCTCACCTGCGGTATCAGCATTTATGCTAATGGTAAAGTCAATCAGAACTAGCAGACTTCAGCTGTATGTAAAGTCTTCAATCTTACCAATTGTTGCCCCAGCAGAGTTTAGATTTGCATTTCTCTGTTGGTGCTTAAGAGAGTCATATATTTTGTTTCCCTGTTCATCAACCCAACTTTGCCACACACTATTGTCTCCAACAAATAGACTTCAGCTTATTGTCTCACAAAGGTACTTTCTCCAACCCATCAACTTCAGCTTTGCATCTATAATTCCTCTTCCCAAGACTAAGTGGCTTGGTTGGGCATGGTATGTCTCTCATAGCTACTCTATCCAAGTGGTTCCCTACAGGAGCAACCAGCACAGTAACAAAAAATACCAACAAGTAGAGGTTCCAGCATTTTGTGCATCGAAAACAATGCATATGCATTCACCCATATGCAGATCTGTATGCATCTTGCAGTGCACAAACCCGCTATCCATACGCTTGGTTTGCCATGTATCATCATCATTGCACATTTGCACCAGCTAATAGTTGGTGCAAGTGATACTCCTGGAAACAGGTGTATTTAATATTTATGCGTTTGTCCAATTCTGCATAGCCTGCAGTCGGCATGCCCTCAGTGAGTTTTGCCTACAGTACTTGAGAACACTCTGTTAAAACCCAGTTAAGCCTCTTCAGTGGTAAGTGTAGATGCAATAGAAACCTGTAGGGCTCTGCATCACCCCTACTTCCCTATGTTCTGTTCCTGACCATGTGCAGTGTGAAAACATGTAATATATATGCTATTCAGGCATGCATTCAACTTCCCTTCAGGTCATCTGTATCACCCAAATTTCACAAAATCTCGCTATTACTTCAGACTGAAAAAGAAGCTCAGTCTGAAACATAGTGAGCCTGTCAGACTCATTGCAATTAGCAACTCATATGATATTACTCTCCATTGTAATGCTAATTGCAATGAAACTGTTGGGACAGGATATGCTGTCATGTGTAGCTCCATAGCAGCATACACTAATTGCTGCGGCTGTAATTGTCATTTATGTAGCGCTACTATGAAGGGGATTAGCAGCTGTGGCAATTAATGTATGCTGCTGTGGAACTACACATGCCAGCATGCCCTGCCATAGTTTGAGCAGGCCCTAATAGCAGCAATACTGTGATGAGGTTTCGTGTCCGCAGCAAATATGGCCACAGCAATTAGATATACTGCTGTGGAACTACACATGCAATTTTCCAGGAGTTTCATTACAATGCATGCAATGGATTTATAATGGAGGGTAGTATCATCTGAGTTGCTAATTACAATCAGTCTGACATGACAGGCTCACCACTAGTTCTAATTTTAGCTATGTCAGCATTTTGACTATCGACATTTAACTGTGTATACATTTTGGTTGTGAACCTTATGATGTGTCTATATTTTGACTGTAGGCAATTTGATCCTGTCGACATTATGGCTATCGACATTTTGACTGTTGACATTCTTTTCACTACCGACCTTTTGACCCTGTTATCATTTTGACTGTCGACATTATGATCATGTCGTCCTTTTGTCCTTGTCAGCCTTTTGGTTGTCGACTTTCTGCCCATGTCAACATTAAGGTGTCAATGTTTTGATTGACTAAGTTTTGACTGTCTGAATTTTTACTACCTATTGTCCTGTATTGGTGAGCTGCATGCAAAAGCAGCCAGAATTTACTCTGCATGCAAAAGCTATAAATGTATTTGCACCTCTAGCTTTGCAACATGATTTGTCCAGGTGCAAAGTTGCTTCCTCTTTTTTCTTTTGCTTTACTCCCACCTCAGAATCATACCCAATATCAGCACAGAAACAGCTGATATCACAATGGTAATTAATATTGTGCGGTTATTCCACTTTTTTATCCTGTTAACACATTTATTTATTTATTTATTTATGTTACCAAACTGTAGCACCCAATAATGATAACAAAATGGAGAGTTTCCCAAATAACTTGTAAAGCCATTTATAGTACCTAACCCAATAGCAAATAACAGTAATCATCAGGTAATAGTGCATCAGACATACAGGAACATTTTATAATGGAACATAGTATAATGGAAACGTTTCTGAACATCATGATGACAAAAGCTCTTTTCTTGGTAAAGTGTTTCCCTTTATAAGAGACAGAAAGTGTCATTTAGGTGCTGCCATA
Source organism: Taudactylus pleione (assembly GCA_031769625.1). Classification (NCBI taxonomy): domain Eukaryota; kingdom Metazoa; phylum Chordata; class Amphibia; order Anura; family Myobatrachidae; genus Taudactylus; species Taudactylus pleione. Next base: position 4,708,158 of record JAUIMM010000039.1, read on the forward strand.
GACATGTACATTACACACTTATTTGTCTACTAGCATCATCTACCATTTTTCCAGCAAATGCCTTTTGTAGATGCATTAGTCAATTCCTAGAAAATGAATTAAAATGAAAAATGTGAGTGCATAATAATTTTGTTAACCTAATGCCATGACACTTTGTATGTTTCTGCTCATATACTAAAAATTATGCATCAAGTCCATCTGTGATAAATATAGAATAAGTTTAACTGGTTTTCAGTAAATACGATAAAAGCAAATTATCATTCATAATTGGGAATCTGTATACATGTTGTGACATTCAAAGTAATAATAACATCTTGCACCAATGCCACAGATTCTTGTTCCCAGTATCATGTTTGGTGAGACTAAGGGCCAAATTCAATAGAATTCAGTTAGCCTCTATAAAAGCCTTGATAAAATTTTTGTTATTGCATGTTAATTTAATGGACATATCAGACGGTAATTTCACTTAACATGTCTATGCGCGCTCCCGTTTAACACGTAATTCAATTAGAAAATGCTTATTCTGCCGTTCACAGGGTAATTCTTGTTGGTAATACCTGCGTTAAGATCAGCCTGTACCCCCGAAAAATGCAAACTAATATTGGATAACAGTATAGATGTCTGTAAGTGGCCAAAAACAAAGTATTTAGGGGTCTTAAAATGTGTTAAGTGGCTGTTATATGCATTTTTTAAAAACTGAAAAAATGATAGAAATCATATGTTTTACTGCAAAGTAAATGCTCTAGATAAATTTGGGGGTGCATAAAATGCCTGTAAAGAGATACTTGTATCATTTTAAGCCACTTTTAAACATGTGTTAAAGAAACACCTGTAACTACCACCTGCAAACTTAAAAAGTTCTGTCCCATTCATACAGCACCCCCTTATACCAGTCCTACATCTTGTAACCCATTATTCTGCATTTTGCAGAATTTCATCCCAAAAATTCTGCATCAATATTGGCCAAATTAAGCTAATTAAAAACTTCTAAGTGCCTAATTAATCATTAAGGAAGATGTCCCAGTGGTTCTGAACCAATTTCCCAAATTTGTACCTTAATATAGGGATTTTTCCCAACTTTTCACCTGCTCAGGAGGTCCCGAAAAAAAAGATGTGTTAACTCTTATGTATGGAGAATTCACGCATGTTATAATTGAATTATTTCTCCTTGTTAATGTGTTATCGCAGTTAATTGAATTCACCTCTAATGGTGCATACACACACAACGATTTAGTAAATGAACGATTTTAGGAAACGATTTTCATTCATTTTTTCAAGGGAAAAATGAACGAAAATCGTTTACTAAAATCATTAATTTACTAAATGTAATTAATGATTTTTTTGAACTACAAACGATTTTTGCATATTCCCTTACTGAAAATCGTTGAGTTGGTCCGTCTGACTGAACTACAAACTACAAACGTGAACGCGCTTGAACGATAATCATTCATCATTTTAACTCAGAAAGTGAACGATTTCTTCAAAGATTGAACGATAAACGATATTGTTATCGATAATCGTTCATAAAATCATTGTGTGTGTATGCACCTTTAGGGTTAGATTTACTAAAGCTCTAAAACAGACAAGTGGTGTTGCCCATATCAACCAATCAGATTCTGTCTATAATTTTCTAGAATGCAGCAGAGAAATGATAGCTATAATCTGATGTTTTGTTCATGAAAGACCTTCTATATGTTCAGACTTCAGACTGTGCATCCAGAGGACCTCCATGAGACAATAGCATTCAATGAATTTACAAAGTTGCTATCTAAGCGTGACAATTGTTATTCTCTTTTCTACACTAGCTATCATAAAGATTTTAGACTTGAGTTATGCTTTTTAACTGGATTGAGGCTCATCTGCACACAGGCTTGTAAAGATAACACCTTTCCCATGCATACTGTAGCAGCTATTAGACACTTAGAGAGCCTAACAACCTAAAATTGGGGTGCAAAGATAGTAGGACCACCACACAAAAATGAAACCAAAGGCATTATTCAGTTCACTGGCGCCCGGGCTATCACTCATTTTTCCTATTATTCAGTTCACTACTATATCTGAATGTGACCACATTGCATAAACAAAAATACATAGAGAATTGTACTTACCAGATACACCATGAACCTTTCAAGGTGTTATCTATGTAAAAACAAAAAATGTTAGTTCCACATATTGCAATATATGTTTAACTGACAAACTCCACCAAAATCTTCCTCTACACAGTATATAAGTTTTGCAGGAAAGAGATGTTATAAACATATGTTTAAATTAAATATGTGCGTGGACCTCGTGTTTTGGTTTTGGACCTGAATTCATCTTCAAGTTTTGGTTTGCAAAACCACCCTCAAAGTGTTTTGGCTTTGGTTTTGGATTTGGATAAAAATTTATAAAAATCAATAGAAACAGCTAAAATGTCCAAATCCAAAACCTGAGTTTGGTATTTTAATCCGAGTTCCGAACTGGCAACAAATCCGAACCCTAGACTGTTCGAACAGGGTTACAAAAGTGAATCTGAATCCAAACCTTGACTTGGTTCTACTCAGAATCAGAACCCCTAAATTCGGATGTGTTTGGATCTCAGAAATCCAGGCCCACACATCTCTAGTTTAAATATACAAATTGGGTATACAGCTTAATTTGTACTTCCAAACAAAAGTCATAAGGCTTGCTTTTGTTACACATTTTCTCTCTAAAAGTTGGTGGTGAAACTATTTCTTGCCATTCATGCTGCTGAGTTTTGTTTATTAAATTCCCACACAAGCCCCATGGAAGTCAATCACCCTCCTCAAAACTCTTCCACATGTAGTGGTTTCTTGTGTCAGGTGCAATAGCTTCATACAGTACGCCACTGCTGCATTGTAATATGAACCATCTCTTCATCCTCACTCGGCCTATTATTTTTTTCCATCAGAGTACAGGAATGACTGAATGAATTTGTGACTAGCATGTTTCAGAATATACTTATTTATTTAAGCATCAACACACATAGAAATATTATAGGATAAATGTTTTACGGGAGGGACAAGACTAGGGACTGTGTTGGTGGATGCAGATGTCCTGGCCTTGTAAGTGACTAAGCACCAGCCAGACTGAGGTAAGCTTCAGCTTACACAGTCTGATCAAAGGGGCAACCATCACGACTGATTGTGATACGAGACATCTACAGCCGCTGCAATTGTATCTCTAAGATGCAGCACAGAGGTGTCTAATTCCTCAAGACATCTCCTGCTGTACTTATATTTTGTTGGAAGGTATTCTACAGACGCTTCTGTGTAACTGGGCAATAACATCCATCTCTGAATCAGGCCCTGTATACTGATCAACTTTGCCATCTGTGTTACACTTGTATTTACCGTTTGGCTTTTCTCACTCCTGGCAGTGCTGTGACTGTCCTGGTTTATTTGCATATACTTTATTTCCTTTTCAGCTACTTTTAGCTAATCTTTCAGAAAAATGAGACATGTCTTCACAGTATGTTTGTACAAGTAAACTAATTGAATTTGTGCAATTTATGGAGTGATCTACGACATTGGAAAAAATATTTGAAAACTTACACTTATTTAACAGCCTGCACAATTCCCGTAACTTAACCCATGTTTTTAAAGCAGCGATAATTTAAAGGGCAACGCGGGTAGATGACCTAATACTGAACTTATTTATTTGTTCTGAGGATATGTTGATGGTAGTTTAATATTAGATATCTTCTCCATACCTAAGTCTGGTGGGGCCCTTCCATGATCTGTCAACAAAAGTCACAATGAAACTTGTTACTTGTCAATGTTACATAGTCCTGTGATTTGTCCAATACTTCATTTTTGTTCTCTTGAATAAATGAGTGACAGTTTACCTTGAATAATCATCTGTAAAAGTCACTATGTATATGTTGCCTCCACGGAGTACAGTTGATTTACTAAAGCTTCTAAAACAGATAAATGGAGGTGTTACCAGATTCACTATATCATTTTCTAGGATGCAATAGAGAAATTCAAGTTTTTATCTGATTGGTTGCTATGGGTAACACTACCACTTTTCATTTTAAGAAGCTTTAATAAATCTGCCCCCTAGTCTGGCTAATTCAATTGGACCACACATGCATCTGTGTATGAGGTCCCATGGTCTTGACCCTGTGCTACTGCTTATTTTAGATATCAGTGCTCTTGTGGCTTTAGCTTTTGTGCAACAATCATACTTCATAGTTGCTGGACATGCTGATAATACGAAATGCTTTCTTAGGTCCCACTTTTGCAAGTCCTATATGGTTTACTGGTACCTTTGCCTCAGACCATGCCATATACAGTATATGGCTTGGCATATATAAATGCAGTTATCATGTCAGTGTGTACTTAGTCTCAACTGTTCCTTGTGGTATAGAGACGATAGACGTGTTCATTCGCTTTGGCTCTCGCTACAAGTATTCTTCCATTCAAGATAATATATTTTTGGAATTTGATGGTGAGTACTTCAGCCACCATGCACTTTACAGACAAGAGCCTACATTTTAAGCTAGAAACATACAGCCCATAGTTTACTGATATTGCCACACTACGCCCAGTTCCTTCAGTGGTGACAATCCTTCTATGTACAAGATAGATTATCTCTTTGTGACACAGATCAAGTTCTGTAAAATAGTTTCTATCACTTGACATGTAACTAGTTGCTTTACTCCTGAATGTATACACCAATTATGGGGTAGGTGATGTTCAATTGCTTTAAACATTCTATTTTACTGATTTGTGGATGCATCAGTGAGTTGTGTTTTAATTTTCTGCTTGGACCCTTTTGGAAATTGTCTCTGTTGCTCTGCTTTATACTGTATTTAGAAAAAAAAATCTTTCCTCAAGTGTCCCTGTTTATTGCATCTGAAACATGCTCTAGTTTCCCTACTGTGTAACATTTTATCTGCAACTTTGAAGGCCATTAGATAAGCATCTTCAACTAATATGGTTGCTCTAGCCTTTCTGTCTTATACTATTCTTGGTTATTAACCTTTGGTATGTCCGTAGTACAAGTAAGTAATAAGTCATCTCTAATTGGTAGCACCATAATCATAACATTTCACATCTATATTTGTGATTATTCAGTTTAGCAGCAGATAGTTTACCCTGTGCTCTTGTTTTATTTTTCCTAGTTTACTCCCTTTGAGATATAGTGTTGAATTACTCACATAAACTTTTGAAGATTTCATTGGAAGTTTGCTTGTATTGTCCTGTTCTGAAGTTTATGGCTACATAAACATTTGCAGAATAGGCTTATTTGCACAGGCATTAAAACAAAAGGAAATATTGGGGGAGAATATTTACTGTGACCAGTACATTTAAAACTATGGGCCTGATTCAGACCCACTCGCAAGCGGCTGTCCGCTCGCAAGTGGGTCGATGTTGTGCTCTGCGCATGCGCACGACGGCGGGAGCTCCGTCGTGCGCATGCGCCAGACGCGACGAGCTAAGGACTTTCCTTCGCTCGTTGTGTCTGATCAAAGGGGGCGTGCTGTCGATGTTGGTTGACAGCACGCCCCCTTTGGTGGGCGTGCCGGGGGCATGCCTCCCTGATGGGGGCGTTCCCACGGGAACGCCTCCCGTCAGAAGCCGGCCCACTGACATCACTAGTGATGTCAGTGGGAGTGATTTTGGCTCTGATAGAGCCAAAATCACTCCGGGGCTTGCGGTTGAAAACCTCAACCACAGGCTCTGGCTCGCAGTTTCGATGGTCGCGATGGTCACGACCATCGCGGCCATCAAACTGCACTTTCGTATAGGCTGTGGGTGGTGACCCACAGCTATACGAGCGTCCAGGAGGACGCTCCATTTTTATGGAGGGCGGCCCTCATTCAGAGCGTGCGCTCTGCTCAGAGCGTACGGCTCTGAATGAGGGCCTATATACAGTCAGGTGCATAAATATTGGGACATTTACCGATTTTTCATATTTTGGCCTCTATTCAGAACCACAATGGCTTTGAAATGAAACAAACAAGATGTGTTTTAACTGCAGACTTTCAGATTTAATTTAAGGGTAATTACATCCAAATCAGGTGAACGGTGTAGGAATTACAACAGTTTCTATATGTGCCTCCCACTTTTTAAGGGGCCAAAAGTAATGGGACTATCAACTCAACAGCTATATAATGGACAGGTGTGGGCTATTCCCTCGTTATTTCATTATCAATTAAGCAGGTAAAAGGTCTGGAGTTGATTCTAGGTGTGACATTTGCATTTGGAATCAGTTGCTGTCAACTCTCAATATGAGATCCAAAGAGCTGTCACTATCAGTGAAGCATCATTAGGCTGAAAAATCAAAACAAACCCATAAGAGAGATAGCAAAAACATTCGGTGTGGCCAAATCAACTGTTTGGAACATTCTTAAAAAGAAATAACGCATCGGAGAGCTCAGCAACACCAAAAGACCCGGAAGACCACGGAAAACAACTGTGGTGGATGACAGAAGAATTATTTCCCTGGTGAAGAAAAACCCCTTCACAACAGTTGGCCAAATCAAGAACAGTCTCCAGGAGGTAGGTGTATATGTTGCAAAGTCAACAATCAAGAAAAGACTTCACAAGAGTGAATATAGAGGGTTCATCACAAGATGTAAACCATTGGTGAGCCTCAAAAACACTAAGACCAGATTAGAGTTTGCCAAACAACATCTAAAAAAGCCATTACAGTTCTGGAACAACATCCTATTGACAGATGAGACAAAGATCAACTTGTACCAGAGTGATGGGTGAAAAGTGTATGGAGAAGGAAAGGAACTGCTCATGATCCAAAACATACCACCTCATCAGTGAAGCATGGTGGTGGTAGTGTCATGGCATGGGCATGTATGGCTGACAATGGAACTAGTTCCCTTGTATTTATTGATGATGTGACTGCTGCCAAAAGCAGCAGAATGAATTCTGAAATGTTTCGGGCAATATTATATGCTCATATTCAGTCAAATGCTTCAGAACTCATTGGATGGTGCTTCACAGTGCAGATGGAACCAAAGCATACTGCAAAAGCAAACAAAGAGTTTTTTAAGGCTAAAAAGTGGAATGTTATGCAATGGCCAAGTCAATCCCCTGACCTGAATCCGACTGAGCATGCATTTCACTTGATGAAGACAAAACTGAAGGGAAAATGCCCCAAGAACAAGCAGGAACTGATGACATTTGCAGTAGAGGCCTGGCAGAGCATCACCAGGGATGAAACCCAGCATCTGGTGATGTCTATGCATCCCAGACTTCAGGCTGTAATTGCCTGCAAAGGATTTGCAACAAAGTATTAAAAAGTGAAAATTAGATTTAGGATTGTTAGTTTGTCTCATTACTTTTGGCCGTTGTAATTCCTACACCGTTCACCTGATTTGGATGTAATTACCCTCAAATTAAATCTGAAAGTCTGCAGTTAAAGCACATCTTGTTTGTTTAATTTCAAAGCCATTGTGGTGGTGAATAGAGGCCAAAATATGAAAATTCTGTCAATGTCCCAATATTTATGCACCTGACTGTACATACATCAATAGAGAATTTTCAAGAAGATGGTATGAAAGAGTGTACTTTCCCAAAAGAAAGACTAGAAAGTGATACCTCCAGAAATAGTGCCACCTACTGTCCCTCTTGTATAGCTTGCCAAACAATATTCAGCCTATAGCCATTGCCATACTAAACTTGAAATGTCTAGCAATACATATACAATATTTGAACATTTATTGTTGAAAAAATAATAGTATTCTGTCATGTTTGTGATAATTTACCATTGGCATGTGAATCCTTCAGGCAGACCATAATTTGTTAATGTTACTAGTCAGGCAAATTGTTAATATACCCTACTTTTAATTTGTATATTTCATCCACAATTATAACCCTTCATTATAATTTCATTAGTTGTGCATACCAAAATATACATGGGGATAATGTACTGCAATAATGAATTTAATTAAGCATAATTATATTAATAATATAATAGTAGTATAATATGAAGTATTATTCAACATAGCAATGACATTGGCTAATTTACAATCCAAATAGTGATTCCCTAGGACGCACTGTATATAATGTGTGACAATAATGGTTATGACTTAAAGTGCTGCGTCATTGGACTTCTTTTTACATTGCATGCAGAAACCTTTCTGTAAATACATACAGTACAATAGAAATCAGTTGAAATCTTCACTGGTTGCTGCAGGGGTGAGGAAGAAAATTTAAAAGGATAGGGAGGGACGGGATCAGTCAGGAGGAAACTGCAAATCCTGAACCCCAAAAGAAGAGAACTGTGCAAACTAGGAGAAGCATTTGCATGATTAGCCCATATTTTTAAAGCCGCAATAATTTAAAGGGCAAAACCAGGTTGGTTTTATCGCATTTCAGGATCAACTTTTACTACCTTAATTTGATGATGTTTTCTCGAAATGCATTATGCACCTTTGTGCTAAAGCTCTTACAATTACCGTGGTTTGAACCAAAAGACTGCATACGATGTTTGCTGGGTTGCAATACCTTACACGCTTTTTTTTCCAACACCTGATATCTTAAATCTGTTTCACAGAGTCATACCTTACTCTGCTCGGTGGGCCTGATTCAGATGTATACACTTATGCAATAGCAGCTGCTGTGCGAAAATATGCTAATGCTACATCCACCTGGAAATGTATTGAGATTCCCACCAGCATCCTCGCAGATCCAAGCAACTGCTTACAAACAAGCAGTGGTGGTCACAGATCCTTTGATAATCGACAATCTAAGTAACCCTATTGTCACGCAGAATGGAGACGCTGCCACCATATTTTCTGCATACAGGATCGCAGATGAAAGCAGATACATGCCCAGAAAACAGTCAAAACAAGCCCGCTAGTTTGCTGCCCCTTCCTGTTACCTCCCACAAAACAGCCCTCATCTGTCAATTACTTGCAAATAAATCCTCACTGCAACCGTAGTCACATTTGATCGCAATTCAATTGCCGCATGTGTGCATTGCGTCTAAGACGTATGCGCAGTCCACTGGTAATCGCTCAACTGTGTAAACATCTAAATAGCAACCACATTTGAATCTAACATTAAGGGGTTCACGTCCGAGAAGCACTTATTGTTTTATCTTTACACATCTATTCTTTACACTTCACTATCACCTTTTTTCCCCTTTTTGTGTGATGCCCTGGGGATGGTCCTTGGCTGGAATTTTTTGGGGCACCTTGCTTCTCGGACGTGAACCCCTTAATTTTAGAGATGCCAGTATAGAGGAGCCTTGACGATGGCCTAGCGCTTATTCATAGATGTGCAAATGTATGTAACTAATACCTCTGAATCTCTATTATCATGTAGGATTTAAGTATTATTTTGTTGATATTGCTGCAGTGAGCTGGAGGGAATCTTTTTTTTTTATTTTTTCTGTGGTTCTTACTACACCATTCAATACAGTCATAGACAAGAGGTCTCAACAAAGTTTTCAATTAAATATGCGGGATTGCAGTTGAAGAGGCCATATACATTGCATTTCCAGCCACTTAGCCTGAGCCCTTAGCAGCTTGGATATACTGTATGTGTGAGTGGCTGGTTTACTTAGGAACCATTTACTATGGTCATGTGTTGATGTACGCAGTTACATCCTTTTGCTTGTATATTACTGAGCAAACAATATTTGGTTGTAGTGGATTATCAAGGAGGAGCATTTGGGTTATTTAAACATTTTAGAAAGTTTTTTACTATTTAATTAACCCTTTTATGTTGTGAGGAATGCTGTAGGTTGACCAGTTATTTAATGAATTATATATGTAAATTACAGTTTAGCTGGTTCAACTTATTGGCATTTATTTATAATATTTGAGCATATCCACTACATTAAGAGCTGTATTAACGCTAGTTTATTAGTTACAAAATCTTTTAAAGTATCGGCAGCTTTGTTCTACTTGCTTTAATATTTCCCTTTTTTGTGTCTCTTTCATGTATTGCTCCTTTTGCTATTTTATTGTCTTTGTTGTGCCTTTGTGCTTATGATATCTTACATTTCACCGTGGGGTCTAATGTTACAAATATGAAAGACCAAAAAAATTCTTCACAAGTTAGTTTTAATGGCTTTAAGGAAAAGTAGGTATGATTAACAGCTTTGTACTGCATGGTACCTTGAGTCTTTAAGAAATCAAAGTTATTGCAATTAATCCACACAAATGACTTTATTTTTAAACCTAATCTCAAATAGCATTTTTATAAAAAAATATCTCATAATACTGATGCCAATATATTGGAACTATTGTGACGTTTCCTCCCCCTATTTTCCCCCACTTTATTTTGTTCATCACATCACTTCACCTTTGTTTAATTATCATTTCTTGTTCATATGCAAAATGCAATGACATTTGACTTAGAAATGAAACTGACAAAACCATGTAGTCATATCAGATGTAAACTAAAGCACCATATAATAGTAATACATTAATAAATATTAGAAACCTAATGCATATGCATGTTGGCAACTACGGTATCACAAGTTGTGTGTCTGGGCTGGATGCAGCAAAGGGAGAAATGCGGTCAAACCCCCAAAATGTGGTTTGACCATGTTTCTCATATGCACCAAGCCTGGAATGCGATGCACTCCGGGGCTTGGTTGCGGTGGGTAAAGCCATCTCCTGATGGCGTTACCCTATAGAAGCCTATGGGCTTATATTCTGAGAGTGCTGTGAGAGGGATCTAATCGATTGGATCCCTCCCCCCCACGACGCATGCGTCCATCTGTGCATACGCAGAAGGATGCCAGAGGGGATCTGGGTCGTAGACCCGGAAGTCCCTCATTCGCAAAGGACCGCTCTTACCGCAGTCCTTTGTGAAGTTTTTCATGCATATCAGCATTACCAACCACGACATTCATGTGAAGGGTGGCAGGATACATTGCATCCTGAATGTGATGTGTCATGCCTCCCACCCACTATCTGCAGCAGTGCCATGTGGGCTACATTTACGTACAGCATATGTCACATAAACCAGTGTTTTTGACCATTTGTTTTCCAAAATATGACTCACTATTAGGCTTCTAAAGGACTTAAAAACATCTCTCTAATGCAGCAGGTACAACACTTCGGGCAGGATGCATCAAGCACCGTATTTTGCATTCGATGCTGATATGCATTAAGAACATTGCATAGGACAGCTGTCCCGATAAAAGCTGTCCTTTGCAAGAGAGGGAATTCCGGGTTTATGACCCAAATTCCCTCTGCGTATGTGCAGAATGACGCACATGCCGCTGGGGGTGCTCGGAAGGAATTGATTGAATTCCTCTCACAGCACTTTGCAGAAAGAAGCCCATAGGCTTCTATTGGATAATGCCATCTAAAGATGGCGTTACCCATCGGGTCCAAGCCATGGAAAGCTTTGTTTTCCAAAGCTTGGTGCATATTAGAAATGCATTCAAATACATGAAAATGGGATTATCGGGGGTTTGACCGCATTACTGATGATTGTACATTCTGCCCCAATTTTGTGTCAGAAAAAATATACTAAAATATGCTAAAACACATACAAAATAGTTTATGTGCGAGCAACAAAGCAGTGCATTCACAATCCACACATCACCAGAAGTTCCTTTTTGCTGGTGACTGTTATCATACTTGGTATTTTATAACTCTAGGAAGTGGCTTTTCTAAATGGGTGCAGGGTTTGCAGTGCTGCACAAACCACCAGGAAAATGGCGCAGTGGCTAATTTCCTGTTGATCACAGTGCCAGAGTCTACTCACTTGTGCCACTGGCTAGAGAGGCCCGGGACAGAGTCTGCACAAGGGCCGCCTCCTCACTTAATACGCCCCTGTCTATGGACAGATTTATATAATAATACAGACATGCATATATGTATCTTTGTGTCAGTCTCCGTCTGTTTACAATTATGTGAACATGTCCTTACTTTAATCAGCCTGTGTTAGTTTGCCCTCCTCTCCCCTGCCATGCCACCCCAGGCACATGCTGGTGGAAATGTCAGATTTACAGAAATCTGCTATGTGTTTGTAGCCTCTTTTCTGCATAGAGCAATTTTAGGGTTTATACCATTGGTGTATCTATAATGGGTGTGGAGTTTGCAGTCACATGGGCCCTGGAGTCACCCCACACACCCTGCACCCATGTTTAGTACTTTGTTCTCTGGAGTCCACATCAGTGCCGCAGCAGCACAAATCACCGGGAAAATAGTTTGACAGTCATTTTCCCGAAGATTTGCGCATCTGGGACCATGGTGCAGGTGCCATGTTACCGAAGACCTGAGCATGCCCAGTAGACTCTACTACACCACAGATTGGAGGGGGCCCACACAGAGTCTGCACATGGGCCCGCCCCTCTCTTGACTAACCTGGATTATAAACTACACAAACTGGCATAGATCTCCCCGTGCATCTCCCTCTTAGATCATGTTTATTTTTGGAATTCTAATTCTTATACTTAAAGTATAAGTGGATTTTTTTTCACTTTTTATTGTCACATAAAACTGAGGTCGTTTTATCTGTCTGTATATTAATATTGTTTCTTTACATTTTAACTAACAAATCTTTCTCCCACTATAAGAAGATGGATTGTATTTTATTCTCAAACGGTGGATTTGTAGAATAAATTCTGTGGTTTCTCTTTCAGTCAGCAGAGTTTGTAAGATGAAAGAGTGTTGGGGTTTGCTATATCTTTTTCTTATCTTTTTAGGTGACATCTTGTCTTCCTCTAACTTAAACATCAATGCTCTCTAACTCTTTTCACTCCAACACTTTGCTTGAAACTTGAATTTTTTAAGCTTTGGGAGAATGTGACAGGCGGAATAATGTCAAACCGTTCCAGAGCCTGCTTAATATTTTAACATGTTTACTTATGTAGTACAGTTTTTTCCTCATATTGCAGTTTAGTTAACGAGCGAAAATATTTGATGCTTGATCTTGTATATTATCTCTGATCAAGGCGCCTTTTTCCATGACTTCTAAAAAAACATAATATGTAATATCAAATGGTTTAACTGAACATTATTTATTGACATATACAACTAAGGTGATTGGCAATGTTGTGCTTATTTATTTTTGAAACTTGTTTAGGACTGTGTCGGGGATAACTTTTCAGTTCTGTCTGTGTCTCTAAGTAAAAAAAAACAAACTTGCTCTTCACCCTATAAAAGCGTTATGCATTCTGAGAGGCTCCCCCTGTTATAGACCACAGCAGGACCATAACTTCTGTCTAATTCCAGTGGCAAGCCACCTGGAGCATCCTTGGGATGCCCAATTTCTGCTACCGCAGACTCAATGTGTCTCCTGGTCCATGCAGCCTTGCCCCTCATTGTGACATCATGATGTCACAGGTCCAGAGGGATTTGCCAGCACAGGGTGCATTATCATTCTGTTACGGCCCTGGACCACAGCGGCTGTTCATCATTTTCATTACAGCAAATACTTGAACATTGAAGGCTTCCAAGAGCTCCTCAGTAGTTTTGGTGTCTGTAAGGCTACAACTATTTATTTAATGGGTAAGAAAGACTTTTTTTCTTTTAGAAGGAGTAGGCAAGGGACCACAAAAGCTAAAATTCAAGTTGGTTTATATTCAAGACTAAGGGGTCTATTTTTCATAGAAACATAAGCCCTAAATATGTTAAAAACAGGTGTTTCAGTGGATATATTGTATGGCTTCTTCCCACTTTACAATGGCATGCTTCAACTAAAGTTATCACAGGCTGTCTATAGTGATAGCGGCTATTTAAGAAAGATGGCGATACTTATGCCACTGCAATCCTCTTATCACTATCAAAATCTCAGGATTACGATAGTCAGGGAGATAAAAGAGAAAATTGTTTTTTCATATATTTTAAACAATTTTGGGGAGATTTTGTTTCTTTTCTTTCAAGAGTGCATAAGGAAAGCCAAGCCTGCCGTCCAATGCAGTATGCAGAAGGTACCTGGATTGGCCGGTGAAATAGCCTCTTCTTAATGCTGCCAGACAGGGCCGTAGAGAGCATGGACAGGCCCGGGTGCTGTAAGGGGCATGGCCTAATCATGGAGGCGTGGCCCCACCTTGCGCCCCTCAGCCAAATCCAGGGGGAGCGATTAGTGAGATTGCTCCCCCTCATGGCAGCAGCTTCCCTGGACTCATTGCAGCCCAGCATACTGCCGCTGACAGGTAAGAAGGGGTGACCGAGGACCTGGGCCCCTGCCAGGCCGCTCCAACAAGCTGGAGCTCAGTACTCCACCCCTCTTGGCACCCTTAATAGCTGCATATTGATAGTTTTCCCCTTAAAATAACAGAATAGAATAGCAACTTGTCATACTATACTTTCTTCAGTAAGCCTTTTGAAATATACTGTAAAGAATCTTGTAGATAGAAATTTTATGATAATATAATGTAGATAAAGGAAATATAAAAAAGAAATACGTTGTCATGACATTGCATTTGCAATTGCGTCTTAAATTTTTCAACTAGTATTTTAGTGTCCCTTTAAGACAGTGATAACTTGTGGGGTTATCTCAGCTAATGCTCATTTGTGCCTTTAAGGCTTGGCAGGCGCTCTGCAATATTGTTGAGTGTGATACCTGAGCATGAGCCAATCAAAATAGATCAAATCACTTTCATACATATTTGAAAATCTGTCTGGCCACAGACGTTATTGGCCTATGTGTGTGTGTTCCCCTACCCCATGTGATATGTGTGCTACAATATTATTACCCACTGTTAATCTGTACAGGCTAGCTATGCTCATGGCAAAGTTGGGATTTGACCATGTTGCTTGCAGTTTTTTCAGACATCAAAGTATCCTAAAAATAGAGGTGTGCCATTATGTTACATGCTTCTCCTGTCTTCCCTGTCCCATTCACCCTTTACCTTACACTAATAACTAAAGCGCCCAGGTGTGCTGCTTGTACGACAGGTTTTCCCAGTTACTTTAATGTGTCACAACTCTGGCTTCAGACTGCCACAAATGCTAAGCAACAATATGTGTTATTCTCACATGCCAATGTGACTCTACAGTTAAGAGTAAAAATAAAATGAAAGCTCGGTGAATTGGTGGGCACATCACCATGGTAACTAATGTCTTACTACTGACTTGATTCAGTAAAATATATCTGCATTCATTTTACAGTATTTTAATTGCAGAGCACATATTTTTACCAGAGTTGAGCTGTCATTAAAAGGCTTAGCTCAAAGGGGATTTCCACTTTCAAATAACCTTAACTCAAGGGATTGTACATGTCCTACAGCAACTTTTACCAAAATTCTTGTTTGTATTTGTTTTCTTGTGTCTGTTTCATAGTTTTGGCCTGAAATACGATACAAAGTTGGTCTCAGGATATGTTTGTATCCAATGAAGAGAGAGCTGACTCCAAGGCTGCAAAAAAATAATCAGAATATTACACAATATACAGTACTTAGTAAAAGTTGTAGAAATGTAAAATAAAGAAGACAACAATAAGAGTGGTTAAGGATGTAAGTTTGCAGAGAGGTTGGAGATAACCAAGGATGTTATCTCAGGTAGCAGTATTTGGGGGCAGCATAATGTAGGGAATTAATAAATAAATAAATCATCTGTCTTTTCCTTCCTGTGCAAGGCGTTCTTCCTTTTACTGTGAGAAAGGCATCAGTGCTAATGTAAATAGTTCAGTTTTCTTACACAACACTGTAGTGTGAACTGTATAGTTACCTTTAGCCTTAACACTTTTGTGCATTACTCATTTGTCTAATTGGGACAAAAAGGCTTCATGCGTTTATGATTTTATTAGGAAAACATTCTGAATTTGTCATTAATTACTGTTATTTTATTTCTTAGGAATTTGATAAAGACAAAATTCCATCAAAGGTTATTGCCCAGATAAGAAGAGATTTTATCAGCAATCCGGAGTTCCAGCCAGCTGTCATTAAGAATGTGTCTTCAGCTTGTGAAGGGCTTTGTAGCTGGGTCAGGGCCATTGAAGTCTATGACAAGGTTGCCAAGGTAACGATTGTGTCCTAAGATTCTGCATAGCCATCAAACTTTTATCTTGTTAAATTTGTATAGGCAAAGCACAGTGAGATGAATGTTAATACAATATAAGAACAGCTGGGTTCTTTTTACCTTATTTATTTATACATGCTTGGATAGTTTTCTTATTGTCAGTCCATGTTCAGTGTAAAGTGCATATATAAGATACACACCATCTATTTATATTATCAGAGGCACAAACTCTATTTAAAATAGAGTATTTTCCAATCTATTATCAATATGTAGTGTAATCATATTTAATTTGCATAGTTACAATGATGATCAAAATTCTATCTGTCTGTCTATCCGCTTATAAAACAATGAAGCAGATGATTAGCTATTCAGATTTATAGGTGGTTAAATAAAAATATATGTTTATATAATTCTACTAATGCTTTGTTGAAATTTTCTGCACTTAACCTACAATTAATTTCTTACAATAGTGTTATCACTATGTATTTCATTTTTCTAATAGATCTTAACCAAATGTATATTACAACTAAAGAGTTAATAAAAATAATATATGCCATGCTGTGCGTGGATGCCAAAATAATGTATGGTTATGTTCCCAGGGGATCGTTTATGTTATTTATCTGGCAAAGTTCTTTGTTTGCTGTCTGAAGAATGACAGTTTGATTACTAAGATCCCTGGCTGAAAGCAGATCTCTCATTGGAGTGTCAATTTTTGTTGATTATCCGTCACAGAATATCAGCCTTTATTTCAGTGTCGTCCATATATTACAGGGTTTTTTAATATCCTCATCAGAGAGTGTCTCATGCCTGTCTTGCATTATTTTCATTCATTGCAATACACTTTACTTGCCTCAATATCATGATAAGTCCATTCCCGAATCTGAACTTCAAAATTACATGGCAATGATAATTATAGTCTAAAACATCAATACACCATTGATACATGAATACTACATATAAACCAATATAAACCAATCGCAAGGTAACTATGTACTGCTTTTTCACTTCAATCACAGTTAAGCATGGACCAGGTTTGTACATAAATATACAGATGTCTTGTCAAGAAAATGTGTTTCCTATGGGGAGCTTTGCAGGCATGAAGGGCATCTCCATTTTGCAACGTGGGTAACTTATCTGATGTGTATAGCAGGCGCAAGTGTTTGACTGGGATGAGGTTTTGTAGACAGGTAAAATTGCTCACTTGTTCTAATCAGTTTGATATATCTAGGGCAGTGGTTCTCAAACTTGGTCCTCAGGACCCCACACAGTTCACGTTTTGCAGGTCACCCAGCAGGTGCACAGGTGTAATCATTACTCAATGACACATTTTAAAAAAG
Organism: Taudactylus pleione; assembly: GCA_031769625.1. NCBI lineage: Eukaryota > Metazoa > Chordata > Amphibia > Anura > Myobatrachidae > Taudactylus > Taudactylus pleione. The sequence goes on from JAUIMM010000039.1 coordinate 4,725,396, forward strand.
GTCCACAGGTGGAGCTAATTGTTTCATATGATTTCAGTGTGGAGACATGAAAAACATGCACTGTTTGGGGTCCTGAGGACCGAGTTTGAGAACCTATGATCTAGGGGAAATAGGTGATGTCAAATCAAGATGTACTTTATATTGCATCAGGCCCAGAAAGAGTCTGGATTCTTCCAGGTGGTGACCATTTCCGAGATATGTGTTTATTTTCTTTGTAATTCCAGACAACCTATGCAGTGTAAATGTATTTTAGTGCTAAAAATGTAGTTTCATAATTTCTTATCTTATTTCCATAGAGTGACATTTGCAATCTCTCCATATGTGGGAACCATTTTGGAGTCTTCACTTTCACATCACTGGGCAAAACTACCCACCCTTTCAGACCAAAATGCCGGGTCCGACCTGGGATTTTGAACATGGGTCAGTCCCGGATGAGACCCACATCAGAACCCATTCACACTGCCCTGGTGACCCGGGTTATTCCCGGGTCGGCCCCGTTTACACTGCACACGGGTGCAATGTTTTCTGTTCTGCCAGCATCATCTCCAAGCGTCAGTAATCCGGCTTGTAATGGGTCCTCGGTCGGATGACCCAAGTCACCCGTTCACACTGCCAGGTAACCCGGGTCGCTGATGTGTGACCCTACTTGATACCCTGGTTGAAATGCCAGGGCACTCTACTAGGGTTATTTTTCCAGGACCCTTTCACACCCAAACCTGGGTCAACCTGGAAATAACCCGGGTCAAAATGGTGGTGTGAAAGGGGTATTAACTAAACTGCAAAGCACATCCACATCACATGCAGGGGAGCATTTATGAAAACCTTTGCAGTCCAAGAATCAGTGAGATTATTTACAGTCATCAAAAATCAGACCCTCTCCTGCACTACAATAATACACAGAATTGTCACTTATTATGAATATGCATAGCGTTGAGACCCAGTACTGACAATTATAGTTCTCCTTGTTATCGTAGTTAATGCTTTTACTTTAAATTCTGTGCACTGTTTGATGTAGCATAATAATGTGTCAGTTGTTACCAGAGTATAGAATTAAAATGATAATGGGGTCTGGGCACTTGACCCATAGCCTATTAGCAGAGTAGCATCGCGATGTAATGCATAGCAGAGTGTGTTGTTTGAAATGGTATGTGTTGTTTGGTGCGAGTGGCAGTTAGTCTACATGTTATAAAACTTAACCAGTTCTCAGGTTTATTGAACATGGCAAAAACAGCAGCTAGCAAATAACACAGGGATATAGCAGGTACAGTTGCAATAGGATGGAATCAGCCTGGAGCCCTTTGGGATATTGCTTTGAGTTGTAGTGCACTGGTTGTCTAGGTGTAATGGACGCCAGAGTGTGGTAGCGTTAATGCCCCAATGCATGCAATGGTAGTATAGTGTACTTGCAGCAGTCTAGAATGCTGATACAGTTTGTGACTGCAGGAGAGTCTCAGGGTTCCATCCACTCAGTATTGATGCCTCTCTACTACTCATGCACAATCTCCAGGAAAATTGGTGCTGCACCATTTTTTCTGGTGATTTCTTCTGCTGCTGCAGTACCAACAGGGGACCCCGGAGAGGTGTGTATAATTATATGGGTGCAGTGTGTGCGGTATAGGCCCCCTGGACCCAGAGGTCCATGTGCACTGAACACCCTACACCCATTATAGATATGCCAATGGCTGATAGAGGGAGCAAATAACACACCTTTTGTTATTATTTATTTATTTAGGTTTTTAATAGCCCCTTCAGTTTAAAATGAATAAATAACTACACATACAAACATATGTGTTTTTTTTTAACAAATATTTACCTATTTATTTAAAATATGCAGAACTAGGCAGGGACTATCCATCTACTTCTGTGACATCCTAAGTTGGAGAGAAGTTAGCTGTTGACTGAAAAAGTTGATTAGGGCCCTCATTCAGACCCACTCGCAAGCGGGCGCACGTACGTTAGGCGTACGTACAAAATTATTTAAATTCAATGGCTCGCTCGTATTTTCGTTCGCATCTAAAATTCCTCCCTAAACTCAGGCGACCCCTCCTCTATCTAACGAGCGTGCGAAATAGCGAGCGTACATCCCCGAAATGGCTTGAAGGGAATGCACGCACAAGTAAAACCGGAAGTGGCCTTGTCAGATCTCGATTACCTGCTCCTTTATTCTGCCTACCTCCATCAATCGTATCATGCCAATCAATGTATCAATTAGCTTAATTTTTTTTTTTCTTTCAACACAATGCAAGAAACTTTACTCTTGTCCGTGTTTGTGTTTACCCGCAGAATACGTACGGGTGGAACATTCGCTTTTATTGTTCAAAAAACATGTGAACCACAATTAAACAATTGTTCTATTGCTGTGGATCCCCGCATATTTCCCGGGGTTCATTTCTTTATTTAAATTTGCAAACGCATGTCACTGCATCAAGCCTATCATAACTCTCCAGAGATTTCTGGCCCTGTTGAACACATGACTCATACACTAACCAATAAAATTGCTCCTGTTAATTTCCAAAATACATTAGCCAATCAGAAATTTTTTGCACACTTTATCAAAAATGTTTTGTATGAAAAACACCATTGCCATCATGAGAGCCTCCGCATTCACCAGGCGCGAGCTGCTGGTGCTTACGGAGGTGATGGATCGCCGTATCACCAGCCAGCCTCCACCCATCACCAACCGGCAGAAGCGCTCCGCGTATGCGGAGGCACGGTCCCGCCTGCGGTCCTTCGGTTCACGCCGCAACATCGGGCAGCTGGAGCGCAGGTGGTCAGACCTGCAACGGCGAACGCCCCGCTTGCTGGCATGCTTTCGCATGCAGATCCTGGAAAGTAAGTGTTATGTATTGTGGTTTTCATGTTTGTGTTTGTGGGGCAAACTGCGTGTGCATGTTTTCCTGTCTGTCCTATTTATTATTTGTCCTCATATCTGCGTGTGCATGTTTTCCTGTCTGTCCTATTTATTATTTGTCCTCATATCTGCATGTGCATGTTTTCCTGTCTGTCCTATTTATTATTTGTCCTCATATCTGCGTGTGCATGTTTTCCTGTCTGTCCTATTTATTATTTGTCCTCATATCTGCGTGTGCATGTTTTCCTGTCTGTCCTATTTATTATTTATCCTCATATCTGCGTGTGCATGTTTTCCCTCTATTTCTGTTTTTTTCATTCTACTCCTATTTGCATGTTTTTTGTTGGTGGTTTTTTGTTTTTTATTTGGGCCCCGGATTTGGCCAGAAACTAACCTCAATTTGTTTGACATATTTTAGGTGGACAGCCAAGACTACGCCGTCACCGTCCGGCCAGACGGCGTTCCCGGCCACTATCCCCAACCCCCAGCCAACACTCCACCCCAAATATTTCCCCTATACCCCACTCCTCCCCAGCCTTCCAAGACCCTCTCCCGGAACTGTCGGGCCTCCTTCCCCTCCGTCCCACTTCCCCCTCTCCTCCACCCACCCCTCTTCCAATTACCCCCTCCCCGGAGTCCGTCATTACCCCTCCCCGTTCTTTGGGGAATGAAGGCTCCTTCGAGGAAGAACATGGAGGGACTTCCGGAGCTCCCGTTTTGGCTCCCGGTATGTTTTTCTTTCGCTTTTTTTTAAGCACAAACTGTTTGTATGTAATCATGTGTCGTGCCTTTATTCGTGATTTTTGGGTTTACTTTTGGTGATTTAGCAGTTTGCCTTTACCTCTTCCTGCTGGTTTCAACATACACATATCACACCTGTGGGAATTTGTACATAGGCCTTGTATTTTTGGCAGCACCCCCTTTTTGTTTTGGTTTCTTTTTTTTAGGTTTAGGAGTGATTTCGCTGTGTTTTTTTTTTTTTAATGTGGATTCCCTATTGTTTTATTAATCCACACACTTTTCTCACCCACAGAGGAACAGAGGCGTCGGCAAGAGGTGGACGAATGTGTTGGCCAGATGCGCCAACATGTCATTGGCGTTCTTGTGGGCCTTGACCGGCTGTCTGGCATCCTTCGCCAGTAGTTTTTTTTGTTTTTTTTCGTTTTCTAAATAAATTTTTAATTTCGAATATACGTTCTGGCTCATTCTTTTTTTCCAAAACAAAAAAAGTTTTCCCTGACATAAGTTGACTGTTCCTGCAAGGATTTCCCTTTTTTAAAAGTTAGATTGTGTTTTGTATTTGTATGTAAAACAGCCACAAGAAACACAGAACAGTAACAATGTCATTTCCCTTTTTGGGTGTAGTGTCAATTAGATATTTCTACATTTTACAGGTTCCTAGTTGGTGTGCAATCTGCTTAGGCCAATCTTCCAAATCCAAAGGTTTGGACAGGCTTCCTTTTGGTGTGGGTTGGGAACCTGAAAACATATTTCAGTTTACATCAACTGGTGTCAGTACTGGATTACCCCTTAGTCAAATGTAAGGTGTGTTAACCTGGTTACACTTGCTATTAACGTCCAAAAAAAGGAAGACCATTTCACTCTCCAAACATTTATTCACAACATAAATGAGAAATCAAAGTGGTCACTCTCTCAAAAAAAAACACAGTGATAAACTCAAATACAACACATACAAATAAAATATTTAAATTAAAAAAACAATCAAGAACTGGTTGATGAAGGACCATGCCAACATGATTCCACAAACATGGCGTTGTGATATGGGTTCCAGAATATATGCCCCAAATCACCAGATCCAGGTTTGGTAAGGGTAGCATGAAGTAGTGATCGTTGGAGTGCCAAAGATTATGTGAACAAACAGAAGATGGTGAAAAAAATACAAATAAATTAGATGTTCGCAAACAAACACAAACACATTAGGTATAAACACTGTAGTTTTGGTCAAACTTACCTAAAAAATCTGGCCACCACATCATCGCGTATGGCCCCCCCACATACTGACCTCCGACCAACCTCGGGGGGGCCATCCTCAGGTAAGGCATCCTCTGGCTGCATTGGGACACCACTCCTTATGGCGATGTTGTGAAATATCCCACACAGGACCACAATTTTCGACACCATATCCGGCAAATACATGAGCTCGCCACCAGAGCGGTGGAGGCATCTGAATCGGCCTTTTAAAAGGCCGATACAGCGCTCCACCACTTGCCTGGTGGCTGTAAGTGCAGAATTATACTCACTTTGTGGGCCTGGTGTGGGAGCCAAATAAGGAGTGAGCAGCCAGGACATGCAAGGGTATCCACTGTCTCCTGTGAAAAATAAGAGACAACATCAGGAACACTGTGTATCAAGCTTAACATTGTTATGTACTAAAGGTCTCCACTTACCCAGAAGCCACGCATCACCAGCTTGTAGGTTGGTTAATTTCTGCCATATCCCTGATTGCCGGATGACGAAGGAGTCATGTGCACTTCCTGGTAATTTAGCATTCAGGGACAGGATCTGGAGGGAGGCATCACATACCACCATTACATTCAGGGAGTGATAGTGTTTCCTGTTTCTAAATATTGCCTCCAGCCATGCTGGAGGCTGAAGTGGTATGTGAGTGCCATCCACAACCCCTATGATGTGTGGGAAGCCAGCTATTTGGTAAAAATTGGCCTTGGCCACACTAAGGGCACCCATATCCAAAGGCATTTGAATAAAATGAAGGAGGTGCTTGAAAAGTGCCTCCATCACTGCCCTCAGGATCCGGGAAAAGGAGGATTGGGAGATGCCCGCCACTATTCCCACCGTTGTTTGAAACGATCCTGAGGCACAGAAATGTAACATCGCCATAAATTGCGTCAGTGGTGGTATTGCTGTTGGACTGTCAATTTGCCGCTCAAGATCACTTTCTATTAATGAGAGAGTGTCTATGATGATTTTGGGAGGTAGACGGTAGCGTCTTAAAACCTCATCATCGGGCATTCCAAAAACGGTGACACGTGTTCGAAATATCTGGGGCCTTGCATGCCTACGATGCCTACGCCTGGGATGAGATTGAGGTTGGTCGGCTTCCGGGAGCATGGCCAGAACAATCCGCCCCAGATCAACCTGAAATTCAAAGATTTCAAAGTAAGGCTTTTGACCCACCCCAAAACTATATTAAAACAACTTAGCTTGATGATACCATCCATTGCTGCTTACATGCCGGGGTATTGTCATGATACGTCCAAACTGAAAATAAACACCAAAATTACTTGACACATTTCACTCTGTGCATTTTTGGTTATAAATTTTGTGCTAGACCAAAGTTAAAATATGCCAAACACCCATTTAGCAAAACAGCAAAGTGACATTTAACACAGTACATCAAAACGGGTTGAAATGTTGGCACAAAAAGCGAAAGATAAACCACCAAAAAGTTAGAATGATTATTAAACTACTAAAAATGCGCTAATTAGTTCGCTAATACAAGTCACAAGAGTAACTACTAAAAATGCGCTAATTAGTTCGCTAATACAAGTCACAAGAGTAACTACTAAAAATGCGCTAATTAGTTCGCTAATACAAGTCACAAGAGTAACTACTAAAAATGCGCTAATTAGTTCGCTAATACAAGTCACAAGAGTAACTACTAAAAATGCGCTAATTAGTTCGCTAATACAAGTCACAAGAGTAACTACTAAAAATGCGCTAATTAGTTCCCTAATACAAGATAAAAAATGGACTTACCAAGAGCAAATATCCAAGATTCAAAATCAAAAGGTCTTTGGGGTCGAAAATAAACAAAATCTAAAATAGAAGAAATTATGGATCCAAAAATTACAAAATATACGAAACACAATGAAACAACAATTGAACAAAAGTTAGACTTCACAAAACTTACCAAATCAAGAAACGAGGTCCCAAAAATATAAATCAACAAAGATAACGGAAAAAAAAAACGCAAATCTAACCAACAAACGAATCTCCAACCGCCAACTCCTTTCTACGCAATCAATAAACTCCAGCCAAGATAACCTCCAACAATCCAAAAACGCCACCTCGACTTGATACACACCAAGCCATAAATAGTGTTTCGTTTCCCGCACAAATTAAGGAGGGATCATAGGGTCGCACAATCAATGATGCCGCCGCAAAATAAGGACGCATGTATAAATACGTCACGAAAACACATTCTAATTCTGGTGTATTTCTTGTTTGGACCTCAGACATGGCGACAGACCATGGAAAAAATGCCCAAGAGTCAGGCGGTAAGTCTTTCATGCATTTTGTATCAATGATTAATTTGAAACATAAGATTAGGCAAGTTGTGATTTTGTGAATTCTGTAAATTTACACAAATAGGTGAGGAGGATGACATGGAAGAGGCTGCTGGGCCCAGTATTCCGGCCAAAGCGGGCAAAAAAAAAAGGCAGCCACATTTCACAAGAAAGGAGATGGAGGTTTTGATACAGAAGTGTGTGGACATCCTGCCACAGGCAGACAGGAATATGAGTCTAAGCCAGAAGTGGAGAATGTGGGAAGAGGTAGCCGTTGCTGTCAATAGGGTGGGTGATTATGTCCATCTAGCCCGGGATGTCAAACGGCGGTAAGTAAACCCTTGCCCCCCCCAAAAACAAACCAAATTTTAAACCAAAGGATAATGGCTTCCATTTTTCCCCACAGATGGGGCGGCTTCAAATATCGCCTAAAGCAAAAACTCGCGGACAGGGCTAGGCATGCAAGGGGGACAGGTGGGGGTCCCACCCCTGTGTCATTGGAGTTGACGGATTTAGAAGAGCTGGCACAGGGGTGTGTGCAGCCTGTGGAGGTGTTTGGCGTGTCCAACATGGATACGGACATGCCAGACTTTGCGGCTCCTCATGTTGGCCCAGGTAAGTATTGTGATGTCACCAACTCTGAAATGCTATTGTGCCAATATGTAGATTCTAATGTGACTCTTTTCTCATTTTTCCAACAGAGACACAGGCGGATGAGTCTGCTCCAGAGGGAAGCCTTGGCCGCAGAATTTCTGCTGGCTCTGCAGGGGAGGAACCAGTACATCCGGCTGAGGACCCTGCAGAAGCCAGTCCAGGGCGTGCCCCCTCGCAGGCAGTGGGCCTCCTCACAGAACTCAATTTCAAATCGGATTTCCATACGGAGATTCTGCAGAGGATGGACGCCAGTCTGATACGGGTGGCTGAGGCCCTGGAGCAAAATGCTGCGGCCAACGTGACCATTGGTCAGGCCCTGGCGGAAAATACCAGGGCCAACATCCGCATCGCCGATGCCCTGGAGCAGCTCGTTCGCCAGCACATGGTGGAGCCGACCTCCCTTCCTGACGGAACATCAGGATCCTCCACCTCTGGCACAACATCAGCCAATCCTCCAAATGTGCCTAGCCCTGTGCCTAGTCCAGAGGCCACAACATCTGCCTCTGGACAGGCCAGCCCGATGGCATCCCGGACCCGGTCTGGCGCCCACCCTCCCCCATCCAAACGGGCGAAAAAACGGTGACAGCAATGGCGACTTTTCCCACACTCATTCTGTGCTTGGCTCATATTCCTTTCTGGTCAAAACTTCCCTCTCCTTTCTTGTGAAATGTTTTTAATTTATTTTTGTACGTTTATGTTAGCAGTTATTGATTATTTATTTTTGTTAAAAAGTATCTTTGCCAGAAAAAAAGTAAACAAAATATTATGCCAATTGGTTTGTGTTTAAACAATAAATTTATGATAAAAATCTGACATTGTATTGTGACATTATTGTACAAATGGGTTACATTTAATCCTGGCCCTAAAGGCAAAAACTGACACAAAAAACCATTTCATTTTTTTTTTAAAATGGCCTCTTGACGGAACGTTTAAAAAATCACATAACGATGCAAATTCCACAGTAAAAAAAAAAAGGGGAGCTAATTAAAACATGATGACATTATTGTCACAATAGGCCATAAACAACAAATTGAGGCCAAAATAAAACCCAAAAAATGTACGCCAATTGATTGTGTAATCCTGACATTAGCAGGTATGATTTCCACCTGCGTACGGTTTTGTGCTATCCCAATAAACTGCTTTCCAAACACATACCAAGCCGGTTTTCAATACAACACTAATTGCTTTTGTGACCACCCGCGATTAATCGCTGCAACATCGTGGAGTCCCGGGACGGAGGAGAAGGCCATCGCCAATGTGGTCGAGTAATCCAGACCCTAAACTGTGCGAGCATTTTGAAGGGAAAGAGGATGTTCCAGTGACGTATGAGACGGTCCGAACACATTTGACGTTCGCATCTGCTAATGTATGTACGCCCCAAAAACGCCTCACCACGCCTGCGTTTTTCCATCTCCACCCCCGTCAACACCCAAAAACGCCCTGTTCTGTCAATCACATTTGACATGTCACTTCCTGTACGCTATTTTAGGAACGAGAGAAAAAAGCTCGCAATCTGCAGTACGCACATGCGCAATGTAACACCGACGCATGCGCGGTTAGTCAACATCGGAACGCAACGAGCGTACTGTTGGTAACGTGCGGCTCTGAATGAGGGCCTAGGTGTGTTGAGCAGCATTTTAGTTTGGACAGATAAGTTGGACAGTGGCCAGTTGGATGGTTGGTGTGAAGTTGGTCTGGTGCTTGGATAGCTTATGTCTGATATTAAGATTGTCATGGATAAACCAAGCAGCATTTTCTTATAATACAGTACAGGTTGAGTCTCCCATATCCAAATATTCCGAAATACGGAATATTCCGAAATACGGAATATTTTTGGCATGACTGAGATAATGAAACCTTTGATTTTGATGGTTCAATGTACACAAACTTTGTCTAAGTCACAAATTATTACAAATATTGTATAAAATTACCTTCAGGCTTTGTGTATAAGGTGTATATGAAACATAAATGAATTTCATGTATGTACACAAACTTTGCTTGAGCCACAAAATGATTGAAAATATTGTATAAAATTACCTGCAGGCTGTGTGTATAAGGTGTATATAACACATAAATGCATTCTGTGTGTATATTGGGGTCCCATTCCCAAGATATTTTATTATTTTATGCAATTATTCCAAAATACGGAATATTCCGATATCCAAAATAACCCTGGTCCCAAGCATTTTGGATATGGGAGACTCAACCTGTATTTTTATTTGCACAGTGTTTGTGGTGGTAATAAATGGCAATTATACAAAAACATTTGCATAAAGCTGTTTGTTTTGATGAACAAAAATATATAAACTAAATCACAACATGAACAGACATGACATAAAACCATTTATTGACTGTCAGCCATGTGGGTCAAAGCCAATCAACAGCCGCTGACAGTAGAGCGGCCTCTTATTGGCTGACAGCCCCGGAAAATGACAAAAGTCTGCCAGTATCTGTCATTCAGCGCTGTAGAGATATATGTGTTAACACATACATCTCTACATGTCTGGTATGGATCGGGTACTCATTTTTTAATTTTGCCAAGACCCATGGAGCCTACAGGAGAAGGGGACCAAAGCTACGCCAGGAGGTAGGAGAGTATTGGATTTTTTTTTCACAGGTAAACCCGTGGGAATTCTATTGGAGAAGAGGATATGGACATCTGGTAGAAGGTAAGTATGTGTGAGTGTGTTAAGTATGTAATAAACTTTTAAATTCTACGGTGTGTGTACTGTCTTTTTATTTGCTATTTTTTTGACAGTGGGGATACGGCTGCCAGCCGCCTGCTTGTAGTTCCACAAGTGCCAAAGGGCAGCCACGCTGGCACCTGTAGTTCTACTGTAAACAAACCATAGTATCATTCTAATTTTCCCACTATTACCCCTGCACCCACTGGCCAGGGGTGCAGGGAAGAGTCCTGTGCTTCAGCGTAAGCCTGGGGTGCCTGGGAGAGGGGGAACCCTTTTATTGGGTGGTCCCAACCTCCCCTGAGATCCTTGTCTTATGCTGGTTAGATTGTGGTGTTAATGCTTTGGCAGAGGAAACCCGGTGAAAGGGTCCCTTGGCTGAGGCATTACACCCTGGCTAGATTTGAATCAGGTGCTGGTTTTAAAGGGAAACCCACTTTTTTTTCCCCTGTTTTTAAACCACGACCAGCTCTGGCAGCCCAGTGCTGGTTCCTAAAATACAGGGGAACCCTATAGTTTTTTCCCCATATTTTTAGAACCAGGACAGGCTCAGGAACCCTGGGATGGTTAAGTTTTTTCAAAAGGAGGATGGGGGGATGTAATTAGTTTTTTTCAAATTAACCATTTATTGAACCCCAAACGGCAGAAACATACACAGATCACACTGATCTGTGTATGTTTCTACTAGACACGCTGCTGAGTCTATTTGTAAGTTCTATTTTTACACCATGTTTGGTTTTATTACACCCGTGATTCTAATCACGATTTTTGGTAAATTCCCGTGTATTATTCCTGTCTATGGAAAGTACTGCTGTGTTCAGATTATGGCATATTCATTTCTAGTTGTAATTTCGGGTGCATTTTAACTTCAGAATCAGCTGTGATCACCTGTAATGATACAGAAAATACCCTTGTTTTTTCATAGTAAAGTCCAGTGTTTGGAAAAATGACAATTTACCCTCATGATTGCAATGTTAAGCCAACATGATTCTTAGTAAATTTACCCCTAATAGTCTAAAAATAAAAGCTTAGTAGAAATTGGAATATATCACCAACACACTTCTCCAAAAAGCAAATCACTGGCTTCAGGCAAAATACTTTGTGATTTTAGCCAGAGTAACAACCCTGTAGTAAAGATAGTAAATGAATAAGTTAATTAATGAATTAATAACAAACGTCTACAACCAGTAAATCACAAGCATCAGCCTAATACAGGTGAATGGGAAATATAAAGGGACTCTCCTTACCAGAGGGTGCCTATTAGTATTTCCTTAAATTCGGGTTGACTGACATAATCTGCTGACATCTTATTTTCCATAATAGTTTACACATATTCATGCTGTCACCATCACTATTAACATTCATTGTATGGGAGAATAGTGATGATAATCATGTGGAGACTTTAACCTTGTCTCCTTTTTGTCAAATGTTTTCATAGTATTGATATAAATTTGATTAAGGGCCAAAACCCCCAAAGTACAGTAATATAAGTTGCCTGTCAAACACGCAAAGCCCATAATGAAAATTGGTGCCCAATGAAATTGTCTTTGGGCCCTCCCACACTCGCTTATGTTGTACATTATGGGGTGGATGTATCAAAGGTTGATGTGAGATAAAATTGTGAAATATTTATCACTAACCAATCAGCTCCAAATTATCATTTCTTAAACATAGTCTGCAAAATGTAAGTTAGAAGCTGATTGGTTGGTGATATATATCTCACAATTTTATCTCACATCAAGCTTTGATACATATGCCCCTAAGAAGGACAAGCACAGTTTAACAAACCAAGCACTTAAGCGACAAAAACTACCACTTTTGTGGCTGAAGTGATTGGTTTGCTTGGGCCCCCACAAAATAAAATATTTTGGTGGTTTGGTTAAACCAAACTACCAATGAGCTTAAGGCTAACAGTATTGTTAATCATTGTTACAGTTTTGGATGTCCTCATTCTCATCATCACCCTCATCATTGTTGTTAATATATTCAACACACAATATTAGCTCATTCCCACTGGAATCCACCATCACAGAAGTCTGTCTGTTGTAGTTCATTTTGAAGAATATCAGGTTTTCAATTATTTTTTAAAGTAGCCTCCTACGCAGGCTGTGCTAACACTCTTTTTGAGTACACACTGGAGGTTGGACAGCTTAAGTACACCATTGATAGTCTGTACAATGGGCTCCAAACTGCCATTTTGTTTTTTCCAGTATTCAAAGGGACTGTGTCAGATGCTATTTTGAATATTATCATTAAAGTATTCCTCCATCATTCTATTGATGTTTACTGCATCAAATTCACAGTAGAGATGTCAATATTTGAGGGCAATTTTTTTTAGCCTGATCAGAAGTCATAATGTTTCACTCTGGTGCACTGAGTTGACTCATCATCATAACCAGTGGGTCTCTAGGAAAAGTTCAGCTTTTTCCTGGCAGCAGCATTTGCAGGAAAAACTGAACCAGGAGATGAAGCTGGAAGAGCATATAGGCAGGTTGTCTTTCTTGCCAGGGACAACTAAACCCCTTTCCTTGTCTGATGGTCTCTCAATTAGGCCATTGTTGGTCATTAGGATTTAAAGAGATTTTGTTTCCTTGGAAATAAGGTTATTTTTCTTTTTATACTGTTTTGTTTGTAGCTTTTCCAGGTCTTCCATGACCATTATTTGGAATGTTTCAACAAATGATCCTTTTACGTGGCTGGGATAAAAGGTGATTTTCTTTTTTACATTTATGTGTGTGTATTTTGTGTACTTGGTATGTTTGGCTGGCTGTGAAATAGTTATTGGATAAAATGATTTTTGAGTGTAAGTTCTGGCACTACATCATTGTTTTTGCTTCTGCCCCTAGTCTGGGCTCCTCCTCTTCCTTTTAAAAAGTAAAATTATATGTGCTCATGGTCACAATTTGCATATAATATATACGTGGGATATTTCCTTACTATGACCCATTTGTAGTCTGCACAGGTAATAATTTCCCATTTAAATTCCATGATTACCATATATTCACATAAACATTCATTAAGTCTGATCATTTATGAAGAAAAATCAAAAAAAGTAATTTACACAATTTTTTTTTGTACTGTGATACTTTGGTCTTTAACTTTACTCCCATGTGAAAAAAATCAGTTTAAAACCCCAAAAGCAATAACTTTTCTAAAAATAAAATTGTATTTAAAAATATCTGTCATTTTAAGGTAGTTGGAGAATCATCTATACAACAATTCATTCTCTTCATTTTACACTGGGGGTTTGATATTCCTCATCAAACAAAATCTCAAGGGGGGCTGGGAATAGCCTTTGGGTCCTAAGTTAGAAGATGCATTACTCCAGCCCTCAGCACAGAAAGAGTTGTGCTAGACAGAGCCCTTGGTTCCTTGCTGACAGCTGTTATATAAACAGTGGGAAATAGCATTTTTATATTTTGTCCCCTAACAGCTCCACGTGGGATCCAAAAAACACATTGCTAGTTATTTATTATCATTGTAATTATTGTTAGCATTTATTTATATGCTGCCATAATATTCTTTGTACAGTGGGGAAATGTAATAGTACAAAAACATTGAGGAGCTATAAACGAAATATAGAAACTAAGGCAAAATACAGTTAAGAAGCATAAATGCCATAATAGCAAAAAAATAAGCATAATGCTATACCTAAAATGTAACAGACAAGCTGTATAATATTAATAATAAATATGTGTGGTACGGGACAAGAGGCACAACAAAGTCCTGTAAAGGGGTTCTGTAATGAGGTAAAGAAGCTGCTTAATATATCCCAAGATATTTGGGCCCATATTTCATTAATGATCAAGACACATGTACCACCTGGAGAACTTTTCTACTTGATGGAGGGTGGAGGAACTGGCCAGGGTGAATTTGAATATATTTAGTTAGAGATGATCTGCTACTGTTCTACTCTGCTGATTCCATAAATTAATATACTTTGAGTTGTAGAGCTTCTCAATTAGCAATTTGTAATTTGAGCAAAAAGTATGTCTTAGGATCGCTGGTGTAGTACAGAGGTCCTTGTATATGATCAGTCTCCTACCCACTTCCAGTAGAGTACTTATTTTTTGAATATAGTGCTACCTTGCAAGCAGGAACAACATTCAGAGGCAGGAAGAGCGAGTCTCTCTTATATGCTTTGAAAGCTAACAACTCCAGAGCACCCCTCTTTCACACATGCCCTCAGAGCACCTGGTTGTAGGTCCTGTGGAAATCTAGATTTTGAAATAGCAGAGTGAGAAGTGATAATAAAGATGAGATGGTAGGGTTCTCAGCTTAGACCAACAGTGAAGAGTGGTACTGATCATGGAATGAGATTTGATTGAAGCCTTGCTTATAATGTTTAGTGTCACTCAAATACCCAGGTGTTTGCAACTTTTTGGTGTAACACCTCACCCAGATCTTTCTATATTCAGTTTAGATACTTAGATTAAGTCTTACATTTATAGTCTACTACATGATGGTTTCAAGGCTAATGGGTGTCACAAGCTGCAGCCGCGTTCCGTTAGATGATGGTTCTCTCAGGCCGGCTGCTGGGAGACAGAGACGCCATGCTGATTACTCATGAAATCCTCCCATTTAGGCGGTGCATCATCCCTGCTGGAGTGGGATTGATGTTTCCTCCCTGCTGGAGTGGGATTGGTGTTTCCTTTATGAGCATTGCCCAGGTGCCGGTGATAGTGTTTCATGTGTTTCTGGTTCCGGTATTCTGCATCGTGTTGTTCGAGTGTCCTGTACCTTAGCTTGTCTGTCTCCAGCATCCTTCCACTTGTGTCATCTCTGCGGCACAGGTCGCACTCCAGCGACATCTACCGCTAGTGTCAACGCAGCAACATTAGCCGTTTTCCTGCATCCTACCACTTGTTTCGTCTTGCCAGCACAGGTTGTATTCCAGCGACATCAACTGCTAGTGTCAACCCGGCGATATTAGCCACACTCCAGCATCCTGCCCCTTGTGTCATCTTGGTGGCATTAGCCACACCACAGCATCAATTTCTGCACAGCCCAGAGGCTGTATCTGCTACCAGCCCTCAATCCTGCTATACCAGACTGTAAACCACTTTCAACCTTCAAGGCTTCTACCAGCCCTCAAGGCTGCTACACTATCTAGTGTCCACATCTGCTACCAGTCCTCAAGGCTGCTACTCAGCCCAGTGGCTGTGTCTTCTATCAGTCCTCAAGGCTGCTACACAGCCCAGTGGCTGCATCTTCTACCAGCCCTCAAGGCTGCTACACTGTCCCCAGTCTGCATCTGCTACTGGGCCTCAAGGCTGCTACACAGGCCAGTGGCTGCACCTTTCCTCAAGGGGTACCCCAACCATAACCTCTGCAAAATCCATAGACTCTTTGTTCAGTCCGCTCAGAACTCATAACAGTGGGATACCGATGTGGCCCCAACATCCGTTTTCTTTTTTAAAACTGGCCATAGCACACTGATTCATTTCTATCAGGTAGTAAATTATAAAATGGATATGGACAATAATGTTGAAACTGTATTTGTTTTTTTGCTAATACATTGCCATAATTCCAAAAGAATAGATTAGTATTTAAAATACATATAGGTAGATCACTGGCTAAGAGATATGGTTTTTTGTAATTGGAACACTTTCATATAGAACTAAAGTTATCAGTAGGGATGATCAGGGATCAGAATTGGACACTGCCCTTTTTTATTTTATCATTATTGTTCTTATAGGAGGCTTAGAAAGTAAGGTCACCATATTTGCAAATAACACATAGCTGAACAATAAAACCAATTACTGTACATCATGAGTTGCACAGATAAATGAAAGATGTGGTTCAATTATAAGTAATAAGTGTGCTACCTGCACTTTACCTGCCAACAGATAAAGGGTACTTTATGGTGAGGATACCCAGCTAGATGGTTGGATTCACTGCTGAGGGAGGTAGTAATGGCTGAATTCACTCTTAAAGGAGGTAGTAATGGCCGATTCACTGCTGAGGTAGGTAGTAATGGCTGAACTCAGAGCTGAGGAAGGTATCAATTACTGAATTACTGCTGATTTCAGTAGTAATGGCTAAATCACTCCAAAGGGGGGTATCAATGGCTGAATACCTGCTGAGCGAGATAGTATTGGCTGAATTCACTGCTGAGGGAGGTAGCAATGGAGAAATCACTACTGTTGGTGGTAGTAATGGCCAAATTACTGCAGAAGGAGGTTGCAATGGCTGAATTACTGCTGAGTAAGTTAGTAAGGGATGAATTCACTTCTGTGAAAGGTAGCAATGGCTAAACTAACTGCTGAGGAAGGGGCAATGGCCTATCACTTCTGAAGGAGGTAGCAATGGCTGAATCACTACTGAGAAAAGTAGTAATGGCTGAATCACTGCTGAGTGAGGTAGCAATGGCTGAATTGCTGCTCAGGGAGGTAGTAATGGTTGACTTCACTCCTAAGGGAGGCAGCAATGGTTGAATTCACTGCTGAGGGAGGTAGCAATGGCTGAATTCACTCCTAAAGGAGGTAGCAATGGCTGAATCACTGCTGAGGGAGGTAGTAATGGCTGAACCCACAGCTTAGGGTGGTACCGTAGCAATGATTGAATCACTGCTGATGGCAGTAGTAATGGCTAAATAACTGCAGGGGGAGATAGCAACAGTTGAATCACTGCTGTGTGAGGTAGTAAGGGCTGAATTCAGTGCTGTGGGAGGTAGCAAAACAAAAATCACTGCTTATGGCACTAGTCATTGCCAAACCATTGCAGAGGGAGGTAGCAATGGTTGAATCACTGCTGCAGGAGATAGCAAGGGCTGAATTCACTGCTGAGGAAGGAAGAAATGACTGACTCACTTCTGACAGTGGTAGCAATGGCTGAATCACTACAAAGGATGTACCACTAAATAAACCACTGCTGAGGAAGGTAGTATTAAACTGAATTCACTACTGAAGAAGGTAGTAATGGCTGAATCACTGCTAAAGGAGGTAGTAATGGTGGAATCACTACTGAGAAAAGTAGTAATGGCTGAATAATTGCAGAGAGAGGTAGCACTGGCTAAATCAATGCAGAGGGGGATATTAATGGCTGAATCACTGCTCATGGAAGTAGTAATGGCTGAATCACTGCTGAAGGAGGTAGTAATGGATGATTTCACTGCTGAGGGATGTAGCACTGGCTGAATCACTGCTTAGGGATTATTTTTTGGCATCAATAGTTCTAATCAACAAATGAAGCAGTTGTGTTGATTGGTCCACAGTAATGTAAATATAAGTTTTAATTGTCCAATGCTTTTGTGAGGATTTTCATTTCTTACCTTCCTCTGGATCAAAACATGTATAGTATAATTTGAACTGTTATTTTTGTCTATATATATATATATATATATATATATATATATATATATATATATATATAGAGACAAAAATGGTTAACTGTTGCGCAAAACTCCTCTGTATTATAGCCTTATTATCCAGCCAGTCCTTTAAAAGGGTTCTTAGTCGATGTGTGCTACTCACCTCCTTAGCTCACCTCCTGAGCAGTATCTATTAAAAACAAAGCAACAGGGAGTGCACCATCATGAACCAAATAGATTATGTTTATTACAAGTATCAATGAGAAAACTAACAATGCATCCATATAACATAAGCATGAATGAGCTCCGCAGGTGGTTGCACAGCAAAGAGAGCAGGCTCCATCAAAGCGGCACAGCTACTACGGGATCCGGCTTTTCACCTCATGCTGGCTGGAAGTGTAGCTGTAATCACTCAATCCCAAACACGTTTCATCACAGGGTCGGACTTCGTCAGTGGGTGTGTCCGAAACGGACGTCCAGGAGATTATATCTCCAGCATCATCAATCAATTAATCATTTCCTTACATTCTCACATTTCACACAATTATCCACAGCGCAATGTCTATTTAGATCGTTATGCAGCAAAAGGATACTTATGTTTACATAGAGCAACAAATTGCATACATTGCAGCCTTTTTAAAATCAAATTGGATACATATCATTCCACTTTCTACAAAGCTACACAAATATATATACAAGTTTAACATTACAATTAGGTCACTTCAAATATACACATCAACAACAGTATTACGTAATCACATGATAAGAATCGGCATAAACATAAAAAAAAAATTAAAACCCAAAAAACAAAAATGAAAATGTTAAACCATAAGTCATGAAAATATTACAAATATTAAAAAGCACCAGTACTAAAGAAGCTTATTAGAAATACAGTCATGGAAAATTTCGTACCATTCTTTCTCAATTAGAAAGAGAGGACACGGGTGTCTGATGGTTAAGTTTCCAAGGATGCCCATGTTCTATTTCTTGCCGAAAATAAATAAATGCATCATTGACCCCCCCTGGACGCCCTATAGTGTTGGGGATAAAATCAGCTACAGCAGGTATATCTGAATTCGTAGAAATGTATTTAAAAAAGTATGTGATAAAATTGGATTCCTATATTAAAGACTCCACTCAAGTACTGAAGATTTTAAATGAACTTGAGTGGTCTGACAAATTTATGTGGTGTACCATTGACATCGAGGCGCTATACACTAGCATTCCCCACGATAAAGGTATTGCTGCAGTAGATTTATTTAAAAAAAATTATCCTGAGATCACTGAAATAAAAAGGAAATTTATCTTGTAATGTTTAGATATGGTTTTGAAAAACAACATGTTTAAATTTCAGGATTGCTACCTCCTGCAGCACTGTGGGACTGCGATGGGGACCCCTTGTGCCCCCAGTTTAGCTAACCTATATTTGGGATTATGGGAAAAGGAATATATTCTTAGAAAATCTGCCAACTCATTTTTTGATGACATAAAACTAATCAAACGATACTGTACATCAATGATATCTTGATTATCTGGGAGGGCGATGTGTCTATGTTCCAGGAATTAAATTATTTGAATCTACAGTTCACATCCAATATACAAAAAGATAGGATAGAATTTTTGGATCTTGTGCTAGAAACTTCCACTTGGAAAGTGGGAGAAAATATAGATGCCTACACCCACGTGAAAACTGTAGACAGTAACAGTTATGTTCACTTTAACAGCTGTCATCTACAAAAATGGAAAGCAAACATACCATTTTCTCAGCTTGTATGTCTTTGCCAGAATTGCCCGCAAGATGATATGTTTGATGAACAGTCTGCAGTGTATGGTACAAGATTTAGAGAAAAAAGTATCCCATTGATTTACTTACAGATAGCATTCAGAAAGCCAAGCTGCTCCCTAGATGACAATTGTTGGAATATAGACTAAGATTGACCCCTTTGGAAAAAAATATTTTTTTGCCCCTTTTGTTACCACCTTTAACAGTAAAGAATATTAAAAACATTTTAAAAAAACATTGGAGTATGTTAGCCCTTGATCCAATTCGAGGAAAGGTTCTGCCTACCAATCCTCAAGTGAGTTTAAAAAAGCGAGATCTTTGAAAAATGTTCTAGCTCCCATTGCTCTCCTTAAAAAATCCGGTAAGGATAATAGGGAATATGTTCAAGGGTTTTTTCTTTGTAATCATTGTAAGGTATGCCAATTCTGCAGTAAGGAGAGAAGATTGTTAGTGACTCTGATGATAAGAGTTTTAGTATTCAGAGCCTAATGTTATCAATTTACTTGAATGTAATGGTTGTAAGAAAAAATATGTGGGAAAAACTAAGCGACAAATAAAACTACGTATGCTAGAACATGAGAAATATTTTAAACAAATTAAAGAATCACAGTGTTCTGAGACACTTTGCAGAGTGTCAAAACTCTATCTTATAAGACCATTGAACATATTACCCCTGATGAGAGAGGTGGTGATATACTTAAGAAATTAGCTAGATGGGAAACGTTCTGGATCCACAAATTGAACACCATGAGCCCCTCTGGTTTAAATGAAGGTTACGATCTAGTCTCATTTTTGATAGACTAAATGAAAGAATTATAACCTGTAATATATTCATGTCTTTGATCTCCTCATTGGTTAAAATAGCACTGATTAACTGGGTTAAATTGTTGTTGAATCGGCTGTATCCTTTTTGATCCAGTTGTCTGCAAATCTAAGAATATTTGGTCTTTTATACTTATGTAATAGTTCTAATTTTAGTTTATTAATATTAGTCCCTTCTCTATATATCGATTTCTGTGTCCTCCTTCTCTGTCCTCTCTCTCTAATTGAGAAAGAATTGTATACATTTTCCATGACTGTATTTCTAATAAGCTTCTTTAGTACTGGTGCTTTTTAATATTTTTAATATTTTCATGACTTATGGTTTAACATTTTCTTTTTTTTGTTTTGTTTTTAATTTTTTTTTTATGTTTATGCTGATTCTTATCATGTGATTATGTAATACTGTTGTTGATGTATATATTTGAAGTGACCTAATTGTAATGTTAAACTTGTATATATATTTGTGTAGCTTTGTAGAAAGTGGGATGATATGTATCCAAATTGATTTTAAAAAGGCTACAATGTATGCAATTTGTTGCTCTATTTAAACATAAGTATCCTTTTGCTGCATAACGATCTAAGTAGACATTGCGCTGTGGATAATTGTGTGAAATGTGAGAATGTAAGGAAATGATTAATTGATTGATGATGCCGGTGATAAAATCTCCTGGACATCTGTTTCTGGACACACCCACTGACGAAGTCCGACCCTGTGACGAAACGTGTTTGGGATTGAGTGATTACAGCTACGCTTCCAGCCAGCACAAGGTGAAAAGCCGGGTCCCGTAGTAGCTGTGCCGCTTAGACGGAGCCTGCTCTCTTTGCTGTGCAACCACCTGCGGAGCTCATTCATGCTTATGTTATATGGATACATTGTTAGTTTTCTCATTGATGCTTGTAATAAACATAATCTATTTGATTCACGATGGTGCGCTACCTGTTGCTTTGTTTTTAATACATATATACAACAAACAATGGAGGTACTCCCCGGATTTTCAAAGAATAATCACAACCACAACTTTGTGCAAATTAACGTTTCAGATGTTATGTACATCTTTCGTCAGGATGTACAATAACATCTGAAAAGTTGATTTTCACAAAGTTGTGGTTGTGATTATTCTTTGAAAATCTGGGGAGTGCTGCCATTGTTTGTCTTTTTTTGCTTGGATTCCGAATATCTCCAGGAGGGCACCCAGGTATTCTAAAGTGACGTTTTGTGGAGTGCTAAGCCATGAAAATACATTGTTGTTAGGAATGTGTAAATTTCATTTTATCATATTTAGCTATTGGACCTTTGCACCGTTCAATCATAATCTGTTATAGGGCATTTTTCTCATCACCTTGTCACAAATTATTAGGCTCTTGACCATATCAAGAGAGTACTATGCTGGTCAGCTCTTGTTTTATGTATGTAATATGCCTAGAGGCTAAGCACAGGGTCTTCTATTTGCAGCAAGGTGGTAAATATTTTACGTGAGACAATGAATTGTTTGCCAAGCAAAACTTATCTTATCACCTTTTGTGAGGTGGAAGAATATACTGCTGTAGCTACAGCAAGGGATGGGTGTAAAGACACAAATAGCTACTTTATATTACAAGATTGTTTACAATATTTTAATTTATTTTACATAAATGAAACAACATAAGTGTCTAAAGTTATTGTATTTATCATCACTATAATTATTCTTAAATTATTAACAAAAACAAAATAATGATAACAATATAATATGTTCTGCCCACTGTATGCCATTTTTCTTTATAGATTGTAGCCCCAAAGCGTCAGCGACTAGATGCAGCAGAGGCTGATTTGAAGATTCACATGGAGAAACTGAAAATTAAGAGAAAGGAGCTGAAGGAAGTGACTGCCAAATTGAAAGTCCTTCAGGACCAGTTGTCTCAAAAACTATCAGAGAAGAGAATCCTGGAGGAAAATATTAATTTGACTAAGTAAGTAATTTGAAAGATTTGAATTGTTCATCTTGTCAGAGAAGCTGGAAACACAAAACAATACATAGAGTATACATACACAAGACAACTTTTAGCAAAAAATGGGGTACTGGCATTTTGTGTTGCTGATTTAGAACTAATGTTCATTTCAAATGTGCAATTGCCGCCACCTCCAAGCATATAGTTGTTTCTA
Organism: Taudactylus pleione; assembly: GCA_031769625.1. Taxonomy (NCBI): domain Eukaryota; kingdom Metazoa; phylum Chordata; class Amphibia; order Anura; family Myobatrachidae; genus Taudactylus; species Taudactylus pleione. The sequence continues at coordinate 4,747,910 of JAUIMM010000039.1, forward strand.
TTGGAAGGCACCAGTGATGTTACATTCAGTATTCTTTAGTGCCAAGTATACATATTTGCTTTATATATATATTTACTTATATTATCTGCTCTATACTCAAAAGCACCTAACCTGTGACTTTTGCAATCCTGCTACTGTTGCAGCAATGTTTATATACCATGTACTTGTCTTGCATTGTCTTAAACTGTATGACACTGTTTTCTTGTCCTGCTCAACTGTTTATGTACTATATTTATGTACTATGAAAGGCGCTGCGGAAACCTTGTGGCACCATATAAATAAAGGATAATAATAATAATAATAATAATATATATATATATATATATATATATATATATATATATATATTAGGGGTGTGCACCGGCCACTTTTCGTGTTTTGGTTTTGGATCTGGATCTTTCTTTGTGTTTTGGATCTGGATTGGTTTTGCCAAAACCACCCTTCCGTGTTTTGGGTTCTGGGTTTTGTGTTTTGGATCTGCATTTTTTTTTTAAAAAGCATAAAAACAGTTAAAATCACAGAATTTGGGTGTTTTTCTGCTCCTATGCTATTATTAACCTCAGTAACCTTAATTTCCACTGATTTCCAGTCTATTCTGAACACCTCACACCGCACAATAGTGTTTTTATGTCCAAAAGGTTGCACCGAGGTAGCTGGATGACTATGCTAAGAGATACGAGTGGGCGGCACAAACACGTGGTCCATCTAGGAGTGACACTGCAGTGGCAGACAGGATGGCAGTTAGAAAAACTAGGCCCCAAACAGTACATAATTCAAACAAAAAAAAGAGGTGCAAGATGGAATTGTCCTTGGGCCCTCCCACCCACCCTTATGTTGTATAAACAGGACATGCACACTTTAACAAAGCAATCATTTCAGCGCCAGGGTCTGCCACACGACTGTGGCTGAAATGATTGGTTCGTTTGGGCCCCCACAAAACAAGCTGGCAATTAATCTGTCCCTGCACAAACTGGCTCTACGGAGGCAAGATGTCGTCCTCATCCTCCTCAACCACCGATTTCTCACCCTCTTCAGTGTTGTGTACATCCTCATCCTCACAGAGTATTAATTCTTCACCACTGGAATCCACAACCACAGGTCCCTCTGTACGTTCTGGAGGCTGGTCTCCCTGGAAGAGTTGATAATTCATTTTATGAACATCATCTTCTCCACATTTTGTGGAAGCAACCTCCTACGCCTTTCGCTGACAAGGTTCCTGGCTGCACTAAACACTCTTTCGGAGTACACACTGGAGGGGGGGAACTCAGGTAAAATAGAGCCAGTTTGTACAGGGACCTCCAAATTGCCTCTTTTTCCTGCCAGTACAGGTACGGACTGTCTGACATGCCTACTTGGATGCTGTCACCGATGTAATCCTTTAACAGACAGACGCATGCTTGTCACTGCTGCTTTGAGGATGCAGGTGCGGCTACAGCCCAAACAAAGACAGAAAAAAAAGAATTTTTTATTTTTTGTGGAGCGCACTTTGAGGGTTACACCACCCTTTAACAGACAGATGCACGCTTGTCACTGCTGCTTTGAGGATGCAGGTGCGGCTACTGCGCATACATTTCACACACAAACACAGAAAAAAAAGAAAATAATTTTATTTTGTTGGAGCGCACTTTGGGGGTAACACCACCCTTTAACAGACAGATGCATGCTTGTCGCTGCTGCTTTGAGGACAGTATCATATGCAGTGACAGTAGACTTGTCAGAAATTGTTGGCACGTCCTTCAGTCCGGACCAGATGTCCAAACCGGCCCTTGACTTATGACACAGGCGCATGCTTGGCACTGCTACTGTGTTGATGCACGTGCGGCTACATCGCACACAAGTCACAAACACAGAAAAAAAATGTTTTTTATTTTTTGGAGCACTTTGGGGGTTACACCACCCTTTAACAGACTTATGGGACACAGGCGCACGCTTGGCGCTGCTCCTTTGTTGATGCACATGCAGCTACAGTGCATACAATTTACAAAGACAGAAAAAAAAGAATTTTTTATTGTTTGTGGAGCGCACTTTGAGGGTTACACCACCCTTTAACAGACAGATGCACGCTTGTCGCTGCTGCTTTGAGGATGCAGGTGCGGCTACAGCCCACACAATTCACAAAGACAGAAAAAAAAAGAAGAATTTTTTTATTGTTTGTGGAGCGCACTTTGAGGGTTACACCACCCTTTAACAGACAGACGCACGCTTGTCGCTGCTGCTTTGAGAATGCAGGTGCGGCTACAGCCCACACAATTCACATAGACAGAAAGAAAAATAATTTTTTTATTGTTTGTGGTGCGCACTTTGAGGGTTACACCACCCTTTAACAGACAGACGCATGCTTGTCGCTGCTGCTTTAAGGATGCAGGTGCGGCTACAGCCCACACATTTCACAAAGACAGAAAAAAAAGAAGAATTTTTTTATTGTTTGTGGAGCGCACTTTGAGGGTTACACCACCCTTTAACAGACAGACGCATGCTTGTCGCTGCTGCTTTAAGGATGCAGGTGCGGCTACAGCCCACACATTTCACAAAGACAGAAAAAAAAGAAGAATTTTTTTATTGTTTGTGGAGCGCACTTTGAGGGTTACACCACCCTTTAACAGACAGATGCACGCTTGTCGCAGCTGCTTTGAGGATGCAGGTGCTGCTACTGGGCATACATTTCACACACAAACACAGAAAATAAGAAGATTATTTTATTTTGTTGGAGCGCACTTTGGGAGTAACACCACCCTTTAACAGACAGACGCACATTTGTCGCTGCAGCTTTGTGGACAGTATCATATGCAGTGACAGTAGACTTGTCAGAAATTGTTGGCACGTCCTTCAGTCCGGACCAGATGTCCAAACCGGCCCTTGACTTATGACACAGGCGCACGCTTGGCGCTGCTACTGTGTTTATGCACGTGCGGCTACATCGCACACAAGTCACAAACACAGAAAAAAAATGTTTTTTATTTTTTGGAGCACTTTGGGGGTTACACCACCCTTTAACAGACTTATGGGACACAGGCGCACGCTTGGCGCTGCTCCTTTGTTGATGCACGTGCAGCTACAGTACACACAATTCACAAAGACAGAAAAAAAGAATTTTTTATTGTTTGTGGAGCGCACTTTGAGGGTTACACCACGCTTTAACAGACAGACGCATGCTTGTCGCTGCTGCTTTGAGGATGCAGGTGCGGCTACAGCCCACACAATTCACAAAGACAGAAAAAAAAAGAAGAATTTTTTTATTGTTTGTGAAGCACACTTTGAGGGTTACACCACCCTTTAACAGACAGACGCACGCTTGTCGCTGCTGCTTAAAGGATGCAGGTGCGGCTACAGCCCACACATTTCACAAAGACAGAAAAAAAAGAAGAATTTTTTTATTGTTTGTGGAGCGCACTTTGAGGGTTACACCACCCTTTAACAGACAGACGGACGCTTGTTGCTGCTGCTTTAAGGATGCAGGTGCGGCTACAGCCCACACATTTCACAAAGACAGAAAAAAAAAGAAGAATTTTTTTATTGTTTGTGGAGCGCACTTTGAGGGTTACACCACCCTTTAACAGACAGACACACGCTTGTCGCTGCTGCTTTAAGGATGCAGGTGTGGCTACAGCCCACACATTTCACAAAGACAGAAAAAAAGAAGAATTTTTTTATTGTTTGTGGAGCGCACTTTCAGGGTTACACCACCCTTTAACAGACAGACGCACGCTTGTCGCTGCTGCTTTGAGGATGCAGGTGGAATCTAGACGGGATTTGGAACCGAGGACACACTACCTCCATCAATTGTCTAAATCCCACTGCACTAATGGCGGATACCGGACGCACGTCTAACATCAACATAGCAGTCAAGGCCTCAGTTATACGTTTTGCTTCAGGATGACTGCTGTCGTACTTTATCCTCCTCGCTAGGGACTGTTGGAGGGTCAATTGTTTAGTAAAAGTAGTGGTGTTCCTACTTCTTCTCTGGGATGATGAACAACTCCCAGCAGCAGCAACAGCACTAGGAGGAAGTGGTTCTTGATCTTTCCCTATTTTATTTTTATTGGAGAAAGTTTGGTCCTCCATTTATGTTATATTGATATATACGTGCGGCTAAGGCGCACACAAACGCAGAAAATATTTTTTTATTTTTGCTGGAGAGTAATGCACTTTGTGGGTTACACCACCCTTTAAGAAATGAGCCAGCCGGCCCTTTACTTATGGGACACAGGCGCACACTTGGCGCAGCTCCTTTGTTGATGCACGTGCAGCCACAGTGCACATAATTCACAAACACAGAAAAAAAAAATGTATTTTGTTGGAGTGCCCTTTGGTGGCTACAGCACCCTTTAGCGGTCAATCCAGCCGGCCCTTTATTTATGGGACACAGGCGCACGCTTGGCACTACTTTGTTGATGCACGTGTGGCTACTGCGCACACAATTCACAAACACACAAAATATTTTTTTATTTTGTTTGGAGTGTACTTTGGGGGTTACAGCACCCTTTAACGGTCAAGCCAGCCGGCCCTTTACTTATGACACAGGCGCACGCTTGGCACTACTTTGTTGATGCACGTGCGGCTACTGCGCACACAATTCACAAACGCACAAAATATTTTTTTATTTTGTTTGGAGTGTACTTTGGGGTTTACAGCACCCTTTAACGGTCAAGCCAGCCGGCCCTTTACTTATGACACAGGCGCACGCTTGGCACTACTTTGTTGATGCACGTGCGGCTACTGTGCACACAATTCACAAACACAGAAAATATTTTATTTTTTTTTGCACTTGGGGGGAGCACCCCTGATGGACAGAGCACCCCCTGGACAACACTACAGCACCCCTTTAGGATTGGGACTCTGCACAGGACTTTGGAGTGGACACAGCCCCTATGGACAACTAACTGCACAACACAGTTCAGCCAGCCCCTATGGACTTTGGAGGAGTGGACACAGCCCCTATGGACAACAGCAGCACAGCACAACACAGCCTGCCCCTATGGACTGGAGGAGTGGACACAGCCCCTATGGACAACAGCAGCACAGCACAACACAGCCAGCCCCTATGGACTTTGGAGGAGTGGACACAGCCCCTATGGACAACAGCAGCACAGCACAACACAGCCAGCCCCTATGAACTTTGGAGGAGTGGACACAGCCCCTATGGACAACAGCAGCACAGCACAACACAGCCAGCCCCTATGGACTTTGGAGGAGTGGACACAGCCCTTATGGACAACAGCAGCACAGCACAGCACAACACTACACTGCACTACACTACACTACACTACGCAGCCCAGCCAGCCCTAACTCCCACCCTCCCTCTTCACTGTCCACAGCCGAGTAAGAAAATGGCGCAGACGCGGGTACCTTATATAGGATCCAAAACCCACGAGACCCGGAAGGCGGGATGATGACGTTTTGCCTCGATTTCAGATCCGAGTCAGGCGGGAAAAGTCGAGCCTGACTCGGATCGGCCTCGGATCGGGGGGGCTCGGGGGGTTCGGATTTCAGAAATCCGAACCCACTCACTCCTAAAATATATATACACACACACAGTGGTGCCTGAAAGTTAGTGAACCCTTAAGAATTTTCTATATTTTTGCTGAAATTTGGCCTACAGCTGCATCAGATTTTCTAAAAGTAGATAAAGAGAACCAAATGGGACAAAAAAATTAGACATGCTCATTTTTTTTGAGGAAAATTGTCCAATAGCACATATCTGTGTGTCAAAAGTATGTGAACATTTAGGCTTAGCAGATATTTTGAAGGTGAAATTAGGGTCAGATATTTTCAATCTATGGGATGACAATCAGGTGTCAGTGGACAACCTGTCTTTTTAAAATAACAGGGATCTATCAAAGTCTGATGTTCACACACGTTTGTGGAAGTGTATCATGCCAGGAACAAAGGAGATTTCTGAGGACTTCAGAAGAAGATTTGTTGATGCTCATCAGGCTGGAATAGATTATAAAACCATCTCTAAAGAGTTTGGACTCCACCAATCAGCCAGATATATTGTGTACAAATGGAGGAAATTTCAGACCATTATTACTCTCCCCAGGCATCTAATAGTTCACAAGGTCACAAAGGAACCCAAGGTAACCTCTAAGCAACTGAAGGCCTTTCTCATATTAGCTACTGTTAATGTTCATGAGTTCACCATCAGAAGTACATTGAACAACAATGGTGTGCATGGCAGGATTGCAAGGAGAAAAGCACTGCTCTCCACAAAGAACATTGCTGCCCATCTGCAGTTTGCTAAAGATCACCTGGACAAGCCAGAAGACTATTGGAACAATGTTTTGTGGACAGATAAGTCCAAAATAGAGCTTTTTGGTTTAAATGAGAAGGGTAATGTTTGGAGAAAGGAGAACACTGCATTCCAGCATAAAAACTTCATACGGTATACAATCGTGAAACTGTCCGCCTTAATACCGACAGTCGGCTTCCTGACTGTCATATCCTGGCGAGGGGGCATCTAGATGTAGATGCCTGACATTTCCCTGATGCCGGGAGACCGGCGCCCGGCATCCCGATCGAAGGGATGTCGGGCGCCGCGAGCGTACAGCCGCGGGGAGGAGTGTTAGGTTTAGGGCACCCGGGGGGGGGACTTAGGGTTAGGCACCCCCCGGGTTAAGCTAGGGGGAGGGAGGGTTAGGGTTAGGCATCCCCGTGGGGGACTTAGGGTTAGGCACCCCCCCGGGATTAGGTTTAGGCATCGGGGAAGGGGTGGGTTAGGGTTAGGCACTTAGAGGGGGGATTAGGGTTATGCACTTGGGGGGGAGGTTAGGGTTAGGCACCCCTAAGGAGGGTTAAGGGGTTAGGTTAGTTTATACTTACCTTAGCGACGATCGGGATTTCCAGTGCTGTCGGGCTTCCGCTGCCGGGAACTCTGCTTTTGTCGGCCAGGCGCTGCCGGGAATCGAACCGCCGGCCATGCAGCCGGTGGTACTTCATACCCATTCCCTTCATACCATCTGTGGTGGTATCATGGTTTAGCCCTGTTTTGCTGCATCTGGTCCATTGATGGGACAATAAATTCTGAATTATTCCAGAATATTCAGGGATCTGAAAATATCAGAAAATGTTAGGCTATCTGTCCATGAGCTGCATCTCAAGAGAACGTGGGTCATGCAGCAAGACAACGATCCAAAGCACACAAGTCATTCGACCAAAGAATGGTTAAAGAAGAATAAATGTAAAGTTTTAAAATGGCCAAGTCAAAGTCCTTAATCCAATCGAAATGTTGTGAAAGGACCTGAAACGAGCGCATGGGAGGAAACCCACCAACATAAGAGTTGAAGCTGTTTTGTACGGAGGAATGGAGTAAAATTCCTCCAAGTCGATGTTCAGGACTAACTAACAATTACCGGAAATGTTTAGAATCAGTAATTGCTGCACAAGGAAATCATACCAGTACTGAAAGCAAAGGTTCACATACTTTTGTCACTCACAGATATGTGATATTGGATCATTTTCCTCAATAAAAAAATGAGCACATCTAATTTTTTTGTCTCATTTGATTTGGTTCTCTTTATCTACTTTTAGGATGTGTGAAAAACTGAGGTTTTAGGCCAAATTCCAGCAGAAATATAGAAAATTCTGAAGGCTTCACAAACTTTCAACAAACCACTGTACATAAATTGATATGTAAGTTCATGTTTGCCTTGCAGTGCCTCAAAATTCTTGTGCACTGAGGGCCTGATACAGAGGTGGACGCATTGCCGCACACATTTGCCCGAAGTTGCAAGTCTGCGCATGTGTCCGAGTCGCACTGTGCATGCTTCCTGATGGTTACCACAGGGAAACGCACTACACTTTTGAACGCAAGAGCTGGGGATTTCAGTGGGCACTCCTGAAAGGTAACGGGGGTAGCTAGACAGACGCTGGTGTGTCACTAACAGCAACTGCATTTAAAGACGCAGTAATGATGACACAGAACGCCATGTTCAGGTGGACAAATTGCACCTGCCATAGGACTGGTGCAAGCTTCAATGGTGCGTCCAATGGTTTAGTGATCTAAACATCTCAGTTCTGTGGACATCTCAGTATGAACAGAATCGGTCATGGCATTGGCATAAAGACACATATGCAGCTGCAGCAAAGCCTCAGCTGTGGTCATGTCTGCGTGTACATCTAAATCAGGCCCTAACTGTACAGGAATTTTAGTAGTTATACATTTAAAACAATGTAGGTCAGAGAAGGAACACATTGCCTTACACTGAGAAAGCAGTGGGGTGCAAAGTTCTGATTTAATTGATATAGAACATAGAAGTACATTCAGTTTGCTAACACTGTAATAAAAACAAAATGAAAACAGAAATTATTTCTCAATCAAAGAACATTTACTTTGATTTATAGTTTCAGATCTTGTGATTTATCTTCCCTGCAATGCCTTGCATAAGGTAACACATAAAAGCTGTAAATGGTTATCAGCCTTTCTCTCTCAATGTGCCATCTATCAATATTAAAAGTCATATGAAACACAAGTAAGGCCAAGATGCACTATGGGTTTTGTCAAATAGAATAACACAAATTATTGCACGATAATACCACCTTTCAAACTGTTCAGTGTTTCTGATAATACATCAAGATCTGGAATGTAAATGAAGCTACAGCTACTAGCAAATTCTAAATATGTAAAACATAATCATTTCCAGTACATTATCCTGTCAACTGGCTCTCATACAAAAATGCCAGCTGGATAGCAACCTTTGTACAGTAATGCGATTAAGAGGAAAATATCCATGCTGCTTTAGAACGGCTCATAATGCCATAAGAGTAATCTTCATAACATATTTATGTTAATTATTTAAGGTTGAAGCTGGATCGAGCAGAAAAGCTAATTAATGGACTTGGTGGAGAAAAGCAGCGCTGGAGAGGTATAGCCATGCAACTGGGCGATACATACCAGAACATTGTTGGGGATATGTTGCTAAGTGCTGGTATCGTTGCCTATTTAGGTTCATTCACTTCAGAATTTAGACAGGTATGTAGCACTGTTAAAATAATTATAAATTATATTATTTAACCAAATTGTTGCTGTTATATTGTGCACAATACTATGTATGTATTATGCTGTATCTTGTGCACATTTTATAAGCCTTTAGTTCTTAGACACAGGTTAGGTTGCGATGCACAATTATGTATTTGATTAGCATTTTGCAAAACATTGCTCTGATATGTGTATTGCTAAACATTAATCTCATATATACATTTGGTTGTTCCATCATATCCCATGCTCGACTGAACATGCAACATAATGTACTTGAGATAATAAAACAGGTAGTAGTGATGAACATCACACAGGGGGGAGTTGTATTATAGCGGCACGCATCATGCCGCTATGACTCTTCCTGCTTTGCCTTTTTACCGAGGCAAAGCAGGAAGCAGAACCGACGAGATGTAAGAACATATTGTCTGCTAGAGTGGGGGAGTGTAAACTCTAGTGCATCAGTCTAGTGCTGATGCGCTGTGTCTTACCACAGGCCGGCTCCACTGGGCATATGCGAGATCTCGCAAGCATCACAAGATCTCACATGCAGCCCGCTGCTGCCACAGCCAGAGACAGTGCTGTCTCGGCTGTGATGATAGGGCAATGACAGCTGCAGCTGTCAAAATTGATAGTTGCAGCTGTCAGAACGGTCATCTTGTAGATAGCAGCACCGAAAATGACAGGGCGCATAGCACCCCTGTAAATTGCCACCCAACCCCACATTAATACATGGGGGAAAAGCGATATCAGTGCACATAACCTGTGCTGATACCACTAAACCCCCATATCGCCAGGTGATTCATCTCCCCCAGGATTCCTGGCGGAAGTTTTAAAAGCACGCAGTAACAATAGTATACGCTGCACCACCTGGCAATTCTGATAAACTATGATGGATGTATGGACTTCATGTAGAAATGTGTTTGATATCATAACCTTCCAGCATACCTGCCAACATTGGAGGCCTCAGTACTGCTGGACATGGTCACGTCACACTGGAGGTATGGCCAAGTCCAAATACCTTAGTCTATGACTTCTTCCTTGTCTCTGTTTCACTTCTCACATCATGAGACAGCTGCAGTCACAAGCAGCCCTCCTCACACTAATATAATCAAAAGTGAACTGTCAATTGCCTCTCTCACGATCAGCACAATCATTTCCTGAAAGAATCTTTGCTGCGTGCCTGCCATTGATCTGATTTCTCCAGTTACTCTACATCCATAGATTAAATAGGGCCAGATTCAGATGGACACATATATGTCGCTGCTGCTCTGTTTGTATGCAGCGGCTGAGTAACAATACACAAATGCTGCAAGAGGTGTCATGTAAAAAGATGCTTCTCTGATCCACTGCCTGCATCCAAAGATGCAGCATCAGATGACCATAGAGAACATCAGTGCAGACATCTGATGATGTAGTGCTTCTTTTTGTTACTCAAGAAAGGACTGCTAATCTGGCTGTGGGAGAAACCTGGATTCCCCAGTTTGATACTGGCTACATTGAAACATATTTGCCAATTTTAAAATGTTAGATGCAGATGATTGCTGTTGGGGCTAGGGCTGGGTGCATCTTATCAGCCTGAGAATGAGCTATGAAGTGTATTGTCCAGCTGCAGGATTAATTATTTGCCTATGAAGATGCCATGTGAGGGGGAGGCTGACATATTTATGTATAGCCCTTTAGGACTGCAGCACAGGATCCTACAGACATAAAATTTAAAATTATGCAGTCTTATACATTCCGAGCTTCCATAGCATAGTGACAGAATGCTCTGGACAAGGAGCCATAAAACCTAATTAGCTTCTACACAAGCCCATGAGCCATCAGAATGAGGCTGTGTGACAGCCTAGGCAGGCATAAAATCCCATGTAGAACTCTGAAACTTTGTACAATTCTTGGAAGCCAATCTAACATTGGGAATCAGTCCATTTTTTTCTGTCTCCTCGTAAACAAATTCATGTAAGTGAGATTGTTCTGTTCATTTTTCCCATTGTGTTTATAAGGAAATTATTTACCTAATATCCTTTAAGGATATTGAATTTCAAACTCTATACGCACCTACCCATACCGTCTAACCCCTGCCTATAAACCTCTAAAATCGACGCTATTTGCGTACGCAGTCATACAGTAAAATAAAGTCTTTAGACCTTGAACATGTGTTCCAAAGCACAAAGTATTATTCAAGTAAAGTACAGTCAGTTACACACTGTGATCTAAGTATAATTTAGCGCAAAGAAGTATACAGACCCAAGATACAGTCATACATACACACACGCTCTGGACCAGATACCGGCATTAGCAAGAAACCTCCGTCAATCAGCAAGAAGACTAGAAACCCAGGGTCAAAGCACACATATTTATACCCCCCCAGAAATAGACAACACAAAAGAGGAGTTTGTTGCTGATCCCATTGGTTCCCAGTGCGGGTGCATTTGTTACAGAGCATTTAACAGGTTGATTCAAATGGCCACAGTCCAGCCTCCAACAGCTGGTTGCCTTCGTTTTCCCACCTCATGCAAATCTAGACTGTTGGTTTTACAAAGTACATTTTGGTTCTTTATGTCTTTATGGTCCATAAGTTGCGAATGCATGTTCCGATCTTCACACCGATGGTACCGGAAAACTGTGGATAAAGTGCGGATCAGTATAATATCAAACATGGCTTACTTATCATGTATTAAACCTTAGATACCAAATAGTCTTTATTTCACAGCATTTGTAATAAATGAATAAAACTTGGATCTTTTACTTTATAGCTATGGAACCTTTTGTGTAAGTGTGCATTATGTAAGTATTAGGGATATGAGAAAAGACGCTAGTTAGGTTTATCTGATTTGGGGCAGATGTGCACGCATGCAGCTAATAAATAGTGTTTTCGCATGCAGGTTATTGTGCATTCGCTACTGAGCGTCATGTTAGCAGCACAACTGTGCGTAATGTGCGGTGTTTATGCATGAGATTCTATCTATGATGGACTTAACATTATATATATATATATATATATAGAAGCATGAAGGTGCAGCACTCCCCTCTGAAACATTCTATTGATCCTTTGGTCTCTGCTTGATTTATTGAGAGGGGAGTGCTGCACCTTCATGCTTCTATTTATCCCTATGTGAGGGCACCCCTGCAGGATTTGATTTATTATCTGGAGTGCCGGACCTGGAGACTTTATATATATATATATATATATATATATATATATACACACACATCTCTCATTCCTTACTAACAGTTTCAAACTGCAATGCAATTGTGTTACGGGCAGTGAGCTTCACTTCTCAAACAAGGTGGAGAACCCCAGCTGTGAAGCTGGGGCCATTCTGTCTGGGAGTGAGACTAAAACCTGTTTAGGGTTCAGACAAATTCAATTGTGTAGATCAATGTCTGAGTTATATTACAATTGACACAACTATACTTGTCTACAGAGATTCCCAATTTGTATGTAAAACACTCACAGTATTCTGGTGTATTGTCTATTCTATTTACTTTTCTCAGGAGGCTGTTTTTCTAGTTGTTTTTGGTAGATTATCAAAAACATTGCCATCTGTACTTAGCTCGTGAGTTGTAACTTAAAATGGCGCTGGTCGCAAAATGGCGTCTTGCAGATTCTTATTTTTAAGATGGGGTCTAGCTGCCATTCGCAAGATGGCATAGCGCATGCTAATTTTTATGCTGACTCCATGTTAGCCACTAATCCAGCTTCGACAGTCCACCCTTTGATAGCGAACAACATGCTATCACATCCTGATGTTAAAATTAATTTTAGGCATACATACGTATATTACTTAATGTTATTAGGGGATGGCACAAGGTGGTTCTTAATCCATCAACAATGTGTCTCTAGGAGGGGACATAAAACTACCATTATACGCACACCGCGGACCTTGAGAGATTATGTGAAAGATGTGGGGATGCACCAGTCCTATAAAGGAAGTCTTGAGGGGGATCAGGGACTTACATTATTTGAGATATTTGAAAATAACATTTTAATAATAATACATTTCATGCACATCTAATCATAATACATTATATGATGGTATTCCCAAGTTCAGGGTTGTAATGCAGTTCTATATTTACCTCAGTATTCATATTGTCATTACTGACCACCATCATAATTTCGTTCCTTCGTTTTACCTTATTCTTACATTTTCCACACTTCAACACAATAGGAGCACACCGGACACATATGCCAATTACTATGATGATGACCAGTATAAGGATCAGGAAGTTGCCTACGCTTGCGATCATTTCCTGGGCCCATTCCCTTAGACCTGAGAACCACTTCATGGGGATCAACCATGACACCCATTCCTCTACCTTTTCCTCTAATTCAGCCACTGAAGCATTATGGTTCTTCCGAAATTCCCATTTTAGCTGCAGAATTTCATCCATCTTCCTGTCTATCACCTCCTTGGAGTCACTGGTGTTATTAGTAATATATGTGCAGCACTTTACTCCAAACTGGGTGGCCAAAGTTACGCAATACCCTCCAGTGACAGCTGTTAAATAATTTAACACTAGTCTGTGTTGCACCAGTTCTTTCTTGTACGCTTGCAATTCCCTACCTGTATACCTGAAGGTGTCATCATATATCTCGGTGATATTATCTATCAATTTAGCAAGATCTTGGATATATCTAAAATTTAGCGTACCCCGAGCGATCCTGGTGGGATCCAATGCGACTAAAACTTGAAAGCCAGTTGTCTCACTAATTAACTGAGTGGCTTTATGCACATCACCAGGTATCATATTTCTTTGGTCTCTGTGTTCATACTGTGTGTGAAGATATGGTGATGGTGTGTTTTTTATGAATACCAAGCATTTCACCATGTGTAAGGGTCATAATTTCTGGAAGTAGTCTTCCCAAATGACATAACAATTACGGTACTAAGATTGGTCAGACACTCCCCTGATTTGGCATAGCACTCCTCCTCCTGACTCCACTCCATCAGCACTGCCATCAGCTCCCATCTCCTCTATCGGTCCTCCATCACAGAAACTTGGTATCCCCAAACAAATAAAGATGACGGGAACTCTGGAAGAAGAATACAAAAATTAACACAGCAGAACAATCCCTTGCTGCGACACTGATCTACAGTTTTCTTTTAGCTCAGGTTTCTCACTGTCACCTTTTTAATCCTCCCGACACAAGCTCGCGATCAACAGGTCCACGTTATCGGCCTTGTGTCCGCCTTGTATCACCACCGGTTGGTTAACCTCCCTATAGTGAGTGGAATGGACCCACGTATCTTTCCCGGCCACTCTTTGAGGATGTAGTACTTTGTCAACAACATCAGATACGGACCTTTCCACCGATCAGTCAGGCAACCTGAACATAAGAAATTATTTGATCATAACAGATTCTCCAGGTTTAACATCATGAGAGTTTGCTTCAGTCATGTTAGTTAATAACATTTTCAATTTCAGTTGTTCTTACTCATCTTCGTGAGACACTGCACAGTAACCTCATTATCATATTTTCACATGAGGCTGCCTGTTAAACAGTATCTCAAGGGGGACAGGTAGACAGATGGTCTGGGATGATCTTGATATTAATACCCATCACCTTACACAGGTTATAGAAGACATTACTTGTGAAATGAGTATCCTTCCTATATTCAATTATTCTAGGGATACTGTATTTGTATACAAATTCCTGCAATTTAAATTCTGTTATCAATATCTACTGCTCTAAATATTGCCTGGGCCCCTGGGTTGGACAGTATTCCGAGTATTTGACCTTAGCCTGGCATGGCTGCCGTTTGTCCTTAGCGACCTTGTGTCCTGTGTGTGAGAGATAAAGCACAACAGTTTAATATCATTTAAACATGACCTAAATACAACAATAAATCGTCCACATTTTACATTAGAACAGATCCATTGGCAGGTTGAAAAGATTGTAAACAGTCATATAAGGCCTGGGAGAAGATACTGGGGTTGTCTATGAACCCATGGGACACTCGTGTCCATGTGTAGTGTACACCTCCCCCTAGGTGGGAAAAGAAAAATACTGACAGTCAGGGTGTTAGGGCACAGGGAAGAAAGCAGAACAGAGATTGGGTATCAGTTACATCAATTACCATTACCAGTTTTTCCCTAGTACTTCCCGTCAACCTGTCTATCTGCAGAACACAAGTATGACCTGACTCCTAGCGTTGGCTCCCACTCTCCAATAAACATTAATGGCCACAATTGGAGCTGGTGCCTGTTGGACATTTGCTGGTCTCTGCGCATATCCCTTATGTGGAAATCCAGGTACTCCCTGGTTTGGGGGTCCTACCGTGTAGCTCTTACTTATGTGTCCTGGTTGGTTGCAATTAAAACACTTCTGTGGGAAGGATTGTTGTGTGGGTTGAGCAGGAGAGCAAGGTGGTGGGTATGGGTAAGGATATTGAGGAAAAGGATATTGTGGGAGGTATGGAGCTTGTGGGTAGTATGGGATAAGTGGGATAAGGCTGTGTTTGCTGTGGTGTAGGATTAGTGAGGGTGTATAACTGTTCAGGTGCAGGTGTGGGTGTGGGTGCAGGTGTGTCTGCTGGCTGTGATGTTACCGTCATTCCTTACAGAGCTTGAATACTGACAGCCATTAGTTTCTCGCTCTGTATCTCTCTCTTCTTTGAGATGTTTTTATCATGTTCTATGGCAGATTCTATGAGGGTATCTATTGTGACTCCCCTCCAGCCAGGCTGTGAGGTCTGAACCCGGGTTTTTAGGTTCTCTTTAAGGCCATCTATGAGTATGGTGACAATCATTCCCCTGCGGTGAATGCTATCTTTGATATCCTCTAACCCAGTGTACTGGGTGATAGCCTGCAGAGACCGGTCGCAATAATCTTCTGCAGATTCACTCTCCTTTTGCTTTATGGTGAAAATTTTGTTCCAGTTAACTACTACTGGAAAAAATATACCCAATTGAGTTATAATGCGGGAAATATTACCTTGGTTTACTTGGTCTGTTAAAGGAACGTCACCATCCAATACACAATCCGTGATAAATTTTGTCATGTCGATATTGCATGGTAGACTGGCCCTTAACACCACCCGCCAATCTTTATTGGTGGGCTCATGAGAACTATCCAAATTTCTCAAAAATCTTTGACATTTGGCTAATTCCTTTTTGGGATCGGGGAAATCATTTATGATGGAATTTAGCTCTGCTCTTGTCCAAGGACAATGCATTACCACATCCCTTGTAGGTACAACTCTGTTCGCGTCCGCATTCCCATTCGGAACAGTGATTGTCTGAATGGGATGCAGACCGGCCGCAGTGCTACCTTTGACCTTATTACCTGGCTGGGGGTTTAATCTGTTGCTGCAACGTATAGTATTAACAACTTTCTCCACGGGCGCAGAGGAGTTTAACACTTCCCGTGCTGTTACAGATGAAGATGGTGGCACCACTTGAGCTTGTCGTGGTGTCGCATCTAACATGGCACAGCATGGGAAACAGCAGACATAACAATAGGCTCATCATCCAAATCATAAACATTTTCTACATTTTTATGAGTTTTTTTCATGACTGTATCTGCACCTCCATCCACATAAGGTGGCGGTGGTGTGCGTGATCTACTGAAAATACCTTCCGCAACGCTACCTTGCCGCACGTGCGCGTCATTTTGCGGCTCGCACGCATTGCAATCCAGCACCACGGGTGTATTTGCTGGCAATGCTAGTTTGTGTCACTTGCACATTTTTAAGCCACGTATCCCCTTCATGCTGCCACAGTTTTAAACATTCATAATATTTAACTTTTTTCTCTTGAGAACGCATCAGTCTGATGTGGTCCCGGACATTATCCAATACATCTTTATCAAAACTACCAATCCTGGGAAACGGTCTAGCACTCTTCATCGTTATTTTAAACCATACGTCACAATACCTTATTGCATAAGTACTGTACTTATAGGGGTATTCAACATGGGAGCGATAACATCATTTTTGCGGTAATATCGCACTTATGATGTCATTATCGCAGGTTTTAGTTTTACACCGCATTCAATTTCAAAGACTTATCGCAGTTTTGAAAAGTCTTTGATAAAAAACGGTGATAACGTTTCACCATTGAATAGGTGTCGAAAAAAAGTGCAGAATTGGGGTTTAGGGGTGCAGGCTTAAAAAAAATAGCCTGCACCCCTGGGAATGACATTTAAAAAAGGACTGTGTCAAAAAAAGTTTATAAAAAAAATAGGGACACCCCAAAAAATGAATTTAAAAATTGGGGTGAAAAAAAAAATGGAAAAAAATGATTAACAATAGGGAAATAGGTTCAGGGCTATTCTGCAAGTATGCGGCAGGTGTTTTCTAGAATAGAATGCACTATTGCAGAATTTTTAAAAACTTAGTTTAGGGACATCAAAATATGCTAGTACCCATTTTCATGTACCCCAAATTTGATGGGACCACTTAAAAAAACGAAAAAAATAACCTAAGTGCTCTTCTGCATCACCTCTTCAATGTCGGGAAAAAACACCTGCTGCGGCTATTTAAATCCCCGACTTTCATTTAAAGGCTAAAACGGGGGTACCCATAGTGATCCCCCATGTTTTTACAACTTTAGGGGGGTCTTACAATTTTTTTAAGGAAAAATTTGTAACTCTACGCAAATCCAACTTCGGAGGCTCCCGTTTTCGTTAATTTTATATTGAATACAGGGATAAGCGAGCACGCCCGATACTTTAAGGCAGGTAAAAACTCCGATATGAAACGTTAACTTCGACAGTGAAGTTAACGTTTCATATTGAATACCCCTCTTAGTATGCATAATACGACGGGCCGATCCAAGCGGTGTCTCCATTAGCAGCACATCATTGTCTAACATTTCTATTGTTTGCGTGACTCCCATCTTGGGACAACTCCTACGTGTTTCAATAAAAATTTAAACTGGTGAAAGACAATTAAGATACTTTCACTTACCTGCGGACGCCTTTGAAAAAGGGTGTATCCGCAAACCCATGGAGGACTTCTAGACACTTCCACTCACCTACGGAGGTAAAGGCCGCTTCCGCTCAGCAGTCCCTTTTTGACTACCTTTCAACTGCTAGGGGGCAGCAAAGTACCCTTTGTGTTCCAGTTGATTTCGTCCACCCTCCCATCAGCTCACAATCATAATCTAACCAAAATTATGCGGCTCAATTATAGTGTTCAAATAAGCCTAACAGATCACACACATTGATTACTGAACGCTATAATCACGCTGGGGGCCGAATCCTAACAAAAATAACAACCATACACCTGCTTTGTGTAAAGTAAACGGTAAGCTGCTACCGAGTCACTAGGCCAACTCCTGCGCCTAGCACTGAAGGGTCCTACGATACCTTTAACATTTAGGTCCCGTGTTACACCCTAAACAAATACTCGCTGATAAACTTTTTTCCTGCGCAGAAAAATACACGTTAACCCAGATATTAGCAACAATTGATAATGTAAACTCAATGGCTTTGTTTAAACACTTGGCAGCACAACCGGAAATACGTATACGCTATTTGTGCGACTAGTCGCATACACAATAATGCAACTAGTACACAACCGTATGACTTACCCTTATCTGCGTACGCAAAAGTGCGTCCCTAATGCGTGCAAAAATGCCACGTGCGCAATACTGCGGCACCCCTTTTAAACGCAAAATACTAACAACAAAGGAAAACAAACTTCTTCCTCTCTTGTCCCTGGATTCTAGTCAGCGTATCTTGGTCACACGATAACGGGTAGCGATCTCTCAGCATCGAATGGCTGCAGGTAAGACTGCTTGTGGCCACTATCCACCCTTTGCTGAGATATAGACATCCGTGTATATATCGTGTGATTAGGTACGTGACTTTACTATGAGCCCCCAACTAAGGATACTGAATTTCAACCTCTATACACACCTACCTATACCTTCTAAACCCTGTCTATAAACCTCTAAAATTGACGCTATTTGCGTACGCAGTCATACAGTAAAATAAAGACTTTAGACATTGAACATGTGTTCCAAACCACAAAGTATTATTCAAGTAAAGTACAGTCAGTTACACGCTGTGATCTAAGTATAATTTAGCGCAAAGAATTATACAGACCCAAGATACAGTCATACATACGCACGCGCTCTTGACCAGATACCGGCATCAGCAAGAAACCTCCGTCATTCAGCAATCAGCAAGAAGACTAGAAACCCACAGTCAGAGCACACATATTTATAACCCCCAGAAATAGACAACACAATAGAGGAGTTTGTTGCTGATCCCATTGGTTCCCAGAGCAGGTGCATTTGTTACAGGGCATTTAACAGGTTGATTGAAATGGCTACAGTCCAGCCTCCAACAGCTGGTTGCCTTCGTTTTCCCACCTCATGCAAATCTAGACTGTTGGTTTTACAAAGTACATTTTGGTTCTTTATGTCTTTACGGTCCATAAGTTGCGAACGCATCTTCCGATCATCACACCGATGGTACCGGAAAGCTGTGGTTAAAGTGCGGATCAGTAGAATATCAAACATGGCTTACTTATCATGTATTAAACCTTAGATACAAAAATAGTCTTTATTTCACAGCATTTGTAATAAATTAATAAAACTTAGATATTTTACTTTATAGCTATGGAACCTTTTGTGTAAGTGTGCATTATGTAAGTATTAGGGATATGAGAAAAGACGCTAGTTAGGTTTACCCAATTTGGGGCAGATGTGCATGCATGCAAATAATAAACAGCATTCGCGTGCAGGTTATTGTGCATTCACTACTGAGCGTCATGTTAGCAGCACAACTGTGCGTAATGTGCGGTGTTTATGCATGAGATTCTATCTATGATGGACTTAACATTATATATATATATATACACACTCTTATTCCTTTCTAACAGTTTCAAACTGCAATGCAAATGTGTTATGGGCAGTGAGCTTCACTTCTCAGACAAGGTAGAGAACCCCAGCTGTGAAGCTGGGGCCATTCTGTCTGGGAGTGAGACTAAAATCTGTTTAGGATTCAGACAAATTTAATTGTGTAGATCAATGTCTGAGTTATATTACAATTGCCACAACTATACTTGTCTATATACAGGGATTCCCAATTTGTATGTAAAACACTCACAGTATTCTGGTGTATTGTCTATTCTATTTACTTTTCTCAGGAGGCTGTTTTTCTAGTTGTTTTTGGTAGATTATCAAAAACATTGCCATCTGTACTTAGCTCGTGAGTTGTAACTTAAAATGGCGCTGGTCGCAAAATGGCGTCTTGCAGTTCTTATTTTTAAGATGGAGTCTAGCTGCCATTCGCAAGATGGAGTCGCGCACGCTAATTTTTACGCTGATTCCGTCTCAGCCACTAATCCAGCTTCGACACCTTAAACTATTTACCTAAGACTCTCTTTGTATTGCATTCTTTTTAATTGTTTTGTACTGTATATACTGTACTTTAAACATTGTGAGTATCATTCTCATATTAAACTTAATTTAATAAGATTGGCCTCTGTGATTCTTATCAGATCCATTTTGCCAGTGGATTTGGCTAATCCATGCTACATACTGTATCTATACTACATGTCACTCTTTGAGTAATGATAAGTGGGATTTAATTGTAGTTGTAGGGAGGACTTAGGGTTTCCTATTTGGAGTGAGTAGCTCCTGAAAAATCCTTAAGTGGTGGCAGTTAACTTAATAGTGAGTGGGTGAGACACTGGGGATTATAATAATTTCTGTATACAAACCAGGTGGTTATTTTTATTAACTCTGTGTCAGACCCACAATACTCATGGTCTAGTGAGTGATGATCTTGACAAAGTTATGACCAGTGTTAGAGATTGGAGTGTCTTGGAACCAGGTCTGTGACAATCTCTATGGTCCACCTAAGAAGCCTTTTATTTTATCAAGCAAGCCTTCCAATATGTACCCATATTGGCACACCCTAATCCAGTCTAACCCTTCAATACAGAAGTAGATTCTCCAGAAACAGCAAAGGGAGCAGGTGTCAAAGTTTAACTGCATCCATGTGCATTAGGGACCATTAATAAATTCAGAAAAATTCAAGGACTTCCAATATCCTGGAATTCAGAGACTCTCGGTTGGATGTTAATGCCTATTATCTATACTCTTCATTCCTACTTCTACCTTAAGGCGAGAAATTCTACAAAAATACCATAATGCTTCAACATCCAGGAATCCCCAGCATCGGCCAGCTGAGTAAGCCTCAGCTTAAACAGTCTGGTTGGCTTCTGACTGCTTGCGATGCCAGGAAGTCTGCATCCATGAATGAAGGCCCTGGCTTTAGCACTCCCAGAAAATGGAGGCAACGTGCCCCTGTTTCCTGGGATTTCAGGCCATTCCTGCCCGTGCACCACCCCCCAAATGCTTCTGCATGTCAATCAGGCAGTGGCTTTGGGAACTGTTGGTGAGATAGCAGGAACCATTCTGCACATGCAAGATTTGCGCTAACCATCGGGTTAGCGTATATCTCTGAATCAGGCCCTAAGTCCAGCTAAATCCAAATTATCTAAATCTAGTAACCTGAATTAATAATCCTAGTCAGGCATTTGTGTATTATATTCTGGGCCACTTTAGATGCTCTGATCTAGAAAGCAGCTGATCCTGCCCTGCAGCCTGAGGATATTCTGGGAGTATGAGAAGGGGAAACACAGAGCTGTAAGTGTTAAACATTGGTGCTTGCATTTCAGATTCTGCCTGGTTTCAGAAGAACACACAATATCCAGACTTTTCAATTGCCCAGCAGCAAAGGTGTCACGACTCTAGGAAAGTTGGCCTCCTGAGATGAATCAGACTCTGCGGGCTTAGATCGTGGTGCAAGAACTGAGGAGGTTTAAGATGGTTTTTCCTCATAGGAGAATTAAGACTTGAATCTTAGTAGCTTTTGAAAGAACACAAGGTTTTATTGAACAAACAGCAGAGAATTGGGAATGATGGGTAGAATCAGAACAAAAGTCCAGAACGATAGGAACATGAACCTGTGAAAACAATGCAGCAGCATAGTAGGAGTGGGATGACTGGTATTAGTGCATGAACTCCACAAGCAGGACACTAGTCAGATGAGGCTGATTATCCTCAATAGACGGAGGCAGAAATCCTGAGTCTGAGTCACCGGGGTTCACCCAGTAAGACGAGATGGGAATCCTGGGTAAAAGGTGTAGAGGTAAATCCAGCTAGACTGTGACATCATAGGCTTGCCATGAGAGTGAATCTTGTGTACACAATGTTGCGTCAAACTCCAGATATAGTATACTGAGATGCGTGATATGGTCACCCACAGCTTTGCGAGTGGCCGCTGTAAAATAAAACAACAACAAAAAATCGCCCAGATTCAGAGCGAGCGCCCGCCAGCAGTGAGCGGCTCTGAATCAGGGCCAAAGTACACAGATGTGCATCAATGGGTGCTGCAGGTTTTGTACCCAGAGTGGCGTCTTTAGGTGCTGCGGGCTTTGTATCCAAAGTGGAGTCTTACGACACGGAGCAGGACACGAGGATAACAGGAAGTCCAATATCAAATTATATCAGGAGCCAAATACAAGGACTTGAGAAGACATTGTACAGGCACTGAATGATCATCCAGGAAGTGTTTTTATATGCAGTGCCTGTTGCTGATTAGTGATTGAGTCCCAGCTGACAGGAAACAAAGGTAGACTCTGGTTACAAAAAGATGGCTGCGCCCATGAAATGCATCCACCTCTAGGACAAAGGGTTTTTCAATGTCAGGTTGTAGAAGAATTGGTGCAGAGGAGAAGGCTTGCTTGAGAGTATGAAAGGCGGTAAGGGCTTCTGGAGACCAATCAGCCGGATTGGCTCCCATTCGGGTCACGCTGTGATAGGCGCCACAATGGAGGAGAAAGACCTGATAAATTTCATACAATAGTTTGAGAAGCCTAGAAATCTCTGAATAGCCTTCAACGAAGTGGGCAAGACCCAATCCTGGATAGCCTTGAGTTTCTCAGTATCCATCTGTATTTCTGAACTGGAGATCACGTATCCAAGAAATGTGATGATAGGAACCTCAAAAACACACTTTGTTAATTTCCCAAAAAGATGATTGGCATGCAATCAGAGCAACACTTCCCTCACATGTTGTCGGTGGGTACTGAGGTCACCAGAAAATATAAGAATATCGTCCAGGTAGACAATTACGAACTGATATAGAACATCCCAGAAGATCTCATTGACAAAGTCTTGAAACACCGTGGGGGCATTGCAGAGACCAAAGGGCATCATTAAATATTCATAATGCCCATCAGATGATGCTGAGTTATCCTCAACAGATGGAGGCAGGAATCCTGAGTCCGAGTCACTGGGGTTCACGCAGTAAGCTGAGACAGGAATCCTGGGTCAAAGGTGTAGAGGTAAATCCAGCTAGACTGTGACATCATAGGCTTGCGATGAAAGTGAGTCTTGTGTACACAATGTTGCCTTGTACTCGGTATTAAACCTTTGATCTTTTTTACACCCATTACTCATTTTATTGTTCATTTATACCTACAAGTGCTCCTACATATTTCCATTTGTTCTCTATTTTTAGCAGGCAGCAGATCCTGCTTGTTAGGAGCTGCCAGTTTGTATAAGCATTGTGCATTTAGTTGACAGGTGCACCTATTACTTTCTTTTTGTACTCCAGATATTGTACACTGAGTTGTGTTATGGTGATATGGACAAAGTACACAGATGTGCATCAATGGGTGCTGCAGGTTTTGTACCCAAAGTGGCGTCTTAGGTGCTGCAGGCTTTGTATCCAAAGTGGCATCTTAATGACACGGAGCAGAACACGAGGATAACAGGAAGTCTAACATCAAATTATATCAGGAGCCTAATACTAGGACTTGAGAAGACATTGTACAGGCTCTGAATGATCATCCAGGAAGTGTTTTTATTTGCAGTGCCTATAGGTGATTGAGTCCCAGCTGACAGGAAACACAGGTAAACTCTGACTACAACAAAATGGCCACGCCCATGAACTGGAAACTCTGTGGGCAATTTTGGAGGAAGACATAATACAGCTCCAGGGACGCCAGTCAGCACGGAGGAGAGGTCTGTGCCCTGCGGCTGGAGCATTGCCGTGAAGAAGTCCAGCGGCTGCCCAAGCCCACGAAGCGGAGAGCAGAGGTAAGTAATGCTGATGGCTGGGCTCTCCATCGGGACCTGATGTCGGTCTTCCTGACAAAAGGTATCCAAATATATCTCACAAATTTTCTCCATCGGACGACACCCGTTGTTAAGTTATCCCAGTGTGCCTGTAGGAGTTGGGTGACTGGCAACAATTTCCAGCCATGCTGGTAGATGGCTCTAGGCCAAGCCGCTGGGACCTGCAAATTTGCATTTGTGAAGACATCTTGCATTTCAGATAACTGGAACCATTGATGCTATATGGTATTACTGTATATAGTTGTATGTATTCATATATAGTTGTGTAGTAAATTAGTAATGGTATTGTTGTACCTTTGTTATTGTCTTCTGCCAGAGTATCATACCAGCTATAAAGATATGCATTTGTCAAGGCGGGTACAACGTAACGACAGACAAAAGGTCACACATATACCCAGTATCATTACCACAGCAAATGACTTTTAATATCTGTATGGTCTAGTGTAATCTTTTCATTGTACTCATTGTGGCTCATAATTTTCAAAGGAATGTTTAAGAATTGTATTTTATATTTTATTCAAAATGTATTTAAGATAAAGTTCTGATGTTCCTTTTTTTACTTAAGTAGATTTAATGCATTTTTCATATTCTGCTGGTAATGTATTATTCCATCTGGAAGGCTTTGATAAAGAGCACTGCAGTACAGTGACATAAGGACAAGAATAGCCTGTGCTTTTCCTCACTTTCGTTTTATTCAAAATCATCATGCTTTATTAAGCAGGAAATGATCTGGCAATAAACACTAAACACACATTTTAAAAAGGGAAAAGAACCACAGTATGCTTGTTTGTGATTAGGATTATTTCAAGTGCGCACTGTATTCAGCAAAACTTTTAAGTAGTTCTAGTAACTTTTAATTTCATAGGATGTAAATATTCATATGAATGCAGTGTTTAAAAAAATTGGTACTATACAATTATATAAGTATCATTGTTATGTGGTTTATAGAATCCTCTCCGGGAGACGCAGGTGGGCAGTTATGGAGGCAAGGCCGGACTGTTCATGTCATTAGGGCCAGTCCCCTCTTGATCAAATGCCACAAATTGTTCCTATTTAAATAGGGGATGGTGCCAAATGATGGGATTACCAAAGAATTGTCATTAGGCCCCACCCCCTACTCACATATCTGTGGCTTTAGATAAAATTCTCCGCCCACTTCACTAGGATGTGGGCGGGACGTAGGAGGAGTGCCTACTCTTCCAGAGGTGCGGGGGGGGGTACCTGAAAAGTCATTAGCCTCCCGCAGTTATCAAGAGACTAGGTAACTATGATGTTCAGGTTTTAAATACATTTTGGTGAATGGTATGGCCTAGAAAAACTACATATGGTAAAAGTTTGGTTAAGAATAACATAACATAGCCTGTTTAATAGGATTTTTTAACTGGCGTGTTGCATCTTTCATCTTTTGGGGCTCAAGATTTGTGTTTTAACCTCTGCCTTTGCAATTTTGTAATGTCTTTATTCAGACATTGATTTAGGTAAGAAAGAAAAACACCTCATTAAATCTAGTGGCAAGAATCACAGTGGCAGGTCTGGACACATAGCATAGTTTAAATGCCCTAAAAAAAAGTCTAGAATAGATCTATTGAGTATAGTAAAAATATCTATCCTTGAGGCTCCCATATATGTTTCATATGAACTTAGGGCCTGATTCAGCATGGATCCCACGGCTGCGTTTGCACGCAGCCGGCCGATGTTTGCATTCTCAGTGCACGTGTGCGAACTGGCCGCTGCGATCATGAAGCGATCACAGTGAGCACGCAGAGTCTTCACAGAGTGATTGACATGAAGTGACCGTTTGGGGGTGGAGAGGGGCGTGGTCGGTGAAACGCCCCTCTCCAGGGCCTGTGCGTTTGTGAATGGTTCCGAAGTTACCCGATGTTTTCGCTGACTTGCGGATGCATGTCATGGGAAGTGGGCAGGCTTTATACAGTGATGGGTGTGTTGGTATAGTGCTGCGGTTGCCGTGCGATTGCATTCATTAGCATATTTTTGCAGCTAGCGGGTGCGTGCGAACGCAGCCATGAGATCTGTGCTGAATCAGGCCCTTAGTTCATACGCTTATTCTGGGAGATATAGACAATAGAAAATGGTCACATGATGATATTAAATAATTTATTGGTTTAAAAAAACAAGTATTTTATATGATAGGAGTTACTGGAGTCCTGTCTGCTTTGGAACTTTATACAATACAAATGCTTATGCAAATTTGCTCATTCACAGTATTGTTTCTAAAACTGTAAATCATTATTTGTTACAATCACAGTTTCCTGTAACTTAATAATATAATTTTCTTTTCTACCTTAAGGACATTTTAAAAAAATGGTTCAGTATATGTAGAGCCAAAAACATTCCAGTGTCTGATGGATTTGCACTTTCGGGCACCTTAGGAGATCCCGTAAAAATAATGGAATGGCAATTTCATGGGCTGCCAAAAGATAAG
This sequence comes from Taudactylus pleione, assembly GCA_031769625.1. NCBI lineage: Eukaryota > Metazoa > Chordata > Amphibia > Anura > Myobatrachidae > Taudactylus > Taudactylus pleione. Next base: position 4,774,435 of record JAUIMM010000039.1, read on the forward strand.
TATGTCAGCTATTCTGCTTTCCAACAGATTGTTTTGAGTAAAAGATGAAATAAATACAGGAAAATGAAAAAAAAGAACCTTACAAATCAGATTTTCTTTCTCAGTTTTTCCATAGAAAATGCTATTATTATGACGTCAGCTCAGCGTTGGCCTCTTATGATTGACCCTCAAGGTCAAGCAAATAAATGGATAAAAAATATGGAAAAAATAAATAAAATTCAAATCTGCAAAGCTACTGACTCAGACTATCTTCGAACAGTTGGAAACAGCATACAGGTACTAAGATATTAAATGTGTTTCCATTGCTTGAAATCATTTATTTTTGTGTAAATATTACAGAACTATAAGCTAAACAGCAAAGAGAAAGTGTGGTTAATTCTTTACACGTTACACTGTTTAAGTTATAATTACCTTGTTAGTCTCTGTCATCTTGTCAAGCTCTTTATTATGATTTATGACCCCAAGGCACCTGTTCTCCACTCATCTCATGGCTTACTGCCTATTCAGATCATTTTGAAAATATTATGAACAATTGATTGCATGTACGGTACAGTGTTGACTTGTATGTTTTGTCTCCAAAATTGTTCTTGTTACAAGAAATCTCTTCCTACCTACTATTTGTTTATCAGATTAAATATTTTTAAAATATATAACTTAATTAAATTGTATCGGCATGTTAACTAATTCATAATTAACTTACACTGGCATATTAACTAATTCTGCAAGTTATTACTGATAATTATTTTTTATAATCAGGGTTATTATGGTCTTAGTTGCATAAGAGGTGCTTTTAATCTTTGAAATTCTGATATTAAGAGATGTTATTTTACTTCTGTAGATAATATTCAAAGTTATCTGTAGACAACCTTTTTTGCAAAAAAAAAATTGTTAAAGTCTCTCATAACTAGCATTATAGAGTTTTATGTAACATGTCTCTGTTTAGTTTGCTTTTTCACTGTTTGCTTATGGTTGATAATGCTGAAATTATTACAAGTATTTAATAAACTCCCAAAAAACATATATACATAATATATACCTCAAGATGGTGCTCCGATCCAAAGAGACTATGGGGTATATTTACTAAAGGTCAATTTTAATAGATAAAAATCGATCAGAATCAATCATCAATTTTGTGTTTCTGGCAATTAATCACACATTTACTAACACACAATTCTTAATCTTTTTTTAAGTACAGTTGTGACCTTATTAGAGATGTGTGGTTCAGTTCTCCAGAAATCCGAATCCACACGTATTTTGTGAATCCGGACAGATCTGAGTCACAGTTCTAATCTGCTATAGAGATCCAAATAAAGTCGGTGTTCTGATCTTCCCATGGTTCCGAATTTCGGGTTTTGGATTGCAAAAGTTACATTATTTTTGTAGTTTTTTAAAAATGTTTTACTATTTTAAAAACGAAAAAAATATCCAGATCTATAACCAAAATACTTGAGGGTGGTTTTGCAAAACAAAACAGGTAGGTAAATTCAGACACAAAACCAAAACACGGGGATCAGCGCACATATCTAGTCCTCAAATATCTAGCCTTAACACACCACACAGCATGACTTGGCTGGTGTGAGTGAGGCACCAGGTACCGTGCTACTCTGCTAGAAGTCGCAATGCAATGTGACTAGAACGCACCAGCAAACTGTACTGATTAATTTGATATGTGACACTTGTATATCTGTGTGCATACATAGCAGTGCCCCATCCACATATTTATTATACTATCACTACCCCAAGCCAATCACATCTCAGGAGTCGATGTATCAAGCAGTGAAAACAGTAGAGAAGTTGTCCATAGCAACCAATCAGCTTTGTCAAGTACATTCTATAAAATGATAGGTAGAAGCTGATTGATTGCTATGAGTAACTTCTTCACTGGTCCACTTCTCCACTCTTTTCACTGCTCGAGACATCAACCCCTCAGTCCTGCTGAACCCCACCATGCTGCTGCCTATCTCACATGGGCTCAGATTTATCCATGAGTTATATTCTTGTTATCAGTCGTTACTAATCTTAAATGGTGCTCCAACCAATTTGCTCCTGTCAGTTTTCAAACACATGACAGTTAGGAGCTGATTGGTTGGAGCACCATTTAAGATTAGTAACGAGTGATAACAAGAATATCACTTGTTGATAAATCTGGGTCCTAGTATGGCAAGAGAGGAAGTGCTTACTGTGGAACACATAGGAATGTTTACCATTCATACTGTACTACCATATATACATATACTGCTATATTTAACATACTGCATCACATATGTAACAAATATTTAGCATGCATAGAATGGGAAATCAGATTCAACTGGATTTGCTAAGTAGGAAGTAGCCTTAGTACTGTTATTGTGTTTAAACTCCAGTCAACTGGAATTCACTATATTGGGAGGTACCCAAGAGGTTATTATGGAAAGCCCAGACTCCCAGAAAATGGAGATGGTTAGTGGCTTGTACAGCTGGCCCTCACAGTCAGCATGCAGCAAAACTGATTTACTATAATAATGCATTTTTTATTTATTTTCCACTTTTAAGTTAATTACAGTAAAATAATAAACACTGCCCCTCTTAGTTTTATATGTAATAAGTTTGTCTGATGCAGATTGCTGATCTTTTTCAAATTGAGTATTTTCAGAAGACTATTAATAATAATAACAATAATATTATTATTAATAATAATAATAATAATAATAATAATAATAATAATAATTATTATTATTATTATTATAAAAGCTAAACCTATAACATAAGTAGGGTCTCCTTTGGTACTTCTTATTCACTCAGTAACTGTTATAGTGCTCCACTGGTCATGACAATATTGTATTATATTTTAGAGTACAATGTAAACAATCTTTAATATAATTTAAAAAATAACCAGAACACGGTTCATATAGAGTAAGTTAAATCGAAAGACTGTTCATTGTGCAGACTCCTTTATGTAGGTAGAATTGTTATTTCTACATCGTTGAACAAGTCTGCCTTTAGGTTTTTCCAAATAAAAAAAAATCTCAAAAAAAGACCCTCTGGAGCTGGGAATGTGTCTGTTTCTTCCCATGGGGTCAGTTGGCACAGAGTGAGACTGACACAGTTTTTATTTTTCTTTCAAGTCCGTTTCACTTCACCAAGAAGCAAAATAGGCGAATCTTAGCCTCGTGGGGTTTTTGCTAACAGTTTTACACTAAAAATGCAAACCATCCATTGTAGATTAGTGGCTTAATTTTAACAGCTGGATGTTTTTCTACAATCAGAGATGTATGTCAACATGTTTGCCAACTACACAGTAATACAAATTGAAATATAATTTGTTTAGAATTTTGGTATTATTTGGATTTATTTTTTCTAAACCATATATAGTATATATTTTTTTTCATCTATTTTTTATCTATTCATTTATTTATTATTCATACTCCTAGTAGGTACAATATCATTAATTTATTCAGACAGAGTAATTTAATGGTAATTGAAATACACCTTTGGTATTAGCCAGCTGTTCTTGATGGAAAGGAGAAGAGGGGGAATAGCTAAAAGTACAGTGATTTTTTACGAAGAGCTTTTGGGGTTTTAATTTGAGACATAAACAACATAAAATATATAATTAAGGTCACTGAGACAGTGCTATGAGTTATATACTATGAAAAAATATTTTGTTAATGATATGCTAGTTGTTGTCCACTACCGTAAAAGTCACTGCTTCGGAAGAGACGGTCTCTGCTATTTGTACCTTTTTTCCATTTAAATGGCATCCTTCATATATTAAATATCTAGGTATTTTTCTGCCCCAAAGTATTAGCCTATTCTCTCTGAACCACGTTCCTATGCTACGTATGCTCTGTAGGGAGTTAGACCAGTGGGCTTTACAATACTTTTTGTGGTTGGGCCATATGAACATTGTTAAAATTAATCTTATTCCCTATATCTTATATCTGTTACAGATGACTCCAATGGGACTCCCTACTCATTTTTTATGGAAGTTCAAAACAGGCTTGAAACAGGTCTTGGATTGGACTATAGGTCCAAAGTCAAAACTATGAGTGAGATTGGATAAATTATTTTCATCATTACACTTACATATGCTTCCTTATTGCTTTAAAATCATGGAAGCTACAGACTAGAAGTGACATTTCCTTAGTAATGTCTCCCCTTACTCCAATTTTGCATAATCCCGTTTTCACCCCTGATATCTCTGGAAGGACTATATCTGTCTGGTCGGCGGCTGTAAAATGTATAATGGGCCATTTAATTTCTGGCGGTAGGTTTACTGTAAGTTCTATCAGGAGCTTTGCTCTGATACCACCCTTACCAACAACTACTACTGGATTCATCTACATATTTGCCATTTTGCCTCTTCCTTTGGAGGGCTTCCCACATTTGTTAGAGACCTGACACCTTTTGAATCCATATGCGTTCACCAAATTCATACGATTTCTGGTAACTATAAAATTCTACTTAGTAGCCTGTTCACTACAACCCCCCATTTCACTGAAGTTTGGGGTAGGGATCAATTGGGAGAAATTTTACAACATTTGTTCTTATAATATAGAGGTTCTGAAGACCCAGGGTATTGACCCAATGGTACCATTGCCCAACTTTCCTGCATACATTCTTCATCTCTGCTGGAGATGCCATAAAGATGTAGATACATTGCTTCATATATAGTGGGACTGCTGCCTCCTAGTACTATTCTGGCTGAAATTTTAGCCTTGGCTTTAGAAATTCTGGGATACCCTGTCCTATTCAGATATCCTGCTTAAACATATAAATAATGTAGCCATGGCAGTGGTTCCAGTGCATTGGGGCTCTCATTCCCTCATCAGCCTCTAATTGGTGTCAGCCCCTTGATTTCTACAGTATATGGCTATGGACGATATTTTCCTTTCTCATGTCTGACAAACGCAATGAGTTTATGGCATCATGGTTTCGTTTTTAAGACTTCCCTCTCATATATGGCTCCTATGTCGCAGTCTTAGTGTTTCATTGGGTATACCTTAAATGCCCATGATTATCTATGTGTCTGGCAGTTCTATAGACCTCCTTCCACCTGCTGTGTAACTGCATTGCACTTTGGAACCATCCTTCCCTCCTTACCCTCCCCTTCACCCTTCCCCCCTTTGTCTCTTCTTTTCTACTCTCACTTTTTGCTTCTCTCTCATACTTATATGTACAATATAAATATGTTTGGTGGTTGCTTCGGGATGTAGTCAGGATACCGACGTTTATCATTAAGCCCACTAGTAAATCCCGACACCCAGCTTACCGAATGAAGGTAAGCCGGGTGTCTTAGCGTGTAGCTGTGGGGGGGAGGGTTAGCTTTAGGGACCCCTGGGGGGACTTACGGATAGGCACCCCCCTGGGAGGGTTAGGGTAGGGAAAGTGGGGGTTAGGGTTAGGCACCACTTATGGGGGTTTAGAGTCAGGCACCCCCCCGGGAGGGTTAGGTTTAGGGTGCAGGGAGGGAAGGTTAGGTTTAGGGTGCAGGGAGGGATGGTTAGGTTTAGGTACTAATGTGTGGAGGTTAGGGTTAGGCACTAGGGGGGAGGTTAGAGTTAGGCATCCCTAAGGGAGGGTTAGGGGTCTTACCTGCTGATTTCGAGATTCCGGCCCGTCGGGCTGCCGCAGTCAGTATTAGATCTGGCGGCTTAACAGCCGCCGGCATTACATACATATACTGGTTGATTCTGTCTAGCTGATTTGCCCAAATGTTTTAATTACATATGAGAAATTGTGATCTGTTGTACAGTATATTGTCCAAACATCTTTCTTTGAAAATGAAAAAATTATAAAAAGAAAATATTAAAATAAAGTCAGCATACTTAAATGTCTCCAACATGTCCCTAATTTTACTGGGCACCATAACATGGTTGTTTTGGCTCTGACTGAATCACTGAACTACATTTATTCTTTCTAACATGTCTACAGACCATACTATAGATCAGGGGTTCCCAACCATGGTTCTCAAGGCACACTAACATTCCAGGTTTTAGGGATAGCCATATTTGAGCACAAGTGACTTAATTAGTGCCTCAGTTATTTTGATTTAACCATCTGTGCACAATCATGGATATCACTAAAACCTTGTTAGTGTGCCTTGATGACCGAGGTTGGGAATCACTGCTATAGATTGTATGCTATATAAGTCAGAGTGTCTGCTTTATCATGTGCAAAAATTAATGAATTGTGTGTCTACTTTAGTTTGATTAATCTTAATATTAAGTTGCCTATCTGTTCCAAGCTCCAGAAAGTTCTGCTTTCTGGAGCTTGGTGCATATAGGTAATGCAGTCACAACTCCAAAAACTGCATTTTCAGAGGTTTTACCATTTTACACTAGAACTTTGATAAACTTTATAAATAATAATCTTAATTTTGATTTTGATTGTGTGGACTAATGCTATTAGATTATACAATAATCATTTTCATTGTGCATCAATGTCCTAGTACAGTGCACATTATGCTTAACTTCGTGACTGTTATTGTTTACTCCAGACTCCAAAACTTTGGAATTATCTATGACTGAACTTAATAAGTCAATTCCTATATACATATTTCTGCTAACAATATCTCCCCAGCAACCTCTAAACTGTTCTACACCATAGCCGAGATAAATTTCTATAGTACACAAACACTATTATTTATCCTAATTCTGAATTGAGAAATTCAAGAATATATTCTGTTGACCAACTTCATGACTTGCAGTTAATTTTGCCTTCCCTAGTGACAGTCATACAAAAGCAATTCTCTTTGTTTTATAAATACAGCTTTTGTTGACATTCACTAAAATGTGTAGTTTTTATGAAACAACCATACACAATGGGCCTGAATCATAGGTGCACGCTATTGCAGCCGCAACTGCGTGTTTTGCAGCAGCACAACTGCGTCTTTAATTCCACAGCCAATGGGATTTATATAGAGACAGCCACAAGCTGCAGCACTAATCTGCCACTGTGCGTATTAAGATGTACTATTGGCAGGGCCGGTGCAAGGTTTCTGGGCTCCCTAGGCAAATTTTCATCCAACTGCCCTTGTTCCCCCCCCCCCTGCCTTCTACATAAAACCTCACTATTATGTTTAACAAAACCTTGGGAACAACATTTGTGTGTATACTCTGGACAGTAATATGCCACACAAAAGTGCTACCAATATATAACATGCCAGACATCAATGTCCCAATACATAATTATACCACACATAAGTGCTTAATATGCAATTATGCCACAAATCAGTGTCCACAATACAAAATCATGCTGCAAATCACTGCCTGTAATCCATAATTATGCTGCACATCAGTGCCCACAATCCATAATTATGCTGCACATCAGTGCCCGCAATATATGCCTCACATTAATGTCTGCAATACATAATAATGGTGCAACATCCATGCCCCAATGCATAATTATGCCGCACACAGTGCCACAGTACATAATTATGCTGCACATCAGTGCCCGCAATATATGCCTCACATTAATGTCCGCAATACATAATAATGCTGCAACATCAGTGCCCCAATACATAATTGTGCCGCACACAGTGCCACAATACATAATTATGCCGCACATTAGTACCCGCAATACATATTTAGGCCACATATCATTTATTGCTTGCTAATAAATGCGAGTTGGGGTCCCTCCAAATAACTTTTTCTCCCTACACCCCCATCTGCCCTCAGTGACAGTAAAACTGCCTGCTACAGTATATATATATATTTTTTTACTGTTCTACAGCATACACCAGCAGACCCCTCTGCTGGTATATATTGGTCTTGGTGTGATTGTGTGTATATATATATATCTATTCCTGACTTACCAGCACTGGTCAAACAAGTTGGATATTGAATACTTATCTTAATATTGTTCTCAGCTCAGCCCCAGCAGCCCTGCTCATCGTTTCTGCAAAGGAAGAAGAGGAGTTAAGGGAAAAAGAGCAGAGCAGGGCAGGCGCCCACACTTGTATACAGCACATGTCAGTGCTGGCTCAGCCGCTGACAGCCGGGGCAGATGCAGCGGGGAGATCTCACACTAGCAGTGCCAGTGACACCAGGTCAATGTGTGGGGTGAGGTGACAGTGGTAGCTGCGGCTGGTTAGACCCAGCCATTTATTGAACCCAGCTGCACCCCTAGGCAGTAGCCTGGAGCTGCCTAATGGTGGTGCTGGCCCTGACTATCAGATGCATTGGTAGCACCATTAAACATTGCACTAAGAGGTGCAGATTATCCATCTGAACATGGCTGCCTGTGTCATAAGATGCAGTCGCTGATCGTGATAGGTGCTAGCCGCCCACTGTTACCAGAAACACCCACTTAAATTGCCTCTCTCTGCATCTAAATTCATTCTGCGGTAACCATCGGGATGCATGCGCAGGCTGAAAACATTGGTCAATTGTGTGCGGTATTGACACTGCATACACCTCTAGATCAGACCCATTGTAAGTAGCACTTGTTTTTGTTTTGTTTTTAAACTTCTAGTTTCGAATTGGCAAAAATAACATATATCTGATATTGTAAAGCATTCCCCATAACAAGCAACTCAAAAAATCTCTAGTTACAGGGACCTTAGTAATAATACCATTCTAACCAATTTTCTCTTTAGAGACATTTAATAAAGTGCAGTATATGCAAACTACAGCTTTTCTGGCATTTGTTTGCTGGTTTACAGTCTGCAGATTTACTAAAGGCAAAACTACATCAAAACCTCTGAAGAAGTGTGGCTTTACAATTAACTTTATCAAACGCGCTTAAAGGAAAAAGGCAGAAAAGCAGAGATGGCCATCATAAAAAGATAACTCAAAAACATATAAATAAATTTAAAAACCAAAACAAAATAATAAAATCCTCCCTTTTCTTCACTAGTTTGCCATTTTACCTAGCATCAGGCCCAGTGCACTTGGGCCACCACTCCAAGAGATGCCCAACCCAACTCTAAGTAACTAAGTAGTAATATGGACCTCCTGGGGCCAAATGTAATAGGGTGAGATTTTAGAAAGCAGTAGAACTCTCACACTAATACATTGATCGAGTTGTATTTTCAAAATAGGAAACACCTGGATGAAAGTTTAAATCTTGAGAGTTTTTTTAGTCTGAAAAACATGCAAACATGTTCTGTGTGTAACAACCTCTAAGGGATGGTATTTGTAAATACACCCCTCTCAGTGTTAAAGCTTGCTTCCTGTTGTAGATATTGCATTCCTGAGACCCTGGGGATCGGTTTTCAGGTAAAAGAGGGGCTGGAGAGATAGACACGCAGGGGTGGGAAGACTGGGTGTGTAGCAGGCAGATTAGGGAAAGGAGGGGGAGGAAGAACAAAGGAATTGAGAAGAAGAATTTGGGAGAGAGCAGACATCTTTGGGAAGCATCAGAGCTGGAAGCAGAAATGTAGCTCTCGTGCTCCCCTGGTAGGGGGAGATTGGCGGGGCCATGGTGACTACCACGATGCCCATCTAACGCCAAAGGAGAGAGAGGTCTGGAGTGAGACCACTGAGATAACATCTGTGAGAGACCACAGAGAAAGAGCTGGAATGTTGCAGTGTGAGCAGTCCAGTGAAGTGTTTAGCACCCACAAGAGGTATAAGATATGTCAGTATATGTGTTGGAGAGATGGGGAAGAGAAATTTCCCAGTAGCTTTATTGTTAAGGGACAAGAGGAGTCCCTTATGCATAAAAGCCCCCCAGCAGCCATTAAAGGGGGGGTCACTGTGGTTGCAGTATGGCTATAGGAGCCATTCCTGTAGGATAGGGATGGGCGGCAGCTGAGAGTTTGATAGCTGCAATAGAAAAGTCTGTATATTGCTGTCCCATGTGAAAGAGAAGGGGAGCAGAGAGAGGCAGATTGGGTATGAGACACTCTGTATATTGTCTTAGAAGAGACAAAGGAGAGGCAGAGTGCAAACGAAGTTATGTGAGATATGTGCGAAGCTGTAGGACTAGAGGCACCAGCCAGCGAAGGGCTAGGTGGACCTGCAAGTATGAAGTGGAGAACTACAGGCACCAGCCAGCATAGGGCTAGGTGGACCTGTGTGTGTAAAATGCAAAGCATTCATTGTAACTGTGCTTAAAGACTGTGCTGGTGAAGAAGAGTGTGATGTAATGTAACCATATCCATAAGATTGTCATATACCATCTGTCTTGCTATCCTAAGCAAATGAGCTGGAGGGAGAGGAGAAGCTGCTGTAACCATATTCTTGTCCTTTAAAGTTATGTGCAGGAGGAGAGAAATAAAGTAGTATATTTTTATAAGAGAAGGTCTGGCGCCCAAGTTATTCAACAAGAACTGTTACTGTATGTGTATATCTATACCTGTATCTATATGTGTGACTGTTATAAAGCCTGCATGGGCAGGGACCCCCTTCTCAGGTATTGCCCACACCCTGGAGAGGTAGCCTGAGGCAATAGGAGGTGTATCACTAAAAATGCACCTATGTACCACACCGCACACTGAAGGGGGTTTACATGTGACTTTATTACATTGGCTGAGTTTAAAAATGTGAGAGTTTTTCTCATCCTATAACATTTGGCCCCTGGTGTCTGTGGCTGATGGGCAATTATTACATAATAGTGCCCCTTTTTTAATCTAATAAATAAAGGAGACTCTTTTCGAAATATAATAAATAATAGTGTCCTTATTTAAACCTAATAAATAATGGTGACATTTTGAAATATAATAAACAATAGTGCTCTATTTTTGCCCTTTTTTTCAACCTAATAAATATTGGTGCCCCAATTTTTCTGTAGTTAAGTGTAATAAATAACCCCCCTAAGGCCTCATTTATGAATGAGTTTTATCATTCACAATGAGTGATAAAACTTGTTGTGTATGATACTGGTGCTCCAGCCAATCAGCTTCCAACTGTCATCTGTTTTAAAAATGACAGTTGGGAGCTGATTGGCTGGGGCACCATGTATGATTAAACTCATTAATAAATGAGGCCCTTACTACCATCTAATTCTTTTCTTGATCTGGCATGATCCATACAGTAGGTAGAAAAAAAAAATAGAAATGAATAGATGGCCAACCAATCAGAAGCAGCTTCTGATTTGGCCGCTACTTGGCATTGGGCCATGCATGTGTAGTTACAGTAGCCCATCTACATCACCAAGCCAAATGCTAAATATCACAACCTGTTACTAATGGGGGGTTACAGTAGTAATGGTGGGTTCATCTACAACCGCATGTACTGTAGTTTAGCCAAAAGTGCATGTGATGTAGAGTTTTTGAAACCACCACACATCACCATTGATTTGATTTTTCATCCTCCAAACTGCTGAATAGTAATCCAGCGGCTTGGGTGCCAAAATCACTTGCATTGAGGAGAAATTTCAAAACTGCCATAAAATAACTGTTTAGTATTTTTCCCTCTAATAACCCTCTAACATTACAGCTGCTTGGGAAGTTTCATATTATAGGAGGTAGAATGTGTAGTAGCTAGGAAGTAGCTTGCATCTGGGCGTATGGGAACAGCAAAGAAAAGAACAATAGACTCCTCTCCTATAATAACCTTAAAAAAAATAAAGTTCCAATTGCCACAAATCAATGAGTATATATACCCATTCACAAGCCTGCTACTTGTGAATGGGTATATTTTATAATTTTTTTCATCATAATATCTTTTACTGTACAATATGATAGTATAAATAATGCAATAATGAATACAAATTTGTACAAGAATTTTATATAGCATTTTTACAAAAAACTGGGAAACATACAATCAAATAAAGTAGACAACATCAGTGAGACAAAGGAAAAAGTTTTGAACATATGTTTATCCATAGAAAAGCATAGTAAAATAAGAACAACAACAACAATATAAACTTTGGAGTTTTGATACAGGATTTAAAATAGATAGCACAGACTATTATATTTCAAAGATAATGAAGTAAATAAAAGTCTAGATGTACAGACAGGAATTATCCATGGTGAAGACACAAAAGCATGTAAACAGCAAGAGAGGAGGAGGGGGCAGGGAAGAGAGGGATAGCGAGGGGCAGGTGGAACGATGATGATTACTACCCATCTCAGATGCAAGTAGAGAAAAATAGAGGAAAGGCGATGGTACATCTCTGGAGGACACATCCCACAGGCCTCATAACAAAGAACCTCCAAAACACAAGGGTACTATTATGTAATATATCTTAAAAGATACCATTCTGTATGTTCTAACACAATTAAAACTGTAGATTTTTGCACCCAATTTTATATAAAAAGATTTTGACACCGATTTCAATATTAAACATCGCCTCCCTTCTGCCAGCATATAAAATGTCCAAAAGCTCATTTTTTTTAATTTCCAAGAAGAAGGTGATTGCAAGATATCCAATGGTTTAATATGGCTTTATTTGGCCACCATGACAAGATTCGGTATAAAAGGTATGAGGTGGGTAACAGGGCTGCAAAGAGAAAAGCTCTCATTACTTTTGGAAATCTAAGATCAAAAGCACCATTAACAGATTATGGTCTTATCCCAAATCCTATACATCAGGTTTTCGTCAACATGTTGATATTAAGAATGTTGACAATAAACATGTTGACACCAGAATGCCAACATATTCTGAGCATCAACATTCCGGATGTTGGCATGGCTAGAATGCCGACAACTCACATGCTGACTTTAGTATTATGTCGACGTGTTCAAAATGTCAACATTGTGAATATCAACAGCAGCAATGTCGACATGTGCAATTAAGATTAGGGTTAGGCTACATTTACGGTCAGGGCTATTTTGCAACTAGAGTAAGAATTAGGCCAGCAATTAGGGTTAGAACTATGGTTGGTTTTCCGATAAAATAGTACTATTGACAGTCTGCCTGTCGACATTCACAATGTTGTCATTCTGAAAAGGTCAACTTTGTCAATGGTATGTAGATATTCTGCACGTCGCCATATCATATCCAATCACTAGAAATCTTCTTACAAGTTAACAGATTATGGGTGAGAGTAGCACTAGGATTGTGTTATTTGGTACACTCACCTGTGTCAGTATCTACAAAATGCCTCCTATGGGCATGTGAAACATAGGTTTCTCAGATGAGTTTCAGCAAACCACTGATAAAGCCAAACGGCTCATGTAGTTCTTGTTGCCATGTCTCTCATGGAGCCAGGCAGCTGGGGTATAGGGTGAAAAAGTTTTTCCTCCAATGTTGGCTTCATAAAATAGTCCATGTTGAGAAGAAGACAATATAAGATTTTTTGGGAAAGAGCCGAGAGAGTAAAGGCCATAATATTAGACATAACCAGGCCACCTTGTTTTTAGGTAGGAACGTTTTTTTTTATATTGTAAAAAATGTAGAGAACTACTATGTACTCTAAAGGGCATCAGCTCCAATAATAGTAATTAGGAGAGGGTGAGAGAGTTTTAAAAAGAAAAAAAAAATTTACGTAATAAAGAGAACTTAAGGTCTTTCCAGTTGGTTAGTTGGGATGTAGTCAGCATCCCGGCCGACGGACTAAATATGGTCTAAATTGGACTTTGGAATTGTTTTCCCAGTTCTAACAGTATTTTTCTCATATTTATGTGGATGTCAAAATAATACAGCAGTCGGGATCCTGGCTCCAGAATACCGACCGTCAGCATCCCAAAGGTAAGTATCGGGGGTTAGTGTGAGGGTTAGGGTTAGGCACTAATGGGGGAGAGTTAGGTTTAGGGTGTGGGGAGGGGGGGGTATATTCAGGCACTAGGGGGGAGGTTAGGGTTAGGCACCAGGAACGGAGGGTTAGGGTTAAGGGAGGGTTAGCATACCAACCTACAAGTGTTGGTATGTTAACCCTGTCGGGATTCTGACCGCCGACATCCCAACCCATACCCAAACCAGTTAGTTGGGTACATATTTGTCAATAATCCAAGTGCAATTAGCTGTAGAGGTGGGAGACTTTAACACAATATTTCAACTTGGTATGAGTGACTGTGAAAAAAGAGCTTATATGTGGGTGACAGAAAGCTTAAAGAGGTGAGTTGAAGCAACTCGGATGTGTTCATATTTATTTTGTAGCTTGCAAATGAGCTGTAGAGAGACATATTATAGAGTAAGCCAGGACTAGACACTACTAGAGCTATTTTGCTCTAACAGTTGCCCACCTGAATGCACAAAAAAGATATGCCATTTCTCAGGGATACAGTAAATGGGTATATTTAACAGTAACAGTTTTAGCAGTTGAGAATTGCCAGTAGATTCAACTGTGTTGTCTTCTATTAGAAAATAAAAATCCTTGCTATCCATTCTATTTGAGTTTTATTTCTCTTTTATTCATGTATTTTGTCATTTCATTATTAAACTGCTGTATCTGATTGTTGTGACCTTACGCTCATTAACATTACTCCTGCAGCAAGAGTTTATTTTGGTGCTTTTACACCACATGACCTCTACTGGAATAAAGCAAAGGCCACCAGCGACATTCTGTTCAAGGGGAATCGATAAAGCAAACAGCTGACAAATCTCCCATATTAAGCACTTTGACAGCTAGCGGCTCTCTGCACATATTCAATATAGTTATATCACCTATTTTAATACAGAGTATTTTTTATCTTATTTTTTTTATACTAGATGCTATTGGCATACCAAATAGAAATGTTACATGATTGGAATAAAGAAAATAAATAACATAAAGCTCTGCAATTTCTTATTTGGTTAACAAATCTGTCACTCAGATTCCCAAGGTATCTAGGCTGTAACACATAAACCAGATCACATTACGGCTGACAGCATTTTCCTAAATTAATTCAGTGATTCTTTGTTTAGGTGCCTGGTGTGATTGAAAAAAAAAAACGTTCTCCTCTTAAAATGTCTTCTTATTTTCTTAGTTTGGGACGCCCGTCCTAATAGAAAATATCACAGAAGAGCTTGATCCAATCTTGGAGCCTGTGCTGCTGAGAGAGACGTTTAAACAGAATGGAGTGGAATATATCCGGCTTGGGGAAGCTGTTATTCATTACAGCAGGGATTTTAAGCTCTATATGACCACCCGCCTCCGAAATCCTCATTACCTTCCTGAAGTGTCTGTCAAAGTATGTTTCCTCCTGCTATGCACTGAACAAGGAAATTATAGGAATTAGTAAAATTGGAAGAAATGCAAATACATTGGGGATAATGAATGAAGTACTGTGAAGTTATAATTGGACTGTGGAATTGTTTTCCCAGTTCTAACAGTATTATTCTCATATTTATGTGGATGTCAAAATAATACAGCTGTGCAATAGCACAGGCAAGATGTGTCTGATTTTATTCCCAATTAGATTTTAGAGCAACTATTGTTTTTTCACAGCTAGTTTCTTCATTTAGCAAATATTACAGTGAAAACATGATAATTTAACTAAGAGGACAGACATTGTCTTGTATGGAAACACATGTCAAGGTTTTATTATTTAAAAGTGTAAAAACAATTATAGGGGATGCGGTTAATATAACCCAATGATCGGGATGCCGATTGAAGAAATCCCAGCGCCGGTATCTCGATCACCAAGAGAACACCGGCGTCAGAATCCCAACAAGACTGGGGATCTCGACGTAGAGATCCCGGCAGTCAGCATCCCAATCGTAAGGAGACCGGGACGGGTGGGGCAGGTTAGGTTTATCTGCCCCGGGTGGATTTAGGGTTAGGCCGCAGGAGGGGGTAGGTAAGGGTTAGGCTCCAGACAAGGGGGGTTAGGTTCAGGCATCACCGGGGGGAGGTTAGGGTTAGGCACTTACCGGGAGAGTTAGGGTGCGGGGTAGGGAGGGTTAGTATTAAGGTACAAAAAAGGAGGGTTAGGGGGTGAATAGGACAGGGGAACAGTACTCACCATTCCCCTGTCGGGATTCCAACCATCGGGATGCCGCTGTCACTGTACTGACAGCCAGCATCTCCTCCATCGGTATTTCATACCGATTCTCAATTATATTAAGTATATCTACTAACTTTACATGTGACATTAAAAAGACTTTACATTAACATTAATCTCTTGCAGTCTTCCATAAATAGTTTAGGTTCATTACAATAAATATATTGTTAGAAACTCCCGGGAGTGGGACAGGGCAATATACATATATACAATGATTAAAAGTGCAAAGAAATATTAGTGCTAACAAATACCAATGAGCTAGTTATAATATTTAAACTGCCCAAAGATAAATAAAATCCAATACTGGCAGAAATTTACAGTGTCAAATAAGTTCCTTATAGAACAGGCACAAAATATAATGGTTAAAAAGGTAATCTTTTATTGATAACATAGTAAGTAAAATATAGTTGCAGATACGGCTGGACCATATGCATTGTAATAAGACCCCAACACAACCATCACATGTGTTAAGGAGAGATTAAGTTTAAGGGTTCCAACAATGGGGAGGCAACAGTCATAGCACAACAACCAGTGCAACTCTTATATGCATTGAAGGAAAGGGATTCAGATGGAAATGCTCACTACCACAACTGGCCGGTCAAGCTTACCCAACAATATAATACCAGTGGGCAAAACAAATAAGGGTGAGGTACAGAAGATCAGTTGAAAGGCTAATCTCTAACAGAATTGAGAATATAAAGCCTCAGAACCTTCACCTCTCTCTTTTGGATCACCACTGGCAAACCATAACATAATCTACATGTCACTGGGCAAAAGCCATCTAGAGCCTTATGGTTTATCCAGGCTTATGGGCAACCTCAGTCAGCATACCAGTCCCATTGCAATTCAGCATTGCTATTCCATTACTTTCAGAGGAGTAGCAAGTCATGTGGCACCAGTGGCACTACTATTTATTAGCGCTCTCTGTCAGCTAAAGAACGTCCAATTAATCAAATGTTAAAATGGCATGCAGCACCAACATGAATGTCGGGGCTTTACAGAACATTGGCTGGACCTGCAAAGAAGAGGCCCTTTGGGAGAAGAGCCAAATTATAGTTTTTTTGTCTCCCAGGCACTTATTAATACCTCTACTAAAAGTGTAAAGGGGCACTTCCCCAAACCACTAATGATAAGTGCATTTTAATCACACTAGTTAACTTCCGTACTACTGCCAATTTCCCAAATCATTTTTGGCCTCATGCAATGTACTTTAATATTGTTCAGCATAACCCTAAACTATCACTAATTTATCACACTGTTCCAATACAGTACATCTTTATATCTCTGTACTTTCATTTATTTTGTGATTATACTCTTTAAGAGTAATCTAAACTACCAAAATAATCTATTATCAGCTAGATTACACTGTAACCACAAAATACTGAATGTACAGTCCAGTAACTTGAGCCCATGATCTATAGAGCACTAATACAGCATGATCTTTAGAACACTAATAGTAATATCTTACACATTATGTACAGTAGGTGAAATCTTAAGGTCATTATGGAAATATGTAAAGTAACATATAATTGTTGACCCAAAAAACATTCACTACCAGGATATTAAAAAATGTATGTAATTTAAAGGAAAAGACCATGATACAACCATATCTTTTTAGAAAATACCACTATACTCTGTGTTGATGTTTATTTTAAAAAAAACATTCATATGTAGTGTAACAGGGTCAGGGAACTGGTACCATCTCCTGGGGCAGATGGCACTGTGCAGCTGATGAGAGAGCACACAAATTTGTTGGTTTGGTGCAACTGGCCTCAGCCAGTTTTATTATACAGCAAAAACAAAATAAACAAAAATAAACACCTTGCCGTCTGGCACTAACTAAACACAGTATGATCCTAGCTCACTAACAAAACATACAAGAAGTTTTAGCAGGCATAATTCACTTGGTTTCAACAGCAGATTTCTCTCACAGAGACACTATAGACTCTTCTTTTCCCTAGGCAGTGTGTCTCCCAGTGATCAGCCTGACAGCCTTTAAAACACACACACACACACAGCTGATAGCCCTAATAGCCTCCTGTGAGGCCAAAAGCCCAAAAACCCAAACTGGGTCTAATGAATGGAGCCCACCCTCTCTCTTCATTCATAAACCCCAGGAACCCTTTTCCAGCTTTGTCAAAAAGCCCACAAAGCTGTTAACAACAACATAAACATTTTCCTGGGGTTTGTAAAACACATAATTTTGGAACCTAGAGAAAACATATCTGCCTTCCACCACTATGCAAGTGATAATGTCACAGTAGGTATCGCTTTTTTTTTTTTATTTCGTTTTTTTTGTGTGACAAACTTGTTTCTTTTGCTGTATAACTGGCAGAGATGACTATATTCTGCCACACAGACCATTTTCAAAATAAAGGCTGTACAATAACACATTAAAAACTACAAATGGTACAATCTTTGGATGTAATTTATTTCTGCATATTGTTACAGTGTATTATAAATAAAAGTCATTTGACAGTTTATTCAATATTACAAACAAAAGGCATTGATCCACTGCACTGTGGTATGTGACCACATTGTTTAAACAAAAATCACAGAAGCTGTGCACTCTCTATAGTAAGGCATGGGGATTTAGTCCATATTTTGATCAAAACATTTAAGCTTGCAGCTCCGGTCAAGGGAACCCAAGTTTCTGCAAGTCCTACTCTATCACTCAGACTTATAAACATGCCAATTGCCATTTATTATAAAAGAATATTTGAGCATTGTACTGCACATTTATTGTGCTACAGTAAACAAGAAATGCAAAACCTAAATTTATAGTGCAATCTGTAAATATATAATCATTGAGTATTTTTTTCTTACCTTTATAGATGACACTGATCAATTTCATGATAACACCTATAGGTTTAGAGCATCAACTGTTAACTATTCTTGCTGTAGAAGAAAAGCCTGACTTAGAAGAAAGGAAGAATCAGTTGTATCTCGAAGGAGCGAAAATCAGGTAAATTTTTTTTTCTTTAATATTGGGAAAGCTGTCATTTGGCATATTGAACAGGGATCAGAAATTGTAGGGCCCAGGACTGACAAAATAGGCAGCCCCCCCCACTGTGTTTCTGCAACTCCAGACCTGCAGTGTCTCTCCAGTCAGTCACCTTCTGTCTCTCCAGGCCCATGGCCCATTCTGTCTCTCCAGCTCCTCTTCTGTTGCTCTAGCCAGCACCCCTTCTGTCTCTCCAGCCAGCACTCCTTCTGTCTCCCCAACCAGCACCCCCTCTGTTTCTCCAGCCAGCACGCCTTCTGTCTCCCCAGCCAGCACCCTCTCTGTCTCCCCAGCCAGCACCCCTTCTGTCTCCCCAGCCAGCACCCCTTCTGTCTCTCCAACCAGCACCCCTTCTACCTCCCCAGCCAGTACATCTTCTATCTCCCCATCCAGCACCCCTTCTGTCTTCCCAACCAGCTCCCAGATTCAGCCCCATGCAGCTAACAGAAATGTACCTTCCCTTATGTCTTCTGGCTGCTCTGCTTTGTGAAAGTGTGCACAGCGCATGGCGTCGTGAGCACCTTGTCTTAATTTAAAAAAAAATATTGTACCAGGCAGCAACTGGCAAGCTGCTGCCTGGATGGACCCCAATGTTGTAATGATCAGCAGGGTTCAGGCAGCAGTTATAGATGGATCTCTCAGTGCCCCCTGGCAGCTGGTGCCTGGAGGCCAATGCTTCCATGGCCTCCAGGTGGTCTGCCACTGTGCAGCTCTCCAGATATTGGCGGTAGGAGCCAGGGGCTGGTCCTTGTCTCTGTCCAGGCCCAGGACTTCAGTCCAGGCAGTCTTCTCCTGATGGCGGCCCTAATATTGAAGCATTGATATTTCTGTAAAAATTATGTTCTTTCAGTTCGACAATTTGATATATGCAATCTCTTTTTATGTATGACAATTTAAATCCTACCATTTCACATTTGGTATATGGTAACTAAAATGTGAGATACTGTAGGGGAAAGGAGGAACATCATAAGAGGAAAAAGGGATAAGAAAGCAAATGGCATCCCACCACCACTTGTGAATGCCCTATTATAAAGCCTTTTGGTGAACAAGATCCTAGACAGCACAGGTCATAATACAGTACTAGCCTTTAAGCCATCTGGATTTATGCCTCCTGTTGAGGGACTGGTAAATTCATAATTATCAATGTCAAGCACGTTTACTTGATATTGATTAGATTTTTTTAAGGGAAATCTTATTAAATGTTATTCCTTTAAAAGTCAATAACAATGGAATGTTCTTAATATAAATATACTTATTATTTAAAAAGTTTTACAACTGTAACTCAAACATTATTTGCTTCTATACAACACTTCTTTAACTTTAGTGTATTTGATTATTCGTGAGAGAAATTAGTGCCTTATTATTTGATATACTATAGTTTTGATTATGTTTTCAGGAAGCCATTTAAAAATGTTGCTTTTGGGGTCAGTTATTTCTAGTTATATCACTGCCTTCAATAAAGTACACATTTTATACTGCTGATCTGAGGAAACTAACCAATTACATTGTAGGGTACATTTCTATTGCTGCTTTACAAGAAAGTCATAAAAACTAAATTGGAAAAGTTTACTTTTTGTAATTTTAAATAGAGTTTATTTAGAGATTTTCAAAATGAACATAGGTTTGGTGAGAGGTGGATACAGATATAAAATAAAGGGAGAGTAAGGAGTGAGGGGTGTAGGAGAATAATATAGATCATTGTAGAAGGTGTCTACTCTGTTAGCTAGCTGGGGAGAGGAGATGTTGTAGTGTCCAGGCAGCCAGTGAGAGCTGGGGGGGAGCCTCCATGCAGCACTCTATGAGGCTGTGCTAGACCCACACCTTACACCTTATATAATAGATATATACATATACAAGAAAACAAAAACAGAAAATTCATAGAAAACTTTATTGCCAGGAACAAAATGTCTTCATAGTAGAGAGTATGATAAAGAACCCTTGCTCATAAACTCCATCACTTAAAATGTAAATTGATTGCTCAATATAGGAGCATAAGTCCAGGTCAGCATTGTCTGTTGAGCCTCACTCCAAAAATGGGCAACATAACGTACTGTTAAGTTGTCAACATACAGATTACATCAAAGTCAGCATCTTTATGTATGCCTATTGAAGTTACTTTGAGTTTTTATGGTTTAAGAATCATTCTCTATTATAATCTAATTTATCTTTTCATGACAAAGGATATAAATACATATTTTCATATTTCACAGATTGTTCACAATTTTTGAGTTGGAGGTGGTATGAGCTTAAGAAATAAGTGTTACGGAAAAATGCTTCTATTAAAAGCAATTCTAATCTAGACAATTCACACATACTACATTTTAGGGATGAACACTGTTAAACCTAAAATACTTTCACTTAGTAACAAGTTATATTTTTCATAAGAATATGTCCATATTTTAAAAGTATGCGGATGAAGATCAATGCTAGCTGAAGCGATAAAATTCAGGGCATTTAAACAATGTCTTATACATTTAGGTGTTTTTTTCTGGGCAAATGTAATAAAGTTTAAATATTTGTAGACAAAATATAAGATACCATTGTAGCCTCTCATGGAATACAGCTGTTATGATGCTAATGACAGATTTATAATAATCCTAACTTGTATTGGATTGATAATGGCCAATTCAGAATAAGAGCACAATGCAGCCTTTATGAACATTTCAGAGGCTTCATCAATCTGCAGAAACATGTTTTCCAAATATACAATAAGCACCAACAAATGCAAGCTTTCCTATTATATGGCATTGAGTGAGGTATTAACAGCAGTGATGTAACGATGTGCACAGACACTAATGAGACAATCAGAGTGCAGGAAAAAGGGGATGTAGTCAGGATATCGATCGTCATAATACTGACAGTGGCATCCTGATAATCACAATACCAACAGATTCCGATGGTAGGCATTAGGGTTAGTATAGACACTAGGGAGAGGGTTAGGCTGCGGGACATGATGGTTAGGGTTAGGCTGCGGGACATGATGGTTAGGGTTAGGCTGAGGGACATGATGGTTAGGGTTAGGCTGCGGGAGGGGTGGGTTAGGGTAAGGGTTAAGATATGGGTTAGAATACTTACCAGTATCCATTGGGATTTTGACCGTCGGGATGCCACTGTTGGTATTCTGTCAGCATCCTGACCGTCGGGATCCTGTACCCAACGTGGAAAAAGTGCTTTCATTTATCTAGTACAGTTAACAAGATTAAAGCAAATATCTGGCTTAGATGGCTTACAGTGCCTTTTTTTATCTTCATTTCTCATACAGTACACGTCCTTGTTAGATTGTCAAAGTACTGACGTACTGTATTCTTATTCAAAAAAAGGTGTTTCCTTCACTTATATACTAACATTTATTTGTATAGCACCTGCATATTCCATTGCACTTTGCCATTGGGAACCAAGCAGTAATAAACAAGATTGGGTAATAACAGACAGTTATTTACTAAAGTGAGAGTTTTTAGAAGTTAGTTTTAGAAGAGACAGATATCCCGAAATTTTGTGAGCCTGACAGATACTCGGGGAGAGTAGGTAAATATGAGTAAGACGGCCCTGCTTACAAGCTTACAATCCATAGGGAAAAGGGCATTTGATACATGAGGGAAAGTTCTGGATATAGCAAATTGGCTCGCCAAATTGCAAAGGTCCTAGGTGGATTGTAAGATCCAGTCACACAGCAATGTTTGCCTGGGATCAGTGGGATGTGTGAGTGTACAAAGAGAACATATATAAAGTTATGGGTGGACTGTGTAGAGGGGAGGTAGAATAGCTTATGGAGGTTTTTTTGTGTGGTTCTGGAATTTGTCTGAAGAGGTGATTTTTCTGGGAATGCTTGAAAGATTGAAGGCTAGAAGAAAGTCCTATTGTGGGGAGAAGATCATTTCAAGGAGTAGGTACAGCCCTAAAGAAATCCTGTAACAATTAATGGGAACAGGTAAGGTGTATGGGTGAAATCTTGGGTACAGCAGAGAGGTCGGTATTTTGAGATAAGCGAATCAATGTATGTGTAAGTAGACATATGATATATTGAATTCAATAAAATACACTGAAACTGTGCGGATCTTGCCTGCATGGGCTAATGGCATCTTCAGATGGCCCATTACATGCTATAGGGCTTCCCTATCACCTAACTCAATTCCTCTTCAGGGGGATGCAGGATGTCCCAAAGCACATCACCATTTTTACCAGGGTTCACATGTGCACGATGGGGTCCATAGGCAGTAGTAAAGTGATTGCGGATGAGATCACTTACTTCTTCCTTTTCGCCAGGTTGGGATCTTATCGGAGCCCATGTGATTCAAATTGATACAGGCCACATATTTTAATAAATATGGCCCTTTGTGTGTAAATCAGTCTAGCCACTGCATTCGAAATAGATATTAGGGATGAAAGTCTGTTTAAGAAAACACCAGTAAGGAAGCTATTTCAATAATCTATGCAGGAGATAACTAGTGCATGCATAAAAGCTGCAGTGTCTTGTGTGAGACACTTAATACAACCGAGCTATTGCTACACCAGGGGTGTCCAAACTGCGGCCTGTGAGCTCCACCTGCTCCAATGTGGCGCTCTGACTAAACCAAAGTTTGGAGTCTTTGATCCACTGATACAATCTTGCATCTCTGTGAAAGACAGACAAAGCTCAGGCAACACCCTCTGAATGGAAGCAGCAGCCTGCCCAGTTATCCCACCCCAAGGGCATCCCCAACTCAGCCTTGGGCCTCCCACCTAGCTGTAGAGTCAGACATAGGGTGGATGAGGACCAGAGGCTGCTTCTGAGAATAATTGGGACTGTGCTATAAGAAGGATAGGGATCTAGGTAGTGATTGTAAGTATTGGGACTATTATCTGAGGGAGGACAGGCACTGGGGACTGTATATAAGGAGGAATCCTGGAGGATGGGGGCAGGAAGCATAATCTAAGGAGGAGAGTGTGAGGCTAGGGCCATTATCTGAGAGGATTTGGAATGGTACCTGAGGAGGAGGAAAGATACCATAAACTGAGGAGAATACAGACCATAGTCATTCTCTGAGGGGCATTATCTGCGGAAAATATAGACCAAGGACTCTTGCCTGCAGTGGAAGTCACAACTCCATTATTCGCATTAATACAGCATCTCATTTTGGCAAGTAAAACTGCAATCTAAAATGCTTAAGTTTATTTAAAGATATTTTATCAGTTTTAGTGTTTCCTAGAATAAGATTTATTCAGTAAAGTACCCTTACCTAATTACTGAGAGGATAACTGTGAGTAACAAAAAAATATGTTGTCCTCCGTTCAAAGTAATTTCTTTAATACAGCACTCCAAGAAAAAAGTTTACCCTGCTTTATACTTTCAGTACAATATTTTATATACACATCAACATTGCTCGTTGCATAGTTGACAACACATCACTTTGCTGTATGTAAAACTAAGGGCTTCATTCAGAGGCGGCCGTACGGTCTACGACCGCATGGCCGCCTCGATGTTTGTCCAGTGCACATGCGCACGAGGGAGCCGGCTCCTTCATGCGCATGCGTGAGACCACTACGACCGACAGCGCCGGTCATAGCGGGTCTCTTTCCAAAGGGGGCGAGCTGTCGATGTTGATTGACAGCTCGCCCCGTTTGGAAGGCAGGCCGGGGGGGTGGCAGCCTAAACGGAGGCGTTCCCATGGGAATGCCTGCCGTTTGGGGGAGGCCCCACTGACATCACTAGTGATGTCAGTGGAGAGCTTCCGGCTCTGACAGAGCCAGAAGCTCTCCGGGGCTTACGACAAGTGAGACCCTACCCTAGGGTCTCGTCATAAGCCCCGATGGTCGCGATGGTCTATGACCATCGCGACCATCACCCTAGCGGTCGTAAACCCACAGCCTAATGACCGAAACAGAGGCGGCCGGTCAGGATGCAAGCGGCCGCCCAGTTTCTGAGCGACCGCTTGCATCCTCCGACCGCCTCTGAATGAGGGCCTAAGTCTCTTGTCAATTTAGTTACACTACTTATGCAAACAATTTGTCACCATAGCTTGCGTTGAGTGTATCTTATACTTGCCTCTCCTTTTGCTTGTAGAAGTGGATAGCAGGGTTCACTTGTAAGTACAGTACAGTAATTTAAACCATTCCCCTTTTTGATACAGTGTTTTTCCAATGAACTTTGAATCAGTCATATTTTAATGATGTCACGGGAGTTTTTTACTTGTACTTTCCCCTGGAGCTTGCCATCTGCCAGTTTGATGTGTTGTTTTGATTTTGATCAATTGTAAAGTGTGAAAGCCACTCATAAAAATGTATTTAACATTGCACATCCTGGCTCTGCTGTGATGCAGTGTCAGTGGACATTGGAGCATGATAGTTCCCTCAAGTCATATTTGCATAATTTGCTAACAGTTTCCGTGGCTCTGGTCCAGGAGCGCCATCATCTTGGAATGACTTCATCTGGATGTCCACACAATCAGCGAACAGTAGATAGGAAGGACCAATGACCATTCAAGGTACCCTATTTAAGCTAGGAAGTGCTGGCAGTACATTGACAGTACAACAACTCTTCCAGTGTCCCTTTACTGGATAACCTGAAAACCTGCATCAGTGTTCCTAACCTGAACATTCTGAAAGCCTTCACCAGTGTTCCTACATGGACATTCTGAAATCCTGCACCAGTGTTCTTACATTGATTATTCTGTAAACCAGCACCTGTCCTCCAGTACCTATATACAGGCAATCTTGTAAACCTGCACCTGTCTATGGATTTAGCAAAAACTTACCTGTCCACTCTCTCAGTGTATTCTGCAAACCTGCTCCAGTGCCTACACCTTGGCTAATCCCTCCTGCTCAGCTACCCCTCCTATCTACTATCCATCCATGGTATTCTCTGTACTGCTGCAACCTGCCTCCTCACTCTCTACTGTTCCACAAGAGGAACAGCATTATTAGGCCATTAAATTTCTCTAATACACAACTATGCTCAGCTAGCCAAAGGGGTCCTGACCTGTATCTCATAGCATTTTCCTGCAGCACCAGTGCTATAGCATATATTAGGATGGACAGTGTAACAATGACATAGACAACATGGAGCCAAACAGATATTTAATAGTAGGAACCAATGCACTATTTGCATGCTTATTCATAGAGCATATTGGTGCTAGTGTGACAGGGACCCAGTCCAGTTCCTATGACTAATAAACAGGAATAGAAATCATCATTGAGCCACTACTTTTAGTATAGTGTCAGACAGGGGCATACAGTAAGACATAAACACAGGTCCCCATTGTAACATTTTGAGGGTCAATGGTACGTTCTTTCATTCCTGAGGTTCCCACCTTGCTCTCTGACCACACGTGGAAACCAGTGGATGTTCAGTGCCGTATCATATGAGCTTTTACTTATGGAGCCCATGAACTAGGGATAGCCAGTGAAGGGTTAATCATCAACAGTTGATAGTTTGTAACCATCAGGGAGCGCAGAGAAGATGGACCAGTATCGCTTCAAACCAAACATATTTACTCCCCAGGCGGTAGTTACAGCACATGTGTCTGGGTCTTGTAGATTGAATACAAATGTATTGCCAATCTTGTAAACAGCCATTGCTGACATAACCTCTTATTGGACGTGGAAGATGCTAAACTCAAATAGTTTCCTCAGACATTTCATTTTCACCTAATATGTGGGAAAACTCAGTTTAGACGTTTGGAAAATAATTCAGCTCATTAATCAGCATAACCCTGAAAGCTGTTGGTAAGGCACTATCCTATTTGATTGGTATTTGTGATTCTCTAAGCCAGAAAATGAAGCGTACAGGTACACAGCAGGACATTGCAAATTTGGTTGCTCACATGAGGTAATAGCTTTTTCTTTCATTCTTTTTTTTCTCAAGGCAATTGTGTGCAGGTAGTAGAATCACTAATCGGGTGAAAAGTGCATCAGAAATAAAAACACATCACGAAATTGGTCTGTGTCCCTTAATTATTAAAGTTACAAACAATTTCCTACACCTGGTGGTTAACCCTTTATAGTTTATAGAAGCAGCTAAGATTTGAATGAGTAGCAATTCCCTAAGCTGTTTATATGGTATTGCTGTCGACATGAGTCATAGTGAAATATTCACTCTAAATGGAAATAGTCTTAAATTGTAAAATCTTATTTAACCATTGGTAAACTACAGTGTACACAGCGTACAACTTCTACCTATACAAGTAAAGCTTAACGTATAAAAGCAAAGCCTAAAATGGTGCAAATAGTATATACAATATATTCTGTTACACATAACCATTCATTTAGTCTCATTAACTTAGTTTGCACTAGTAAGATGAAAGCTAAGATATAATTGGAGTAGGAAATGTACTCACAAGAGATTTCACACCCGCTTGTGGGGTGCTGTACCACATTAACCAGAGGAAAGACTTCAAAATAGTGATCCATAAGTCCTTATGGGGCATATTTATTTTGTCTTGCATATTACCCCTGAAAAGTATTATTTCTTATTGCCGCATAGCATGCCAAGTAAGAAAAGATTTTTCAAGGGGTATGTATTAAAAATGTCTTGCAGGGACACAGCTCAGATAGGAACTCGTCCCTGCAGAGACATAATAATATAGTGGTAGCTTATGCTATCATTATACTGCTGAGTTCGGACCTGGCATTTTTACTACAATTGGAGAAATGTAGCCCAAAGACTACAATGATGACAATGGCTATCGGGGCCAAATTCCTAAAAGCTATGCTTTTCATACTGTAGCTTGATATATCTCATAATTTAGCAGCCCCCATAAGAACCAATGAGGGGTGATTTCCTATTAAAAATGGAGGGAGCGCAGCAGATATCCATTATCTGTTGTGGTCACCACTTCATACATTCTGGGGATACTTCATTTTTGTGGGATTCCTCAAAAAATGTCTGTTTTCTGAAGATTTCCCACAAAGTTTAGTTAATAAATAGGCCCACTCTACTATCAGCACTCGCAGGGGCGGAGAGAGCCGACCCAGACTCGGGGAGGGGGTGTGACCCAATCGAAGGAGGCGTGGCCACGCACCCTTCTGGGGAAAAAAAAAGTGTGATCACTCCCCACCTCAGGCTGCTCAGCAGCAGCGATCAGTCTCCCACTGCAGCCCAGCACACAGCAGCGTCAGACCTTTACCCCCGCCAGGCCCCTCCAACAAGCCTGGGCATGGGTAATTAGTACCCGCTTCCACCCCCCCTTCTCTGTGCCCCTGAGCACTTGCTGCACTTCTTCAAAACACCAGACAAGCCAGGACTGCAGCTTGCTTTATTTTTAGTCTGACCAATATTTATGAAAAGGACAGTGAGTACTGACTATGCATTCCTCATAGTCATCAATAAAACAGTATTTTGAGGTTGTGTAAAGCTGCACCCAGCAGCCAATGAATACAGCATAAATGATGTACATTGGACAAGTGTTTAATGGTCCATAAATATGAGTCCTCAGAGACTTGTTTGAGATCCTAATTTGATCCTTGTCAATGCCTTGTGTCCTTGAACAAGTCACTTTGTCTTCATGTGTCCCATGAGTTGGGAAACTGTACCTGCAAAAAATACATATACAATGCACTTTAAAAGAGATTGCTGGGAGATATGCAAGTATAACACAATTCATTGTTTATTTGCATATGTTATGTGTGTGTACGTGTGTGTATGTTCCTGTAGCAAAAATCAGTTGATAATTGTGTTAATTAATATTTTAGTATGCAATTTAAAGATTAAATGCCATTCAAAACCAGCCAAAGTGAATTTAGGAACACTGCTTATGCATTTTAAGTATATATTGGTTTTATTTGCCTACCAGTCTTAAAGTCTAGGTGTCTAGGTAAAGAATTAAATCAGTCAAACATTGATGAATTCCTCCCAGAGCCTATTATAAAATAATTCACTTGAGGCAAAATATGTAAGCAGTTGTGCTGGAATTTGACATGCTTAGGAATCTATGACAATTAAATTACTGTGAGGGTCTGCTTGGGAGAAAATGATAGAAATAGCAGTCTAGACTGTGCTGGAATCCTCCATGCTTTATTTTTATGATTCCTAAAATAAATACAATTTCTTATAACAGAAAACAGTTGAAAGAGATAGAAGATCAGATTTTGGAAGTATTATCTCTGTCACAAGGAAACATCTTGGAGGACGAGCGAGCTATTGACATTCTTTCCTCAAGCAAGAAGTTATCCCAGGAGATCCAGGAGAAACAAGAAATAACAGCTAAGACAGAGAAACAAATTGATGAAACCAGAGATGGCTACAGACCTGTATGTACATTCTTTTTATACCATCACAATTTTTTTTTACACCTATTTGCATTTGTTTTGTTTTTACAAGTTCATTATTCTCTTAACAGTGAACTTAAGTGATTTTAGATATTTCATCAAATCATTGTTTTGCATTCTCTGGCGTGTCAGAAGAGAAATTTTAGCTGAGGAAGCCATTAGTTATACAGCCCTGTTGGTTTGTGCCATTAGAAATGCCAACATGAAAGCACAGTGACAGCTGATAAAAATTGCTACAAATACAAATAAAAGTCCATAAAATAAAATTTCACTGAAAAAAAGCAAAAAAAAAAAAAAAAAATTTTTTATATATATATATATATATATTAGGGATGAGCGGGTTCGGTTCCCTGAGAACCGAACCCACCCGAACTTCGGGGATCCGGGGCGATCCGAGCCCAAGCTCGGATCTCCCTGTCTGCCCCGGATCCCTCTCCCGAGGCAAAACCTCGAGATCTGCTGTCGGATCTCGAGGTTTTGCCTCGAGCGGCCATTTAAAAAAAAATGCCTTTGCCTTTAATGGGCAAAGTGCTGATTGGCTGACAGAGCCGTCTGTCACGGCTCTCAGCCAATCAGCATTATGGTGCTCATTTGCATGTAGCACGGACTCGTGAGATCCGTGCTACATGCATCTGTGTGATTGACAGTGACACAGAGCACAGATGGGTCAGTGAGACCCGTCTGTGCTGCTGTGTATTTCAATGACACAGATGCACGCACGGACCAGGAGATCCGTGCTACTTGCATCTGTGTCATTGACACAGAGCACTAATGGGTCCGTGAGACCCGTCTGTGCTGCTGTGGTAAATAAAAAAAAAAAAACCTGTGTAAAAAGAGAAAAAAATGGCGTCCTCCCCCCCAAAAAAAGAGCAACCAGCCCCGGGCATTAGTGACCCAGTGCTGGGTGTGCTTAAATACAGGGGACAAACGACATAGGGGTCCCCTGTACTTAAACACAACCAGCACCTGGCTAGTCAGAACCAGAGCTGGTTGCCAAAATACGGGGGACAAACGACGTAGGGGTCCCCCGTATTCTGCGCAACCAGCTCTGGGCTCTGATCCGGTCCTGGTTCTGGAAATACAGGGGAAAAAAATGAGTAGGGTTCCCCTGTATGTTCCAGAACCAGCACTGGACTTTTTCTAGCGGGGGGCTGATGCCACAGCCAGGGGAGCCCTTTCACCGGGCCCCCCAGCCGCAGCATCAGCCCTGACCGCTAGTCAGCCCAGGCCGGGGATCCCTGGAGAGATGGGGACCCCCCCAATAAAGGGGTCACCCTCTCCAGGGCACCCCAGGCCCAGGCTGATAGCCCGGGGCTATCCCCGCCACCCCTGGTGGCGGTGGGTGGCGGGTTGATTGTGTGGTGTGGTGTAAATAAAGAATATCAAACATTGTCTTTACAAGTAGAACTGCAAGTCCCAGCAAGCCTGCCCCGCATGCTGGTACTTGGAGAACCACAAGTACCAGCATGCAGGGCATTAAGGGCCCACTAGTACCTGTAGTTCACCTGTAAAAAAATGTTTAAAAAAAACACAGGACACACACACCGTGACAGTATAAGTTTATTAAACATACATACACACACACACACACACACACATGTACACATACTCACCTATGTAACCCTGTAGCATCGGTCCACTTGTCCGGTAAAGTATCCATAGGGGACCTGTGAAAAAAAACATACTCACCATCTCCTATGCGAGGTTCTGTCCTCTTCGTTCCAAAGTAGGCATCCCCGGACTTGGCAAAAAAAAAAAACGAAAACGCGATCCACGAACTTAGTACCGTTCTATAGAACGGTACTTCCCGAATGAGAGCTTAGCGGCGGGGTATCACCATGGAAACCCCGCTGCTAAGCGTTCATTGGCTGAGAGAGGTCATCTCCCGTCTCTCAGCCAATGAACGGCTCCCTCCATTGTAGTCAATGGTGGGAACCGCAGGGTAAACTTTAATAACCTTGCGGCTCCCAGCATTGACTACAATGGAGGGAGCCATTCATTGGCTGAGAGAGACGGGAGATGGCCTCTCTCAGCCAATGAACGCTTAGCAGCGGGGTTTCCATGGTGATACCCCGCCGCTAAGCTCTCATTCGGGAAGTACCGTTCTATAGAACGGTACTAAGTTCGTGGATCGCGTTTTCGTTTTTTTTTTTTGCCAAGTCCGGGGATGCCTACTTTGGAACGAAGAGGACAGAACCTCGCATAGGAGATGGTGAGTATGTTTTTTTTCACAGGTCCCCTAGGGATACTTTACCGGACAAGTGGACCGATGCTACAGGTTACATAGGTGAGTATGTGTACATGTGTGTGTGTGTATGTATGTTTAATAAACTTATACTGTCACGGTGTGTGTGTCCTGTGTTTTTTTAAACATTTTTTTTACAGGTGAACTACAGGTACTAGTGGGCCCTTAATGCCCTGCATGCTGGTACTTGTGGTTCTCCAAGTACCAGCATGCGGGGCAGGCTAGCTGGGACTTGCAGTTCTACTTGTAAAGACAATGTTTGATATTCTTTATTTACACCACACCACACAATCAACCCGCCACCCACCGCCACCAGGGGTGGCGGGGATAGCCCCGGGCTATCAGCCTGGGCCTGGGGTGCCCTGGAGAGGGTGACCCCTTTATTGGGGGGGTCCCCAGCTCTCCAGGGATCCCCGGCCTGGGCTGACTAGCGGTCAGGGTTGATGCTGCGGCTGGGGGGCCCGGTGAAAGGGCTCCCCTGGCTGTGGCATCAGCCCCCCGCTAGAAAAAGTCCAGTGCTGGTTCTGGAACATACAGGGGAACCCTACTCATTTTTTGTCCCCTATATTTCCAGAACCAGGACCGGATCAGAGCCCAGAGCTGGTTGCGCAGAATACAGGGGACCCCTACGTCGTTTGTCCCCCGTATTTTGGCAACCAGCGCTGGTTCTGACTAGCCCGGTGCTGGTTGTGCTTAAGTACAGGGGACCCCTACGTCGTTTGTCCCCTGTATTTAAGCACACCCAGCACTGGGTTACTAATGCCCGGGGCTGGTTGCTCTTTTTTGGGGGGGTGCACGCCATTTTTTTCTTTTTTTACACAGGTTTTTTTTTTTTTTTTTACCACAGCAGCACAGACGGGTCTCACGGACCTGTCATTGCTCTGTGCCAATCACACAGATGCATGTAGCACGGATCTCCCGGGTTCGTGCTACATGCAAATGGGCACCATAACGCTGATTGGCTTCCTGTCTGCCACTGCAGTGCCACTCCTAGATGGGCCACGTGTTTGTGCCGCCCCCTTGTGTCGCTTAGCATAGTCATCCAGCTTCCTCGGTACAACCTTTTGGCCTAAAAACAATATTGTGAGGTGTGAGGTGTTCAGAATAGAGTGGAAATGAGTGGAAATTAATGTTATTGGGGTTATTAATAGCGTAGGAACAAAAAAAGGCCCATTTATGTGATTTTAGCTGGTTTTTTTTATTTTTTAAGAAAAAATCCAGATCCAAAACACAAAACCCAGAACCCAAAACACGGAAGGGTGGTTTTGGCAAAACCAATCCAGATCCAAAACACGAAGAAAGATCCAGATCCAAAACCAAAACACAAAACACGAAAAGTGTCCGGTGCACACCCCTAATATATATATATATATATATATAAAGAAACACGAGTGTAGCACAGGGATCCCCAGGGTCTTATAAGCCTTGCTATCTGGGAAAGGGACGTAGAACATCAGTGCAACCTTCCTTGGGGCTGACTGTTGGCAGTGCCACAGAGGAGATAGATGTGACCTCTGTATCAGCCTGAACAAAGAAGGTAATATGCACACTGGTCACCTTGTTTTAGAATGGTATTATTTAGAGTAATATAGAAATTAAGGGCATATTTAATAACAA
Organism: Taudactylus pleione; assembly: GCA_031769625.1. Lineage (NCBI taxonomy): Eukaryota > Metazoa > Chordata > Amphibia > Anura > Myobatrachidae > Taudactylus > Taudactylus pleione. Next base: position 4,807,337 of record JAUIMM010000039.1, read on the forward strand.
GTAATAAACTTGTTATCGCTTCTTACGAATCTTAAATGGTGCTGCAACCAATTAATCAACACATGACAGGAGCTGATTGGTTGGAGTATGATGTAGGATTCATAAAGAGTGATAAAAAGAATATAATTCGCTATTAAATATGCCCATTTATTTCTACAGCAAGATCATTTTTAATTTCTATAAAATATAGCAATATTCATTAATGTATCTGTAACAGTTGTAATATTTACCATTTTTTAATAACCATTGGGCAACCCTCTTCATAATAACTCTCCAGTGGGTACTCAAATGTTTCAAATAAATTAATAGAAACGTTTGTAATGTACCTAAGGTGTGTCGTTTGATGATGATTAAACTGTTTAATTTATGGACCAGCAATGTTTGACATACAATACACTTAAAACATATAAACAGACAATAATGTTTAAAGCACTTTCTGTGAGAACTTGTGTGGTTTGGGACTGATTCCCTGTTACTGACAGTACGATAAGTTCACACAGAGCCGTAACTAGACTTTTTGGTGCCCTGTGCCAGAAAGAGCAATGGTGCCCCCTCATTTTTCAAAGGGACATAATGCACCCAAAAAAGGGGAATGGCCTCATGGGTAAGGGCCAGGGAAGAGATAGGGGAGGCCAGGAGATGCTGGGGATGAAATAAGAGGAAGCTACAAGTGAGAATGATAATAAACAGACATTTGACAGGTCCAAACAGCACCCCCTGCCCTGTGGTGCCCTGTGCGATGGCACCGGCCGCACTACCCTAGCTACGGCCCTGAGTTCACAAGTAGTGGTGTGTTGAAACACTTGCCCTACCTTTTCCTATCAGTGGTGTTCTCCATTGTCTGCTGCTGTAGCAGCTTGCACCGGGACAGTCAGCTGCGTGTAGTCTCCGTCTGCCTGCCGCTCGTTGCTTGGACAGTGTCCTTATGTTAGCTCTTTGCAGAGAGCCGCTGTGTTTCTCACTGAGGAGTTTGCTGCGGAGTGATTCGAGACAGATATATGTGTATATATATATATATATATATATATATATATATATACATCAAAATGACTGCACACTGAACCGAACTTGTAACGTCTAGGGGTGCTCCTTCAAAGGCATATAGCCCAAAAAATAGAAAATCCAGAAAAAAGGGCACTCACCACTTGATGTGCAATTCTCCTTTTAATTCAACATAAAATCATCAGACTCACCAACAAGAGACAGCACAGCGATCACCACAGGATCATAACAACTATTCAAATAAGCCTGTTTATATATCGTAAATGATTGCCAATAACACACATCTGTGCCTTCTGGCCACCAAACCGGAAGTAACGCAATCAACTCAAAAATTGCCCTCTTAATGCAGCCAACCTAACTAGAAAAATTACTGTGGGTATGCCTGCTCACTCACCTGTGCAGCAGGATCAGATCGGGAGTTGTTAGACTGTCACAAGCTTTGCGGGAATTGATGTGCACGGCAAAACAGGAATTTCGAATTCTTTATTCTTTGTATGTGAACAGAAACCTATTAAAGGTTCTGTGGTGTTTATTCCGGTTTCTCTGTATGCTTTGCAATACAGACAGAAGTGAAATCCTTTCTGTTTACACAAATGTATTCGTTACGAAATGGGAAGATGACTATATATGGCGAAACAACCCATTTCAGGAACACCTTAGACACTGAAAAAGATTCATAGATGATGTCATTTTCATCTGGGACGGTGACGAAGATTCGTTGACTAAATTCTTTACTTACTGAATAATAACCAACTGAATTTGGAATTTACATATAATTACAGCAAAAGAATCATACAGTTTCTGGATTTAGAAATCTACATAGAGGGCAACGAAATACACACCCAAACTTTTTTTTAAAAAGTTGACTGCAACAACTACCTTCTATCCTCCAGCAACCATCATCCCAAATGGAGCAGGAACATCCCAGGAAGACAGTTTCAATGCATCAAAAGAAACTGTACAAATGACGAAGTCTTCAAAGAACAGAGCAAACTCCTCAAACAAAGATTTATTGAAAGGGATTATCCTGAAAAAGCCATTGATGATAGCTTGAAAAAGTAGAAAAAAAGAGAAGATCTGCTATAATATAATAATAAAAAAGAAAGAAGTCCATTGAGAACTCTATTCATCACCAATACAATAGTTATACAAAAAGTCTGGAAGTCAGCGTAAAAAAAAAACACTGGCACCTATTGGAACTGGACCCAGAAGTACATCTGGTTACAACCAAGCCTAGGATTATCTACAAGCTGCTACAGAAGCAGATAACGGAGAACACCACTGATAGGGAAAGGTAGGGCAAGTGTTTCAACACAACACTACTTGTGAACTTATCGTACTGTCAGTAACAGGGAACCAGTCCCAAACCACACATGTTCTCTCAGAAAACGCTCTAAACATGATTGTCTGTTTATATGTTTTGAGTGTATTGTATGTCAAACATTGCTGGTCCATAAATTAAATACAGTTATAACAGTTTAATCATCACCAAACGACACACCTTAGGTACATAATTACAAGCGCTTCTATTAATTTATTTACTAGAATTATTAGCCAGGTACACTGATTTAATAAATAGATAGCTGCTTAAACGTTTTTGGGAGCGCAAGATCTATGTTTACTCAAATGGGTCAGGTGAGTTCCTATGAAGAGTAACCTTACATTTTGTAAACACCTTGATTCAGAGAGTAAAATTGTACAGTATCTAACCTTATCTCTGTCAGGATGCTTACTGCTGGGTGCTACCCTACCAACAACTGCTTTATGGTATAGGAACAGGTGACACAGTATGTGCTTTAATTATTATCAATAATAACCCAGAGTTAAAGGAATTCAAACTACAATGCCCTCTTTACGCTGCCAACTTGAAACACATGGTATGATAAGTGAGTGTGGTATTACAAAGAGGGTGACATATAATGGGATTAGTACATTCTGACATACTTTTGTGCAAGGAATACACCTTGGTGATGTTATAAAAAGGTAGCACACTACAACGTGTAACATAACTGGTCTTCTATCTTATTTCTAAACATACTCCACACTAAATGTAACAATTTGTCAGGCTGTACCATTTATTATTTTATGAGCATTAAGGTTATAAGTGGAGTTTTTTAAACCTATCCCTCTCTTCTGCAAACTGACCAGGTTTATAAATACTGAACAAAAAAGTCATATAGGGGTCTATCCATCATCACTTAAATTAACATTTTCACCTGCTTTTGTAGAAATGAAGTGTTCGGGCCATTCATCAAAAAGGTAATGCAGGATATATCACAGATATCTCCTGCTTACCTTTCTCTCCTGGTATGGCCCGCAGTCCCCATACACTAGTATCACAGATATCTCCTGCTTACCTTTCTCTCCCGGTATGGCCCGCAGTCCCCATACACTAGTATCACAGACATCTCCTGCTTACCTTTCTCTCCTGGTATGGCCCGCTGTCCCCATACACTAGTATCACAGACATCTCCTCCTTACCTTTCTCTCCCTGTATGTCCTGTTGTCCCCATACACTCGTATCACAGATATCTCCTGCTTACCATTCTCTCTCGGTATGGCCCGCAGTCCCCATACACTAGTATCACAGACATCTCCTGCTTACCTTTCTCTCCCGGTATGGCCCGCCATCCCCATACACTGGTATCACAGACATCTCCTGCTTACCTTTCTCTCCTGGTATGGCCCGCTGTCCCCATACACTCGTATCACAGATATCTCCTGCTTACCTTTCTCTCCCGGTATGGCCCGCAGTCCCCATACACTAGTATCACAGACTTCTCCTGCTTACCTTTCTCTCCCGGTATGGCCCGCTGTCCCCATACACTAGTATCACAGATATCTCCTGCTTACCTTTCTCTCCCGGTATGGCCCGCTGTCCCCATACACTAGTATCACAGATATCTCCTGCTTACCTTTCTCTCCTGGTATGGCCCACTGTCCCCATACACTAGTATGGGGACAGAATTCATCAAGCACCAAAAATACTATATTTTCTAAGCTTGACCGCGGGAGCATTCACCATCTTTCATATCCCCCCTCCCCTGTCCAGCTCCTTCCACCAGACACTGGGGCTTTTGTACGCCTGCGTGAGCTGTAGGTCGCGCAGGCACACTGGTTTCATGATCAGTGAAAAGACTCATGGAGACAGCTAATTTTCAGATCAGTTGTCTCTGCGCCAGAGCAATGATGAATTACTCCGGCGCTTGCTTCGAGTTGGAATGTTAATTATCGGGGTCTGCAATTAAAATAATGAATAGAGCCCATAGAGAGTCACTGCAAAAGAAAGTTTAAGTGGGGAATTCAATTAGCTGCTGTAATTTGATTGATCCCCGAGGACTACTCTATTAGCTGGCAGTTATCAGGGATTTTTTTTTCACTTGAGGTAGGTGAAAAAAAATCCTTGATATTGACAATGTTTTCGCCATCTAAAACATAATAGGTCCATGAACTTATCACGGATTCTATGTGTTTTTGGGCAAATCCCTTTTTTGTGTGAAAAAAGATGTAATTGAATTGCGTGAAAAAAACCGCAGAAAACCGGTGCAAAAAATTAACAGGGCTAATTGAATTCCCCATTAAGTGTTCAGCGGATTTTATTTTACCCAGTTGCACCTGTTTTACCATACAGCACATGTATATACGCATTCTAAATTTCCTGGGATATAGAATCAGATGCTTTATGTCACTTTACACAGATTTGTGTACAAGGCTGGTGTGGCGCTTAACCACCAAGAAAAATATACACAATTAGTCCTTACATCAAATAAATTTCTCAGTTCTGTCCAATTCCCTTAATGCAGGATTCTCTTATCCAAAGACAGTTCAATATGCTTCAGGCAATGAAGTAAACTCCAGCTATATTTATACCCCTCTTTATTAAGAGATCAGCCCCTCCAAAATGGCGCCAATTCGCGGCAAATGCCGTGACTGGAAGTGACGTCATCGTGAAGCTCCGAAACTGGAAGTGCATAAATAGGAGCCGCCGGGGTATAAGTATAGCCATGTAGTCACTGGTCACCATACTTCTGAGGAAGGACTAGAGGTCCGAAAAGCTTCAAGTATCGGTGACATTATTGTATGGCACATAGTGGTGAAGGTCCTGGAATCATCCTAAATTGCTGCCCTTGAAGAGGAGATTGTTTCCAGGGACTCTGGACCTCAACCCTATTATCATCTGGGAGGGTAACATAACAACTTTCTGGATGAAAGGATTAATTCTTCACCCTCTGTGATACCACTTTGTGGTGATATGCTTGTGTTTTATTTTTTAAATGTGAGTGTAAAATCTATTAAACCTTTGTTCATCTGTGTGACAATATTACACTGTGAGGGGTATTCAATATGAAACCTTAACTTCACTGTTGAAGTTAACGTTTCATATCGGAGTTTTTACCTGTGTTAAAGTATCGGGCGCGCTCCCGCTTATCCCCATATTCAATATAAAATTAACGAAAACGGGAAACTCCGAAGTTGGATTTGCGTAAAGTTAAGAATTTTTCCTTAAAAAAATTGTAAGACCCCCTAAAGTTGTAAAAACATGGTGGAACACTATGGGTACCCCCGTTTTAGCCTTTAATTGAAAGTCGGGGATTTAAATAGCCGCAGCAGGTGTTTTTTTCCCGACATTGAAGAAGTGTTGCAGAAGAGCACTTAGGTTAAATTTTTTCGTTTTTTTAAGTGGTCCCATCAAATTTGGGGTACATGAAAAAGGGTACTAGCATATTTTTAAGTCCCTAAAGTAAATTTTAAAAAATTCTGCATTTGTGCACCTGCCGCTATAATTCTATTCTTCAAAACACCTGCCGCATACTTGCAGAATAGCCCTGAACCTCCTATTGTTATACAATTTTTTCCTAATTTTTTTTTTTTTCACCCCAATTTTTAAATTAATTTTTTGGGGTGTCCCTATTTTTTTTTTTTTACTTTTTTTGACACAGTTCTTTTTTAAATGTCATTCCCAGGGGTGCAGGCTATTTTTTTTAAGCCTGCACCCCTAAACCCCAATTCTGCACTTTTTTTCGACACCAATTCAATGGTGAAAAGTTATCCCCATTTTTTATCAAAGACTTTTCAAAACTGCGATAAGTCTTTGAAATTGAATACGGTGTAAAAGTAAAACCTGCGATAATGACGTCATACCTCCGATATTAACGCAAAAACGATGTTATCGCTCCCATATTGAATACCCCTGTATGTGTTTTTCTTTCATCTTTTTGACTGATGATCACGTTGTGGAAACTGGTTTACTTCATTGTCTGAAGCATATTGAATTGTCTTTGGATAAGAGAATCCGGCATTAAGGGAACTGGACAGAACTGAGAAATTTATTTGATGTAAGGACTAATTGTGTATATTTTTCTTGGTGGTTAAGCGCCACATGTGAGGGAATACCTTTATCCATTGTCTAAGATTTAAGATTTGTGAAGAGTCTTTATTTTTCTCTCACTGGCTGCTAAATCACGGTGTGTCATTATCTCCATTGTTATACAAGGCTGGTGTGGCAATGTCTGCAAAAATAAAACTTTAGCCTCAAAGTTCCGGATACTTTTTGGTTCTATCTGTTCTTTCTCAGTCTTGCAATCTCTCTCTCTCTCTCTCTCTCTCTTGCTGTCTCTCTCTCGCTGTCTCTCTCTCTCTATTTTATTTTTTTAACTGGTTTTTTTTGTGTTAACAGGTTGCAAACCACTCCAGCGTCATATTTTTTGTCATCTCAGACCTGGAATACATTGACTCCATGTATCAGTATTCTTTGTCTTGGTTTATTAACATGTACGTTAATGCTATTAAGAAAAGTGGATCATCTCAGAAGCTACAGGAACGGATAACTAACCTAAATGACTACTTCATGGACAAGTATGATCAAAGTGAATTACAAAAAAGCAGTGCTTTTCTATTTGTATAAATGCATATTAATTTCACTTTAGCACAGTACAGTAGGTGCACCCTTGAAAATCAATCTACTGTTACGTTTGTGGCATTGTGGGTCTGGCAATAAACTTGCATGGTAGATACAGTAGAAATGTTTCTGCAGTCTTTTCTTTAGGACTAAAATTGGGTACATACTACAAGATCTATCATCCAACATATTGTTCCATCGCAGAACCGAACAATATATTGTACACAACGTATAGTGTGTATGTTTAAATGCGTCATTCCTCGCATCGTCCCATCTGCTGTCCTGCATGTCACATAGGACGTTGTGATGTACAATCTGGTGCACATTGTGTAGTCTGTACTCACAACTGCACATAGTGTACTGTACAGGAGAAACTATAAATTAGATACAGTCCTGCAACACAAAATATGGTGCCATTGTTTTGTTTGTTACATAGTATAGTGTGTACCCAGCTTAACAGTTTAGGATCAACTCTTCTTTAAAGTAAACTATTCTGTTTTGCTCCTAATATATTCCTCAGTTTTGCCTCATTTATGTCTAAATATAATCATTATTAGGGGACATCAGATAATTATGTATAAAAAGTTTATCTTTTGTGTTTCCAGAAGATATTGATGTGAAGCAAAATGTACAGTATCTTGAAAGTATTTGTTGACTCCTAATTACTGGGATCTCCTGAGCGCCAGTAGATATTGTAGCATTTCTGCAGTGAGGGAAATATTATGCAGACCCCATCTAAGCAGGATACCCCCTATGCACCATTTATATAATAATTTCAAAAGGTCTGCTTAATCTGCTCAATGCATATGCAGTGAAAGCCATGACTGCTCCCACTGCGTGGGACATAGAACAGCCTTAGGAGAGGAGGGCTGACTGCCAGGGTAAGTATGGGAGCAGGGGAAGGTGGGGGTGATCCAAAGCAACAGTGGGGGGGAGTCGGGATGGAGCGCAATTGAGCAGGTGGGGGGGGCAGCAGAGGCAGCAGGGCGAGCAGGGGGAGGGGGCAATAAACGAGTATTTAAATAATATGATTCAACAAAATGAAATCTAGTATTTGCATGTGTATAAATAGGTAGATTCCACAAGGGATGCCACCGATCTGCCCTGCTTTTCCACTCAGAAGATGCTAAATGTTGTAGCCCTTCAATATCATCCTCGAAGTCATACATCTCCCTGTAAAAATGGGTGCATCATACTGCAAAACAGCTTTTACAATGCAATTTATAACTTTTCTAAATGACACCAATTGCATTATATTATAAATGTAAATAAAATTGAGCTACTGTATTCTAGAGGTCTAAAGGGATTTGTGTGCATCCCAACATTCCTGCCTGTTTGCAGTTTTAGCTTTGTGCTTGACTGTTACCAGAACTCCGTTTACATTGATGAGTCTTGGTCTCACAGTATCAGCTCCCTGCCTTACGTACCTATAGTCACTGGAAAGGCTGAACACATTTTCTTGTGTTTTCAGGCGTACAAAAAAGTCTAATGAGAGAAACTGTTCCCATGGTCACTGTCTCTTCACTGACAGTCTTTCCTGTATCTAAAGGGAAATGCCTGACACTGTTACAGAGTCTGACTGGTCTTTGGTTTCATAAAAAAACAAACAAAACTAGAAGAGGCTGCTTAGAATGTTTTTCTATTTGGTTTCTATATTTTTCCTCATATATTATTAATCATATACTGTCATAGTAATCATCGTATGACAGCACCCTTTCCTTATATGTTTTGGGCAGTGCTAAGTGAAAAACCTAAACCGGTTTAAAAAAAAGTGTATTTCTCTTCACTTATCTGCTGAGCCATAACTAGACATTTTGGTGCCCTGTGCGAGAAAGGTGCCCCCCACACCCCAAAGCCAAGGCTCTTTAGTGCATATACTTGCTAACTCTCCCAGATTGTCAGAGAAACTCACTGAAATAGTAGCAATCAGGGTTGGACTGACCCACAGGGGTACAGGGGAAATCCCTGATGGGCCCCACAAGCCTACCCCCTCTTCAAGGTGTCAGGATCCAGACCTCAAATTATACATTGTTACTCTATTAGATGGTCAGTTATCTGGTGGAGCAGTACCACTGATTAATATGGGTGGGTGCTTGGTTCTCTTCTATAGAATCTACACCTATTAATTAGCCTAGCATTTCAGATAACTGGCCACACCCCCTCTGATGGATAACCACACCCGTTAAGCATGGGCTCCTACCACTGCATTCCCTGGTGGGCCCCTCATGCCTCAGTACGACACTGGTAGCAGTCTCCCTGATTCCACCTTACCCCCATTATGAAGCTGTTATATATATATATATATATATATAAAATAAAAAAACAGAGATATATACATTCAAATGGGATCATTAGTATCATTTCCCTGCATTGGTTATAAGGCACAGTGATTCCTATGGCTACATGCATATTCTAAATAGTATCAGTGTGTTTTCATCAACAAATAGATCTTACTAACTGCTTTGGGGCTCATTTACATTTGGATGTAAGTCAGTTTTATGACACACCCCTCAGATGTAGTAGTACGCGTCCACTTTAGCGCTGCGCTCATAGGTGTTGCTGCCACAATCTCCCTGTAATGCTGTTTTCAAAAGTAGGCAAGTATGCTTTATTGTACATGCAGCACTGCAACAGTCGAAAAATACCCCAACTCTGATGCTGGTCCTCACAGGGTCAGCAACATTTAAAGTAAAATATAAATAGGAGACAGCCACCCAACAAATCCTCTGCAAACCCTCAGACAGCTCCAGCACTGCACAGCTTCAGCTAGTATCCATTTTAATAGGTAGAACATAAACATGAGGTGAAAACCAGCTCAATGCTGGTGAGCACAGGACCGTGTCTGGTGATGCTAAAAGCGTGCTCCACTTCCCCCATTTTCTACACTGAAAAAAATCAACCAGTCTGTGTGGGGGCCAGTATAATGTATTAGAAGCCCCCTCCACACAAACACATATTTTAATTTTAACAGCAGCAGCACAACACTGATAATGACTGTGGATCAAGCACTCACTATACTGGGTCCTTTAATGTGTATAGGAGAAGGATGAGCTGGCCTGGCAAATACCTATGGACCTGGACGCCACCACTGGACCTGTCACTGGAACCTGCGGGCCGCTGCCGGGATCTGCTGGTGCTGAACGCCGCCTCCAGACCTGTCACTGTGACTGGGTGGGATCTGCAGTGCTGGACACCACACCTGACCCAACAGCTTCTCACACTAAGAACTGTGGTAGGAGAGACATCATGACGTCTCTCCCATCCCAACAGACTGTGGGGGACCGGGTCAGGAGGCAGCCAGAGAATTAATGAGTGGCATCCCGAGGCGAGACTGCCGGCTGCCTCTTCAGTGTAAGATCTGGGCACACCGCACAATTATTAATATATTTGGCAGCAGGCACTCAGAAGATAGAGATTGCGGTGGGCAGCCAGTTCCACCCTCATGGTTGTTGCGCTCTGTGAAGAGGCACTGACTGCACCACCCTAGTTATGGCCCTGCTTATTTGCTTATATTTTCCTCTTTCTATTAGAATGGCTGCAGACAAATAATCCCTGTACTTGTGCAAATGATTGTGTGTACCTCTCTCTCTGTCAATTCCCTTTCACTATCCTGAATATGGAAAGTACAGTTAGGTGCATAAATATTGGGACATTGACAGAATTTTCATATTTTGGCCGCTATTCACCACCACAATGGCTTTGAAATGAAACAAACAAGATGTGCTTTAACTGCAGACTTTCAGATTTAATTTGAGGGTAATTACATCCAAATCAGGTGAACAGCGTAGGAATTACAACGGTTTCTATATGTGCCTCCCACTTTTAAGGGGCCAAAAGTAATGGGACTATCAACTCAAAAGCTATTTCATGGACTGGTGTGGGCTATTCCCTCGTTATTTCATTATCAATTAAGCAGGTAAAAGGTCTGGAGTTGATTCTAGGTGTGACATTTGCATTTGGAATCAGTTGCTGTCGACTCTCAATATGAGATCCAAAGAGCTGTCACTATCAGTGAAGCAAGCCATCATTAGGCTTAAAACTCAAAACAAACCCATCAGAGAGATAGCAAAAACATTCGGTGTGGCCAAATCAACTGTTTGGAACATTCTTAAAAAGAAAGAACGCACCGGAGAGCTCAGCAACACCAAAAGACCCGGAAGACCACGGAAAAAAACTGTGGTGGATGACAGAAGAATTATTTCCCTGGTGAAGAAAAACCCCTTCACAACAGTTGGCCAAATCAAGAACACTCTCCAGGAGGTAGGTGTATATGTGTCAAAGTCAACAATCAAGAGAAGATTCACAAGAGTGAATATAGAGGGTTCACCACAAGATGTAAACCATTGGTGAGCCACTAAAGCAGAAAGACCAGATTAGAGTTTTGCCAAACAACATCTAAAAAAGCCATAACAGTTCTGGAACAACATCTAATGGACAGATGAGACAAAGATCAACTTGTACCAGAGTGATGGGAAGAGAAGAGTATGGAGAAGGAAAGGAACTGCTCATGATCCAAAACATACCACCTCATCAGTGAAGCATGGTGGTTGTAGTGTCATGGCGTGGGCATGTATGGCTGCCAATGGAGCTGGTTCCCTTGTATGTATTGATGATGTGACTGCTGACAAAAGCAGCAGAATGAATTCTGAAGTGTTTCGGGCAATATTATATGCTCATATTCAGTCAAATGCTTCAGAACTCATTGGACGGCGCTTCACAGTGCAGATGGACAATGACCCGAAGCATACTGCAAAAGCAACCAAAGAGTTTTTTAAGGCTAAAAAGTGGAATGTTATGCAATGGCCAAGTCAATCCCCTGACCTGAATCCGATTGAGCATACATTTCACTTGATGAAGACTAAACTGAAGGGAAAATGCACCAAGAACAAGCAGGAACTGAAGACATTTGCAGTAGAGGCCTGGCAGAGCATCACCAGGGATGAAACCCAGCGTCTGGTGATGTTTATTCGTTCCAGACTTCAGGCTGTAATTGCCTGTAAAGGATTTGCAACAAAGTATTAAAAAGTGAAAGTTAGATTTAGGATTGTTTAGTTTGTCCCATTACTTTTGGCCCCTTAAAAATTGGGAGGCACATATAGAAACCGTTGTAATTCCTACACCGTTCACCTGATTTGGATGTAATTACCCTCAAATAAAATCTGAAAGTCTGCAGTTAAATCACATCTTGTTTGTTTCATTTCAAAGCCATTGTGGTGGTGAATAGAGGCCAAAATATGAAAATTCTGTCAATGTTCCAATATTTATGCACCTGACTGTTTTTATGGCTTGCGGTAGCAGAGTAGGCATATCATTTGAGAGAGGTTTTAATGTAGATATCTGTAGTCAGTGTCATCAGTAATAAGATGTAAATTATGTTACAGCATGAACATTTATTGAAACAGTTTCCTTCCTTAATTTCTTAGCATATATGAACACATTTGCCGCTCTCTTTTTGAAAAGCACAAGCTGCTATTTTCATTCCTGCTGTGTGTGGGGCTACAGAGGAACAGAGGTCTGGTCGATGAGGATGAATGGCACTTTCTTCTCACTGGAGGAGTTGCACTGGAGATCCCTCGCCCCAACCCAGATCCCATGTGGCTTAAGGATAAGTCTTGGGGTGAAATTATTCGACTTTCCACTCTCTCTCTCTTCAGAGGATTAGATGACCACTTCTGCTCAAACGTATGTAACTAATGGTTTTTTTAATTGAATGGAGCAAATATATATTTAAAAAATGCACTTAGAGTTTTCTAGAGTTAACCATTTATGAAGCTTAGTAGAAATGGACATACAAAAATTATAATTGTGCGATTAATGCACTTTATTAAATCATCTTATACTTGGTTTGCTTTCAATATGGTACCCATAGTGGGGGAACTTGTTATAACTGTCTCCATATGTGTTCATGGTTGTCCTTTGTAATAAACTAGTACTTACATGTGTGTATCAGTAAGCAGACCATGCATGGATTGCACCCAACCTGCCCAGCTCCTCCAATCACAATATGATCTTTGTAGCCCTTCCAGTTGTGTGCTCCTTGGCCATCTCCCTGTATAATTGGTGTATCGTATAGCACAGCAGCATTTGCAGTCACTTTATAACTTTTGTAAATTACCTAAATTGTTTGTTTATTAAAAAATGTAAATAAAATTGGGAAGGTTACATGATAAAAGTCAATGCATTGGAATAGGCGAAAAAGATTTGCCTATGAAAGCTGTTGAAAAAGAGTGCAGAATTGGGGTTTTGGGGTGCAAACTTGCGGGAATCATCCTGCACCGTTGGGACAACCCCCCAAAGGTAAACTGTGTCTAAAAAAGTTTAACAAATACATAAGAACACCCCAAAAAATGAGTTTTAAAAAGGGGGTGAAACAGTACAAGTTGGGGGACAAACTTAAAAACTAGCGAAATAGATTCCAGGGGGGTCTCCAAGTAAGCACCAGCTGTTTTTAAATTGCAGGTGCTTGCGGAAGGTGGATTTTTTAAAGTTTTTTAAAACTTCACTTTAGCAACTTTTAAAACATGCTAGCACCCATTTTCGTGTACCCCAAATTGCTGGGACGACTAATTTTCTGCAAAAAAACCTGCTAAATGCTATTCTTTACCACTGTTTCAAAGACGCTAATAGCAGCTATTGAGATCATTTAAGTACCCCAAATACTTTCAGCAGGCCTATTCCTGGGTATCTATAGTGATCTTCAATGTCAGTGCTTCTTTTGGGGGGTGTCACGCTGATTTCCCCAAATCTGACAGGACTTTTCGCCAGGTCCGAATTTGCTGGGTCCCGTTTTCGCCGATTTCTAATTGAATACGGGGATAAGCGGGGACAAGCACGGTACTTTTCCGCAGGGAAAACAGAGATGTTGGTGAAAAGTCCGGCATGCAAAAAGTACGTGACTTTTCGTACCTAATTGAATATGCCCCTAAGGCGTAAATTTACTAACATTCATTCATGTCCCGATTTGTTCCGTTTTTAAACTCAGATAGGATCGATCAAAAACGGACATTTTTTTCACTTAAAAAAATGGGAATTTACCAAGCTCCCAGATTTGACAGGATCGAGTTGTTTGACAGTGTATTTGATCGATCCTGTCCATGTTGAAGCCCTGAGTTCCCTGCCCAACTTTCTCTTCCGAAGAAGCAGCCTGCACATATCAGAGAAATATGTGCAGGCTGCTTGTTTTTTTTTTTTAATGTTAAGGGTTAATAGTTAAAAAAAAAAAATTGACATGGTGTCCCCCCCCCAAAAAAAGCATAACCAGCACTGGTCAGCTAGCCCTGATTCCTAAAATTATGGGGAACAAAACGTGTAGGGTTCCCTCATATTTTAGGAAACAGCACCTGGTTGCAGGGCCAATCCTAGTTTTAAATATATGGGGGATAAAAAGGCGCAGGGATCACCCTATATTTAAAACCAGCACCAGACCCAAACCAATCGGGAAGTAATGCCACAGCCAGGAGACCCTATCACCGGGTTTCCATGGCCAAAGCATTGGAACCCCAAGCTGGTCAGCCCAAGCCGGGGATCTCAGGGGAAGTGGTCCCCCCTCTCCCGAAACTCCAGGCTTGGGCTGGAGTTTCCCGCATCCCTGGGCTGTGGGTAAGGGGGTAATAATGTGTTAAATAGTTCCAAACTATTGTATTTTACAGTGGAACTACAGGTGCCAGCATGCCTGTCCTTTGGCAGTTTTGGAACTACAAGTGCCAGCAGGCAGCCAGCACCCATACCCCCCACTGTAAAATAAATAGTTAAAAAATACAGAACACCATAAGTAGTACAGCTTTATTACATACCTACCTATCCCATTCAAACATACTTACCTGTGCCAGCTGGTCGGTCCACTTCTCCCATGTAGAATCTAATGGGTGTACCTGAAAAAAAAGATGTGATACTCACCTCCATCCTCGCGCTGCTGTCCGTAGCATCCAGGGGTCTTGACAACTTAACAAACCGAGTAACGGAACCCATACGAACAAGTACTGGTATGTGTTGTCACACATACCAATAATTTGCGAATGACAGCTGACGGGCCTCTTCGGGAAATCCCACGGCCCACCAGGCAATTAGAGTCTGCTTTCCATATAGTGGCCGCTCATTGGCTGGGACCCACGTGAACACGAATCTTAGTCAATTTACCCCTTAGGGTTTTTGTGCCTAATTCAGACCCGCTTATGAGTGCATAGCGCTCGCAAGTGGGTCAATGGTCAGCCAGTGTGCATGCGTGGCGTGCGCTATGTGCATGCACGAGCCCCGGAGCGAGTGGGAACTTCACTAGCTCCGGTGCTCGCTACAAAATGGGGCGGCTGCGATGTTGATCGACTGCTCACCCCGTTTTGTAGGCGGGGAGGGGGGGGTGGGTGGACAAACGGAGGAGTTCCCAAAGGAACGCCTGCCATTTGTGGGCGGCCCTACTGACATCACTCGTGATGTCTGTAGTGAACTTCCTGCTCTATTAGAGCAGGAAGTTCACTTGGGCTTGCGTGAGCCGAGACCCTACAACAAGGGTCTCGTCGCAAGACCGATGGTTGCGATAATCGTGACCATCGCCAGGCCGCTCGCACAAGCTATGCAAGCGGCCTGGAGGCAGATTTTTTTTTTTAAATCCGCCCTGATTCAGAGCGAGCGCTCGCAAATAGCGAGCGCCTCTGAATCAGGCCCATTGGCTTTACTCCACTTGCTGAAATGCTACAAAGCTGCAACTACTCACTCTGTAGAACCATCACTGTGGTACATGATGAGATATCCGTATGCTGGATTATATCAACCAGGAAAAATAGACATTGTTTGTTCTAAGTGTACCCAGCATAAATTCACACTTTGACCTACAAGATATTTCTGTCACAAAGTTTCAAACATATGATATATTGAACCCTATGTATTACTGAACAAAATAATATAAATGAAATAATTCAAGAGTATATACTTAGTGAACCCTTTCCAGCAAGATATCAGTTGCAATCCTAAACCAACTGTTGCAATAACTGGGGATATGTGACTGAGAGGTATATTTACTAAAGTGCGAGTTTTTAAAAGTGGAGTTGTTGCCCATAGCAACCAATCAGATTCTACTTATTTATCTAGCACCTTCTAGAAGATAATAGCTAGAATCTGACTGGTTGCTATGGGTGACAACTACACTTCTAAACACCCGCCCTTTAGTAAATATATCCATAAGTGACCTGTCTACCAATAATTCTCAGTACATATTGGTAGACAGGTCACACATGGCTACGGCCAGTGAGATGATAAGAAGTTAATAACATGCTATACGATACACTTGTAGAATGTTTCTTTTGCTGTTTTTGATAAGGAATGAGAAAAATACCTTTTATTACTTATTACTGTAAACTAAGCAAGAGGAGCTGCCAAGGTAACACTGAGTATTGTATGGTATTTCCTTTATTATTCACCAATGCTATATTATGTCATGCTTTAGTAGCATAGACTTTAAACTAAGCTACTGTACACAGATTTTTTAATTCAGTAGCTTTCAAATCCCTGCACAGATTCATAAAGTAACAGAAAGCAAGATTGGAAATTTCATGGAAACATTAACATTAACATGGAAACATTAACATTGTTAAAACCATAGGACAGAAAAAAAGAATAGTGGTGATTTATTTCAGAAAAGTAACAAAGTGAATAAGAATGATCAAAATTCCCTTCTGCCCGAGTGAGGCTTCTGTCCTCCCTGAGCTCGCCTCTGGACACCTGCATTACAGTTTGACAGCTGTACCGCCCCAATCAGACTCCCTCATTATTTCAAAAAGATTAGACAAATACATAAAATGCTTCTTATAACAGTTTGTATATAGAAATTATTTTCCTTTAAGTTAATTTATATAAAACTCTCTACTACTGCCGTGAAAGTAATTTTCTGGTAAAATGTAAAGGAGTGTTCCAAAGTAGGTCAAAACATTCAGCCTATCCAGGGATCCATCCTTTTACCAGAACCCCATACACTGCTCTGTGTAGCCATTTTACCACTCCTGCCAAAAGCAGAGTAATGCTAATAAATAAAACGGAACATTTGGAAGAAAGGACAGAGAAAAAACAATGGTGCTATGGTGAAGAGAGTCGTTGGAGGACAATGGCAGTGTAAATAGCCAAATCCAATTTAGTAGGATAAGGGACCATAAGAAATCTATTGAAGGTGCAATAGGATCATATTATGCCATAGCCACGTTGTATAATCTGTTAAATACAGTGCATGGGATGTATCCCAACCGTCACAATATCAACAGCAGCATTCAGACAGTCACTATCCCTACAGCAGCATCCCGATGGTCACAATCGCAACAGCAGCATCCCGATGGTCACAATCGTAACAGCGGCATCCCGATGGTCACAATCCTGACAGATTCTGACGGTGAGTTATTAGGTTAGGGTTAGGTTTAGGGTTAGGCATTAGGGGGAAGACTAGGGTTAGGCTGCAGGAGAGGACGGTTTCGGTTAGGCTGTGGGAAGGGATGGTTAGGGTTATGCTGTGGGAAGGGATGGTTAGGGTTAGGCTGCAGGAGGGGATGGTTAAGGATAGGCTGTGGGAGGGGATGGTTAATGATAGGCTGCGGGAGGGGATGGTTAATGATAGGCTGCCGGAGAGTATGGTTATGGCTGGGCTGCGGGAGGAGATGGTTAGTGTTGGGCTGCGGAAGGGGTGGGTTTGGGTTAGGATTGGGATTAGAATACTTACCAAAATCTGTTGTGATTTTGACCGTCTGGATGCCGCTGTCGATATTCTGACCGTCAGCAGTGTGATCGTTGGGATGCCGTACCCAACCTAAGCTTGATTTGTAGTACAGCCTCTCTTTAAGACTAATAAAATACTTCATCCAACTCATTAATTTCATTGGAGACTATCACTTTTATTCTGTTTAATTGCTGTCATTAAAAAGAGTCCTAATATAAAAGCAATCTATATAAGGTGGTTTTAATACTTGCTGGTGTCTTTGCCACCAATATATTATAGAAAAGCTGTCAATGTTTAATTATGCCTTCCGCAGTTCCATCAGGGTTTCTGTTGCTGTCATTTTCCTAAAGTTGATTACTCAAAAAATTGCCCATTTTTTTGGACCAGTGAACTTGTGCACCAGCTATAAGTGTGATAAACGGTGTGTTTGCAGTGTATATGAACAATTCATGTTTCCAGCAGGTGATAAAATGTATCCTACTGTTCTACAAAGTTATCTGGAGGAAGTCAACTACATGGTCACAATTTCCTTATACTCCTTATAGTCCTGTTTCTCATTATGCTATAGACCTATTTATAATTTTCTGCAAATAGGCCATGTAAATGGTCATTCCTTATCACTAGATATCATGCCAAAGAGAAATAAGTTTTCTGTCTCAATTTATTAAAATCTCTTGTCCTGGTAAAGAGCTTGGCAGCAAACTAATATCTGACGCAGACACTTTACTGCTGGCTAGGACTGCCCAGGACATGCATACAGAAAGTGCAATTAAAGGGAAGGGAGGAGAATGAAGGCTTCTGAGAATGGATATGACGATCCCTCTCTAGCGATAATGCCTCCATAGGCCCACATGCAGCTAATGGACTGAAGTTTCCAAAAGCTAAGCTTTTCTGAGCCTGGAAAAAGAGCCAGGTTGCAGACCCCATTGAGAATAATGATGAGTATGATTAGAGTAGGTTACATAATGCAGGATACATCACTGATATCTCCTGTGTTAGGTTTTCCTTAAAAAGCTCCAATACTTTACATAATTAAATTTTTTTATTTTAAGGTAAAATTGGCTTGATAAATAGACCCATAAGACTACTTGGATTAATTACTTTCTATTTTATATGTTCTTTTATAATGTTGATGGGGATCACATATTTGCCTTTCTGCGTGGAAAACCGCTGATTGTATAGTTGTGGACAGATAGCTTGGCAAAGTCTTTAATTATGGAAATAGTATATTCAGGACTTTACAGATTGTGCGCCTTTGATTCTTTTTTGTTCTTTTATAAAACTGAGAAGAATAAATACATTATATGTGGCATTTTCTTGTAACAAAAATACATTTGTTTGGGAATCTGAGTGTTGAACCAACTCCCATGCAGAGATACTGATAACAAATATTGCTTCACACAGAAATACTCTACTGGATTCACAGCTGGTTTTGTAGAATAGAATAGTTTGGAAATAAATAGCAATTACTTAATGTTTCACTGAATTATAGATTTTAGGTGACTGTTTAATAAGGGTAGAAACACTTAACACAGTTTGTATTGAATTTTCAAATAATAAAGCAAAAGTTCAGAGTTGGCTAATCCGTACCAGGACAACTCCCACTTGTTATGTGCAGCAGTGTTTCAGGTGTGTCTAGACTGTAATTTGTGTAAGTTGTCCTGTAGCTATGTTATAATGGAAGCTGGAATTAACACAATACCTCACCGAAGACTTGTTTTATTTGTCTTTGTCAAGCAATTTGTATTTATTAAATAAGACCTAGACTGTCACTATAATTTAAAATTTTAAACAGCTGCGGTAATACTTTACTCTATAACACTCAGTATAAAGGACCATATCAAATGCTTCTTTATTTTATTTCAAGTAAAATCCTTAAATAACTGGTTCTACTCTGTGTTGCTGGTACAGAAGATAATGTAATATTAAATTTTTGCATTAAATAAAAGCTTACGCACAGCAGGAATAAAAGCTATTTATGTGTCCCACAGGAAGGTTCTCCCTTTCTAACTCTGTATTTAGAGATTTGTAGAGAGTAACGTTTCTATTGCACGCTTATACTTCCAATAGTCACCAGAATAATACAGTGGCAGAAAATGTCATTTAGATTCAATATTTCCTCTTAATATGAAGGCAAAGCGCGTGGTTGCAGAGGCAAAACATATTTTTATGTTCCTATTTTTGTTGAATTCGTATTGATCTGATTGATGTGCAAGATATAAATCCTAAAGCCGCATATCGTTCAAATCGTCCAGTGTGTATGAACTGAACGACGAACGACGCGCGCTCCCGAGGGTCATTAACGATATCCCCAGTCGGCTGTGCATGCATCCCAATCTGGTGATATCATGAGCGATGCCATGCTGCTGAATATCTGTTTGAAGAAAATAGTCAGACAAAATCTAGGTTTAAGCAATATATTTTATCACTTACCAAATATTTTAAAGAAGAAAAAAAAACGAGAAAAATGTGCCTTAATTTTACAGAGAATGCCCAACTCTTTATGGCATGACTCAAATGTAGCTCTTTGGTGATGGACCTATTTAATACCAATACAAAATAGTGGTTGCTCATATCGGCTTAATGGTTTTTCCCAGGTGCTTGTAAAGGGAGGGAATTACTCTGGACTACAGAAAAAAGGTTTCCCTTCAGCATACTGCAAAATAACCAGCAAAAAAGGCTTGAACACTACAGTACATGATAATAGAAATCCAGAAGTCTTTGTTGCATATATTTGCAAATACATGATTAAGCGCTGGGCCACGTCAAAGCACCTCTATACCGGCGTCCCTAACGCTACAATATTCAATACCAGCCTGGATAAGTAGCATTACCAGAAAGAAGCACCGGTCCTAGTTATTCAAGAAGCCAGGATGGGGTCGATAAATGCAGGCCAGTAATGAATTGTTTCTGTTAAATCACTAGCTGCAATACATATATATATATTAGGGGTGTGCACCGGCCACTTTTCGTGTTTTGTGTTTTGGTTTTGGATCTGGATCTTTCTTCGTGTTTTGGATCTGGATTGGTTTTGCCAAAACCACCCTTCCATGTTTTGGGTTCTGGGTTTTCTGTTTTGGATCTATATTTTTTTGAAAAAAAGCATAAAAACAGCTAAAATCACAGAATTTGTAGGTTTTTCTGCTCCTATGCTATTATTAACCTCAATAACCTTAATTTCCACTCATTTCCAGTCTATTCTGAACACCTCACACCTCACAATAGTGTTTTTATGTCCAAAAGGTTGCACAGAGGTAGCTTGATGACTATGCTAAGCGACACGAGTGGGCGGCACAAAGACGTGACCCATCTAGGCGTGATACTGCAGTGGCAGACAGGATGGCAGTTTGAAAAACTAGGCCCCAAACTGTACATAATGCAAAGAAAAAAAAGAGGTGCAAGATGGAATTGTCCTTGGGCCCTCCCACCCACCCTTATGTTGTATAAACAGGAAATGCGCACTTTAACAAACCAATCATTTCAGCGCCAGGGTCTGCCACACAACTGTGGCTGAAATGATTGGTTCGTTTGGGCCCCCACAAAACAAGCTGGCAATTAATGTGTCCCTGCACAAACTGGCTCTACGGAGGCAAGATGTCATCCTCATCCTCCTCATCCACCGATTCCTCACCCTCTTCAGTGTGTACATCCTCATCCTCACAAAGTATTAACTCGTTCCCACTTGAATCCACCACCACAGGTCCCTCTGTACGTTCTGGAGGCTGGTCTCCCTGGAAGAGCTGATAATTCATTTTGATGAACATCATCTTCTCCACATTCTGTGGAAGCAACCTCCTACGCCTTTCGCTGACAAGGTTCCCGGCTGCACTAAACACTCTTTCGGAGTACACACTGGAGGGGGGGCAACTCAGGTAAAATAGAGCCAGTTTGTACAGGGGCCTCCAAATTGCCTCTTTTTCCTGCCAGTACAGGTATGGACTGTCTGACATGCCTACTTGGATGCTGTCACCGATGTAATACTCCACCATTCTGTCAATGGTGACAGTATCATATGCAGTGACAGTAGACATGTCAGAAATTGTTGCCAGGTCCTTCAGTCCGGACCAGATGTCCAAACTTGGTCCTGCCTGCCCTGCATCACCGCCAGCGGGTTGCTTAGGATACCTAAGTTTTTTCCTGGCAGCCCCAGTTGCGGGAGAAAATGAAGAAGGAGCTGTTGTCGTGTCACGTTCCGCTTCAGCTGACAGTGTGTTCACCAGCAGGTCTTTGCACCTCTGCAAGGATGTGTCGGCCAGAAAGAGAGACACCACATAGGCTTTAAACCTAGGATCGAGCACGGTGGCCAAAATGTAGTGGTCTGATTTCAACAGATTGACCACCCTGGAATCCTGGCAAAGCGAATGAAGGGCTTCATCCACAAGTCCCACATGCCGAGCGGAATCGCTCCGTCTTAGCTCCTCCTTCACTTTCTCCAGCTGCTTCTGCAAAAGCCTGATGAGGGGAATGACCTGACTCAAGCTGGCAGTGTCTGAACTGACTTCACGTGTGGCAAGTTTGAAGGGCTGGAGAACCTTGCACAACACGGAAATCATTCTCCACTGTGCTTGAGTCAGGTGCATACCCCCTCCTTTGCCTATGTCATAGGTGGATGTATAGGCTTGAATGGCCTTTTGCTGCTCCTCCATCCTCTGAAGCATATAGAGGGTTGAGTTCCACCGCGTCACAACCTCTTGCTTCAGGTGATGGCGGGGCAGGTTCAAGAGTGTTTGCTGGCTCTCCAGTCTTCGGCACGCAGTCGCTGAATGGCGAAAGTGGCCTGAAATTTTTCGGGCCACCCAAAGCGTCTCCTGCACGCCCCTGTCGCTTTTCAGAAAATTCTGCACCACCAAGTTTATTGTGTGAGCAAAACATGGGACGTGCTGTAATTTGCCCAGATGTAATGCCCGCACAATATTGGTGGCGTTGTCAGATATCACAAATCCCCAAGAGAGTCTAAGTGGGGTAAGCCACTGGGTGATGATTTCCCTCAGTTTCTCTAAGAGGTTGTCGGTGGTGTGCCTCTTACTGAAACCGGTGATACACAGCATAGCCTGCCTTGGAACGAGCTGGCGTTTCTGAGATGCTGCGACTGGTGACGCTGCTGCTGTTGCTGCGTAAGGTGATACATCTACCCAGTGGGCTGTCACAGTCATATAGTCCTTAGTCTGCCCTGTTCCACTTGTCCACATGTCCGTGGTTAAGTGGACATTGGGTACAACGGCATTTTTCAGGACACTGAGGACACTTTTTCGGACATTTCTGTACAGTCTCGGTATCGCCTGCCTAGTGAAGTGGAATCTAGACGGGATTTGGAACCAGGGACACACTACCTCCAGCAATTGTCTAAATCCCACTGCACTAATGGCGGATACCGGACGCACGTCTAACACCAACATAGCAGTCAAGGCCTCAGTTATACGTTTTGCTTCAGGATGACTGCTGTCGTACTTCATCCTCCTCGCTAAGGACTGTTGGAGGGTCAATTGTTTAGTAAAAGTAGTGGTGTTCCTACTTCCTCTCTGGGATGATGAACGACTCCCAGCAGCAGCAACAGCAGCAGCGGCAGCAGGAGGCGTAGCAATGCAGGATCCTCCGGAGGAATCCCGGATAGGAGAGTCAGTCATGCCAGTGACATGGCCTACAGGACTACTTCCGATCCTGACTAAGGAGGAAATTGATGAGGAGGGAGTTGATGGTGTGGTTTGCAGGCGCTTGGATACAACAGGACAACGGGATTTAGGTGTCCCTGGACTGCTTACGGTCTTAGCCAAAGTTTCTGAACTTGACAGTAACTTATTATGAATGCGCTGCAGGTGCCGTATAAGGGAGGATGTTCCTAGGTGGTTAACGTCCCTACCCCTACTTATTCCACCTTTACATAAGGTACATATGGCAAGACAGTTGTTGTCCGGATTTGGATAGAAATATTGCCAGACCAAAGAGGTGGAATGTTTGGTCTTCTGCCCAGGCATGACCGTGATGGGCTTTTTCATCCCACGGACAACAACTGTCTCCCCTGGAGCCTGATTTAAACAAACCACATCACCATCAGAATCCTCCTCGCCAACTTCCTCCTCAGCGCCAGCTACACCAGTATCCTCATCCTGTTGTACTTCAACAGTGACATCTTCAATTTGCATATCAGCAAGTGGACTGTGGGTGCTCCTTTCAGCACTTGCAGGGGGTGTGCAAATGGTGGAAAGAGCCACCTCTTCCCGTCCAGTGCTGGGAAGGTCAGGCATCGCAACCACCACCACACTTGGACTCTCCTTGGGGATTTGTGATATCTTCTTAGAAAGCACAGTTCTTCGCTGTGCTTTTGCCATCTTAACTCTTTTGATTTTTTTAGTGGGAGGAGGGCTTCCATCGTCATGTGAAGCTGAACCACTAGTCATGAACATACTAGGGATCGACCTTAGCCGTTCCTTGCCACTCCGTGTCGTAAATGGCATATTGGCAAGTTTACGTTTCTCTTCAGATGATTTAAATGTTTTTTTCAAGGTCATTTTCCTGAACTTTGTCATTTGGGATTGTATGTGCCCTCTATTATGACATTGGGCATCGGCCTTGGCAGACGACGTTGATGGCATGTTATCGTCTATGTCATGACTAGTGGCAGCAGCTTCAGCACTAGGAGGAAGTGGTTCTTGATCTTTCTCTATTTTATTTTTATCGGAGAAAGTTTGGTCCTCCATTTATGTTATATCGATTTGATATATACGTGCGGCTAAACAGAAAATATTTTTTTATTTTTGCTGGAGAGTAGTGCACTTTGTGGGTTACACCAGCCTTTAAGAAATGAGCCAGCTGGCTCTTTACTTATGGGACACAGGCGCACGCTTGGCGCTGCTCCTTTGTTGATGCACGTGCGGCCACTGCGCACACAATTCACAAACATAGAAAATAATTTTTTTTTTGGTTTGGACTGGAGTGTACTTTGGGGGTTACAGCACCCTTTAATGGTCAAGCCAGCCGGCCCTTTACTTATGACACAGGCGCACGCTTGGCACTACTTTGTTGATGCACGTGCGGCTACTGCGCACACAATTCACAAACACAGAAAATATATATTTTTTTGGTTTGGACTGGAGTGTACTTTGGGGGTTACAGCACCCTTTAACGGTCAAGCCAGCCGGCCCTTTACTTATGACACAGGCGCACGCTTGGCACTACTTTGTTGATGCACGTGCGGCTACTGCGCACACAATTCACAAACACAGAAAATAAATATTTTTTTGGTTTGGACTGGAGTGTACTTTGGGGGTTACAGCACCCTTTAACGGTCAAGCCAGCCGGCCCTTTACTTATGACACAGGCGCACGCTTGGCACTACTTTGTTGATGCACGTGCGGCTACTGCGCACACAATTCACAAACACAGAAAATATATATTTTTTGGTTTGGACTGGAGTGTACTTTGGGGGTTACAGCACCCTTTAATGGTCAAGCCAGCCGGCCCTTTACTTATGACACAGGCGCACGCTTGGCACTACTTTGTTGATGCATGTGCGGCTACTGCGCACACAATTCACAAACACAGAAAATATATATTTTTTTGGTTTGAACTGGAGTGTACTTTGGGGGTTACAGCACCCTTTAATGGTCAAGCCAGCCGGCCCTTTACTTATGACACAGGCGCACGCTTGGCACTACTTTGTTGATGCACGTGCGGCTACTGCGCACACAATTCACAAACACAGAAAATATATATTTTTTTGGTTTGAACTGGAGTGTACTTTGGGGGTTACAGCACCCTTTAACGGTCAAGCCAGCCGGCCCTTTACTTATGACACAGGCGCACGCTTGGCACTACTTTGTTGATGCACGTGCTGCTACTGCGCACACAATTCACAAACACAGAAAATAATTTTTTTTTTGGTTTGGACAGGAGTGTACTTTGGGGGTTACAGCACCCTTTAACGGTCAAGCCAGCCGGCCCTTTACTTATGACACAGGCGCACGCTTGGCACTACTTTGTTGATGCACGTGCGGCTACTGCACACACAATTCACAAACACAGAAAATAATTTTTTTTTTGGTTTGGACTGGAGTGTACTTTGGGGGTTACAGCACCCTTTAACGGTCAAGCCAGCCGGCCCTTTACTTATGACACAGGCCCACGCTTGGCACTACTTTGTTGATGCACGTGCGGCTACTGCGCACACAATTCACAAACACACAAAAAATATTATTTTTTTAGCACTTGGGGGGAACATCCCTGATGGACAGAGCACCCCCTGGACAACACTACAGCACCCCTTTAGGACTGGGACACTGCACAGGACTTTGGAGTGGACACAGCCCCTATGGAGAACTGACTGCACAACACAGTCCAGCCAGCCCCTATGGACTTTGAAGTAGTGGACACAGCCCCTATTAACAACAGCAGCACAGCACAACACAGCCAGCCCCTATGGACTTTGAAGTAGTGGACAACAGCAGCACAGCGCAGCACAGCACAGCACAGCACAACACTACTCTGCACTACACTACACTACACAGCCCAGCCAGCCCTAACTCCCACCCTCCCTCTTCACTGTCCACAGCCGAGTGAGAAAATGGCGCCGACGCGGGTACCTTATATAGGTTCCAAAACCCGCGAGACTCGGAAGGCGGGATGATGACGTTTTGCCTCGATTTCAGATCCGAGTCAGGCGGGAAAAGTCGAGCCTGACTCGGATCGGCCTCGGATCGGGGGGGCTCGGGGGTGTTCGGATTTCAGAAATCCGAACCCGCTCACCCATCATATATATATATATATACTGTATAGTGATTAAGAGGCACTTAAAGTCTCCTGTATTTCTACTCAGATAAGGTACATTTGATTTTAACTGTTGTGCTTTTCCAAGGAAAGGACATGTATTAAAGTCCTGAAATGTTGATAATTCAGACAGAGGGCCTAATTCAGACCCGATCGCGAGTGCTGAGCGCTCGCAAGTGGGTTGATGTTGCCCAAGTCCGCATGCGCATGACGGAGGCGGCTCCGTCGTGCGCATGCGCGAGACCCGAATAACAACGGCCAAGCCGTCATTATGGGTCTCGCACCATTTTGGCCGCTCGCTATAGCTGTGGGTGGTCACCCACAGCTATGCGAGCGACCAGGAGGCCGCTCCAAAAAGGAGCAGGGACGGCCCTGATTCAGAGCGAGCTCTCTGTCAGAGCGTCAGGCTCTGAATCAGGTCCTGTGTTTGCAGAAGCGATGCAGACCCAGAGCAGAATGATTGACAGGAAGTGCCGTTTGTGGGTGGTGACGGGGGTGGGGATGGTTGGTGAACGCAGGCGTACCAGTGCATTTAAATGCCCTTGCAGGGGCGTGTGTAAATTATACACTGCGTGACCATAAGCGGCCATAGCACTGATAGTGTGCATGGCTGTTAGCAATTTCTGAGTAAGGTCTTGTTTGCTTAAAAACCTGCATTCACATGTTTTTATCTTAAATAAACCTTTTTTTGCAAATGGTTTTGTCTTGATATGTGAGTTCATATCACAATGAGATGTTCTTAGTAGGACTATATTGGTAATACTGCTGATGAAGTCAACCACAATCAGTACAGGGATATATATATATATATATATATATATATATATATATTTATACACACACACACACTGTCACAAGCTGCCACCGCATCTTGTTGGATAACAGTTCTCCAGGCAGCTCTCTCAGGGCCATTGCTAGCGTGGATGCCATGCTGCTACTCTGTGAAGTCCTCCTACCTGGCTGCTCCGTCATCTCTGCATTGACTGGATTGGTTCCATCCCCTTTTTCTTTCCCGCTTGCTGGTTGCTCAGGTGCTGGTGATAGTGTTCCGATTCCTGTAGGTGAAATTTCATGCTCCTGTGTGTTCCAGTTCTCGTATCCAGCGTGTATCTTCAGTCTCAGCCGCATTTCAGCATCTGTCTGGATTTCCTGCTTTAAACATCATAGCAGTCTCAACCGCACTTCTACGTTTGTCTTAATTTTTGTTGTACACATCCCTGTAGTCTCAGCTGCACATCAGCATCTGTGTGGACTCTACTATTTGACATCGCTGCAGCCTGAGTTACACTTCAGTGTCTGTGTGGACTTTCTGCTACAAGGTTCACGGCAATCCTTGCCAAATATCAATCAGTCCTCATGGTCACCAGACCACCACCTCACCAAGTATCAATCAGCCCCCAAGGCTGTGACATGGTCACCAGATCACCACCACCACCGGGTAGCAATCAGCCCACAAGGCTGCGACATGGTCACCAGACCACCACCTCAACAAGTATTAATCAGCCCACAAGGCTGTGACTTGGTCACAAGACCACAACCTTGCCAAGTGACATCAGTCCTCAAGACTGCAACTTGATCTCCAGACCACAACCTTACCGGACATCAATCAGCTATCAAGGATGCAACTGGGCTACCAGCCTCACTCCTAAAAAGGACTATCTTTTCCGTTGTCCCCATCGCTTCATATAATCCTCAGCACTACTGCTTCAACTTTGGGTTACCCAGCCTCACTCCTGACAAGGACTTCCTTTTCAGGTGTTCCCATCACTTCATATAATCTTCAGCACTATTGCCTTAAGTCAAAGGTGAATCTTCTCCTAGATTCATAACACACACACACACACATTCAACACATGAAAAAGTATACAGAAACACACAGCACATGAAAAGCACTTATAGCTTAGCAGTTATGTGCAAAAATAACATACAGTAAACGACTGTAATAATATCCCTAGATCCAAATAAAATAAATGACTGTAATAATATCCTTAGATCCTCTGTAAATCAAGTAAATTGAAGCTTAACCAAATTCATTGTAATGGTAAAAGGGTCTGGGAATAGAATGCAACCGCTCGAGATCCTGACGGTCAGAATCCCGACGCCGGCATCCTGACAGGGTTAGAATACAGACACCTGTCGGTAAGTATCCTACCACTAAACCTAACCTTTCCTTCCCACTGCCTAAACCTATCCCTCCCCCCCACAGCCTAAACCTAACCTCTCTTCTAGGGCCTAACCCTAACACTCCCCTTGCTGCCCAACCCTTAACCCCACAACTTACCTTTGAGATGCCAGTGGTCGGAGTGCTGGCGCCAGGATTCTGACTAGTGTCTGGATTCCGACATCGGCATCCCAACTGCCGGGATTTAAACTACATCCCGGTAAAAGGTCTCCCTGTTCAACTCAGAGTCAAAAAATGTGATGTCACTGTTGCTTCTGCAAGTCAAACCCAGCATCAAACACACTAAAAATGGTTTGCGGCTGATCCTTCACAAGCACTGCAGGTTCAGCCAGGAAAACCACAACAAAATTGTCGCTGTTTTTCCAAGTCTATTTGTACCCATTTGACAAGCATTATTGGAATATTTTTATGTACTGTACAAATTATTATTTCATTATGTTTATTATTAAATATCAAAATATTACATTATGACTGACCTTGGGCTTGGGCCATTTTTGGATGTGTTTGCTGCTGGGTTCTAACCTTACCAGTACAGTGAATTTAGAGAAGCCTCAAACATTTTACTACATGTATAGAGAATATTATCAATTTATGCTATTTTTGTACATAACTACTACACTACTACAGATCATATTGTAACTTTTGATCTTATAGGAAGAGCTGCTGATTAGTATTAGTTTGGGATTAAAGTGCACAAAAGGCATTTTACACACACATATATATATATTTGTGTGTATGTATATGCAAAATACCCGGGTTTTTGCTTTGATCGTGCACCAACCCGGGTCTGTCGTAAGTCTGAAAGGTGCAACTCAGGTTTACAGTCCAGGGTCTGCTTCCTTGCTAGCTAGCAGGGTTTTTTCTGGGACTTGCAACCCTGGTAGACAGCCCGGCTCTAGTGTGAAAAATGCTACCCGGATCTTTTAGACCCGTGTTGCACCTTAAACAAACTTATTGGCCGGGACCAGTGGTGCTTCAAGCACCTACTGAATGCCGAAAGACCTGGGTCACTGCAAGACCTGGGTCTAGTGCAAAGGCTGATGACCTGGAAATAACCTAGATCGTCCACCTTGTGTGAAAGGGTTAAATGCTAAATTGGAGGTGGGGTTAAAAAAGTGAATAGAGGGAGGAATAAAGGCTAAATGCTAAAGTGGGAATTAAGTAGTGGAAGTAAATTGGACCCAAAAGTACTGTTGGTTTTGTTTTTTTAACTTACTCTGGATAAGTTTATTTTATCTTTCTGTTTTTTTGTAATTTTCAATTTTATGCACCGATACAACCTGCATGTGACTGATAAGGACATACTGTATACAAATAGCTGAGAAATGTAGAAAATACATCCACTGGTTTCAAAGCTTTCTTCCATTCCTGGAGTTCAAGGTTATATCCAATGTCTAGCTCCTTTCATTTTTCAAAACTGAGAATGTTTGAATGAGCTGAAGAAAACCTAGTCCTAGGGCTTGTGCAAGTGATCATGAATGAAACATCAGAAAGATCTCCAGACATCAAGGCTCACTCCTCACTAGCCTGTTGTGAATGCCATGGCTTGGCCCTCTGCTTTAGGTACAGATTAAAAACTGTTACAGATAAACATGGAAATGTATTGCAGTTAAGGACTAGGTTGTTTTCCTTATGATATAATACAGTGGTATCTATAAACTTGTGTTCATTTGATGAACTTATATTTTATTGTTGTGTTTTCTCAAACATCAGTTAAACATATTTATAACTTTGCTGGGCAAGCTGTGACTTTTTTTTTTAGCTTATGTTGAACTATAGCATGCTGTGACAGCTTAAACGGAATCTGGTTTTTATCAGGTGGTCTAAAGCTTGTGATAAAAGACATTACTGTGTTTAACTTTAAATACAGTCCAGTCCCAACATGTTACATCATGGCACTTTAGATGGCATCACCAAGACTTGCTCATGTGCCCCTGAGGAAGTCTTGGCGACGCCATCCACTGCGCCACGACGAAATGGCTGGACTTGGGCTTTCTGGATTTTAATCCTCTGTGGATTCAGATAAGCACTTATTTACTTTTTATGATTGTACACCTAATATTATTATTTATTGGTATTTTATTATACCTTAATAGGATTGTGCTATGCAGTGCCATAACAGGGTGGCAGTGTGCCCTGTGCCGGCCCAGCTCCCTGAACACATGATTATATGACATCATGCTGAGGGGGCAGGTCAACTAACAACTAGCACTGGGAAATACAGCACTGCCTGGAGAGTCCTTAGTACAGACTGCAGGTGGCATGCCTGTAGCATCCAAAGCAGTGACGTATTTACCTGACATCACACCCGGTGCAGGCCAGAACTGGGATCCTTTACTGCGTGCGGCTCTGGAAAATAAGGAGGTGTGTCCTTGCAGCTGGGGATGTGGCCTCACGACTGGGGGCGTGGCCCAGCGGGCTGAACACCCGTTTTTTTGTAAAACCGGGGGTACTGGAGGTGCAGGCTGCCCCCAGGGACCAACCTGTTTGAAGTGCCGGCTCCCTCACTGTGCTAGGAGCTGAGTGCTGCATGTAATGCAGCACCCGGCTCCTGTCACTGAGGGCGAGCCAGCACTTTGTTGTCACACCTCGGTTGGTGACACCCGGTGCGGCCCACACCCCCCTCAACCCCCTTGTGATGCCAGTGATCCAAAGGACACTCAGATTGGCATTGCAGCAACAACACTGGTGGCAGGGTGCTCTTCCATGCACCCTCCAAGCCAGATGCAGAAGCTGAGGAGCAGCGACAGTGCCGTTGCTCAAAGTGCAAGGCTTTGTGGGTGGTACCGCCACTGCCCCATCGGCACCGTTCGCACACCCCTAGTTATGGCCCTGACGCTATGTATCCTTTCTTTTTTTCTGAGTGAGCGTCAATAAAGAAGGATTTGTTGAAGAGATTGTTGCGTGGTGCTGTGCTGACATATTATCAGATATGCTGTATTATATCTTCACATTTGGCATGGGAACACTTATTTGGTTATGGCACACGTTGTGTTTACATATGATGTTTTATTGCACTAGGAGGACCCATGTTTTCCTATATATATCATGCGTATCATTGAAAAAAGCACTTCATATCATTAATGGAATCAGACCAGCCCAAAGAGTAGCATAATAGGCTCAGCGCAAGGGTGAGAAAATTAGAAGCTGCAATATTTTTTCAAATTAAAAACTTGCAAACTGCATAAAAAAGCAGTAAACTGTCAACTGATTGCCTATTACAATAAACTGAGGGGAAGGATCACACAACCAACCTTAAGCGCTGCAGTTTTCTGACTAGGAATCTGTGGCATCCTTAAGCTATATTATGTTCAGCCAGACTAATACTAAATTAAATGTATAATGTTATTCTCCATTTAAACCAGAGAGCTTATACTCTTAAAATGATGCATAGTCGTAAAATACAGCTGACCTTGCCTAAGTCACAGAAACCTGCAGTAAAAATAGGTGCTTTGAATTTCGTGTAAGTCCTTACTTAAAATGGTAATTATTATAATACACAGCCTGTTTAAAAATAATGTAAATGAACATACAGTTGACCTGATGAGCATATAAAATGTAAAATCCAAATTATAGTTCAGTAGCACATTACAATTATATTTTTTCGCTGTGCACCTGCATATGAATGGTTATCACAGGGCTAGAACATAATAGTCTCATTTATCTGAGTTATTTAAGGAAGAATTAAAGTGGCAAAACTCCAGTTAAAGCTCATCATGGTTTAGATGGCATGCTTAACGACAGCAGGCAGGCATGTGTGCAGCCATTTACAGATATGGTGCTTGAGCCACACACAATGGCTTTGTTCACAGAGTTGATAGAGTTTTATTGCTATTGCACATGCACAAAAAACCCTAAAAACTCGTACAGTCCATACATTTTTTATTAGAAGCTTGAATGTACTAGTGCTGCCTCTAATGGGCAAACAATTTCTTTCAAATAGAATTATCCAAATACTGTCTGCAAATGGGTATCTGTATCCGTATTGTAGGTCTACACTAAACAGGTAGACAGTCAATAGGTCAACACTAGAAGGTCAACAGTCAATAGGTTAACAAGGTTAAAAGGTTAACAGGGTTAAAAGACAACACGTAATTGGTTGACAAGGTTAAGAGGTCGACACTGAAATGGTCAACACAAAAAAGGTCAACACATGGTTTTTCATGATTCTTATGGTTAGGTTTAGGGTTAGCTTTAGGGTTAGTGATTAGGCTAAAATAACAAAAAAATAAAGGTGTTGACTTATTTTGTGTCGACCTTTTAACCATGTCTAACCTTTAGGCCTGTTGACCTAAGTCACTGTCGACCAATTACCTGTCAACCTTTTAACCCTGTTGACCTATTGACTGTCGACTTTCTGGTGTCGACCTATTGACTGTCTAACTTCTTAATGTATAACCTATAAATCCACATCCCCGCAAATGCCTTATGGTCAGTGATTTCTTTAAATTTCAATCTAATTCAAAATAAATTTGCAGACAAAACTAACATTGTGACGATACACCATAAAAGGAGCTTCTGCTATTCTCATTTGCATATCTAAAAGTAGTTCACATTTTTTGTATCAGACATACAATTTTCTTGGTTTCAATAATTGAGGGGTGAGCAGATAAACGTGAAAATGGATAAGTTCTGTGTATCTGTGTATAACAGATTTCTCACTACAAAGCTATGGAGGAAAGGGAGAAAAAAAGATTTCTTCAAAAAATGAAGAGTAAATTGAATTTTTAATTAGAACATACTGTAAAACACACAAGATCAAGTTTAGAAGCAATGCTGGTTACAAATAATTGAACAATGTGCAGACAATGTCCAGTACTGTACAAATAGCAAAGTTCTTAAAATGAAAACCATTCTGCTATAACGTGTTCCCTAACTTCTAATGGGCATAATAGCTTGTTCAAAAATCTCCTGCTAATACCCACACCATGTCTCTTGTCTGCTGTAATAATGATGGCAGCTAACCACTATATTTCATTTAATATCTACAATTCTGAGACGTGTACAAGTGTCTTTATCTGGATAATAATGGTCTTAAAATAATTATCTATAGCAGAATGATGTTACAAAACTAACTAAATAACATAGTTTAGTAGGTATAAAAGTAGTCTTAAAGAACCACTAGATATTTAATATTAGTTACTACAGGACATAAATAAGGAGTCATACAGATAAATGTCCTATAGACATATTGACCTTGTATAGTGTAAGTACATTTTCTGGATATAAGATTGGGCAGTTTTGGTCAATTTACCATTCAGTAATAATTTAGATGTTAAGCATGCACTCATAAGGCCTATTAAGAACTATGAATAAGACATGTCAGAAACTCAAATGGTTGATGGCAGAGAGCAATAGCTAATACAAAAAAATCCAAACATTAGATAACACTTTATATAAATATTTGTGAATTTTATAAAATGCCTTTCCATATTGGCTCCATTGTGTAAACAAATTATAATATTGTGACTCTACGCTTAGAATTAAATGGAGTCTGATATGCATAAAATCACTACACAAAAATGTACCATTTACCATAATAATAACAACAATATTATTCACACCCGGTTACTTAAAACACAATATTAGTTTGAATTACTGTATATCCTCATCAGAGTCTGTATGCAATAAAAGACACAATAATATTTCAATTGATAAACTCATATGAGGTGGATTATTTCTAAATTAGATCACTGTTTTCAGCACAAAAAATGGAGGCTTTATATATTCCGAGAAATTAAAAGCATTTATCTATCACTGGGCTCGTTTGAATTCAACGCAAATTAAATAGCGCCAGGAAGGAGCTCCCGGAGATATTCAATTCTGAGCGCTGTTAGGTCGGAGAATGCCCATTCTCGCGTCCCACTCGCACCTTAAACGTGATTTTAGTCGCGAGAACGGGCATTCTCCAACTAAACTGCCTGATGCGATGCTGTTTCCATGGCGCTAAGGCCTGAAAACAGCACCCCACCTGTACTTTTGCTGGATTTCTGCTCGCACCCCTGGAAGGATGCGAGAAGAAATCCTTAACAATGCGCAGATTTGAATAGCTCTGAGAGCTCCTTCCCAGCGCTATTTAATTGTGTTCATACTATATCAGAGTACATGTATAGATTGTCTCACGTAACTCTAGGCAAGTCTCACAAAGTGGATTTGTTAATGCACTCCTCTGTAGCCATTTAATAAACTACCCCAATTTGCTTGCACCGGTCACCAGCATATAATGGATAAATACACCAGGAACACAGACCCTTATAAGTTCTACTACGGCAGCATGTAAGTCCTCTTGGCTGATGGATTAATGCTCATATATGGCTGCAGGCAGCTGCCGTTTCCATCTTTGTAGCTGGTATGCACTTCTCACTCAGGTCCTTTGTGATACATGGCCTCCAGAGGCATATGCCGAGGAGGAGTTATCTCTGATACGTTTTGCTCCTAAAGGTCGGAGCTGTGTCAAAGAGTCTCTTTGACTGTGTACTGGTACCTGTTAAAGGATAATTTGTGTTTAGTGTGCATCCACAAGCACATCAGTTAAACTGCAGCTACTTAAAATAAAATGGCTGTTAAGCATTTACAATTGAAAAAGAAAAGTGGTACCCAAATAGTTTGTGTTGAAGTGATATGAAGCCCTGGCTTTCAATGTAAATGAATCATTGAAAGGCAGGACTTCATATCATTGTTATTTTCATTTTTAGTCACAATTGGGCGCATCAGAAGGAATCCAATTTGTTTTTAAATGAGGATATTTTGTGGTTCCTATTTGGAACTCTGACCACCATACTGTATTTTGCCTTTATCAGCCAATAATAATAAACTGCTATGTAAAATATGTGTGTCTGCTATCTTTA
Organism: Taudactylus pleione; assembly: GCA_031769625.1. Classification (NCBI taxonomy): domain Eukaryota; kingdom Metazoa; phylum Chordata; class Amphibia; order Anura; family Myobatrachidae; genus Taudactylus; species Taudactylus pleione. The sequence continues at coordinate 4,842,718 of JAUIMM010000039.1, forward strand.
TTTTATTGAAAAACTGTATTTAGAACCTGTTGTATGATCAAAGACAAGATGCCTAAAGGACAGCTAGCTTTATTACCTCAAATAATATTTTACTTTGTTTGTTAAAGACCGTTTGTTTGTTAATTAAAGGCAGCCCTAAGCCTCATGCTGAGTATGTAATAAATTACAACCCATATAACTGATATGACTGGAACTTTTCTCTAACGTCCATGTAGAGTGTAAGAAACAAATCTTTAGAACTGAAGGGAATACTTTAATAGTAGAGGTTACAGTAGGAGGAACCCTCCCCTTCTTCTTTAAATATGACCAGGTTTTCCACATTGTTATGAATCCCTCCTTGAGCCTTCTTCCCTCTATGTCTACCACCTCAAAGTAACTCACCTCTTTCCTCTCCACCCTCTCCCATCTTATTTTCAACTCTCCATTAAACAGAGATTGCCCTCACCAAAGTCACCAAGTACCTCCTCATGCCAAATCCAAGGGTTGCTTATCTATACTGATTCTTCTTGACACCACTGCAGCATTTGACATTAATGACCACCCATCCTTCTTCAAACCCTCCATCTTACTGGATTCTGTGACATTCATGCTTTTTTTCTACTTGTCCAACCACTCTTTCTTTGTCTCACCAATTACCTCAGTCTGCATCCCCCAAAGCTCTGCCCTTTGTCCCCTCCTCTTTATAGTCTACACCTCTTCCGATGGTAGCTTATCAGCTTCATCGGCATACAATATCACATGTACACCAGTAACACCCAAATGTACCTCTCTTCCACTGACCTCTCTTATCCTCTTCCATATCACCAACAGTCTTTCAACCATATTCTCTTGGATGTTCAACTGCTCCCTAAAACTCAACCTCACTAAACATAACATCTTCCCCCCATCAAGGCCCCCACTTCTGCCCCATATCTGACTCTTCAGTGACAATACCTTTCTGTTTACCAAAACTGGTGTCTAGGTGTCACCTTTGACCCTGACCTCTCTGCTCACAATACCAATCCTGATGTTTCTGTATCAGCAATAGGATGAGGCCCATTTTTACCCTGAAAGTCACATAGGGGAAAATGAAGACGTTGCATATAGAAACCAATCGGCTTCTAGCTAGCATTTATCAAGTACATTCTATAACATGATAAGTAGAAGTTGATTGGTTGCAATGGAAAACATCTACACTTTTCCTTTCTTTAGAGGGTTTGATACATCTCTCACTAAGGGCCTGATTCAGCACATAACTGAACATCTTGGTGAAACCATGCTGCACTGCAGGTGGGGCAGATGTGAAATGGGCAAAGAGATTTAGATTTGGGAGGAGTGTGTCCAAACTGACATCTAAATTGCAGTGTAATAATAAAGCTGTGCAGTATTTGTGGGTTACATGCAAAAGCAGCCAGTATTTACCCTACATGCAAAATAAAATGTATGTACTGTATTTGCACCCCTTGCATTGCAACATGGTTTGTCCTGGTTCACAGTTACTTTGTCACAGTGCACCCGACATCGGCTATCACTTACCGTGTCCGGTGGCGCTGGAATTCTGGGCAGCGGGCGGTGTGCCCCCGGCGCCCGCTGCCTGTGTGTACGGCGTCCATGGAGGATGGCTGTGGCTCCCCCTGCTGGGCGGCTGGTAAATTACAGGCGGCTGCGGCTCTTAGAATCGAACATGCCAACCTGTAAGGAATTTAAAGGGCCATACACGTGTAGGGGTGACGTCACAGTTGGCGCCAGTTTCAACCTACCTATTTAAGGAAGTTCCTTTGAGCATTCCTGTGACAGAGTATAGGCTCCATTACCTTACTCCAGCATTCCTGTGTATATCCTCTGAAAATGTTCCTGACCTTTGGCTTGCCTGTGACTCCGATTCTGCCTGATCCTTGGTACTGCATTTATATCTGGTTCTGACCTCAGCTATTCCCTGTGACCTGCTCTTTTCTGCTCCCTGGTACTGTATGTCTGTTTGGTTCTGACCCGGCTTGTCGACTACGCTGAACATCCCCTACACTCCATCCAGAGTTTACCAGCACCTGTATAGGGGAACCTATCCTGGGGGCCGCGACCTGTGTGTCGGACACAGCCAAGTCCATACCTTCTTGCGAGGGTCCCTGGTGAAAACCGCCGGCACATTAGACTCCGCGCCTCAGGAATATGTCATGTCAATTCCCTAAATACGGGCCACATCCATAATCTACCCGAGAGTTGCAACAGAATACTCTGGCCTAAAAGACATGCATGCTGCTGGAAGTCCGTCGCCACAAGACCTGCTCGAGAACCTTCTTGCTAGGGTCGAGAAACAAAAACAAGACCAGGCTCAGATTATGCAGTGCCTGCAGACCCTAATGCAGCAGGTTGGAACTGCTCAGCCACCTCCGATACAGTTAACCACCCCTCCTACGGTGACTGTACAAGCTGTGGGTGCTACCGGCTCTTTATGTATACCGAATTCCACGAAGTATGATGGGGACCCCAAAGGCTGTCGAGGTTTTCAGAACCAATGCTCAGTCCAATTTGAAGTCCAAGCAGCGAATTTCTCCTCAGAGAGAACGAAGGTGGACTACGTGATCTCCCTACTGACCAGACAGGCGTTAGCCTGGGCTTCACTATTATGGGAATGGAATGATCCCTTGGTCAATAACAGTGCAAAGTTTTTGAAAGTTTTTTGGAGGATCTTTGATGAGCCTAGATGAGTATCCTCTGCAGGATCAACTATCTTACAACTGAAACAAGGTAGCCAATCTGCAGAACAGTATGCTGTGCACTTCCAAACCCTTGCTTCAGAATTAGGGTGGAATGATGAAGCGTTGATTGCTGCATTTATGCAAGGACTGTCCGAACAGATCAAAGATGTACTCGCATCCAGGGAATTGCCAACCACATTGGATGACTTAATCTCCTTATGCATCCGTGTAGATATTTGCCACAGGGAAAGAGCAAAAGAGAAGGAACAGTCCCGTCGTTTCACCTTCAAACTCGCTCCACACTTTACGGCACCAGTTTAACCCCCTGAGGAGCCCATACAGGTTGGGCAGTCCTGCCTTCCTGTGGCAGAGAGGGAGAGAAGGTTTAAAAACAAACTTTGTCTGTACTGTGGTACTGTGGTCTGTACATCTTCTTTCTGGATGCTCAAAACGTCTGGGAAACTCAAAGGCTTAATTGATCGAGGAGTGGTCAGATTAGGTATATTTCAACACACCCCAAAAGACTGTACTGTTCCTCAGTTTAACATTGACGTAACTTTGGTCCATGGAAATTCCTCCGAAGTCACTAAAGCTTTTTTAGATTCGGGTGCCGATGGTAACTTCATATTGGCAAAAAAGGCTAAGGAACTAGGAATACCAAGTCTGCCTCTACAAACACCCCTTTGTATCATTGGAGTGGATGGGAAAAAACTTTTCACAGCTACCATTCACTCTCGGACGACAGAGATTTCTATGCAAGTAGGGGCGCTCCATCGGGAATAGATTGTGTTCTATATACTCCCGTCAGCTGAGAGTCCGGTCATCCTGGGTCTACCTTGGCTCCGCAAGCATGCCCCTGTTCTGGATTGGAAGGAACCTCAAATATTGTCATGGGGTCGTCAATGATACCGGTCCTGCCTGTTGTCTGTCAGACCTACACACCGAGTTTTGCGGAGTTCAGTCGTCTCTCCATGGGAACAGCTTCAAGTCCCATATTGATCCTTCAGTGCTGTATTTAGTAAAAAGGCAGCTGAGACAATTCCTACCCACAGAGAATGGGATTGCGCCATTGAGTTGTTACCTGGGAAAGTGCATCCTCGTGGAAGAATTTTTCCTCTCTCGCTTCCTGAATCCCAGGCAGTGACAGAATATATTAAGGAGAATCTGGAACGTGGTTTCATCAGGGAATCCAAATCCCCCACTGGAGCCGGCCTGGTTTTCATTAAAAAGAAGGATGGAGGTTTGTGACCTTGCATTGATTACCGAGGTCTCATTGCGATTACTATCAATGACAGGTTTCCCTTACCTCTGATCTCTGAGCTCTTTGATCGGATAAAAGGAGCAAAGATTTTCACCAAGCTGGACCTTCATGGGGCTTATAATCTAATCAGGATCTGGTCAGGAGATGAATAGAAGACGGCCATTAATACTCGGGATGGCCACTACGAATACCTTGTTATGCCATTTGGCTTGAGCAACGCTCCCGCAGTTTTAAAGAAATATATGAATCATATATTTCGGGACCTGTTATACAAGTACGTGGTGGTATACCTGGACGACATCCTGATTTTCTCTGAGGATACAGTGAGTCATCGTCGGCATGTATGCGAAGTGCTGTCACGACTTGGGGATAACCAGCTTTTCTGCAAGCTTGAAAAATGCTCCTTCGAACATGAAGAATTGACATTTCTGGGATACATCGTTTCAGGGTCTTGCCTTCGGATGGACCCAGAGAAGCTTTCCGCCATTGTCAACTGGCCTCATCCATTTGGATTAAAAGCCATTCAACGTTCCCTGGGGTTTTGTAACTTCTATCGTCAATTCATCATGAACTACTCATCCATCGCAGCCCCAATCATGGCTCTTACCAAGAAGGGCCAGAGTACTAAAGTATGGCCTTCTGAGGCAGAAGAAGCTTTTGTTCTGCTAAAACAGTGTTTCCTGTCAGCACCAATTCTAAGGCAACCTAATTGTGACCAGCCATTCTTCCTGGAGGTGGACGCCTCTACAGTCGGAGTGGGAGCGGTGCTATCCCAAAGAGATGAAGAAAGCAAGTGGTATTCTTGTGGGTTCTTCTCCCATAAATTCTCGGCTCCAGAGAAGAATTATGCTGTCAGGGATAAAGAACTACTAGCTATCAAGTTGGCTCTTCAGGAATGGCGGTATTTGTAGAAGGGAGCTAAGGCCCTGATTCAGACCCACTCACAAGCGGCTGTCCGCTCGCAAGTGGGTCGATGGTCTGCACTGAGCATGCGCACGACGGAGGGAGCTCCGTCGTGCGCATGCGCCAGACGCGACGAGTGAAGGAAAGTCCTTCGCTCGTTGTGTCTGATCAAAGGGGGCGTGCTGTCAATGTTGATTGACAGCACGCCCCCTTTGGTGGGCATGCCAGGGTCGTGCCTCCCTGACGGGGGCGTTCCTAAGGGAACGCCTACTGTCAGAAGCCGGCCCACTGACATCACTAGTGTTGTCAGTGGGAGTGATTTTGGCTCTGATAGAGCCAAAATCACTTCGGGCCTTGCGGTTGAAAACCTCAACCGCAGGCTCCGGCTCGCAGTTTCGATGGTCGCGATGGTCACGACCATCGCGGCCATCAAACTGCACGCTCGTATAGGCTGTGGGTGGTGGAGGGCGGCCCTCATTCAGAGCGTGCGCTCTGCTCAGAGCGTACGGCTCTGAATGAGGGCCTAAGTTTCCAGTGACAGTCTATACCGATCATAAGAACTTAACGTACCTTAAGACAGCGAATTGTTTGAATTATTGTAAGTCCAGGTGGTCATTGTTTTTTGACCGATTTAATTTGGTGATTACCTATCAACCAGGTAACAAAAACATTAAAGCTGATGCTCTGTCCTGGGCATTTAGTACTACTGAAATGGAGGAAGTAAAGTAAGATAAACCCATTCTGAACCCTGCATGCTTTGTAGCTGTCACCAGCAGGGTCAAAATACCACAGGGGAAAACATTTATAGCCTCTGAACTTCACTCCAAACTACTTCAGTGAGCACATTTGTCACAGTTCAGTGGGCACGCGGGAGTCAAAAAAACCTTGGAGCTAATCCTCAGGAGATACTGGTGGCCAACGGTTCGGCAATACGTTAATTACTTCATGGCAGCTTGTCATACGTGTGCGCAGCACAAAGTTCCATCACATCCTCCAACTGGTCCTCTGATGCCACTATCAGTACCTGATTGTCCCTGGACTCACATCTCTATGGACTTTGTGACAGATCTCCCTTTGTGCCAAGGGTACAACACTATCCTGGTGGTGGTGGATAGTTTCACCAAGACTGCGCAATTTATTCCTCTAAAAGGTATACCCTCAGCACCAAAGTTGGCAGAAGTGTTTGTTAGAGAGATTTTAGATTGCACGGATTTCCAAAAGACGTTGTTTCCGACTGAGGGGTACAGTTTACTTCTAAATTCTGGAGAGCATTATGCAGGTGCTTTGGCATTAAGTTGAGCTTCTCCTTGGCCTACCATCCCCAGAGTAATGGCCAGACAGAGCGAATAAACCAGGATTTGGAGAAGTTGATTCGGATGTATGTCTCAGCCAATCTGTCACATCTGAGACTGGAATAGGAGACGTGGTGGGCCTAGGTTGCGGGAGGAAGCGGAGACGAGGGGCCTGGATATATGTTCTCCTCATCCACAGGTCTTCAGTGTTGGTGAGACCTGGGCAAAGGTGTGGAATCTAACCCACAGGATGGTGTTCGCCAGTGACCGCTCCAAGCGGGATTTGGGCTTCGCAGCACCCCGTGAGCAGGTAGCGGTCCTTTGACCAGGTACCCAAGCCCTGAGGGAATAGAGACACAACACCCGTGGCCCAGAGAGGATATGCCTGGGTAGGCACAAAACGATATCCTAACAATATAGTAACAACCCCTTGACACATAGGCCCTCATTCAGAGCCATACGCTCTGAGCAGAGCGCACGCTCTGAATGAGGGCCGGGCTCCATTTTCATGGAGCGTCCTCCTGGACGCTCATATAGCTGTGGGTCACCACCCACAGGCTATACGAGCGTGCATTGTGATGGTCGCGATGGTCGAGACCATCGCGACCATCGAATTTGCGAGCCGGAGCCTGCGGTTGAGGTTTTCAACCGCAAGCTCCGGAGTGATTTTGGCTCTATCAGAGCCAAAATCACTCCCACTGACATCACTAGTGATGTCAGTGGGCCGGCTTTTGACGGGAGGCGTTCCCGTGGGAACGCCGACGTCAGTGAGGCACGCCCCTGGCACGCCCACCAAAGGGGGCGTGCTGTCAATCAACATTGACAGCACGCCCCCTTTGATCGGACACAACGAGCGAAGGACTTTCCTTCGCTCATCACGTCTGGCGCATGCGCACGACGGAGCTCCCTCCGTCGTGCGCATGCTCAGTCCATAACATCGACCCACTTGCGAGCGGACAGCCGCTCGCGAGTGGGTCTGAATCAGGCCCATAGATCACTAGCAAGAAGATATTCAAGTGGAGAAGGACTCACGGTTACTCGAGAAATCACCAGAGACGGAAGGCACACAGGTAGAGATGGTATACACTGCTGCATGGATATTCACCAGAGACGGGAGCCACACAGGTAGAGATGGAATACACTCCTGCACGGATATTCACCAGAGATGGGAGGCACACAGGTAGAGATGGTATACACTTCTGCACGGATATTCACCAGAGATGGGAGGCACACAGGTAGAGATGGAATACACTGCTGCACGGATATTCACCAGAGACGGGAGGCACACAGGTAGAGATGGTATACACTGCTGCTGTAACGAAGGTTAGGAACCTGGACCGGGAACTCAACTAAGGCACGCTAGGAGACAACCGTTGTTCAGGCAACTTCCTGTAACCTGTGGAACAGTTATATACCCAGGGAAACCCTTTGATAGATGCACAGTGTCAGCTGATCACTCACCTATCCTGGGAAGGAGATACTGTCACGTGGGCCGACTGTCATGGCGGCGCCCATGTCCAGAATTGTGATGCCAGACACCAGCCCACACGGAAGCCACTGCTGCCTGACCACCCATAATGTCAGGGGAAGCCGGCGGAATGGTAAGCGAGAGCCAATCTCCGGCTGAGCCCTGACAGTACCCCCCCTTTCAGGGTGGGCACCGAACACCCATCAGTCTTATCTGGAAATCTCCTATGAAAACTCTGGATTAATCGCGGAGCGTGTACATCAGAGGCTTTGATCCAGGCCCTTTCCTCGGGGCCGTAGCCCTTCCAAGCAATGAGATATTGAAGGGTGTTAAATCTGTGCCGGGAATCTAGAATCCTCTCCACCTCAAAATCAGTGCCTTGTAATGTCTTTACTTGAGGTAACTTAGGAGAACAACTCTGAAAACGGTTGAGCACCAGAGGTCGTAAGAGAGAAACGTGAAAAGTATTTGAAATCTTCATTTGAGGGGGAAGTTCCAATTTATAAGTTACTGGACTGATTACCTTGAGGACACGATATGGCCCAATAAAACGTGGGGCGAGTTTCATAGACCGTAATCTTAACCGAATGTTCTTGGAGCACAACCAAACCCTGTCCCCAACTCTCAACAGTGGAACAGCCAATTGTCTCCTGTCCATAAATTTCTTGTAATTTTTTGAAGATTGTATTAATGATTTATGAATTTTACTCCACAAAACTGAAAAAGATGGATATCTTTGTTTACTGCTGGAACATCCATAGATGGGAGCTTTTGGAAATCTGGAACTCGAGGGTGTCTACCAAAGACCGTAAAAAAAGGAGTGGATTTAGAGGAAGAGTGGTACTTATAATTGTGAGAAAACTCTGCCCACGGTAGGAGGTCCACCCAATCATCCTGGGAGGATGACACAAAGAGCCTAATGAAGGTCTCCAGCTCTTGATTAACCCTTTCCGTTTGACCATTCGACTGTGGGTGGTAGGCCGAGGAAAATTTCAGTTTGATTCCACATGTATTACATAGGGCTCTCCAGAATTTGGCTATAAATTAAACACCTCGATCAGAGACTATTTCCTTTGGAAGACCGTGGAATCTGAAGATTTCTCGAATTAAAAATTTTGCTAATTTAGGGGCTGAAGGAAGACCAACCAGTGGAATAAAGTGTGCCATTTTAGAAAAGCGATCCACGACCACCCATAACGTGTTATGCCCCCTGCACTGAGGTAATTCAGAAATAAAATCCATTGAGATGTGGGTCCATGGAGCAGCTGGAATTGATAAAGGACGTAAAGGACCAACCATCTTCCTATGAGGTGTCTTATGTTGGGTGCATTTAATACAAGACAGAATAAATTCCCTGACATCCTTCTTCATGGTAGGCCACCAGTAGGATCGAAGTAGGAAATTATAGGTCTTGGTGATTCTGGTGTGACCTGCGAACAAGGATGCATGAGCCCAAACCAATAGTTTTTTGCGTAAATTAGGGGTACAAAAATTTTTCCAGGTGGTAGAGACACTACTTGAGTAGGAGCAAACACAATTTGGTCCAAAATGGAGCGAACTTGAGAGCACTCCTCCTCCTCCAACTTGGTCATAAAAGAGCGTGATAATGCATCAGCTTTTTTGTTCAACACACCTGGACGAAAATGAAGCTTTAAATTAAACTTAGAAAAAAAAGTGACCATCGTGCCTGCCTGGCGTTCAACCGATGTGCAGTTTGAAGATAGATCAGATTCTTATGGTCTGTAATAATCGTAATAGGAAATTTAGCCCCTTCAAGAAGATACCGCCATTCCTCCAAGGCTAAACGCATAACTAAAAGTTCTTGGTCACCTATAATATAATTCCTTTCTGCAGGAGAAAATTTACAGGAGAAGAATCCACAGGGATGGGTCTTCCCGTCTTCAGCAATCTGAGATAATACCGCCCCTACTCCAACAGAGGATGCGTCCACCTCTACAATGAATGGTTTGTCTATTTGAGGCTGGCAGAGGATTGGGGCTCTAGAAAAGGCAGTTTTTAATTTTTGAAAGGCTTGTACTGCTGGAACAGACCAATTAGGTGGATTGGCTCCTTTTCTCGTGAGGGAGGTAATGGGTGCCACCAGCGTAGAAAAGTGTGGGATAAATCTCCTATAATAGTTTGCGAATCCTAAGAATTGCTGAGTGGCTTTTAAAGAATTTGGCAGGGGCCACTCAGAAATTGCTTTTAGTTTGTCAGGGTCCATCTGAAGACTCTTCCCTGAGATTATATGACCCAAAAAAGGTACCGAAGTTTGATCAAAAATACATTTGGACAGTTTTCCAAAGAGGTGATGAACATGAAGGCGGGACAATACCTCCCGTACATGAAGACGATGGCTCTGTAAATCTCTGGAAAAAACAAATTTATGAAGAATATCCCGGAAAACCTCATTGACATAACCTTGAAATATAGCTGGTGCATTGCAAAGACCGAAGGGCATTACAAGGTACTCGAAGTGCCCGTCTCTGGTATTGAACGCGGTCTTCCACTCGTCCCCAGCCTTAATTCGAATCAAGTTATACGCGCCACGTAGATCCAGCTTGGTGAAGACCTGAGCCCCTTGGACTTTGTCAAAAAGTTTGGAAATTAGAGGTAAGGGGTACCGATTTTTTATGGTGATTTGGTTTAATCCTCGGTAATCTATGCAAGGATGGCGTCCTCCATCTTTCTTCCCTACAAAAAAGAAACCTGCCCCTGCAGGAGAAGAAGATGGCCAAATAAACCCTTTAGCAAGGTTTTCCTTAATGTATTCTTCCATGGCAGCGGTCTCTGGAACGGACAAGGGGTAAACACGACCACGTGGAGGACTTTTCCCAGGAAGTAAATCGATAGTGCAATCCCATGGTCGATGCGGTCGATGCGGAGGAAGTTCATCTGCTGCTTGTTCACAGAATATGTCAGCAAACTCTTGATAGGCCTCAGGCAAACCAGGCTGGGAGGGGTATCTTGGAGACTCAGGGCAGAGGAACTTCTCCGCAGTATTAGAAACTGTTGCTTGGTTACATACTGGAATGACCTTGGTCAAACAATTTTGAAAACAATGTGAACCCCAGGACAGGATTTGCATTTTATTCCAGTTGAAGACAGGATTGTGCTTTTTCAACCAGGGCAATCCTAATACTAGCTCATAGGAGGATTCAGGTAATACAAAAAATTCCAGCATTTCCTGGTGCAAGCAACCACCTCGGACAGCCACAGGATAAGAGAGCAAAGAAATGGGGAGCCCCACCAGAGTTTTACCATCTAAACCAGAAAGTAACAACTTATTAGGTAGGGGGACGACTGGGACACATAAAGTGTGAATCAACTTTTCTGAGATAAAATTACCAGTGGCTCCCGAATCAATTAAGGCTTGGATCTTTTCTTGTCCTGGACTTATGGGAAAGCGACACTACTAGAAGACTATCTGATATTTGGGATGGCTTGAGAATGACCCCCAACTGAATGCTCCCTACTTCAGTCAGGGTCTCGCATTTCCCGCAAGCAGAGGACAATTCTTCAGAATGTGGTTAGGTGCAGCGCAATAAATACACAATTTATTCTGGAAGCGTCTATTGTGTTCTGCCGGGGTGAGTTTGGTCCTATTGACCTGCATCGGTTCCTCCTCACTAGCTGAGGTGGGCATAGGTGGATTTGCAGCAGAAGAACGAGCTGGTAAACGTTCACCTCTTCCCCTACTAGCCCACCGCTCCTGGTGATGAAGGTCAATTTTGACGCAGAGAGAGATAACGTCAGCGAAGGATTCTGGCAAATCCCTGGAGGCAAGTTCATCCTTCATCCTCTCAGAGAGTCCATGAAGGAAGGACACCTTAATGGCCTCCTCATTCCATTTTAATTCAGATGCCAGGGTCTGAAACTGAACAACATACTGTCCAACGGATCGCGTACCCTGACGCACACGGAGTAGATCAGATGATGCTGAGCAGAGCGGCCTGGGTCATCAAAAATTCTCTTAAATGCTAAGACAAATTCTTCATAAGTAGATACGATGGGGTCGGCCGTTCCCGTAGAGGGGAGACCCAGTCTAAAGCTGCCCCTGTTAACAGTGATATCACATATGCCACTTTCGCCCAAGATGTGGGAAAATTCTGGGGAAGGAATTCAACTTGGATCTCACATTGATTGATGAATCCTCGGCACTGCCTAGGATCACCGTCAAACCTCTCTGGAGTTGCCACCTGGAGTCAGGGTTTTCGAATAGGAGCCACCAGAGGAGGAGCCGATGGAGAAGGTGCAGGAGCTGCAGCCGGAGGAGTCGGAAGAATAGAAGCCAACATGGTTTGAATAGAAACCAGTTGCCTTGAGAGCTTCTGTAAATACTGAGCCACTTGTTGTTGGGCCGCCTCTTGGTTGTCCATCCGAGAGGTCAACTCTTGTAGTGACCCAGTACTTTGGGACCCTGCAGCCTCCGTTGGGCCTGAACAAACTGTCACGTCTAAGACTGGAATATGAAACGTGATGGGCCTAGGTTGCGGGAGGAAGTGGAGATGAGGGCCCTGGATATATGTTCTCCTCATCCACAGGTCTTGAGTGTTGGCGAGACCTGGGCAAAGGTGCGGAATCTAACCCACAGGATGGTGTTTGCCAGTGACCCCTCCAACTGGGATTTGGCTACACTGCACCCCGTGAGCAGGTCGCGGTCTTTTGACCAGGTACCCAAGCCCCGAGGGAATAGAGACACAACACCCGTGGCCCAGAGAGGATATGCCTGGGTAGGCACAAAACGATATCCTAACAATATAGTAACAACCCCTTGACACATAGATCACTAGCAAGAAGATATTCAAGTGGAGAAGGACTCACGGTTACTCGAGAAATCACCAGAGATGGAAGACACACAGGTAGAGATGGTATACACTGCTGCACGGATATTCACCAGAGACGGGAGGCACACAAGTAGAGATGGAATACACTGCTGCACGGATATTCACCAGAGACGGGAGGCACACAGGTAGAGATGGTATACACTGCTGCATGGATATTCACCAGAGACGGGAGGCACACAGGTAGAGATGGAATACACTGCTGCACGGATATTCACCAGAGACGGGAGGCACACAGGTAGAGATGGTATACACTGCTGCATGGATATTCACCAGAGACGGGAGGCACACAGGTAGAGATGGTATACACTGCTGCTGTAACGAAGGTTAGGAACCTGGACCGGGAACTCAACTAAGGCACGCTAGTAGACAACCTTGTTCAGGCAGCTTCCTGTAACCTGTGGAACAGTTATATACCCAGGGGAACCCTTTGATAGATGCACAGCATCAGCTGATCACTCACCTATCCTGGGAAGGAGATACTGTCACATGGGCCAACTGTCATGGCGGCGCCCATGTCCAGAATTGCGATGCCAGACACCAGCCCACCCGGAAGCCACTGCATGCGGGGAGAATGCTCAGCTTCTCCCCCACCACCGCGCCAGCTGTCCGACCACCCGGGATGTTAGGGGAAGCTGGCAGAACGGTAAGCGAGAGCCGATCCCCGGCTGAGCCCTGACACAATCAAGATGACTTGGTCTCTCTGTTACCATGGGCTGAATTTGCCCACAATAATTTGTATCATGAAGCATTGGGGCGCTCTCCAGTTTTTGTGATATATGGCTTGCATCCCATGTTACCAGAACTACTAGGTCGTCTATCAGCAAAGTGTCCAGCTGTGCATGGTACAGTAAGTTACTTCCTTAAGGTCTGGAAGGAGGTAAAGAAGAATCTGTGCAAAGCCTCTTCAAGGTATAAAATATTTGCAGATCAGAAAATGAGGAAGGTTCCAGTATTAAGGCCTGGTGATAAAGTCTGGCTGTCAACCAAACATCTGATATTGAGAGTTCCTACGATGAAATTTGCTCCAAGATACATTGGTCCCTTCCCGATTCTTCAGGTGATTAATCCAGTGGCATTCCGTCTGAAACTTCCTAATACACTTAGGATCCCCAATGTATTTCATGTGTCCTTTCTAAAACTACTGGTCCTTATCCGTTTTTTGGCACCTGGCTGTCCTCCTGCGATTGCAGTGGATCAGCAGGAGGAGTATGAAGTGAAACAGATCCTGGATTCCAGGGTTTCTTGAGGAGCTGTTCAGTTCTTGGTGGACTGGAAGGGGTATGGACCTGAGGAGCGCTGCTGGTCAAGGTCTCAGATATCCATGCACCCCGTCTTCTTCAGACGTTCCACAGAAGTTTTCCCAACAAACCATTTGTGAGGTGTGAGGTGCCCACCCCTAGAGGAGGGGGTAATGTCACAGCACGCCGGACACCGGCTGTCACTTACCGGGTCCGGTGGCGCTGGAGTTCCGGGCAGCGGGCGGTGTGTCCTCGGCACCCGCTGCCTATGTGTGCGGCATCCATGGAGGATGGCTGCAGCTCCTCCTGCTGGGCGGCTGGTAAATTACAGGCGGCTGTGGCTCCTAGGAGCGTGCGTGCCAACCTGTAAGGAATTTAAAGGGCCATACACGTTTAGGGGTGACGTCACAGTAGGTGCCAGTTTCAACCTGCCTATTTAAGGAAGTTTCTTGGAGCACTCCTGTGCCAGAGAATAGGCTCCATTACCTTACTCCAGAGTTCCTGTGTATATCCTCTGAAAACGTTCCTGACCTTTGGCTTGCCTGTGACTCCGATTCTGCCTGGTCCTTGGTACTGCATTTATATCTGGTTCTGACCTCGGCTATTTCCTGTGACCTGCTCTTGTCTGCTCCCTGGTACTGGATGTCTGTTTGGTTCTGACCCGGCTTGTCGACTACACTGAACATCCCCTACACTCCATCCAGAGTTTCCCAACACCTGTATAGGGGAACCTATCCTGGGGGCCGCGACCTGTGTGTCGAATATAGCCAAGTCTACACCTTCTTGCGAGGGTCCCTGGTGAAAACCGCCGGCACATTACACTCCGCACCTTAGTAATAGGTCATGTCAATTCCCTAAATATGGGCCGCATCCATAATCTACCCGAGAGTTGCGACATACTTGATCTTTCTCACTCTATTCCCAAAGCTGAATCAGGCCCTAAGAAACTTATCAGCATATTCATCATCTTTTGCCTTGGTTACTGTAATCTACTCTATACCAGAATACCTATCTGTAGGGCCAGCACTACCTATATCCCCCTTTGTCCCGTTCAGTCTAATCCAAAGTCTGCTGCCTGCCTTATATTTCTTTCTCATCACTGCACCTCTTCTATTCCCCTCAGTCAGTTATCTTCACATACTCCTTGTCACATTCAGAATCAAATACAAACTCCTGTCATTCCTTCAAAGCCCTTGAGCACTCCACCTACCGCCTAAGTAGCTTCATTCTCACACACAAGGCCTCATGCCCACTTCACCAATGATTGCCACATCTCCTTTGGTAATGTCTAAATGCCCTTCACGGAGAGGACCCTGACGTCATCAGCCAGTGTCCAGCATCATTCCCTGCCATCCAAGCGGGCATAGAGGGGGAATTTAACCATGTGGCAATCGTAGCGAGCCACCGTTCCTGAAGCGCGGCAAGCGCAGTGAGCCCACGAGGGGACAACAAACTTGTTTAAGTGGGGACAAAGTTCTTCTTTAGCTGGCTGTCATGGGCAGGAACTGCCCTTCCACCCTGACTCAGGTCACTTCCAGGTCCCTAGCGCGAAGGGGAAATAAGCTCAACCTTTCTCCTTCTCCATAATCATTTCCTTCCTGCACCTGTCTCCAGGATTTCTCCCATGGTGCTTTAATCCTCTGGCAACATGACCTATGACCGGACTGGACATCTGGCAATTCTAGCAAAGGTAAGAAGAACCGATGGCCTTATGGGCCGATTCAGCCATCTCGAGGCCTGTCCTGAGCAGCTCCAACTCCCGGGGCCCTGCTCAAATGGCCTTGTGGCCATGCCCCTGTGATCTGTGGCCATGCCCTCTTTTCCGTACACGCATGGAAAGAACATCGTTGATGCCAACTTTTTGCCCCAGTCCATGCCTGTCTCCATCTTTGGTCTGTACATACTGATGTCATCTGTGGATTGCTAAATATGTATACTTGTATAGTTGGTAACTTGTCTAAAACTGTCCACTCTGATCACCCAATCTACTATGTAATTTTTTGCATGATCCATCCACTATGTACTGCACTATGGTTTCCTTGTGGCACCCTTTAAAAAAAAGATAATTGTAACAGGGATGAACATAATTGCAGCAAAGTTTAAGTGGCAGAATAGGTGATAGCTTCCAGTGATACAATATTCAAATTCTGTTTTAGCTTTGCCATTACCAAATTTAAATTCACATTTCGATCAATAAACAATGGTCAGTTCATTTCGCTGGCAAACTGTGCAAAATTTCACAGGCAAATGCATAATGAGTCAGATATTTAGCAAATCAAGTTCTAAAATGTCACTTATTTTAAGTTTATACTAAGTAAGTGTTTATGTTTCTAATAAAATATATACTGGAAGAATAATATAGAGTAAAATGTTAGTTAAATGATTCAATATTGAGTTTCATATTTTACCCCTTGTGATATCATCTTCTACTCTGTGTCTGGTTACACTTTATCCATCAGTGTGCAATGTGCATGTCTTCTTATATCCAATGCATAAATATTATACTCTCTGTACAATTTCCTCAAAAACCTAATGTGATTAAGTAGAAGTATTTCTCTCCTTATATAACTGATTGTAGTCCACAGATGTATGCTCGTCAAAATACTATTCACTTCTGCTGTGGGAGCACAATATTTAATGTCAGTGTCTGAGTGATATTTCTTTCTCTTCCCAGTCAGTACAGCGGTGATATTCAGCAAGCCAGACATCCCTAAACTATTAGCTAGCTACATCTTATTGGATTTTAATGTTCACATTTGAAGTTGTCAGATGCATGCATTTTGTTTTTTAATAAACTAGTTTATTGAAGATGCCTAAAACATAGAAATATATGAAAGGCACTTCTTTATGGAGTTTCAATGCATTTGTATTAAAAGAACATGTTTTATGACAATTGTTTCTATACATGTATCCACTGCAATGCAGTTCTCTTTATATTTACAATTTAACTATGTGTAAATATACAGAAATGTGGTCAGAATGCCGACCGATGGGATTCTGGCGGTCAGAATGCCGACGCCGGAATCCCGACACTTGCCAGAATGCTGGCGCCAGCATCCCGACTGTCGGAATCCCGAAGGTAAGTACTGGTGTTAGAGGGAGGGTTAGGGTAAGAGATTAGGGTTAGGCACTAAGGGAGGAGGGTTAGGTTTAGGTTACGGGGAGGGAGGGTTAGGTTTAGGCACTAGGGGAGGAGTTTAGGTTTAGATACCATGAATGGTTAGGGGTTAGGTTATACTTACTTACCTGGGGGCATTGGCATTCTAACCCGGTCGGGATTCTGACCGCCAGGATCCTGAGCGCCGGCATCCACTACCCAACGCAGTATACATAGAGGTTATGTGTCAGGATGCGGCCTGGGATCGGCCGCTACTCACCTCCACGCCGGCATCCTTGGGCTTAGGTGTTCAGTTTCTGGGAGTGAAGGTAAATTGTGACTGAGTATTCTCCCCAGGGTCTGCTAGGGGTTCCGTGCTTGCATCCTGGTTCCCATGGTAGCGGGCATGGACGCAGCCATGTTGGTCCATATCACCTGACTAGTCTCTCCCAATGGTAGTTCTGTGGTCACTCAGCTGATCCTCTGATCCCATGATCAGCTACCCAGGGATATTTGGATTGTGACATTATGGAGACCATGAAAAAACAAAAGTGGCCATTAGGCTAGTATTTAGAGGCATCTACAGTACTAAAAGGTGGGCGGAGGGGGATTTCAAAAGTGCACACATGGCACACAGGCTCTTTATATTACTACGTATTTAACTATATATCACTATACAATGCACAGAGGTCATATATTTACTTTATTGTTGTCCTTTCTTTTTTTATTTTGTCTCTATTTTAGATACTTTGAGGTCCTTTGGACTATGTACAGGAAAGCCACAATAATCCAATTTTTGTATCTGTGTACTTTTGGGGACCTCACAATTTTTCTTATCATTCTAGTACTGGATTTGTATAGTACCTGTATGCACCATTAGTATAGTACCTTTATGCTACACTTTTTGTCTCTTCGTTGTCTCTGTAGATTTTCACCTGATTGAACAACTTGCTTGTTACAACAGCCACCATGTAGACTTGGGTAGTGGACCATTATTCACACACACACACACACACACTTTATTTACTTTATTGTGGAACATTCTTGGGTTTACAAGTTCTCTTTTTTCTTGTAACTGTGCTAATATGTGCAGTTTTCTTATATTATGTACAGTTATTCAAATGAATGTGACGGTGCTTGGTCTGTCTGTCCCCTGTTGCCCTCTTACACCACCTACAGTGGTCCTGAGCCTAGCGGTGGGACTGGTTTCCTTACCACTATGCTGCTCAGGAGCAGTGTTCTGTTGATGCTATATTCTTGTTTCTTACATTTTAGCTCATGTTTCTATTCCTCTGTTTTTTATATTTTTTTATTCATTTTTCTTATCCCTACCATTTGAAATACTTCTCATACCAGGGTCTGGATAGACGGTTTTGGCTCTATTTGCTATACTAATTTTTTTATCTCTCTCTGCAATATTTGAGACAGCTACGAAATACTGTTTTAGTGTACGCTGGCCTTTGACCAATTTTTACCATTATCTTTATTTATAAATAGAGGTTATTCTGAGTTAACAGAATTTGAATACTAGGACACATTTGACTCCATCAATACTAAGCATGTAATACCTTTACATTGGTGTGATAATGTCACACTATTACACATATTCTTTAACTGTCACATATAAAAACACAATAAGATTAAGTTTATAATGCAGAACCTAACTATTGTATGCAGTTGTTAAATTGGTTTAGGTTGTAATTTTCTCATTGTTGGCATACTGGTGCCGGCAACGAACCACCGCTGATATCTGACAAATATCTCCATACATCACCAAGTGTGGTCTAGGGGTAGTCTAGTGGTGAATTACTTGTTAGGTACGATGGCTCCAGGTTCATCAGTGAAGTCAAGATGACTTCTGGCAGATCCTGTGGCTCTTCCAGTGATACTGTAGGTATTGCTTATCCTAACCCCTAACCTCTAACCCTAGTGCGTAACCCTAACCTCTTCTCCCACAGCCTAACCTCAGTCCTCCCCTTAGTGCCTAACACTAACCCTAACTCTTTGCTGCTGGCCCCTGCAAAATGTTGACATTTCACATGTCAACATTTTAGATCCACATTGTGAATGTCGACATTATGACTACATCTTGCCGTTCACACATGTACCATATGTTCTGCTACTGTTTTTACTGAAGTTGGCTTTTGAGTGTGTTAACATTTGTGTGGGGACTGGTCTTATGCTGTAGCTGCAGGCTGATTCTAGCTTTGCCTACTTACATACTGAGTAGTCAGAGTAGCCAGACAAAAAAAAGAAATATAGCAATATATTAAGTAAGATCAATAAAGCAGATTTTTTGTTCTTAATTCTATTCATACTTTACTTAGCTGGAAATGGAATACAATGTCTGCACTACTGAAAAGCATGTAGATGGTCTCTAGCTATACAGGCTGATTCTAAGTCAGATGCAAGTGGCAATGCAGATGGAACTTGCAGACTTCAGAGCACTGCACAAGTGCCAAACAAAGAGATCGGTGACTGCGCATACACCAAATTAGATTTAACACACAGGCAGAGTTTGCTACAGCATACAGATTAATCCAGACCACACTATCCACGAAATGGGCATTTCACGGCGGTGACCAGGAGGCGACATTGCAAACCTGTTCTGTCTAGTAGAAGTGAAATGGGAGTGAGGTGGGCATGTAGGCCAACATTCATGCTCAATTGTAGCGTGCAGACGGAGGTGGAACATCTATTCCTGACAGATCTTTTTCACCCAGCATGAGATGGGTGCAAGTCCAAGACTAATCACGAGTAAGAATCAGCTCCTTAATCATACTTTACTACTCTCTCAGCACATCTGGGAAACTCCTGAATTTTGAGTGGTGTCGGCTGTCACGGATGCCCGGAAGAATAGACAAGTCTCCCAAGTGAAGTGGGTGGTCTGGGCGGCCTGGCTATTTGAATTTTAAACTTCTTATTTTCAACTGCAAAATGGAAATTATTTTCCATTTTATCTTGAAAGTTTCTCCATTGACTTAAATGACATCTCTTTTCATATTGATTCAATAAAAAGAGTTTCCCCTTAGAATGAAATTGATAACACCTGGTCAAATCAGACATCATCTGGTTGATAAGGCCTAAGCATATTTCATAAAGTGAGTGCGCAGAAACAAGACTTTGATACATAATTATATACACTAAACGGTTGTCAAGATTGTGTGATTATTTTACCAAAATGGGATTCACATAATAATAATAATAATAATAATAATAATAATAATAATAATAATTTATTTATTAGTTGAAAACCTGGGAAGCCTACTGGGTTTGTGATAAATTAAGCATTCTTGTCATAAATAGGGATTTCATGCACATAGACTGTTTGCATTGATAAACATGTCCAATTTATAAGATTGATAATGAAGGGATCTCTTATTGACAGAAGACGACAAAGGAATGGAGCATTATAATGAAGAAACCACATTTTCATGTAAGAATTGTCTCAGTTTGTTAGATATCCCACAATAGATTGTGGGTGTAATGGTTGTCTATACTACCTCACAGCACAGAGATTCTGGGTTCAGTTCCCACTTAGGCCCTGTGAGGAGTTTGTATGTTTTCCCCCTGCTTGCAAGGGTTTAGTATTAATGCCCCGGTTTCTTTCCACAATCCAGATTTATACTGGTACTGTAGGTTAAATTACTTCTGACAACAACAAAAATAACTTTAGTATATAGTTAATACAGTATGTGTGTGGGTACGTACATGTGATAGGGAAAATAGATTGTAAGCTCCACTGGGGCAGGGACTGATGTGAATGACTAAATATTCTCTGCAAAAGACATGGGAATATGAGTGTGCTATATAAATACCTGGGAATAAATAAATAAAATGATCATATTAAAATTGCTTATCCCTTTCTGGTATTATTTCTGACTCCGAAAAATATGTGCTGGTTTGCCCACTGGTTGTATAGATGATAGGTAAAATATATTATAATATAGATTATAATATATATTAACCAAAACTGCATTATTTTATAAATGTTTCTATAAAAAGGCAGTTTTAGTTAATGTAATGAAATGTTGCTAAACAAAAATATATAAATAAATTAGCACATTGACAAAACAAATGCATATTATGTATGCAAAACTATAAACCTCTATCCAAACACAGTTTTCACATTCTAAGTGGTACATGTTTAGCTAATAAATCTTCACTATCTTTCTATGGGCCTTTATACACTAGCATTGCATTTACATAAAAATAATATAAGTTTAAACCACATGTGTAAAGAATAAAAGTACAGTGAATTTTCACATGGATCCAATAAGCATTTGATAAGCAATTTACATGGTGGTGATATACTGTGGACGTACAGTATCTGCACACATATGTGAATGTGTTCAAAACACAAGTGTTATAGAGCTTTTCCAATTAATTTCAATAGCTTATACCTTTCAATGGTGTTTCCAGCATAGGTGTTACATGTAGAAACCCAGTTGAAATTAAGTGGCTATTGAAGCGAATAGGAACAAAGCTGTACATTAATAAATAATACAAAATCAATGTTTATGGAAATAGCAAAAAAGCAAACCCTCATTCACCTATTTATTTATAAAAAAAAATGCTTGGTTCGTATTCCATTTAGCAACATATTGGAAATGTTCTTGTAATCCATATGTATATATATATATATATATATATATATACATATATATATATATATATATATATATACTGTATATATCTATATCCTGTGGATTATCTCCATTGAAACGTTGGTCTATTGAAGCCACTGTCTCCGGTCTTTTGTCACACTGTGCCGCTGAATTTGGTTGTTTATCTGTTTCCAGTCTTCCAAGCTGGCCTACAGAGGGCACCAGTAACTATTCACATTTGAGGAGAGTGCCGCTGGTCATGGTGACTGTATATATAGATATATATATATATATATATATATATATATATATATACAGTAGATATAGGGGGAGCGGATACTAATTACTCTGGTCAGGGCTAATTGGAGGGGCCCGGGTCCAACACCGCCCTCCCTCCCTCTTACCTGTCAGCAGCCCAGCACACGCTGCTGTGTGTTGGGCTGCATGGGAGACTGTTCGCTGTTGATCAGTGGCAGTAGTCTTCTCTGCTGATGGGGGGGGGAGCGATCAAACTGTTGCACTCCCTCTGGAGTTGTGCCGGGCTGAGGGGCTCACAGCACCCCCTCCCCAGCTCGCAAAAAGGTTTTCTGTTTTAATTGGACGTGACCACGCCTCTCGTGATTAGGCCATGCCCACGGCCGACTTTCTATGGCCCTGATGATTTAATCACTACTTTGCTTAACAATTTAGCAATCACAATTATTTTTTTACGTTAGCCACCATGTGATTGGCTGGTGCAGATGGGAGTCATGGGGACTCACAGCTTTTGTCACATTACTTGAATCTCTACTCACGTTAGGAAAGAAATAACATAAAGTGCATCTCTATATGAGTCTAAGTATTCATGTCAATGGCCTATACACATCAATGGGGTTATTACATAGGTGTGTGTTCCATTGAAATTAATGGGCCCTTGACATTAATAGGGAAAAAAAGCACTTATAGTAACTTATAGTTGCTCTTGTTAATCCCTAATGGGTATGCACACTGTGCACTTTCATTATGATGAATGGACTCTTTCAAGTGCTGTAACATACTCTGAAGGCCCTTATTATGTAGAAAGCAGATTGCAAAAAGAGTACAAAACATGCAAACATACGCTGCAGGAAGTATGAACACACATTAGTATGGACAATTGGAAAATAATGGGGTTTATTTTCACAATGTTTTGCACTTGCATTAAAAACTGAAGTTGGCTGTAGCTTCATGCATCCATGGGTAAATGTGTTTAATGTTTTTTATTTTTAAAAGGTAAGGTGCTGACTTTGTGTTATGAGATGCATCAATGATAGATGTATTTTGCCTTGTCTGAGTGACATGAATTTAAATTTAAAGCACTTTTCCAATAAGTGATACATAAGTAAGTGGGACTCGTCATTCTAAAATAACAAGGGAACAAGTACTCTATACACTGTACTTCTTGTCTTTAGCAAAACACTTAAATTCAATATAATTGAATTTCCTAAACATTTAATTGCTTTTCAACTTTACATTGTTTAAGAAATAACTTCCTAATTGGAAGCAGGATTTATAGTTATAATTTGAATTATGTAATTGTATGATTTTAACTAGATGGTATACAGCATGTATCTAAATGCTTATAATTTTTAAATCTTTAAGTTATTTTATTCAAACATATATTGTAGCTGAGATGACACCCTCCTTCTGTTCAAATTAGGGGTGAGCGGGTTCGGATTTCTGAAATCCGAACCCCCCCGAGCCCCCCCGATCCGAGTCCGATCCGAGTCAGGCTCGACTTTTCCCGCCTGACTCGGATCTGAAATCGAGGCAAAACGTCATCATCCCGCCTTCCGAGTCTCGCGGGTTTTGGATCCTATATAAGGTACCCGCGTCGGCGCCATTTTCTCACTCGGCTGTGGACAGTGAAGAGGGAGGGTGGGAGTTAGGGCTGTGTAGTGTAGTGTAGTGTAGTGTAGTATAGTGTAGTGCTGCTGTTGTCCACTACTTCAAAGTCCATAGGGGCTGGCTGTGTTGTGCTGTGCTGCTGTTGTTAATAGGGGCTGTGTCCACTACTTCAAAGTCCATAGGGGCTGGCTGGACTGTGTTGTGCAGTCAGTTCTCCATAGGGGCTGTGTCCACTCCAAAGTCCTGTGCAGTGTCCCAGTCCTAAAGGAGTGCTGTAGTGTTGTCCAGGGGGTGCTCTGTCCATCAGGGGTGCTCCCCCCAAGTGCTAAAAAAATAATATATTTTCTGTGTTTGTGAATTGTGTGCGCAGTAGCCGCACGTGCATCAACAAAGTAGTGCCAAGCGTGCGCCTGTGTCATAAGTAAAGGGCCGGCTGGCTTGACCGTTAAAGGCTGCTGTAACCCCCGAAAGTACACTCCAGTCCAAACCAAAAAAAAATTATTTTCTGTGTTTGTGAATTGTGTGCGCAGTAGCCGCACGTGCATCAACAAAGTAGTGCCAAGCGTGCGCCTGTGTCATAAGTAAAGGGCCGGCTGGCTTGACCGTTAAAGGGTGCTGTAACCCCCGAAAGTACACTCCAGTCCAAACCAAAAAAAAATTATTTTCTGTGTTTGTGAATTGTGTGCGCAGTAGCCGCACGTGCATCAACAAAGTAGTGCCAAGCGTGCGCCTGTGTCATAAGTAAAGGGCCGGCTGGCTTGACCGTTAAGGGTGCTGTAACCCCCGAAAGTACACTCCAGTCCAAACCAAAAAAAAATTATTTTCTGTGTTTGTGAATTGTGTGCGCAGTAGCCGCACGTGCATCAACAAAGTAGTGCCAAGCGTGCGCCTGTGTCATAAGTAAAGGGCTGGCTGGCTTGACCGTTAAAGGGTGCTGTAACCCCCGAAAGTACACTCCAGTCCAAACCAAAAAAAAATTATTTTCTGTGTTTGTGAATTGTGTGCGCAGTAGCCGCACGTGCATCAACAAAGTAGTGCCAAGCGTGCGCCTGTGTCATAAGTAAAGGGCCGGCTGGCTTGACCGTTAAGGGTGCTGTAACCCCCGAAAGTACACTCCAGTCCAAACCAAAAAAAAAATTATTTTCTGTGTTTGTGAATTGTGTGCGCAGTAGACGCACGTGCATCAACAAAGTAGTGCCAAGCGTGCGCCTGTGTCATAAGTAAAGGGCCGGCTGGCTTGACCGTTAAAGGGTGCTGTAACCCCCGAAAGTACACTCCAGTCCAAACCAAAAAAAAAATTATTTTCTGTGTTTGTGAATTGTGTGCGCAGTAGCCGCACGTGCATCAACAAAGTAGTGCCAAGCGTGCACCTGTGTCATAAGTAAAGGGCCGGCTGGCTTGACCGTTAAGGGTGCTGTAACCCCCGAAAGTACACTCCAGTCCAAACCAAAAAAAAAATTATTTTCTGTGTTTGTGAATTGTGTGCGCAGTAGCCGCACGTGCATCAACAAAGTAGTGCCAAGCGTGCGCCTGTGTCATAAGTAAAGGGCTGGCTGGCTTGAGCGTTAAAGGGTGCTGTAACCCTCGAAAGTACACTCCAGTCCAAACCAAAAAAAAATTATTTTCTGTGTTTGTGAATTGTGTGCGCAGTAGCCGCACGTGCATCAACAAAGTAGTGCCAAGCGTGCGCCTGTGTCATAAGTAAAGGGCCGGCTGGCTTGACCGTTAAAGGGTGCTGTAACCCACAAAGTACACTCCAGTCCAAACCAAAAAAAAAATTATTTTCTGTGTTTAGCCGCACGTATATATCAAATCGATATAACATAAATGGAGGACCAAACTTTCTCCGATAAAAATAAAATAGAGAAAGATCAAGAACCACTTCCTCCTAGTGCTGAAGCTGCTGCCACTAGTCATGACATAGACGATAACATGCCATCAACGTCGTCTGCCAAGGCCGATGCCCAATGTCATAGTAGAGGGCACATACAATCCCAAATGGCAAAGTTCAGGAAAATGACCTTGAAAAAGACATTTAAATCAGCTGAAGAGAAACGTAAACTTGCCAATATGCCATTTACGACACGGAGTGGCAAGGAACGGCTAAGGTCGATCCCTAGTATGTTCATGACTAGTGGTTCAGCTTCACATGACGATGGAAGCCCTCCTCCCACTAAAAAAATCAAAAGAGTTAAGCTGGCAAAAGCACAGCGAAGAACTGTGCTTTCTAAGAAGATATCACAAATCCCCAAGGAGAGTCCAAGTGTGGTGGTGGTTGCGATGCCTGAACTTCCCAGCACTGGACGGGAAGAGGTGGCTCTTTCCACCATTTGCACGCCCCCTGCAAGTGCTGAAAGGAGCACCCACAGTCCACTTGCTGATATGCAAATTGAAGATGTCACTGTTGAAGTACAACAGGATGAGGATACTGGTGTAGCTGGCGCTGAGGAGGAAGTTGGCGAGGAGGATTCTGATGGTGATGTGGTTTGTTTAAATCAGGCTCCGGGGGAGACAGTTGTTGTCCGTGGGATGAAAAAGCCCATCATGGTCATGCCTGGGCAGAAGACCAAACATTCCACCTCTTTGGTCTGGCAATATTTCTATCCAAATCCGGACAACAACTGTCTTGCCATATGTACCATATGTAAAGGTGAAATAAGTAGGGGTAGGGACGTCAACCACCTAGGAACATCCTCCCTTATACGGCACCTGCAGCGCGTTCATAAAAAGTTACTGTCAAGTTCAGAAACTTTGGCTAAGACCGTAAGCAGTCCAGGGACACCTAAATCCCGTTGTCCTGTTGTATCCAAGCGCCTGCAAACCACACCGTCAACTCCCTCCTCGTCAATTTCCTCCTTAGTCAGGATCGGAAGTAGTCCTGCAGGCCATGTCACTGGCATGACTGACTCTCCTATCCGGGATTCCTCTGGAGGATCCTGCATTGCTACGCCTACTGCTGCCGCTGCTGCTGTTGCTGCTGCTGGGAGTCGTTCATCATCCCAGAGAGGAAGTAGGAACACCACTACTTTTACTAAACAATTGACCCTCCAACAGTCCTTAGCGAGGAGGATGAAGTACGACAGCAGTCATCCTGAAGCAAAACGTATAACTGAGGCCTTGACTGCTATGTTGGTGTTAGACGTGCGTCCGGTATCCACCATTAGTGCAGTGGGATTTAGACAATTGATGGAGGTAGTGTGTCCCCGGTTCCAAATCCCGTCTAGATTCCACTTCACTAGGCAGGCGATACCGAGACTGTACAGAAACGTCAGAAAAAGTGTCCTCAGTGTCCTGAAAAATGCCGTTGTACACAATGTCCACTTAACCACGGACATGTGGACAAGTGGAACAGGGCAGACTAAGGACTATATGACTGTGACAGCCCACTGGGTAGATGTATCACCTTACGCAGCAACAGCAGCAGCGTCACCAGTAGCAGCATCTCAGAAATGCCAGCTCGTTACAAGGCAGGCTACGCTGTGTATCACCGGTTTCAGTAAGAGGCACACCGCCGACAACCTCTTAGAGAAACTGAGGGAAATCATCGCCCAGTGGCTTACCCCACTTAGACTCTCCTGGGGATTTGTGATATCTGACAACGCCACCAATATTGTGCGGGCATTACATCTGGGCAAATTACAGCACGTCCCATGTTTTGCTCACACAATAAACTTGGTGGTGCAGAATTTTCTGAAAAGCGACAGGGGCGTGCAGGAGACGCTTTGGGTGGCCCGAAAAATTTCTGGCCACTTTCGCCATTCAGCGACTGCGTGCCGAAGACTGGAGTGCCAGCAAACACTCTTGAACCTGCCCCGCCATCACCTGAAGCAAGAGGTTGTGACGCGGTGGAACTCAACCCTCTATATGCTTCAGAGGATGGAGGAGCAGCAAAAGGCCATACAAGCCTATACATCCACCTATGACATAGGCAAAGGAGGGGGTATGCACCTGACTCAAGCGCAGTGGAGAATGATTTCCGTGTTGAGCAAGGTTCTCCAGCCCTTCGAACTTGCCACACGTGAAGTCAGTTCAGACACTGCCAGCTTGAGTCAGGTCATTCCCCTCATCAGGCTTTTGCAGAAGCAGCTGGAGAAAGTGAAGGAGGAGCTAAGACGGAGCGATTCCGCTCGGCATGTGGGACTTGTGGATGAAGCCCTTCATTCGCTTTGCCAGGATTCCAGGGTGGTCAATCTGTTGAAATCAGACCACTACGTTTTGGCCACCGTGCTCGATCCTAGGTTTAAAGCCTATGTGGTGTCTCTCTTTCCGGTCGACACAAGCCTGCAGAGGTGCAAAGACCTGCTGGTGAACACACTGTCAGCTGAAGCGGAACGTGACACGTCAACGGCTCCTTCTTCATTTTCTCCTGCAACTGGGGCTGCCAGGAAAAAACTTAGGTATCCTAAGCAACCCGCTGGCGGTGATGCAGGGCAGGCAGGACCAAGTTTGGACATCTGGTCCGGACTGAAGGACCTGGCAACAATTTCTGACATGTCTACTGTCACTGCATATGATACTGCCACCATTGACAGAATGGTGGAGGATTACATCGGTGACAGCATCCAAGTAGGCATGTCAGACAGTCCATACCTGTACTGGCAGGAAAAAGAGGCAATTTGGAGGCCCCTGTACAAACTGGCTCTATTTTACCTGAGTTGCCCCCCCTCCAGTGTGTACTCCGAAAGAGTGTTTAGTGCAGCCGGGAACCTTGTCAGCGAAAGGCGTAGGAGGTTGCTTCCACAGAATGTGGAGAAGATGATGTTCATCAAAATGAATTATCAGCTCTTCCAGGGAGACCAGCCTCCAGAAGGTACAGAGGGACCTGTGGTGGTGGATTCAAGTGGGGACGAGTTAATACTTTGTGAGGATGAGGATGTACACACTGAAGAGGGTGAGGAATCGGTGGATGAGGAGGATGAGGATGACATCTTGCCTCCATAGAGCCAGTTTGTGCAGGGACACATTAATTGCCAGCTTGTTTTGTGGGGGCCCAAACGAACCAATCATTTCAGCCACAGTTGTGTGGCAGACCCTGGCGCTGAAATGATTGGTTTGTTAAAGTGTGCATGTCCTGTTTATACAACATAAGGGTGGGTGGGAGGGCCCAAGGACAATTCCATCTTGCACCTCTTTTTTTTCTTTGCATTATGTACAGTTTGGGGCCTAGTTTTTCAAACTGCCATCCTGTCTGCCACTGCAGTTTCACGCCTAGATGGGTCACGTGTTTGTGCCGCCCACTCGTGTCGCTTAGCATAGTCATCCAGCTACCTCGGTGCAACGTTTTGGACATAAAAACACTATTGTGAGGTGTGAGGTGTTCAGAATAGACTGGAAATGAGTGGAAATTAAGGTTATTGAGGTTAATAATAGCATAGGAGCAGAAAAACCTACAAATTCTGTGATTTTAGCTGTTTTTATGCTTTTTTTAAAAAAAATACAGATCCAAAACACAAAACCCAGAACCCAAAACACGGAAGGGTGGTTTTGGCAAAACCAATCCAGATCCAAAACACGAAGAAAGATCCAGATCCAAAACCAAAACACAAAACACGAAAAGTGGCCGGTGCACACCCCTAGTTCAAATGCAACACCAAGGCAGCAATCACTATCCTGTTGTGTGAAGAACTCATGTATATTTGTATGCCAGGCCTTTTTTTGTTGCTGTTTGTTTAGATAAAATACACAGTTCCGCACTGTACCTGCACACATAAAAATTAGAGATGAGCAGTTCGGTTCTGCTGAAAACTGAACTCCCCAGAGCATTGTGGTTTCCAGTCGAAAAGAGTCACGGCTTGGGTCACTTTGGGGGTTTCAAGTAGAACCGAGTTTTAGCTTGGGTCTTCCCGCAAGTTGGATCTGAGATTTAAAAAACGGATCTCGTGTGTTTTTTATTTGATTTTTATTAGATATTTTGAAAATATAGCCTAGATAGGCAATAATACAATTCACAGCAAACAGAAATAACTTAACGCAAAAACGCAAATAATAAAACATCATAAACCAAAACAAATCAGTATTTTATTAATTTCATAAAGAAATCCCAAACCAAAACTGAACCAAAACACTTCATGGTGGCATTGCCAAGAATAAAACACGACGAAGGTTTAGAAACTAGGGATGCTCTGGATTTTAGGTACTTGCTTGTAGAACATTTCAGAGTGTCCTGTGGACTCTCGGTGCAGTCAGCTACTTCCTTGTCCCCATCACCTCTGTGTGATGTAATGACATCACATGTTTGGGGGCAGGGCTGACACAGGGTGGTGAATTGCCCTGCTACTGCTAAGCAAGGCCCCGACCTTATTCCAAACTCCCAAATATTAGGAGGTTACTGCTTTAACTCTGGTAATTCTGACCTGTACTTCCACTGGCTGTTTGGTTCTGCATCTATCTCATCTGGTTCACAATTTTAGCATCTTCATTACTTCCTTGGATTATTCATTGCACTTGTACCTTTGTCCCAAGTTCTTCTAACTGTGTGTAACTGGATCAGGAAGAACATCTTGGGCTCTAGGCATAAAATCTGTAAGTATTTGATAACGGATAATATGGCAAACTCTAAGGAAAATATGTCTATTGCAGTGGTTCTCAAACTCGGTCCTCAGGACCCCACACAGTTCACATTTTGCAGGTCACCCAGCAGGTGCACAGGTGTAATCATTACTCAGTGACACATTTTAAAATGTCCACAGGTGGAGCTAATTATTTCACTTGATTCAGTGTGGAGACATGGAAAACATGCACTGTTTAGGGTCCCGAGGACCGAGTTTGAGAACTTGTGGTCTATTGTAAGGGAGTAGTGTACTAAACCTTGTTGAAAGTGATGAGCAAATATTTCCAACAAAAATGGACAGCTACTATGACCTGTTATGATGATTAAAGGTCAAATCTGAACAACAGCTATTTGTAAATTATTAAGTTTTACATAGAAACTTGTTATAACTTTAAGTTCTTGTAATAAATTCTAAATCTTCACAAAGTTTAACATAAAACACTTATTTCCTAGTGAAATGCTGCCCTCTGTTGGTTATGCAATATTATTAGAATGTAAAAACTAAAACATGTACTTTGTACTGTACTTCTGCTACTGGAGCAGAGATGGATATATCTTAACATGCCCCAGACTCTGCATATTGGTTTAAATGCACTATTGTTATGTGCATCTTAATAAAGCTTTATTCTTATGCACATGCATCCAACTTGTCATGAGACCTTAAGTCATTATTTGGTGAATTAAAGCAGTATACCAGCAGTAAATATTTTTGCTTGTGGCATTAGAAAGTGAAAGAAAAACTTTGTATCAAATATTTAATATGCCTTCCAATGTTTCTGTTTCTGCTTCATTGTTCATGCTAATAATATCTTAGCAAGGTACAGAGTAGTTAGGAATAAAAGGCATTGTCAGCCACTTGCCCGACATGGCTGCATCAGGTCTTAATTGCCTATTCTCCCATAAATTGTTGGAGGCTCATGATTTTTTGGCTATTCCTCCACACCCCCTGGGTGTAGGCGGATTTCACACATCCCCCCACTACTAGTGAAGTTTGCAGGGTGGGAAGATTATTCAAGGAGTTTGCAAGTCAATACGAAGGGGCGGGGTTAAAATGATGTAAATCTCATAATTTAGCCCTGCCCGCTCCGTGTGGACCCAAAAGGACAGGGGTGAGGCCTAACCTGGCCCCGCCCCCAGAAGCTGTAAGCAGCACCTCCTCTCCCGTAGAGGAGTTAAGTCGGAAAATATGCATCAGATATAATCATGCCAACCTGGGTATTCCCTGACACAGTCGCAAACTTCCTTCAGCCCAAGTTCAATGGGCTCAGGGAAGCTATGGTTTCCCCTTTGTCCAGCGGCCAGAGTCACAAACAGCTGTGATAGTCAGTCCTGATAGGTTCACCAATCAATCTGTCTGACTACACTGACACTGCAGCCCCCCTGCCTTCCCTCCGTCTCTCCTCCTCTCTCAGTCTGCAATGATGAGCGATCCTCAGCATCGCCCACCACCTGGTGCTAGATGCTCTTCCCGCAGGGTTGTGAGATAAGGAGATATTTTATATACAATAGTAGTAAAAAAAAGACTACAGTGTATGTGTGTGTGAATATATATATATATATATATATATATATATACAGTATCTACTGTAGTGTTTTATATAGTATACCATAATGTGTTTATTATTTATTGTATAAAACTATTTTTTCCAAACATGTCCCCAGACATTTGTACTTTTTAAATGATCAAATTATTAAAATAACAGCTATTTAAGCCTTTCAGTATAATTTTATTAACAAATATACATTTTTGATAATAAATCATTCTGAATCAGGTTTGAATAGCTGTTATTTTAATAAACTGATTATTCAAAAAATACAAAAGTCTGGGAACATTTTGGGGAAAAAATAGGAAGAAATAGTTTTACATAATTAAAAAAAGAATATGGTGTACTATGAGGCTGATTCAGAGCTGTACGTTAACGCAAACGCGTTTCTGAATTTTGGCACTTAGCAATTGCTAAAATATGCTAATGCTTCAGCTGGTGGAATTTGTATTGAGACGCCCATCGGAGCCCTGTATATAAACGCAGCATTGGACTCCTCCAGCGAATCTATATTCACTCAGAGTGGCCGCAGTAACTGAAATGCTGGAGCTTTGTTCTCTGTACGTGATCGCAGACACTACCTAGTACGTGCCCAGGAAATGGCCCCCGACATGCCCACGTTTTGGCCAGAACTCCTCATAGCCACCCAAAAAACGTTATCTTCCTGTCAAGCAATCGCGAGTGAATCCTCACAGCGAGCTCAATTGCAGTTCATTTGCCATGAGTATGCAATGCGGCAGTGATGTATGCGCAGACCACCAATAATCGATCAACTGCATAAAAATTGGCATAGTGTTGAACTCTGAATCAGGCTCTATATCCAGTAGAGTGGTTAGAATGGTTTTCTACTTTTATATATCCTGACCTTAATATAACATGCACCCCTCCCCCTGATGGAAATCAGGGGTTTCTTGTTTACCATAACCCCAATAGCACCATTAACTCAGAGAAGTAGAGGACACTGAGCCTGATTCAGATGTGGTTGCAATGTTGATTTTGGTCGCTAGCGGACAATGGGCCTGTTTCAGAGACGGAAGCAATGGCGATTGTTTGCCAGTGCGCATGCATATAAGTGGAAATGCGCACGCATTGCAATTACTTCGAGATTACGTTCACAAAGAGGATCCACTCGCGAAGTGAATGACAGGTAATCAGCGTTTGGGGTGGTCGTCAAAAGAATGCAGACGTATCTGAACATTTGGATGCAGTTTCATGGGCGTGCATAAATTAGCCATTGTGCTCGCATTCACAGCATGAGAGCTCTAAGTGTGCGAGGAGTGCTGCAGTGATTGTGGCTGGTCAGACCTGCCCGAAGGGCAAGATGGCTGCCGATGTTACTGATATTTATGTAGGTAGTCAACATCATATGTAGATGAGAAGGCAGCAGTGGGTCTCCCTATGCTTGGGTGATGTTTGAAAAAATTTGCACATTTCACAGCTGCGTTGCGTACAAAATCACAGCTGCGATCACGTTGCAGTCCATCTCTGAATCATGTCCAATGTTATAAGTCTTCACATGCATCCGAGTCACACTGCGCATGGGTCCCAGTGGTTACCTCCAGGGAACACATAACGTATTTGGAAACAGAGACAATTTTAGTGGGCATTCCTGGGTGGTAACAAGGGAGTAGCTAGCTAGATAAGAAGGTGTTGCGGGCAGTGACTGCACCTCATGTTTGCAGTTGCACTGGCACTGAAGGCCATGTTCCCAGAGACATTCTGAGCAACCATATTATGCTCATGGTGTTATGATACTGGATGAACTCCTGCACTGTCAAAACCTAAACAAAGAGCCCTTTGCCGATAACAACCCCCTTTCATGGAACACACACTTGTTCATAGGTACTCAGCTGCCACCTGGATTTTGCACTTATAGTAACATCAGTGCAGGAAGCACAAGTATCAAAATGTAGGCAAAGGAATGTGACACTCTAAGAACTCATATAGGGAACTAAACCTAGATTCTGAGACGGTCTCCCATCCATGAATAAACCCAATCCCTTACTGCTTAGCTTCCCAAACTAGACAGAAGAATTCTGTCTATAGCTGATTGATATAGTAATACAAATAGCACTCCTAATCAGTGATTACCAGAAAACTCTCCTGTAGTTAACATCACTGCAAGCTAGTAACAAACAAGGGTTCAAGTTAGCTACTTATAATTAAGCAACTAACAACAGAGTATACCATCTTAAGCAATAATAATAATTCCAGAATGAGAATTCAGTATACAAGAGCGTAATTGCAAAACTCAGTAATTTCTTTAGATAAACAGCAAACTGCAGGATAAAACATTTCAAAACACATGGACTCTACAGAGTAGTATATTAGCCAGATGTATATCTGCTAGCAATAATATGTAATAGAATGTATCCAGGATACTTGGCATATGAAGAAACCAGCAATCCTTCCAAGGCAGCTAGAACCAGGGACTAGGCAAGACATGGAATCCTGTGGGAGACTCAGCCAGAACAGAATAACCCACACAGGCCCAAGAGCCAGCACCTGATTAAAACTGCTGGAAAAGCAATCACAATCGACCAGGCCAATGCCTAGGCTGACATTATCATAACAGGTGAACAAGCCAGCAACTATTCCAATGATTCGGTCTAGACTCGACCAGCCAAGTACAGATATAACACATGGACTGTAGCATTAGCATAAAGATTCAGCCATGCTGCATAAAAGATGCAGTCATGGCTGCATTACCATCTTACTCTGGCCCACAATTCACTATTCCAAATGGAATGGATGGATTTTACAAACTTTAGCGAAAACTAGCAAAATGTTCATGACCCAGCTTCTGGCTATAGATAAGGTGGCAATTCTGGTGGAAGGTTCCAGAAGTGGACCCTTAATAGAATGTGTCAATTTCTAATTTCTTTATATCTTTATATATGATCAGTAATATGTGTCATTATATTGACTACAACCTCATGAAATGCTTACATCAGAGCTGTTGACTAACATGTAACCAAAGTGGTGCTCAATGGAACCTTCTACCAAAGACAAACGTTTGCATGACTAATATTGTGTTGACACTAGCTAATATCTCCCACCCAACTTCAGCTAATAAAGAATAAGCAATTGCATGACTAGATGCAAAGGACCAACACATTTTAACTACAAATAATATTTACAAATAAAACAGGTCAATGATGGATGTTACACGTAACACATGCAAATTTCTCAAATAGTCTTATGACACCACCCCAAAAGAATATTGCAATGCCATGAGTTACCATGCTTTATTACACACCTCCATCTGCCTACCTGCTGTGACAATTTACATATTCAGCTAGCTATATGATGGCAGTTGTACATTTGAAATAGGCCAAAATCTCCTCACTGCTGAGCCTATTTAGTACTTTGGGCTGGTCACATTCTAACATTTATATCAGTAAATATTAATGCAGTACCCACACAAAGTTGTCTTCTTTTTTTCCAGAAGTCTTTGAATTTTCAGACAATAGCAATAGTTGCTTCTTTCTCCTTTCTCTGCAAAGACAATATAGCCATTATTTTTGTTGCTTTTTTTAATGAAACACATAAAATGTGTAGGAATAATATGATAGCCAAACAAGGTATATGATTTTGCAAAATTAAAAAAAACCTATTGCATGAAACGAGGGAACCCCTGTGTTTATTTATACCTGGATGGGGGAGATTTGGGCATTAGAACAACCTTCTGGACTTCATGATCTATTCTGTAGTAAAGGGTGTAATTGTCTGATGAACATCAGAAAACAACTACTACACAATATTTGAAAGAAAGGAATCTACTTTTTGAAATGAGGGAACCAATGAGTTTGCATGTGAAAGGATGGGGGAGATCTGGCGGATTAAGTGCTTTTACCCATCCGCTGTCTCTAATAGTATTTCTGCAGGGCAAATTGATATTCTCTGGTGATCACTGGGCTATAACCGCTAAGGAGCCATTCTAATGAGGGTGTCCCTTAATTTGTTTAGCCAGGATGGGGAAATATTTTGTGGACTTCATAACAATTTCTGCAGTGCAATGGGATTTCTCTGTTGTTCACATGTGATCCTCTCACTCAAATGACTATGTGGCCACTAGGATGGGGGAAATATACCACTTTTTAATGCTTGGTCTTTTATTTGCTAACTCTAAAACAAATCTGCAGTGATTTGCCTGGAGGAGGTTGTATTTATTAATTTAATGCATCCCCCCTCCCCTCCCACAAAGCATGGCATCATAAAGTTAATGAATAAGCAGAGTAAGGCAGATTACACAAGTCATGAAACTACTTGTGTAAATGTTCATCTTCAAGAAAATTAAGTGTGCATTTATTAAGTGAATAGTAACTTAATCTTAACCTGCCTATGTAAGACCAATTGGACGCCTATGTAAGTCCAACTGGACACCTATAAACTAAGCCTTGGAGAGAGATAAGTGGACCGAGATAAAGTACCAACCAATCATCTGCTGTCATTTTCAAATACAGCCTGTAAAGTTACAGTTAGGGGCAGACTGATTGGTACTTTATCTCCATGCACTTTATCTCTGTCCAAGGTTTAGTACATAGACCCAAGTCCCAAAATGTACTTTTTCTTTAACACATAATTTCAGTATATTTTAAATAGAGTAAACACTGTATACAAATTTACATTTTCTTATCCACATGTTTCTCTAACATGTCATTTCTATTTAATGTCTAATATTTACATTTTGAAAATTGATGATTTAAAGATACTTTAAAAATGTTTAACTATTATCAATACAAAGGTCCACATAGTCTGATAAAAGAGCAAAATTTCTGCATCTTTTCTCCAAAAAGTCACAGTAATTGCATTGCTGATTTCCCCAGCAATTGGTTTGGGAAGGATCCTAAGAAATGTGGTTTTATGTAAACATGTATTGGTGTTTATGCCAAGCTTATTTTTATTTTTCCCTGATGTGGAATTTATCACCCATACTACTTGTACGACCTAATAAATACTTGTGTGATTATAAGGGAATATAGCATATTATTGTATTTTGTTTTTGAATTATAGAATTCAAGCTATTTAAGCTGCAGTTCCAGACTTTAAGGGAGAATTGTTGCAGTGAACAGAGTTCATCATATTAATTGCAAAATCAATTGGCATTTAGTGGTCTGAGGAGCTTCTAAATTGCATATTAACAGAGGCATTTTAAGAGGAATCACATAAGATACGTAACAGCATGGACAATTACATGAATAATGTGTGTTCGTCAAGCTGTAAATATCTACAAAAAAAAAAAAAGACAAAATCATGTAGTAATTTTTTTCAATATAAAAATTTAATTTACTGTAGGTTAAAACAAAAACTTATTTGACAAAGTTGAAGCTCTAACAAATATGTTAAAATTCTTAGGTGTAAACAATACAAATCATTTACTGGTTTACACTTACAGTGCCTTAAAGTATTCAGCCAACACCCTCATTTTACACCTAAGAATTTTACAGCTTGGAATTGTATTGCTTACAATGAGCCAGACATCTTTACATAGTCCATTTGGTCAGTATTTTCTTGTGAACCACCTCTGCTAAATATTGCAGTTATTATTCTTTTTGGATAAGTCTCTGTAAACTATGTATCCATGGTTCTTCCAGGCCTCTCCAACTGGCTCAAGTTATTTTAGGAGCACAAGAACAGCTATGGACAGCAAGTTTGAGGTCTTGCAGCATATTATTGATGGGGTGAAGTCAGGACTCTCAAGAACATCTATTTTCTTAATTTAAAGCTGCCCCATTGTTGCTCTTGCAGTGTGCTATGGACCATTGTCCTGCTGAAAGATAAACTTTCCCCTAATTTAAAATTATTGGCAGAGAGTAGCAGTTTTTTTTACTGAATTTATCTGTAATGTGCATCATTCTGATTCCAACTGATCCATTCAAGATTGCCTGTCGGGACGTCCATAACATTATGCAACCACTGACCTACCTCACAGCTGGTGTAAAGTGTTTGATTTGTAGTACACATATCTCTTAACATTCTTTTCTCTACATGTCTGTAGTATCTTCTAAAACAGGGTTTCCCAAACTCAGTCCTCAAGGCATCCTAACAGTCCAGGTTTTAAGGATATCCATGCTTGTGCATTGATGGTATAATCAAACTGACTAAGGTACTAATTAAGTCATCTGTGCTTAAGCATGGATATTCTTATAACCTGGACTGTTAAGGAGCCTTTAGGACTGAATATAGAATCCACTGTTCTAGATCATAGGTGTTCAACCTGAAACACTTCATGAGTAAACAATAGAACCTCTTTTGCGCTCTTGCAACACTTTTCCCAAAATACCCCACATGCCCCTCAGACCACATACTAACTCCAACATATCCCCACAGGTTCTCAGACCATCACTAGATACAACATGCCCTCAGACTTCTATTTGCCATAAAATGCCCTAACATGATCGCAGACCTTACACTTGCAATAAAAACCCCACATATACCCTCTGATGCCACATGTGCTCAAAATTCCCACAGTAGCCAAACCAAAATCCCCACATGCCCCCACTCTCTAGAAATACCAATGACCACCCACCTCTAATCTAAATACCAATAATAACCATAAGTCACTAATGAAGTCATTGATTTAAACTAAATTAATTGGTGCAGCCCTGCCTAAAAGTGATTGCTTACCCTAAATCCAGCCATTTTCCAAAGAGGTCGGAGGCAGAACACTTAGGAGCTCATTCAGACCCGCTTGCAAGTTGCGGCCACTCGCTGGCAAAAAGGGGCCGGATATTTAAATGAAGTGCTTGCACTGCATCGCGTAAGGATGCCCACTATGTTTTAGCGAGCTATGGCAAAGTGGGCTCGCAAGTGCCTAAAGATGCCCCCTTGCTACTCACAACACACGTCATCTCCGGGAAATGTAGGATTAATCGGGACCATCATGAGCCATCGGAGCTGCTCGCAGCCCTTGAGGTTGCCTTAACCCGCCGCAAGCACAGCAATCAGTGCTGGCTGAGATACATGCAGGTGACATGTACAATGACGCTACTTTGCTAATTATGCACACCCTTTAAACGGCGTTTTGGAGGCCTGACACGCCTGCGTTCGCACATCCACTCCCCCATTCACAAGCACCTTCCCCTATTACCACCCACAAACAGCGCTATCTGTCACTCTAAGCAGCGACCTAATAGTGGCTTACGAGGCAACCAAAATCAGATCGCAATGACTGGCTTGCACATGCGCACTGCGAATTATACGCATGCGCAGGTGGGCGAGAATCGCTAAGAGCGAGCGCAACTTAGCGACCGGGTCTGAATCAGGTCCTTAGTGCAGACTGCACTATCCCTCCTCCTCTGAAATGTTCTAATGTGCTACGTGAATATCTGAGTTGTACACAAGGGGTCATAGATGAAGATTCCCATTGTTGCCTGTTTCCAATCATGTTATTTATTGGGTTTTGCAAATTGTTTGGATGTAAGATATATATAATTTTTAACCAGGGCTTTTTACATGTAAACCTTATATAAAGCCCTTATTGTTGAAAATCTCTTGAGATTGTTGATCCACTGACTTGAGTAGCCTATTAAATATCACAGCTCACCTAATAATCACCCTTTCTATGGAGTAATGAATGAATGGTTGGCAGCCTTATCAAGATAGTAGGTCTGTATTTTCTTACTTGTACTTCTGTACAATTGACTGCATGCACTAAGCTCTGAGATAATGGCTGTGCCTCAGCAATTGTCTTGTGCCATTCCTCAGATCTGACATGTTGCATTACATCAGCATTGCAAATGAATGGTTGGTGAATTACAGATTATTTCCAGTAAACGGTGAAGCATTATTTTAGCATATATTTTTTTTTTTCTTTCTTGTGGTATCAATTTGATCACTAACTTTTAATTTGCTTTGGTGCTCTTGGTGTCTTCAGAGAGGACCTTCATGTTTTATGTAGTATTTGTGAAACTCTAGGGTATAATAAATGATAATCAGTTTAGTAACCTTTAATGTTAGCTCTACAAACATCCAGAGAAGATATTTACTTAGTTCTAAGCTGTGTACCCTGACAATGAAAGGGTTTGTAACCATGGATGTGGATGAGGGTGGAGAATTGGACCCTGAAAAAGTAGGTCAGATCATGGGTAATGATGGACGTGTCCTTTGGGGTTAAGGATAGAATTGATGTGCACAACTATCTCTGCAGCCAGTAGAATTAGACTGCTACAGTATCACTTGTCAGTTTGTACTGAGCAATATATTTTATTTTCATCAGTGTCTTGACTAGAGGCAAGGATGGGACATGAATTCCATAATGAATTTCCTCCAAAAAAAGATCAAGCTCCTTCAGAAACTTTTGGATATATGGAAAAATATCTCTGTATCTTGTCATTAGCTTTTGCTGTTGTTAGGTCTACCACAATTACCCCCACTTCTTTGTAATGAGTTTAAAAACCTGGGCTCTCAAACTCAAAGCACATTTTACCCTGTTTAGGTAATCAGCCTGAAGATCCACAGATTATATACTTATGTGATAACTTGGATATGCTATTGTTTTGCCGAATTTTAACATAACAGTTCTGTACCTTCGGGCTGAAATCCTTCAGGACTTGGTACATTACCTAAATCTAGCACACACTGGATGAAATTAAAGACATATTGTCCATAGGACCCTGGGTTGACTGATTCCTCAGACATTTCCAGTCTCATTGTTAGATCCTGTTATTGATATACAGTTTTTCTCCCTCAAAGCCCATTCAACTTGGAAAAATTTGTCTCCTTGCCTTTCCTGAAATAGAAATCTTCTGATCTTGTCCCATCGATCTACGAGGGACTCTGGGCACCTACTGTATAGACGTTGTTAATTTCATAAGACAAACGCTTCACTTTCATTCTTCTGGATAAATACAATTGCTGTGTGGAAGTATGGAACTGTGGTCAAATTGTTGCAGCACCGATACAGTCCATGATTTTTTCCTTTACATTTAATTTTCAGTCAAATAAAGTAATATAAATATATATCTTGTAGGCAAATATTTGCTTGTAACGCCACTACAACTTTTGAGGTGTGAGGTGACCTTAAGAGCTGAATTGGATTTATCTACATACTGTATACATGGTGAACCTTAGTAAGTGCTAATTGTCAATTGCTGTTAGTCAATTCCTCCATTCTGTCAGAGCATTTTGATGAGAAACTCCTTCATGAAGAATCTGACTAAAATAATGCTTTTGATCTGTCTTGAATCAAAGATCATTTGAAGTCTATTAGTGGTTCCTATCCAAAGAAAGAAAAGTCTCAAACATATACCTATGATCTTTTTCTTCTATTGGAAATTAAGTGATTTTTCAGCTGAGAAAGATCTTTAATATATTGTCTGTGAGAGATGGTAACTTTTCTCCTTTGCCTAAGATTTTCAGATATGGGGTAATCATTTTTCTGATTAACTATTCTTGAACCTCTGAAGAATTTGTGATAATTCAGGATTCTCTTATCTACAGAGGATAAATTAACACTAATCAAACATATTGGAGAATATAAATCAACAATCACTGGTAAGAAAACAATGTTCCTTTCAAATGAGTTCAAGGCAGCAAACAATAGGCCAGCTTAGCTTTTCCATACAGTGGAGATGCTCTGCAAACCAGCATGCCTGTGGCTTGATGAAACCCTCTCCTAGTCGAGATGCAATAAGTTTGCAAAATTCTTTGCAGATAAAGTATCCTCCATCCGGGCTGGAATCCCCACAGTGAAAATCAAAGGAGTGCAAGACTACAAAACCTGCTAAGGTAAGCCATCTGTCTTCATGAAACAACTTTGACATAATGGATGTAAAAGACATTTGTAAAATTATCAGAATGTTGCGACCCACCACCTGTGATCTGGTCCCTGCCTCAATCAAGCTTCTCATAGGGTGTATGGACATGATTGGCCCTGTAATTGCAAAAATAGTTCAATGCTCTTTGCAGACAGGAATTTTTCCAGAACCACTAAAGGAAGCAATTGTTAGACCACTTATCAAAAAACCTAATTTAGACTCCGATGGCATGTCCAACTATCAAACCTTCCTTTTCTAGGAAAGGTCATTGAGAAAGTGGCGGCAATGCAACTGGAAACCGCCTCTCTACCCTTAATGTTTATGATCCATTCCAGTCAGGATTCAGGAGAAGACATAGCACTGAAACAGCCTTGGTATGTGTGCTAAATGATCTTCTGATGGCAAGAGACAGAGGTGACTGTTCAATATTAATCCTTCTGGATCTCTCTGCAGCATTTGATACCGTGGACCATGGGATTCTAATTGAGCGCCTACAAATTTTCTGTGGACTAGATGGCACAGTCCTTAGCTGGTTCAAATCATTTCTGACTGGCAGGTCACAGAGAATTTCTTCTGGAGTAAACTCTTCATCACCAGTGCCATTTCCATGCGGTGTCCACAGGGTTCTATACTATCTCCCATGCTTTTTGCAGCATTCATGCTATCATTGGGTGAAATAATCAGATGTCATGGCCTGGTCTACCACTGCTATGCAGATGACACACTACTGTACCTGTCCTTTGCTCCAGGTACTGAGAACCCCATAACAACCCTAAATGGCTGCCTAGCTGAGTTCCAGGAGTGGATGAGTGGCAGTTGGCTGTGACTGAACCCTAAAAAAACAGAGGTCCTTATGTTAGGTCACAGGACAAGGCTACAGAATAGCCAACCAACAGGACTTACGCTTGGGGTCTCAGATTTACAAACCACAAAACAAGTGCAGAATCTTGGTGTTGTCCTGGATGGTGGCTTGACACTTAAACATCAGGTATCACCCACAATCAAATCCTCATTCTTTCATCTGAGGAACATAGCCAGAATCAAGCACTTAATTCCTTCAGAAGATCTGCCTAAAGTCATACATGTATTTATATCATCACACCTAGACTACTACAACGCCCTCTATATTGGTCTCCCAGCAAAAAAAATTGCACCGCTTGCAAATGGTACAAATGCAGCTGCCAGGCTATGAACCAAACAGCCCCTTTCCCACCACATAAAACCCATTCTCTACTCCCTTCACTGGCTGCCTTTCAGATGGCGAATTGTTTTCAAGATTGGCTTACTAACTTTCAAAGCCCTACATGACCATGGCCCAGGGTACCTGTAGCAGCTTCTGATTCCTTACTGTCCCACTCGATTACTGTGATCCATTGATGAAGGACTATTAACAGTACCTACAATCTCCCGGAATTTGTCTGGGGGTCGAGCTTTCAGCTTTGTATCTCCGACTCTATGGAACTCACTTCCCCGCACAGTTTGAGAGGCCCCCACTCTAGAGACTCAAGACTCACCTATTCACCCAAGCATTTCACTAATGTCCATTGTTAAGATTGTTTTGTATTTTGTGCTATAAAGGCAAATGTAAAGTACTTTGAGTCCTTTTAGGAGAAAAGTGCTATATAAATAACATCATTATTATTATTACATATTTCTATTATGCCAAAACTGCAGAACTTGCTTCTCAAGGAAGCCCACAGGACTACAGTAGTTTAATTTCATTCCTTACTGCCCAAAAAAGAAACTCCACTACCTTTCATATCTCTGACTAGGGTGTTATAATTCTCCCTCTGAATAATTTATTCTGATTACCTGGCCTCTAAGACCTCAGTTCGATTTGATTATGATTAGATGGCTCACATATAAAAGTAGATGGTAAATAGCACAAATTATTC
Source organism: Taudactylus pleione (assembly GCA_031769625.1). NCBI lineage: Eukaryota > Metazoa > Chordata > Amphibia > Anura > Myobatrachidae > Taudactylus > Taudactylus pleione. The sequence goes on from JAUIMM010000039.1 coordinate 4,885,722, forward strand.
TTGAATGATGCGTCAGTAGAACAGGAATAAAACCATAGTGTCCTCCTAGAAGCTGCTGAGAGCATAATAGATCTACAAGATACACTAATACTGTTCATGAAAGCTTCACTCATTCTTCACTCATTCTTCTTTACTTCATTTTTAAAAAGGTTATGTACAGAGAACACAATTTCTTTCTCCATATAATCTTCTTTAAATCCAGATTATTTTGGACTCTCATTCCCTGATTACTTCAACTGCTAGAATAAGGGGTTTTACTAATTTAAGATCCCAACCTGTTGATGGTTTAGGTCTCTTGTTCTCGACTGAAGATTCTGTACATCATCATTTAAATACAACTCCATCCATACAATTAGGTTCCTATTGAAAAGAAGAGTCAGTGTCAGCAAAAGTGATGTTTTTAGGATATTGAATAGATTCAACCATCTTGGATTTATCTTGTAAAATTATCAATTTACTGTTATTTTTCTACCCTCCCTTTGTATAATATTTACTCTTTTGCCTAAAGCTTTGTCTCTTCTACCGGAGTCTCTGAACAGGTTTAGCACTTATTTTATTTATTTTGTCTTCTGTAATCTATTTTTTAAGTATTAAGGCAGAAATAGATAAAAAAAAAGGAACAAAAATAAATCTTCTGTTTTTAGGAGACTTGGATGTCTGTTAGCAGCCACAATAAAAATGGCAGTCGGGATGCCAGCACCGGAATCCCGACACCTGTCAGAATCCCGGTAACGGCATCCCGGCAGTAAGTACTGGTGTTAGGGAGAGGGTTAGGGGTTAGGCACTAGGGGGACAGTTAGAGTTAGGCACTAAGGGGGAGGGTTAGATTTAGGCACTGCGGGGGAGGTTAGGTTTAGATAGCGGGGAGGTACGGTTAGGGAAATGGGGAGGGTTAGGATAGTGACCGACAAGTGTTGGTATCCTAACCCTGTCGGGATGCTGGTATTGGGATTCTAACCGCTGGGATGCCGAGCATCTCTCATCCTTAATAGATGTTTGCGGTGGGCTGAAGTAGCAATCAGGTCCCCGGTAAATAACCACGGCACCACCGCAAGGGTTTAGATGATGAGTGAGCCACAGTCAGGTCCAAAAAGAATCGATCAGCATGCCATCCAAACAACGCATTTCGGAGCTGGTACTCCTTCCGATTGCTACTCCAGCCCACCACAAACATCTATTAAGGGTGAGAGACTTTGACAGCAGGAATCCTTAAATGTGCATACCATTAAAAGGGAAGTTTTTTATCATCCACTGCTATATGTTATTGTGAATAAATCTTTGTTTTATGTAATTCCATTTGACATCCTTTTTGGGTTTCTTTGGCACCATACACCTTCTCACCTTCCTTGTTTACAATTTGACCCAGGGGATGTGGTGTCCCTAATGTAGGAGGAAGGCTGCCTTAGAAACCTGATGTACTGCACACCTGTTTAAGATCATACATTTTTTTGTGCATCATATATTCTTGTCCCAAACTATGGGCCTGATTCAGAGATGTTTTCACAAATGAATAATTTTATTGTACTGCGCTTTGGTATTAGTCACACTGCGGATGTGCTGCGATGATCCTGCGACTGCAGTCACAATGAGGATGTATTTGCAAAGTGGGAATGATTGTGGGTGGCAATGGGGGGTGGTGACTCAAATGCAGCTATGTCGCGACCGTTTCGGGGGCATGTCATAATTTGCGACTGCAATCCCATATACAGTAAAAATGGCTCCAGCGTCTTACTTCCAACGCCCATTCTGCACAACCAGAAGTTCAATGATCGAATGACGGCATTTGAGACTGTTTCTGAATTAGGCCCTATGACTTGATAAAAAGTACAGTGGTAGGGAGGAATCACTGAAATTTCCAAGCATACAGAACTCCCATGCAGTAATACTGTGGTTACAGTAGCCATAATTATTTAGGCCAGCATTACCAAGACTTATCAATCTACATGTCTCCAATACAACTTGGACAGTAAAGCCATCTCCATCTACTGTACAAACTATCCGCATTTTATCTGTATCAGGAAAGCAGCACATACAGGTCTACCAAACAAAGACTCACATTTTCCTTCATTATATTCCATGGGTTTCTGGATAATATGAACATTCGGCAACACCAACACACAATATGCCCTTGATCCTATATTTTATGACTTTCTAAAGACTGAGCAGCATTACATAAAGATGGAATCTAGGGCTGCTCCTATGGGCTTCCTTAACCCCTATATAAATTGGAGTGCCCTTCTTTGGCAAAGCTTTACCCCTTCTATGTAGGGAATTAGAATTTATATTGTTTTGGCCTATTTCTTCATCTGTTCATCTATTCCCCCTGTAGGGGTGCTTTACTTGTTTATATTTAACAGGTGATTGGTTTCCTCTTTGGCATTCACTTGCTTAGGCCTGCTGCCAGTGAACATTCATTAGAGCATATTCTTTTCATTGGCAGATGAAAAAAGTATTTTGTTTATAAAGGGGGTATGGTTTGGGTAAGTTTTGACCTAATTCATGTCTAAATGATGCTGTGTTACGAAGCAATATGTTGGCACGCATATTCACTAGTATTAAAAAACCTACATCTCCAACCTTATCGACCTCCACACTCCCCCAGGCCACTTCACTCCACCAATGACTGCCGCCTCTACTACTAACTCATTACCTCCTCCCACTACCGCCTTCAAGGTTTGTTTGTTCTTCACCTCACCACAGAAACTCTCTTCCACTGCCTATCAGACTCTCCATGTCTCTCCAAACAGGTTCTTAAAACCTACTTCGTTCTTTTTAAAGCCTTCCAGTTCTCATCTTAACCCACCGCGCTATGCTATTTGCTTATTGTCTCCCCCCCTGCCCATCCCCTGTAGATTGTAATCTCAAACATGCATAGCCCTCCTCCCTCATGTGCTTTCCCCTCCTCACTTATACACTCATCTCCTCCCCGCTGTCAACAACAGCACCAATCCTTTGGGTTCAGACTGTGTATCTTTTGTGAGTATTATTACTGCGTATGCAGTTATGTTTATACAGCTTGTATGCTATTTTCTGCAGTGTGCAATAGACTAAGTACATTTTTCTTCTTTTGTTTGCACTGCTACTGCACTTTGTAAGGCTCTGCGGAACCCTTGTGGTGCCATATAGATAAAGTATAGTAATAATAAAAATAAATCAATCATTCTCACTGTTATACACAGTATATTGACAACATTTTTTAACATGGTTAGCTGTAAATACATATTACATCGCAGAAGGGCAAGTGCAGTATTTCTAGAGCAGGATTTCCAAATGCATAATTTTAAAGTGAGTGTGGCCAACTCATGGACATGCTTAATTAGCACTTAGCAAGCAGCAGACTGCCTCATACAAAGTGCAGTGTATGTATGGGATACAGTCAAAATGCAGACGGCCGGGAAGCCATCTGACTAAATCCCGGCGTCTAAATACCAATGCGGGACTAAAGACAGGCATCGAAATCCCGACGCCCGTCTATACCCTGACGCCGGAATCCAGACAGACGGCTTCCCAAATGAATATAAGCCGGGCAGTGTTAGCGCTTAGAGACCGGGGGGGGAGAGTTAGGTTTAGGAACCCCCGGGGGGACTTAGGGTTAAGCACCACCCCGGGAGGGTTATGTTTAGGATGTGGGGAGGGGGGGTAAGGTTTAGGCACCCCTGGGGGGAGGTTAGGGTTAGACACAACCCTGGGAGGGTTAGGTTTAGGGTGCAGGGTGGAGGATTAGGGTTAGGCCCCACCGGGGGGAGGTTAGGGTTAGGCCCCAATAAGAGAGGGTTAGGGGGGAGAGGGGAGGGTTAGGGTACTTACCAGCCCCAGTCAGGATCTTCAGCGTTTGTGCTTGCGGCTTTGGGATTTAGTAAGACGGCTTCCCGACCAGTGAAATTTCATACACAACCTGAATGTATTACCTATTAATTAACAGTTGAGCACAGGTGGTTAAATCAAATTGACTGAAGTACTAATTAAGTAACCCGTGCTTAGCCAAGGATATCTCTAAAACCTGAACTGTTGGGGAGCCTTGAGGACCAGAACTGGGAACCTCTGCCTTAGACATATATGGGGCAAGCGATCATAGTAAGCCGTAAAACATGGCAGTAGGGCCAGCCCATCTATGCTAAACCAACCTTTAACAAAATTCCACATGGCATTAGCGTCGACAACGTTTAGTGTGCTCTCAAAATTAACAATTGTAGTGTGTCCTTCCACCTCATGTTAGCATGCCGCGCTCCTGTCTGCAGCTACTCTCTGCCCATCCAATGAACTGATTGCGCATTCAGATCCACAAAGCACAGCAGACTTTGTAGGAGGAAGAGTTGGTACCACTGGTCGTGTGCAGCTGTTCTGTTCCAGCCCCAATACTGTGCTGCTATAATAAAATGGTATATACTAGTGATTATTTTGTGGCCATGATTTCTGCTGGCCTGAACAGGGAGAGGCGTTATTCCGGCCAACTGATAACCCCCATAAGTGTGCCACATTTGCAGCTGTTCATATGGGCAGTGCACAGCTACATTTTGCAAAACCATCCCAGTGGGCTATAGACGGAAAGAACACTTTTGAAACAAACATCAAATATGTGATAATGAGAATTAACTTTTACCAGAAACTTTAATAACATTTAAAAATACTTGAGGTATTTAGAAGTGTATGTAATTTAATTATCAAGATGTGTACAAAGAGGATCCCAACAAATCCTTGAAAATGTAGATGTGCTTAGAAAAAGATTCCCTGCGCGCAGCAATGATGTACATGGATTGTGCGTTTGTTTAATTGATTTTTAAAATCACATACAAAAACACAGTTCATGTCAGCGTGAATATGTCCTAAATGGTTGCTTCTATTCTTCTAAAATGGTAGTTAAAATAAAAGTTAATACCTAAGCATAGACGTTAATGGTTGAGATTTATAATTAGATTTGATATTCTAAAATACATTTGTTACAAATGGTGCTTTTTGCCTTAACTTTGCTTACCCATAAATACTGGAGATTCCAAATGCACTCCCATCGATGGGATCAGGAGATAAAGACTAGAGTGTTGTATAGTTGGTCTGATGAGTGATTATTATAATATTCATACGGGGTATGTTATATGTAGAATAGGAAAGGCTTTACTAATGACAGACATGTTAATAGGTAGAATTTTCAAATTGGTAATTACATAGTAATTTAATTTTATTTAAATTGTGACCTTATGCAGCTGACAGAGTGGAAAAATATATATGATTCTTCGTACCCTAACGAGATGGAATTGCCAGACCCATGGGAAGATCTCTTGACGGCTTTTCAGAAACTGCTGGTTATACGCTGCCTACGACCCGACAAGGTAAAAAGAAGAATATGGATTTTGCTGCATTTCTAGGTTTAACTGAATATATTATGCACATTTCTGTTGTAGGAAACGTGAACATGTTAAAAAATGTTTCCATCCTGTACAAAGCTGCTATCAGGCAATATATAAAATTAACCGAGATTAGAAAGACCTTTTTCTGAATTATGACATAAAAAAATTATAAAGTAAAAGAAAAATCAAACTAGTAAGTCAAACTGTTCTGACAACCAGATACTCATAAAAGCACTGGCTGGTCTGTAACTATAATAAATATGTAAATAGTTATACAATCATATACATGGCTGTAGAAAGCCTTGCTGGGCCCCAGTAATTTCGGGGGTGTGGACTAATGTAAGTATGCATGGCCATACCTCCTGAAATAATTAGCATTTGCTGCACCGCAAAGAGGTGCTGTGTGCCCCTCAGCCAATGGCAAATCCAGTGTGATTGCCCCCACACACACACACACAGCCAAAGGGGAGAAATCAACAATAGAGAACAAATCACGTTGTTACAGATTACCTATTAAAAATCGATTTCTCTGACAGTGGACAGGGGTGCTGAAATAAATGTGAATGTTCAGCGGTTGATCCTTTCTCTTAAAGAGCAGTAAAGGACAAAATGAAAATTTGATGTGCAAGCAATAGAAAATCTAAGTGAAATGAGCTTTCGACAAGAGAAAGCAGCAGGTCCCCTCACATCACGCCAGCTCCTCCTGATAGCGAAGATTGGCACTCACAAGCCCTCATCGCCTTTATTGTACTTTCCCAAAAAATATTACAGCAGGGAAGAAAGAGCAGATGTTGATTCCTAATATTTTAGAGCAAATCAGCAGTAACTCTGTCCATTATTGCCAAACTTTCTGTGGGGGATATTTGTGAGAAGTAAATAATTAGGTCAGATCTATTAAATGAGAGCAGAATTTCAACTAATATGAACAGACCTCAGACTGAGTGTCTTTGCCGTGTCCAATATGTGACTAATGTCAATAAATTAACTCCATGGGACATTCACTAAGCTGCAGAAATGACGAGGTACTGTGAAGCATCATGTATTTCCTTAAGCAAGGATTAGAAGCAAGTTCACATTTCCATTTGCTTCATTTCCATTAAAGGGTTTATCTTAACTAATTCATAGGAAATATATTATTGGCTTTTTTGCACAAATAAAGTGATAAGAAAGGAGAGCATTATTGTCCTAGGGGTGTCATTACCATAGGCACCAGAACCTTTGCATTCAAACTGCATATTTATTATGGAAAGCAGTTTGAAATCTATATTAGACAGGATTCATGCATACATAGGCATATCTATAATGGGTGCACTGCACACTCTGCACCCATACAATATACGTACCTCTCCGACCGGGTAAATGACATTGCCGGCATTTTCCCAAAGAACTGCACACACATAGTAGAGAAATGAACAGGAACATGGCGCGGGTGCTATGTTTCTGGGCGCATGTGCATTACACTTTGTTACAGTGCCAGATTTTACTTGGCAACTGCATCAGTGAGCAAAGAGTCTGTGTGCAGTGCAGTCTCGCTCTCAAGTTGCACATGCATGCATACTATACATGTATTTTTCATACGTTGCATGTACTGTATCTTATATATAAAATTCATAGTTTGTCTGGTTATGCATTTGGACACCCCTGCACCGATTGGGATAAAACCAACGCGAGGTGGTCCAGTTGGATCCTGGCCAGGTTTTAGGGGGGAGTTAGGGTTCAAGTCAGACCTTCCGTTTGGGTATGATGGGCAGATTTTTGACCCGGGGAGCCTGTTCTGAGCCTTCCACTTTATGGATTTGGATGAAAACTTCACAGAGTGGTAATATTGGATCCCAGGAGACACAGTGCCTGATTCAGCAAGGATCGCTGATGCGATCGTGGCTGGAATCGCGTACGCAGGTCTGCTGCGGAAGTATGCTAATATGTGCAATCACAAAGCACTCGCACAGACAACATGCAGACGCCCTCCTCTCGCACATCCGTAATCCCTTGCAATCCAGCCAAAACATTGGTAACATCGAAGTACTTTGGAGCCATTTGCATACTTACAGTAGGTCATACGCAGTGAGCACTCAAGCTGCATATGCCATCGTAGTAGCTAATTTATGCATGCTCCTGTAACGGTGTTCAAATGCACTGACATGTCTGCGTTTCTCCGATCACCCCCCGTCACCACCCCCAGATGCTCACTTCCTGTGAATCACTCTGCGATTGCTCTGCATGATCTCCGTGATCTCTGTGCGATCGCAGTGAGGCATTTGCGCACTACAATGCATACGCAGTACGCAACAATCGGCCTTCTGCGTACGTGATTGCATCAGCGAACCTTGCTGAATCAGGCACATACTATGGGGTTGAGGTCCCGGTTGGACCTCCCGTTGGTGTATGTTGGGCAGTACTTTGACCCAGGAAGCCTGTTCTGAGTCTTCCATTGGATGGATACGGATGAAAACTTCACAGAAATAGAAGACATGCTATGGGGTTGAGGTCCCGGGAATATTGGGCAGAACTTTGACCCAGGAAGCCTCTTCTAGGCCTTCCACTGGATGGATTTGGATTAAATCTTCACAGAGGGGTGACACGTGATATGGGATGCCTAATGGAGTGGTTGTGGTCCCAGCTGGACATCACAGCAGTGTGCGCCGGACAGAACTTTAACCCAGGGAACCTGCTCTGCGCCTTTCACTGGATGGATTTAGACGACATCACATAGTAAAATAATAACTTGAAGTTTTAAACCCAGGTACTTCATCTAGTACTATGTATATATCAAGCATGTTACATGGCATTTCGTTAAAAAAATGTATATCAATAGTGGAGTTAAGAGTGTTTTCCCCTGTGATAGATGCTACCATATAGTTTTACAGTTAGATGCCACCTCTCATAACTCCTGCTCTTGCCCTTGTTTGCCATGACACCTGGTCGTCTACTGATACAGCGTATATTTGGATCATAGTTGACCAGATTAATTGAAAACAAATTCGAAATTGTTTTATGTAGTCATTCAAAGCACAGTTGGAAATGGGACAGTTGATACTACAAATATTGTAATAAAGTTGTTATAAGGAAAGTTATTGTATATGCAATATATTTGACATTTGCAATTTGTTGATAACATTTCATATGTTTATTTTTGCTGTAAAAAGATTCTCAAACCAGTCATATAGTAATAATAATAATGAGCAGGCCGTAGTACTTTCTTATCTTAACATATAATTATCATTTTATTTCTTTACTGCTTCTTAGGTCATACCTGCAGTCCAGCAATTTGTTATCGATAAAATGGGCCCAGCTTACATAGATCCTCCAACATTTGATCTTCAGCGTAGTTATATGGACTCCACTTCGAGCACACCGCTGATATTTGTCTTATCTTCTGGAGCTGATCCTTTGGAATTACTGCTGCAATTTGCAGAAGAACAAGGTGATGGTAATTGTGCTACTTAACATGATACTCTTATCAAAACCTAAACTTGCATTCTGATGCATGCCTTATAGTCTAATGCATGGTGCCAAGGGGTAGCCAACCCAGTAGATCCACAGAGTGGTCCAAATGCAAAGTTCAGAAAAAGACATGAACTTACCAGACTTAAACAGCGCAATGAATTTTATTCAGCAAGTCCCATCATGCAGAGTACAATAGACGTTTCGGTCCCAGTGTGGACCTTTGTCAAGATAACTTACATGGGACTTACATGGGACATAAGTTAAATACCCACCACAAAACATATAACCACCCCCCCAACATATCAGTTAGCACACATGAGTATACTAGCTTACAAATGGAAACAATGCTGTTCACAGATATATTACGTTGGCCGTACAGCACAGCAGGTATGATATATCTGACAGATATATTGTGCACATCTACCTGTGTGTATGGGTGACCGACCAAACGACTGCATTATGCTGACTGAGGGAAACAGCGACAATGACATCACAACTGGATGGGCAATTTAAATGTCCACCTAGTTGTCATGTCTGACCGATTGGTAAGTGTGTAGGCTTGCCGAATCGGTTGCTCGGTCAGTGGGACGGTTGGCCGGCCACTGCGTCAGTCAGGTGTGTAGTCAGGTGTATACCCTGAATTAGACTTAAACAGCTTCCATGCATTACAGCAAAGTCATGTCTAAACAATGTCAGTCTATGACCTTCTAGACAACTGTCAGTTTTACATGGAAAAATTCTGCAACATAAGGAGGTGACAATTTTCCAACATTTTCAAATATACCATTTTGTCCTCATTATTGTAGCTCCTGTGAAATGTGCACCATCAGCACTCTCTGAAAGTATCTATGACCTATGCTATTATTATTATTAATAAATTATCTCCCCCCCATTTTTTTTATATATGAGCCAAAACATAATGACATGTGAATTAATTATAAAAGCAATAAACACAATAACAGAAGATAACCCACCTCTATAGAATCACCAAACTTCAGTTTACTTTGTGTTTCTCCTTTACTTAGGTGTTTCCTGTATTTTGGTAGTTAGTTGTACTTGTCACCTTACTTTTAGAGCAGATGCATACAGGACTATGATTTGTAACCTGCCGGGAATCGTTAGGTGATGTAGGTTCTTTTGTGTTATGTATACTTTTTTTTTACTCTTATATAAAATTTTATAGGCATACAGTTATTATCCTCATCCTACTGCTGTCAGAAATATGACAGGTTTTACAAATACATATTTTTATATATTTTACTGAAAGGATTCCTTACTAGGCAGACTATAATAGTCTGAATACTAGCAAAATACTCACTTCCTTGTCCTTTAGAAAAATAACAACATTAGTTAAATAAGCATGAGGACAATGCCTGATTTAAATAACCATAAATTACGGTGCTGTGAATAGAGAATTTATCCTTCAAAGTAAACAAAATGTGATGGAGAATATATATGTACAAAAAAAAAAAAACCACCACATCATTACCACAGTATTACAGAATGGGAAGCAAGAATAGTAGTCAATTACACATTTGTGTGATGGAAACACCATTATTTCTGACAAGCTGACAAGTTCCTGCTAGCTATTAGTGATAGAATATGAAAACAAGCCAAATAATCACATTTCAATTTAGTCGGAACAAACTATCATTTTAGAATTTCACTCTCCCCAAGTTGATCTTTTGTGTGCCTTTTAAAACATTACTCTCAGCTATATCCCTAAATTTGTCAAGGGTGTAACATTTTACCCCTCGTTATACCGTGCACATTTAGATGGGAATTCAGACTATGCTTTAAGGTTCTGCAGGTATGGCAAGAAGAGGAACTGGCAGATAATGTTCAGCTTACTATCAATTTGTTAGGCTGCTTATATTAGAATTGTTAACAGGTGACTGTATCTAGTATGTAGAAATCTGCAGAAGAAATTGATGGCAGATAATTGCCTATTGACTCGTTCACGATGTCCATTTTCTTATGTCACCCACAGGTTTTAGTCCGTATGAAAAGTAATGAGAAATAAATATCATCAGTAGATTTTCTTGAAGAATAAAAGTATCAGGTCTAACCGCCCTAAAATCATTAATTGCCAACTCTAGATGCTGAAAGCATCTACACGCATCAGACAGTGTATGAGCCCTGACTACACTAATTATAGAGAAAAGAATTGCATGCACCATGAACATTTCAGCTTGTGGTTGTTTCATGTATAAATCTTGCACTAGGGCTACATAGCAGCACAACAAAGTGCCAGCTATACTCAAGCAAATTTTACTTTCTGGCTCCCAACCTCCTACTGCTCCTGCAGATGATTTATTACGGGTGCACTGTTAATTAGTGTCACATTTTAAAGTATTAATAACTAATACATAATTTTAACAGCCAGCTGTAGGCAGAGTGGGGCGTAGGGCAAAAGGCAAGGTTAGGCAACCCTGTGTACATCCATACCAATTGTAAAAAAATCTTATTTACTTTACTTGTAAGGAAAACATAGATGAAGAAGGGGATGCTTACTAATCATTTACAGGTAGAGGGGGAGTGGATACAATTACCTATGGCAAATTACAGCGGGTAATAACGGGAGGTAGCATCGGGCTTTAACGCACGGGGCTATTCAATTAGCCTCCAGCATTTGCCTGATAGCCTTGTTACTGCACATGAAACACATGTTAACATAGGTTACTGAGCATTAATGCACAGGATCCGTGATAAGTCACGGACTCAGTGGCACATCTATAATGGGGGCAGGGTGTGCGGTGCACACGGGCCCCCGGGTCCTAAGGTGCCCCGCACCGCACACCCTGCACCCATATTATCTAAAACTCAGAAGTCCGTGGTCCCGTGTCGGGTGTCAGCGCTGCACAGAACACCGGAAAATGACCATGGACATTTCACTGGCATTCTGCGCTTGCGCAGTAAATTCTGGGCACCCTCTAGTGCCCAGAGTCTACTGACTCTGCGGTGGCCGACCAGCCGCCGGGGAGAGAGGAGGGGGCCAAGCACGGGGAATGCCCAAGGGGCCCCCTCCTCTCTTAAAACGCCCCTGCACAGACTTGTGCGTTAACTGGCAGTTATCACCTGATAACTGCACTGTTGACGGTATTTCTTCTCAGGAAAAGAAATCCTCAATAAGCGGTGAATACAGGCTGGCGATCAATTAGCACCAGTTCAGTTAACGGGGCTATTTGAATCCTGCTTATAGGCCGTTTAAAGGAACTTTAACCTCATCCCTCATTGGCTGCGACACATTATGCCGTTTTAACAGCCAAATTTATGCTCATGTGTTCTCCATTCTATTATCATTCCAGCTCTATTTAGAGATTATACTCACAAGATTCAAGTTCACAAATGCAATGCTAAATAGCATTTCCATAGTTATATCACAGAAAGTAGCACCTGTGCACCTTTTCTGCTCTGAATCTTGATTTATATGAAAGTTTGCCACGATTTTGCATTCACTGGGAATTTACAATACATCTCAGGCATGCTCAGTCGGCTGGCTAGCCATTCAGAGCTGTGGTTGCAAGGATGGAGAATATACATATTTTCATTTTATTAAAAATCTGTATAAATATTATTAGCAATGTGTAATTGGGGTGCATTACAGAGGAAATTGTCCCTGTGCTAGAGGAGAACAAATGTTGCCACTCTGTGGAATACTTTATTACTGCTTTTTATTTTTTTCTTGAAAGATAGCCCTTCCTCCTGTGTGCCTTGATCACATCTAGCATATTACAATGTAAATCTAAACATGATGCCTAGTTTGGTATTTAATGTCCAGATTCTGGTTTCTCCTAATACTCTGCTGGTCATCTATCTCCATTTGATCTTGGATTAATAAGAACGGTCAGCAGCTGCAGAATCGATGTTCAGTATTATTCCTGGTGACCAGCTTGTTTTCCTATAGAAGCAAGAGGTGCTTTCCCTTGCTGGCACTCCTCCAGCCCACAAACCCCAGCAAAACGTATTGCTACTCAGGGTTTCTGTGTTTCCTTTATTTGAGAGTTTACCATTTTTTTGACTGAAATTCTGTTTTACTTCTAGGAATGGGTGGTGTGAATCTTCAGACAATTTCACTTGGTCAAGGACAAGGTCCTCTTGCTCGACAAAAGGTTGAGAAGGTAAAATGCTTTCATATTACTGAACTATAATAAGGAAGGAACTATTTTAGCAATTGCCTGATGCCCTCTCCAGATTATCAACACATTGGCCCTTTTCAGTAAGACGCTACAACATCACACAGCAAGCGCTGGGGACCACTGGGAGTAAAAAAAAAAAAAAAAATGGTAGTTGCTCAGATCAGCTTAATTGCATAACACAGGTGCTTGTAAAGGGCGGGGTTTACACTGAACACAGAAAAAAAAGAGATTTGCCCCCCAGCACACTGCAGCAAAAACAATACTTAAATCCTATATGATAATAGCGATTCAGAGGTATTAGTTACATACATTTGCAAATACAGTATATGAATAAGCGCCAGGCCAATCTTCAAGGCTCCTCTATACTGGCGTCCCTAGCATTAAGGGGTTCACGTCCGAAAAGCAAGGCACCCCGAAAAAATTCCAACCAAGGGCCATCCCCAGGGCATCACACGAAAAAGGGAAAAAGGTGATAGTGAAGTATAAAGAAAAGATGTGTAAGTATAAATCAATAAGTGTTAATGAAATGAGAAAGAATTAAAATGACACAAATAATATACAAACAAATAGAGAAGTGATAAAGGTATTCTATGTGAATTAAGTGGTGATGCCATGAGAAAGGCCCAGTCAGAACCCCCCCGGGGGCCCCACTCCCAAACGCTCACCCCAAAATAATTATTGCTACATAATGGTAGCACCCACTCTGGGTCATATAATTACAATTGATGTACTGCATGATAACAGTACATATAAAAGCTGAGAGGAGGATGTGCTGATGCTTATAGTGCCATGTGGAGGTTTTTTGGGGTACCTCCAAGGTAAGTTAGCTCTCAGCTTTTATATGTACTGTTATCATGCAGTACATCAATTGTAATTATATGACCCTGGGGGGCGCCACTGAGCCGCCTAAACAAACAGACTGTGTGACAGTATGACAGACACAAGACCTATCAGCCCAGACACTGCTCCCAAGCTCCCGAGTCCCGCAGGCCGAATCAACCAACCCCTTCCTTCCCCTCCACTATAGGTGAGGTCCAGGAGCGGCAGCGGTGGCTGCAGTGAGGAGCAACCAGAGCCGGATTAAGGGGGGTGCAGGGGGCACGACACCCCGGGCCCTCTCTCTCAGGGAGCCCCCAGCCTGGCCATTGATTTGAGCTGCTGGGGAGTCATGACTGTCACTGCACTTCTCGGGCTGTAGAAGCCAAGGGACATGGAGTTGGGGCAGGGGGCGTGGCTACACGGCACTGTCAGGCCAGCCCACTGAGCCCAGCAGCGTGGACGAGACAAGGGGATTGTGGAGCTACTGTGCAGACCAATAATGTACTAATATACCCTGCAAGGTGAGAGAGGGGGGGGGAGGAGACACTGTATTGTATGTATGTATGTATGTGATTGTATAATTGTGACTGTATTTATGCATGTACAGTATGTGTATAAGTGTGTGGCTGTGACTGTATGTATTGTGGTGAGAATTGCTCACATTCTGGTGGTATCAGCTCCCTCCAAGGAAATCTAGAGTGAACCCTGTCCAGTTGCCAGCAAGGGAGGTGTGGAATTCCATGTTTTCACAGTTGCACAGGCCCAGCTGCAACTCATCCCTGAGCAGCACAGGAAGGTTTTAAAACTCTCACACACCTGTTGCTCATGGCCCTGATGCTGACTAGCATACAGGTAGTAGTTACAGTGTTGTAGTGGCATGGTCCAAGGGCTATGCTGGGAAAGCATGGCCAATTGTGGCTACAAGCCACTGCTGAGTGCTAAGCACAAGGAGTGCTGGAAACTTTTATGCTGTTTGCTTATTTTCTGTTATGTAGCTGTGTGTGCTAAGGTGCACTTATGCTAAGGTGCAGTGTTTGCTGCCATTAAAAGACACTGCTTTACCAAGTACCTGCCTGTCTGGAGGACTCATTTCAACTTCCGTGTTACAGTATGTAAGTGTGTGTCTGTGACTGTATTTATGTATGTTTGCATAAGTGTGTGTAAGACTGTGGGCGGGATGCATCAAGGGGAGAAATGCAGTCAAACCCCGAAAATGCAGGTCTGATTGCATTTCTCATATGTATCAAGCCCCAGAAAGCAATGCACTCCTGGACTTGGTTGTGGTGGGTAACGCCTTCTTCCTGATGCATTACCCATAGAAACCTATGGGCATCTCTCTGCAGAGTGCTGTGAGAGGAATCCAATCAGATCCCTCCCAGCAACCCCGCGGCTTGTGCGTCCTTCTGTGCATGACGCCAGAGGGGCTTCTGGGTCATAGACCGGGAAGTCCCTCCATCGCCTAGGGCCACTCTTATCGACAGAGCGGTGATCGTCATGTTATTAAAGTAAAATAATTGTGAAGTCCGATCAACTTACTTCCAAAGTCCAAAATATTTATTCGCACAAAGAAATACAAAGAGCACTGCCCATGCCCATACAATGCGCATGCGCGGTTGGCACCAACACAAGGCTTCAATTCTGAACGCACTGATTTGCAGGGTCAGTTTGGTACAATTTGTATACAGCAAACAATATAGGAGTAACCTTAAAAACACATATTATACTACACAATAGGTTACAGGTAAAAACATGCAACTGGTCGAGCTTTCAGCTGTCTTCCTGAGTCATGGTAACCTCTTGCTTGTCATCATTGTTGTATCCATGTGTGCTCAGGGCCTCAGGCGCTCGCCACTCAGAGCGGCAAAGTGGCAGTTAACAGTTTACAGTTCAAAACAGGTTCTTATAGAAAGCATATGCATTTACCAAACAAGCAATGTTGGATAAAACAAATGATCACAAATCTGTAATCACTAGCACACTCTTATGTTGGAAATTGTGAAACATTCGTAAAGAATATAAACACTAATATATACTGTAACAATGTAAAGATATTGAAAAGCGATATTTAAGTATATGGAAAATATAAAATATGATTTAAACGTACAGAAAGTTGTTTATTATTGTACTGCATTCAGTTTTGGTATTTGACAATGCATACCGGCGTTACCAACGCCAGCATGCACGCGATGACCAGCGGAATACATTGCGAGTGCGATGCGTCATGTGTACTCATACCCTGTGTATGAGTGTTTGTGACTGTATTTTTATATGTATGTGTTTGTATAAGTGTGTGACTGTGTGTATGTGTGACTGTATTTATATGTGTGTGTATAAGTGAGTGGCTGTATTTGTGTATTAGTGTGTGACTATGTGTTTGTATTAGTGTGCTACTGTGTAAATAAGTGTGTATGTATGCGTGTAAGTGTATGTATGTGACTATGTATGTGTGTGACTATATATGTGTGGATATGTGTAATGATGTATTTGTATATATGTGTTACTGCTCATATGTGTATGTGTGACAGTATGTATGTATATATGTGTGACAGTATGTATGTATGTGTATATGTGTGTGACTATGGACAAGATGTACTAAAGGTAAAATGCGGTCAAAACTCTGAAAGCTGCTGTTTTCGGATGTTTGACAACATTCCCCATACCATATGTATTAAGCTCTGGAAAGTTTTGTACCCTATAGACAATGCCTTTTAAAGATGGTGTTGCCTATAGAAGCCTAGGGGCTTCTTTTCGCATAACTTCCCAGGGATCCAATAGGATCCCTCCCAGGCCTCTTCGGCCATGCATGAGCAGTAGGACTCTGTCCTTTGCTTAAATAATCACAAATCTTCATGCATATGGCATTAATAAACGCCACTGCATACGGTAAGTGTTGGGATGTATCACATACAAAATGCCATGCCCTACAGTATGTATGTATGTTTGTATGTATACCCCCTCAACCACCCCAATATTGACGGGACTGTCCTGCATTCCAGGGGGAAAGGTAGGGAGGTCTTCGAGGCTGGGGAAGCGATTTACACCCCTTCAGTGTGATATCCAGTGTGATGTGTGGCCATGCCCCCTTTCCATGTGTGCACCAAAGGCTTGCGCATAAGAACATGATCCCATGTCCCAAAAGGTGCTCTTTAGGGCCCCCCAGTCTTAAGTGCCCCAGGCATCCCAAAGCCTTAATCCAGCTCTGGGAGTGAGACAGCAGCGCAGGAGAGCCCACACCCAGCTCAGGCATAACATGAGGTAGTAATAGCACATAAGTTCCTTATATTTCAGTGTTTGGAACAATGGGGTGTGTGTGCATATGTAGCTGTGTGCATATATGTGGTTGTGTGTGTGTGCATATGTGGTGTGTGCATATATGTGGTTGTGTGTGTGTGCATATGTGGCTGCACACTGGCTGCGACTGGAATGGGGGGGGGGCAGTCGGCTGACATTTTGCCTAGGGTGCCAGGAAACCATGCACCGGCCCTGAATATCCCCCATATAAATTGGCAAGTTAAAAAAAATAGAGGAGAACCCTTTCAGGCATCTTTTGCTGCACCCTGTATGGCCAATAACTGCAACAATATGGTTAAAAGATGATTTTTACAAAAGTCAGTCTGGAGAGCCCTTATTTCAGAATAGTTGTCGATGATAGGTGCTAGCAGGGCCGTAACTAGGGGTGTGCAAGTGGTAGTGCCACACAGAGCACTGGCATCTGGCAAGCAGGGTGTCTGAAATGCAACCCTGCTGCCAGGGTCGCTCCAGACATGCAGCCGGCAGCCTGTACAGCAACCTGGAGCATCCTGTTGATGCTGTCCTTACCAGGCGCGTCAAGAATGACGCCGGGCCCGGGTGAATGAGGGCGTGGTCTAATTGTAGGAGACGTGGCCACGGCCTCCTTAGGGGAAAAATAATAAAAACAATATTTTTGCAGCGCCACGAAGGAGAGGGGCGCTGTGAGCCCCCTGAGCCTAGAGCATAGCCAGTGGGGGGCGCGATCAGTGTGATCGCTCTCCCCACAGGCATAGGAGACTGCTGCAGCTGCTTCTCTCAGTGCAGCCCAGCATACAGCTGGTCCTTACCTCGGCATGTCGTCAAGCGGACTGGGGGCATGGCCAGCACAGGGCTCCGGGTAACCCTGTTATGGCTCTGGGTGCTTGTATAAAATTAATGGTTGCAGCATAATCATTTTGTACAATAAATGTCCACTGACAAACAAAAAAACTAAATAGTGGCAATAGGTATACCAAGGTGGATTTAGTTAAAAGACAATTTGCCATGTTTAATTGTTCAGCTGCAGTGATCCTATGAACATCCTATTTCCTGTATGCACACTACCTAATTATTGTTCCTATTTGAATGATAAAAGTCCCTAAAGATCCTTGAGGTGACATTTGAAATGTACAATGTCAGAGTAATCTCTGTACACACTACATTTGCCGCACAATATCAGCTCATTGTTGCCGACATACGTACGCCATGCAGCAGTTCAGATCTTAGGAACAGATCCGACTGCTTTTGAAAGGATTGTTAGCTCCAGGTGCTGTATACACAATGTGCAACAATCGGACCAGGCAGCCGAGAATTAGCAGTTTGGCAGTTTTGCCGGACTATTGTACAGTGTGTACCCCACTTAAGAGTTTACAAACACCCCAGTAAAATTAGGTTTGTGGTGCAACATGAAATTCACATTGTAGGAAGGAACAGTAACATAACACTCACAGGAGTGTTCTCTCTTTTGTGGGAGTTTCACTTCCTTTTTCTAAAAGCTCTTTCAATTTATGGTACCTTTGAGCTGTTAAAAATTTGGATTTGCTCTATATTTATAATGGGTCTCCTTCTGGACTTTCTAGTTGCATATGTATCAGATGCATAGGGCACAGCAGTGCATCAAGGATATACATATATATACACATCTGAATAACAATTAAAGCATTATATATGTATGTATAGTTTGGGTATGGGATGCCGACGCTCAGGATCGCGGCTGTGAAAATCTTGATGCGGGCATCCCGACTGGGTTACAATCCCGACGCCTACAGGTTTCCCTTCCCCTCCTTCCCCCAGGCTAACCCTAACCCTCCTCCCCCGTAGCCTAACTCTAACACCCCCCACTTAGTGCCTAACTCTAACCCTCTCCCTAACACTAATACTTATCATCGGGATAAAGGTGGTTGGGATGCTGATGCAGAGTTTCTGACTGGTGTAGGGATTCCGTCGCCGGCATTATGAGTGGTCGGCATCCTGACCGCCAGGATGTCCCATATGTATATCTCTCTACACCCATAGGATCATGTACATCTCATTATATTGTTCCTTTTACAATAATATATGTTGGCTTTAAGATAGTATATAAACTTGCTTGCAGTTGTGAATCTTCCTTACTGTATGATGTTATGCTCATAACTTGTGTAGTGTCTCCTACTTTTTATCTCTCATAAATATTTTACAAAGAATTTATACCAAAAGGCCAAGCGTCTATTATTTCTTCCCGAAGACACTCATTTAATAGCCATTAAAATGCAAATACATCTATGATTTTTAAATCATGAAAATTAACATTAACAGTTGGATGATTGATTAAAGGTCACAGAGACTGTATAACTTAATTTTCTGGCTAATAATTGTGTTTACGTTTTCTCCAGATTGTTTGGGATTCACTATTCATTTTATCTGTTGACAAGTGAATAATATGCTTAATAACTTGTGTTCCCCAATTTGGGTGTTATCTTGCAGGCAGCAGAAAGTGGCACATGGGTTGTTCTCCAAAACTGCCATTTAGCTACTAGTTGGTTCTCAGAGCTTGAACAAATCTGTGAAGAAGTCATTACAGATCCAGAACAGACCAAATCCGGCTTTCGCTTATGGCTGACCAGTTACCCCTCAGGCGACTTTCCTGTGTCAGTCCTGCAGAATGGAATAAAAATGACCAACGAACCACCAAAGGGACTAAGGGCAAATTTGCTAAAGTCATACCTCAGCGATCCAATTTGCAATCCATCTTTCTTTAATGGCTGTAACAAAACACAGGTAGGTTTCCTTTACTGTATCAATGCACTCAACAAGCTCATTAGTACATAGGGCCAACAGTTACATTGTTCCACTAGACAATAGCATCATTGCATTCAATACATTAATAGTTTTGCTAAAGACTTGCACATTTGTCATTTCCAAGTAATAGGTAGTAATTTATTTAACTAATAAATCCCTCTGCTGTCGGCATTTAAAAAGCTTAGTATAAAATCTTCGGCAAAATTGCTTTGTTATAAGAAAATTATATTGCTTTAGTAAAAGTATTATTTGAAATGATAAAACTACAGATGTGTGCAGACCCCGTGTTATGGTTTTGGATCTGGATTAAAGTTCGTGTTTTGGTTTTGCAAAACCACCCTCAAATGTGTCTGAATCCAAAACCCGAGTTCCGTTTTTAAATCCGAGTTTCGAACCGGGACTCTGGACCTGATTCAGCTTTGGAAATAGAGTGAGATTTAGCACTTAACTGATCATCTTGGTGAAACCATGCTGCACTGCAGGTGGGGCAGATTTAAAATGTACAGATAGATTTAGATTTGGGAGGAGTGTGTCCAAACTGACATCTAAAGTGCAGTGTAATAATAAAGCTGTGCAGTATTTGTGGGCTACATACAAAAGCAGCCAGTATTTACCCTACATGCAAAAAAATTGTATGTATTTGCACCCCTTGTATTGCAACATGGTTTGTCCAGGTACAAAGAAAAGAAATATGCCCTCGCTCGAATTTACATGTATGTAACATGGCACTAACTGGGTGGCAGTATTACTGCCATTCATGTAAGCAAAACCAAAAGACGTTTGTTATTGGCATTAACAATATTGTACTGCAATTCTGTGTGTATCATACATATAAAAGCATAGGATTTTGTTCATATTTTGATTAAAACATTTAAGCTTGCAGTCCGTTGTCAAGGGACGACATATATCTGCAAGTCCTACACTAGCATATATGCCAAACACATCATTACATTTGCAGTTAACTAATGCTGGCCATACACCTGCACGATTTCGGGCCGATTGCCTGATTTTCAACGAGTCTTACGATGTATCCTGTGGAAATCGTGTATTTTTGGATCCGATGCTCGCTCCCGCAGCTCCTATAATCGGATCGTATGACCTGATGTGCAGCACATATGTTCCATCCTATCGTGTGCAGATCGTACCATTTATTTTGTGCATGCGATGCATCATGCGGCAATTCATGTAATTTCAATGACTTTTTCCCTGATGACCACGTGAGGCACACGATCGAATGTATAAGATCGTGTGCTTTGAAATACAACAAATATGCAGCCGGGAGCTCCGGGGAGTCGGATGGTGGATCGGATCTGATTCTGGTCGCGCAGGTGTATGGCCAGCATTAAATGCACTAACTGAGAGTTGTTAGTAGCTCTATTGACTTTAAACTATTCTTTAAACTTATGGTTTAAAGAATAAGTGTGAGGTATTACAAGAATAAAATTGCTTTGTGTTTATTTTGGACTAATAGTCCATGTGCTGCAGTTAGTCATCTAAATCACAGGTATGGTCCTTACCCGTACAAACTCTTTTCTGTGACATCATTGCTTTGTCACAGAAAAGTTTTTGTTAAGTTTTGGATTTTCCCATGAAAGACTTTAGGGTTTGTGCACGCATATGTGTAACAGGACCAGATCAAGATTTTTGCGGACCCCAGGGATACTAACCTGTAGGGGCGCCTATCAATATAATTGTCAATAAAATATGCTGGTGATGCTATTAAAAAGTAAAATGTGTAAATACTGCCAGCACCACAAATGTATTAAACACACTGTAGTGCCCCAATTTACATTATGCCATACAGAAACCCCAGTTCACATATACCACAGTGCCCCCCACGCTGATGATGTAGACTCGGCAAGTCTGGTAGGTAGCACCTCTGGCAGCACTGGGTATTAGTGCCCAGAGAATAGAGGAGACAGTACGCAGAGCACACGCCCCCAAAAGCCATGAGTTGTTGGCCCAGTACCAAATCAAATTATTCATGGTCAATGCGAAAGGCAAAACCAGGAACAAACAGGAACGCAACTCTGTCCACCACCACACAACTTAACCTAAGCATGGCAGATTAGCACAATTGACTTAATTTAATAATTTTAGCTGAATTTCTCAATTATAAACTTTTGGCCTAGGGGTATCATGAAAAAAATGCTTATACTATAGGGCGCCATGATTCAATAAAGTTTGGGAACCACTGTACTACAGACTTATTGGATTTGTTAAAGAAGGAAATCTGCAAGTGAATGCTATGATAAAATGTTAATGTTACTTGTTTATTACATATATTGACAGTTAACTGTCAAAACTATACTTGAAATATCTAGGCATATTCTAACATGAAGAAATATTTGATGACGCTATAGATAAAATTAATGTAGTTTTGGAATCCTGACAGTAAATATTGAAATAGTGACCTTTGAATGTATAGCTTTGGTTATAGGAATTGGCAGGATCCACGCTGAATACATAGGAAGAGACTATTAATTTTAAGGAACAAATCCGTTGTTTTATACTCCATCGTCAAACTGTCAACGCAAATGATAGTTCTTAAAGTAGGGGATATTCTCTTTTCTGCCATACTGAAAAATCTCTTGACATGTATGTCAACAAAAATCCAGTCACATCACTCAGATTTTTCATCTTCCAGTTTATTTTGTTGTATGTCTGCTGCAGTGTAACCTTGTCGTAGTTGAAAGATAGTTGAACTATTGCAAAAATATCCTGCACCGTGTAATGACTTGTTCAATATGTCAGCGTTCTAGTTTCATAAATGTACAGCATGATGTGGTTGACATTTCATTTGTCATTCCAGCAAGTATAGTGAAGTGTACGCTTATTGTGAAGTTTATTATTATATTGTTTACTTTTTAAATGCCTTAAATTCAGATCTACATCAACAATACAATATTCATAGAGCTCATATCTCACTTAAAATATTAAAAGGCAAGTAGGCTTTATTTTGTTATGCTGATGTTTTGGTTTTCATTACCCAAAACATAATAAACAACAATACTATTCATACTAGGAAATGCTGCTAAAATAGAGAATAGTTAGAACAAGCACATGAACCTTACAGACATGTTGGATTATGTACTAATATTTTTATAATATTTTTTCAATCCAACAACTATAATATGCATAGGTTACATGTATGCACATTTCTCTATTGCAATATTGTGGTGCATTAATACTTCCTACAGTGCATTTTTGTTATTATTACAGATGCCCAGAACCCCCCCCCCCCCCTTCTATTGCCGCTATTGCCACTAAAAGTTTGCAAGGGTAGTTGAGAGATACCCACTTGTACTCCTAGGATCTGAAAGAGAGGCAAATCAGTTTCATATGATGTTGGAATCTCGCCTATTTATATTTGTAGTGGCTCTCATTTTAGTTTCAGGAGTGGATGGGAGAACATATTGTAGAATAGACTGTAAGCTCTCACAAACCGGCCAATGTGTGCTGCTGTCTATCTTACATCTCCCCCTCCTTCATCAACCTTGTTCTGTTTTTATGTTGGATTATATTTTGCATGATTTGCCATTTGGTAAAATTTTATTTCATGCTTCATAAGGAGTAAAAAAAACTGGTGTTAATTTCTGAAAATACAAAATGATCTGAAAAAAACAAGGCAACTTTTTAATTCTGGGCATTTTATACAAAGTTTCTAATACTGATGTTGGCGAGAGAAAGGGTTAATCATACTATGTATTTGTCACTGTAGTATATATGAATGCGCTGCTCCATCCCCTAGTAGTACCAAATAAGTAAACAGCTGGGTTCTCCTAATCTCTCCAAGGGTTTCATAAAGCTAATTCTTCCATGAGAGCTAGGCACACTCCTTATTTATTTATATTATACCTATATATTACGCATCAATTTGCAGAGAATGATTAATCACTCTTCTTGTACAAGGCAGTAGGTGGTTGTTCATTCCCAGAAATTAAACAGAGAAGAGCAGATGTAAGTGCCTACAATTGGTTCTACTTGGAAATATTTTGGAGTTTCACCCCCCAGTCTACATTTTCCTGGGTGACTGGTTATGCTGCCTGTGTCATTTTCTTAAACTGCCATTGTAATGCCTATCTGGGGATGCTGTTCCCATCTGTTTTACTTTCCTCCAATGCCTTTCTTTATAATAGAAAGATGTAAAACTGCCTTGTGGCTAGTTATTTAAGCTATTAAATAGGCAAAATTAAAAAACAGGTCACTGTATGTACTGGACAGAACAAACTAATTTCCAATCAATTTCTATTCAATTCTGGATGTAGGTACCATTCTCAGCCATAAAACTGCAGCCAGTGTTTCTCATGATGCTGGCAGATGATTATACATAGACTATAAGCATTAATGAAGAGTATAAACAAGGGCATATCTATAATGGATGCAGGGTGTGCAGGGCCCACACCGCACAGCCTGTACCCATATTTTCTAATACTTACCTCTCCGAAGTCCCACGTCGGGAATCGCAGTCCTGCACAAAACACCTGGAAAATTGTCGCTGTGGCCATTTTCCTGGGATTTTGCACATGCGCAGTGGGAAAATTGCTGTGAAAATGGCGGCAGCACCATTTTCCCGGTGACCTGCGCATGTGTAATGTAAGTCTGGGAACAGACTAGTGCCCAGGGTCTACTAATGTGGCGCTGCACTCAGTGCAGTGCTGGCTGTTGGAGACAGAGGAGGGGGCCCCTGATGGAGACTGCACACGGGTCTCCTCCTCTCTTAGTATGCACCTGAGTATAAGTAAATATAAATACAAGTGTAAGAACAAACCAAAAACAGCCCACTTAGGGCCCCATTTATTAACAAGACATAACTGCTTTAGCACTTGCTAAAGAGGTTATGGCAGCCTTTCAATATTTAACAAGCAGCGGTGATCTAAGATTACTGCTGTTTGTCAAATGCAGGATTTTTATGGGGGGGTTTATATATATAAGATAAAGTTACAGTACCCAATTTGGGGACGGGTACAGGATGCTGGCGTTCGGTATCCCGGCGCTGGCATCCCAACAGGTTAGGATTCTGACACTTGTTGGTAGGTATCTTAACCCTTCCCCACTCCCTACCCTAACCCTCCCTCCCCTGTGCCTGAACCTAACCTCCCCCTAGTGCCTAACCCTAACCCCCCCTCCCCCAACCCAGCTACTTACCTTTGGGATTCCAGCAGTCGGGATGCCAGTGAAGGGATTCTGACAAGTCCCGGGATTCCGGCGCCAGCATTCTGAACGCTGAAAGTTTCTTTCCTGTAGTGGACCAAATGCAAATATCAATTAAATAATGAAAATAGTCTGCAGCTGCCACAGCATAAACTTGTATAGTACCAGTGGAAGGGATAAAGACACTCTCTGCCAAGCAAAATGGCTGCCGATCATCATCGTCATCAGCAGCCGCAGCAGTGCCTGTTTGGTACCAGGGGCTGAGCACCCGAGAAATATATGTCTTCTGACAGACGCAAATATGTATGTGTTGTAGTCTGGATTAATCCATTTAATGTATTTGGCCTACCCCTCTGTTCTGCCTTTCTAAGCGCAAGGCATTTAAGCGTAAGGAGTCGTAAGTGCAAAATGTGACCCAATCTGCATTTTGTGCGCATGTGCAGTATGACATGAATATTTTATACAACAAAATACACTTAGGTCCAACTTACATTAGCCCAGTAATAGCCTTCTTAAGAAAGGGCAATTACAAGCTGTAGATATATGTGAGGAGGACAGACAGTAGTCTCTACTGATGTGGGGAAGAAACAATTCCCAGTGCTGTGTAGTTCTATTCATGTATATTGTCCTTTCATTTCAATTTACTCTTCAATTCAATGAGTTTCAATGGGGTTTCTATATGTAGAATACAAGTCCACTGAAATGTATATGCTATTGAAAAAATACAGGACACTGAAGATTAAACTGCTTGTATTAAAGTCTAGTGGATATACAGTATGGGATGTAGTCAGCATCCCAGCAGGGTTAGGGGAGGGTTAGGGTTAGGCACTAAGGTGGGATGGATAGGTTTAGGGAGCTGGGAGGGCAAGGTTAGATTTAGGCACTGGGGGGGGGGTTAGGTTCAGGCACCTGGGAGGGATGGGTAAGGGTTAGGGTTAGGTGTAGGGAACTTACCTTCCTGTGTCGGGATTGTGACTCTCGGGATGCCACTGTCGGTATTCTGACAGCCAGCATCCCATACCCAACCCATACAGTATAGTGGTTATGCTCCATCATAGAGATCAATATGTTGTAAACACAGTACCACACTGTAAATGCATACAAGTGTGCAAATAGAAGAGAATGGGTTTTATTTTTACATTAATTTGTATGCATTGCACTTGAGTTGTAAAATACATTTCATGTGTATAGCTGGATTGGCAGCGGGTAATTAGCCGTAGAGTTCAACAGTTAGCAGGTTTTCATTTACAGTATGAATTGCACTGTATGCGCCCTGCAGAACTCCTTGGGTTTGCCCTAAAATGCTTCACCTTGCCTTGCCCTACTTTATGCTCTGTGATGTAAACATCACATCAAATGTTCATACCTACCAACATTTTGATTGGTGTTACCAGGACACGTGCACACAAATGAAGTGCACATGAAAACGGGACATAGCCCATGGTATGCCCTTTTACGTATTACATTGGAGGCGTGGCTATACGATTAACCCATTACACATCATGCTGGGGGCGTGCTAAGCGCTTTTCTGAGCTGCTGGGCTGCCCTCAGCAACTATCTTTTTGGGATGGCCATCAGTGGGGTGACCATCAATGGGCCCATTGATGGCACACAAACTATCTATGGATATATGGTGAACCATCAATGGTTTGAACCCCCTCGATGGTCACCTCTGCTTTGGGCACGCAAGTCCGCGGACCAATGAAAATTGGGGGCGGACATAGTGACTGCCAGGGGAACCCAACGGCTCCTGCTCATCCATTGATGGCAGAGAACCACTGCTTCTCTGCCATCGATGGCAAAAGTAGTTGACATCAGCCCGCAACCATCAATGTTTTTTAAACATTAATGATCGATGGCCAGTCTATCTTCACTGTTTAAATGCTGCATGCTACTCTGCTATGCAGAGCAGCAGGAGAGATTGTGACTTCCCAACCCTTCCCCCACTGCAAGACACTGTGGCTTACGGATGGGAAGGAGGGACAGTGCCTGAAAATCAGGATAGTTAGGAGGTATGAAAGTCCAACTCCAAGCTGATAAATAGTTTTGGATTTGCAGTTTGTGGCAGAGTTACATCTAAAATGACCCATTAGATAAAGTGTGTTACTGAGTATATCTTGCCATCTACACAAGGTAGGCAGAGGCTTCTATTCGTGAACTTTACCATTTTTAATATCAGCAATGTTTGATGATGTTATTTCCAACCACGGGTAAAATAATACATGGTAATGCAACATTTACAATTATGTGGCCTTGCAAAATGCATAGTAATTCTGCTAAAGAGAAGTCACAGCTATAATGAGAAAGTTATAGACACAGTAATTGTGCACTTGGGGCATCTTGGTTTTTATGAGCATAATATAATTAAACTAGTGTATCTGAGTTGTGGACTTACTTACAGTAAATAACATATTTGGAAAAACGCATTAAAAACTAACTTTGCTATTACAGGATTGCAAATAAAAGGTAACAATATGGAATGTGTTTTTATTGCTATCTCAAGGTAAACTTGATAAAGATCTTCTTTGTTCCTTATGCTGGGTACACACTGGCAGATATATTGGCAGATCAATTTATTGGCCAATATATAGCGTGCCTGTCAGCCAGTGTGTACCAGCGATATGTCTGTGAACTACATCGTTCACAGACATATCGCGTCGGCTGTGCTGCACAGCCAATGGCAGATATATCTGCAGACATACAGTATCTGTCCATCGTGCTGTGTTTACGGGCGGTCAGCCAACCACCTGTACACTTGCAGTGGCAGCTGCAGGGAGGGGGTCCCGTCATGACCCCTGGCCAGCGGGACCTGCGGCCAGATGACAGATGATGGTTGTTCAGTGTATATAAACTAGAGAAGTGCGCCGACCCCCGTGTTTTGGATCTGTATCTCCTTGTGTTTTGGATCTGGATTTTTTTTTTTTACCAAAACCGCCCCTTGCCTGTTTTGGTTTTGGATCTGTATTTTTTTTTTTAATTTATAAAGTAGATTAAAATCACATAATTTGTGGGTTTTTTTTGTTCCTACAGTATTATTAATTTCCACTCGTTTCCAGTCAATTTTAACCAGCTCACAAAATTGTTTTCATCCGGTTTAGGCCCGAAACTTGCACCAAGCTAGCTGGCTGATTAAGCTAAGCAGCAGCAGTGGGCAGCACAAACACGCAGCAGTTCAACTTCAAACATGGCACATCAGGAAACAAATGTTTTTATTATTCAAGAGGCCTGAGGGAGTTGGAGTATGTATGTAGTTGAAGGCAGGGACAGGAAGGGTTGATTGGTAGTAAATTTTGAAATTCATTTTTTTATTCTGAAGCAAATTTTTGAGGGAGGAGGGGTGGCATTTACAAAAAATATTTTTCTCATTCACATCAGTCCTTGCCTCAGAATAATCCTTGAGTGCTATGCCTGCTACTGCTGGAAGTGGATTTTCATCCCAGAAGGGGACCAAGAAGACTACTAGTAGTGCTTTCAAAAAATAATGGACTGTTATTCAATCCTTTGCAAAGATTCCCTTCACTAGAAAAGCATTTTGCAACATGTACAGGGTCATTAAAAATACCTTAATTAGCGGCCTCCAAAATGCTGTTGTACCCACTGTCCACTTAACCACAGATATGTGGACAAGCTGAGTAGAGCAAAAGCAAGATTAAGGTTTAAGTCTTATGCTGTGTCTTTCTTTAGAATCCTTGAGCGCTATGCCTGCTGCTGCTGCTGCTGCTGGGAGTGGATTTTCATCCCAGAATGGATGAAGATGTTGTGTCTTTCTTCCCAATGGACAGAGATCTGAAGAGATGCAAAGAGCTGTTGGTAAGCAAATTGTCAGCTCAAGTGGCACATGATGCAGCAGTGGCTTCTCCTTCAGTTTCTCCAGCAAGTGCATCTGCCGAGAAAAAACAAAACTTTCCCCAAAAAAACCCACTGGTGATGCAGATGAGTCAACACAACCAACTTTTTTTGTCTTGTGCCCAGGCATGAGAATGGGCTTTTCCTTATCATGGGCAACAAGTGTTTAATCCATTGGTGCCTCATTTACACAAACAACATCCTCATCAACAACATCCTTATCATCAACTTCCTCATCATCAACGCAGTCATCATCAACGTCCTCATTAGCATCAGCTACACAAATATCCTGCTTATCCTGGTGCACTTCTACAGAAGCATATTCGATTTCTATATCAGCATGTTCACTTGTGCTTACATCATCATAAGAGGCAGAACCACCAGTCATAAATAAAGGCCAAGGCCTTAGCCTTTCCTAGCCACTTCATGTGGTGAAACTGGAATATTGCCAATTTTGTCTTTCTGCAGCTAACTTTGCCTTTGATGTTTTCTTCTTTACCACTGTAAAAGATTGGTTCTTGATTTTAGATTCCCTGACTTAAGCTCTGTATGCCATTGGGCATCGCCTTTAGTAGATGATGTAGATGGACTGGTATCGTCATGACTGGTGGCACTGGCAGCAGCTCCAGCACTAGTATGTGGTTCCTGCTCTCCTCTCAAGTATCAACTGATCGTTCTCCATATCAACAAACACAAATAAAGTGGGGTACAGCACACAAGTCAATTTGTGCCAAATTTAAATATTGCACTGCAGTATCAATGGCCTACAGCATCACAAGATTTTTTATAAATAAGAAAAGAATAACACACTGCACTGCCACTTACAGTGTCACAATATTATTTCTGAATAAAAATAACACACTGTGCTACCACTCAGTGTCACAAGATTAATTATTTATGAATAGGAATAACACACTGCATTATCACTTAGTGTCACAAGGTTAATTATTTATGAATAAGAATAACACACTGCGCTACGACTTATAGTGTCAAAATACGAGGACGATAAACTGTGGTCTGGCCGGCAGTGTCACCAAACAATAATAGCTCAGCTAAGTTGCTAACGCACAAAAAAAAGCACTTTTATTTTTTTTTTACACTGGGGACTGCAATCTTAGCCCCTTGATGGACAGGACAACAACAGCAGGCCTTATGTATAATAACATAGCAGCAGCCCCTTGATTGACAGGACAAGTGACGCAGTAGCTGAAGCACCTACTGAAGCCTCCCTTTATATACTGCAGCCCCAGCTCCTTTATGGACAACACAGCAGCAGCCTTCAGCCCCAGACCCCGACAGGACAAGTTGGTCAGCACACTGTCACAGACAGTGACAGCATCACGTCACGTTCAGTTCACCATCCACACCCGCAGTGAAAATGGTGTCGATCACCGGGACCTTTACAGAATCCAAAACCTGCAAGAATCCGACAGTGGGAGGAGGACGTTTTGCCTCGTTTTGAGATCTGAGTCACGCGGGAAAACCCGAGCATAGCTCGGTTCTCTCCTCAGATCTGGAAGTTCGGGTGGGTCCGGTTCTCACCCGCTCATCTCTAGTATAAACAATCATCATCTGCAGATATATCTGTTAGGTGTGTACCCATGTTTAGTTTCCGTAATACATGACTATTGTATGTGTGTTTGTGAGACTAGGGAGAATTAGAATGTTATATGCCCTGCTGTGTATTCAACCAGAGAACTTAATGGCCAAATTATAAAAATAATCCTACGACACAATTACATATTTTCAGATATGTTTTGATGCAGATCAATATGCCACCTTATGAAGAATATTGTACAAAATAATCTTTTACAAATACTCCAAAAACTTGTATACACACCAAACTACATTTCTTTGCTCTGAAAATCAAATGGAGAATTGTGTTACTAAAAACAGTACAAATGTTATTCTGTTGCCTGCAATGAAACCGTTAACTTTTTCCATCACAGTTGGCGAGAATTTACCTCTCCACCTTTATATCAATAAATGTGATTTAATTTGACAAGGGGGATTCTTGTCATTGTCAAACGACCGCAGTCATTTCTCCCGGCAGCTGAACAAAACAGCAGGAACTGCATTAGAAGAATTAAGACTCGGAAATAGGAATGACTGAATGAGATTACATTATGTCCAGAGTTAGACAGCATAACCTATACATTTAGGGAGGTGTCCATCTAAATTTAGCAAAAGAGGTAGAAAAGCAATGGATTGATTTATTGGACAAATGAATTCATTTTAGGGAATTGCTTTTAAATGAAGGTTTCTGCCACACTAGGATGTTTAAAATATTGCCTATTAGAAATGTTGTCTGGGAATTAAAACTGCTTTTACGTAACTAAATAAGTCCCTTGATTTAAATGTCTTTCTGCCAAAATACATTTGTTTGAGAGATATGAATTGTGTGATACATTTTCTAAATAGAGTATGGCACCGTCGTTGTAAATATACAATAGCTTCTTGGCTCAAGCAGTGTTATAGTGCACATCCTTGGTTATCACTTCGCATCTAGCCATGCCTGACCACTTGTTAACCAATTAACAGCTTATTCCCAGTAGCTGAAATATAGAAAACTGGCAAGTCGGGCCATACTGAGTTCTATGCAGAGTTCTATGCATTTCTGTGATCGGACCTCCCCATCAACACACTTGGTTTCACATCAGTGCACATTTCCACGAGTCCTATTCTTGGTGCAAAAGATGCAGTATCTGAACAAATGCATATTTACACATAATCACAACTCTGCATAGCCTGTAAATCCATTCACATGTCCTGCTGTGCTCAGGGGCTGATTCAGCACTGGACAGAATTGCAAAGCTGCACATAAGCAGCTTTGCTATTCCGTCCCTGCAAATATGCAAATGCAGCAAGAGGTGTCTGACACCCCCGCTGCATCTGCCATCCCAGCACTGTGACCAACATCGCAGTCTGGGATAACCATCGTGACTATCGGCCGCAGTGGTGGACGGCGTCGGGTGCTGAGTAAGCCTCAGCTTACGCAGGCTGGCCGGCTTGTGAGATCAGGAAACTGCATCAGTGGACGCAGATCGTGGTCTTGCCACTCCCGGAAAATGGGGGCAACGCCCCCCCATTTCCAGGAGCGCAGGCCATCCCAATCCCCCCACCACCCTGTAAAAGCATTACATCCCTGTTACGCCAAATCAGTTGCAAGATGCGTTCGGTTTGCAAAAGACTCTGCACTGCCCTTAGTTGTCTATGTTTGATTCTGGAGCATACGCAAAGCAAATACCGACAAGATACGCTCTGAAAATAGTCTTACATTCAACTCTGCATCAGCCCCAATGTGTCAGTGTCCGCTTAGTATGTATCATGCATGATGTGTACCATACTTGCCAACTCTCCCTGATTGTCAGGGAGATTCCTTGAAAAGGTAGCAATCTCCCTGTCTCCCTGAAGTGTTTAGCTATCTCCCTGATTGTACCTTACCCCCATTATGAAGCTGTTATATAAACAAAAAAAAACAGTATATGCAATCAAACAGAATGATAGGTATCATTTCCCTGCATTGGTTATAGGCACAATGACCCTATGGCTACATGCCTTTTTTGAAAAGTGTCAGTGTGTTTTCATCAACAAGTAGATCTTACTAACTGCTTTGGAGCTCATTTATATTTGGATGTAAGTAAGGTTTATCACACGCCTCTCATATGTAGCAGTACACGCCCACTTTACCTCCACACTCATAGGTGCTGCTTTCACAATCTCCCTGAAATGCTTTTCAAAAGTAGGCAAGTATGATGTGTACACAGGGCCGGCCTGCCCGTTATGCGAACTACGCAGCTGCGTAGAGCGCCAGCCAGCAGAGGGAGCTGTGGGCCCTTCCCGCACCCTAGTGCCGCCGCCGACACACTCCTGAGCTCCAGCTTCCCCCCACAGGCACTATGGGAGAGACGCAGGATCGTGGCTAAAGGTAAGTATTGTGTTTTGTTTTGTTTTTTGTGTGGGCATGGCACTCAGGGGGCATTACTACTGGGGGCACACTAATGGCATTACTACTGGGGCACACTAACAGGGGGCATTACTACTCGGGGCACACTAACGGGGGGCATTGCTACTGGGGGCACACTAACAGGGGTACACTTACAGGGGGCATTACTACTGGGGGCACTAAATAAAGGGCAATATAGGGGGGAACTTCAGCTGGGGCCACTATTTAAAGGGCACTGCATAAGGGGTACCACTATTGGGGGCACTGCATGGGGGGGACTATACTGGGGGCACTATATAAGGAGCGCTGCACAGGGGGGACCACTACTAGGGGCACTGCATAGGGGGTTCACTACTGGGGGCACTACTGGAGTCCAGCATAAGGGGCACCTCTCCTGGGGCACAAGGGGCACTGCATAGGAGGGACTACTGCTGGGGGCACTATATAAGGGACACTACTGGGGGACTGCATAAGGGGGACCACTCCTGGGGCACAAGGGATACTGAACAGGTGGGACAACTACTGGGGGCACTGTATAAGGGGCACTGCATAGGGGGGATCACTGCTGGGGGCACTACTAGAGTCCTGCATAAGGGGGACCTCTCCTGGGGCACAAGGGACTTTGCTTAGGGAGCACCACTACAGGGGACACTGCATAGGGAGGACTACTTCTGGGGGCACTATATGAGGGGCACTACTAGGGGACTGCATAAGGGGGACCACTCCTGGTGCACAAGGGGTACTGCACAGGGGAAACAACTACTGGGGGCACTGTATAAGGGGCACTGCATAGGGGGGATCACTACTAGGGGCCTGCATAAGGGCGACCACTACTGGAGGCAATGTATAAAGGGTACTACTTGGGGCCTGCATAAGAGGACCACTACTGGGGGACATTTTATACTGGGGGTACTGTATAAGGGGCACTACTGGGGGGACTGCATTAAGGTGCATATGAAATGGAAAGCACTGTTCCCAGAGTGACGACAAAGGGGTGTGTGTCATGGTTATGGCTTTTTCCATGAGACGGCCCCTTAATTTGTTTGGGCACGCGCAACAATATGCCTGGGGGCGCCAAAAAACATACTCGCTTACCAAAAAATTTGGGCTAGTGCCGACCGTGTGTGTACAAGAGGTATGCTCCCAGGCATGGGCTTATTTTGCCATAATTTTGCCTAGATAAATGTTCAGGAGTATGAAATAATGTGCCCTCTATGTACAATGCACTCATTAGTGTGGAAGGCAGACATTCGGTATGCTAAAGCACTATTCACTTTAACGTAGTCTCTAAAATTCCATAAAGTACATTCTCATAATTGTTGGTTTAGCCCAAAGAATGTTCATATCCACTGTCTGTGCAATTTAAATGCTGATGACTATGGTGATATTGCCTTTAATTAATGGATATTTTGCTCTGGATGGTGTGCCACACGTATTTTATTTCCCCCAGTTACTTTTACTTGCAGATGAGCATTGCTGTCAATAATTTGAATGTACTTGGGTTATTAATCTATTATTCCATTTATATCTTCACTGTAATTTAGCAGTCTGAGGCTTTTCTTCATCAGGGCAAAATGACATTTCCTTTTCATATCTTACGCATATGAGAGCAATGCATGCATTAGCTTACCAGAGCCCTCTATTAGAGGCAAGTCTTGATTATCCTACCCATGTTTGTTTTGACAATAATATAAAACTAAAGTGAAAAAAAAACCTGTGCAATATTCTGGTACTAATTAAGTGCTCATCATACAGCACTGTGCTACCCAGCTGATATAGATGGATATTTTACAGTAATGAGCATACTGCTTTCATTTCTTGCTTAATTAAGAAATATTTCCTTCTCTTTGGGCAGTTCATGAGAGGATTATTGTTCTGCCTTAAACCTCTCTCCTAACCTTGGAAAAGATATCTATCATGCATTACCTCAGGATAAGAAAATAAAATGGGAAACATGAGCATGCGATTGACAAGATTGGTTGCTATGGTTACTTAAGTTTTTGTTTTTTTTATTTTACTTTCCATTTGCAGCTGCAAACCACTTGAAACGTGTCATATCTGAATGAATATTATATCAAAGTGATTATGCTTCCCCTCGTTGAACAGACTTCCTGATTAACAATGTGTATTCATTAACAATTTCCAGGTCATATCCCTGTTTACTAGTGAAATATCTCACCAGCAATATGAAAGTCAAGATGTAGAAATTTCAGCGATCATCTGTAATATACAACAAACACAAATTCACTTTTATGAATTTAATTATAGTATAGTGGTTGTGACTTTGTTTTACTTTTTTTTATTGTTGTTGTGCTGTCTGGTAGATATCATATACGTAGCAGTGTTTACCCTGAATTCTAATATTCTATACAGAATACAATTCTATTAAACCTCTCTAGATTTTCTCTTATACATTTGCATAATAAATAATAATAGGCAATATGATGGATGATTATTAAATTACATTACATCAACATTCTAGGTAACAAGTCAATCAGTTGGAATAAGGTATTATAATGAACACACTTCTTGGAGGCTATGAACAGTGAAAGTAAACAATTGCACTAGTACAACATGGTAAAGTCAGAGATGGAACTAAAGTAGCATGGTATTGTTGACCAATTTCATGCTTTTTTACCAATTAAATATAATTGTATTTTTTTCTGAATCTTTTATCAATACAAAATAAACCTTAGTGGGGATCAGTGGAAGCTCCAGAGGTGGGGCTGCAGTGCAGTCCAAAATTTAAAATAGGGGAGCCACACCAACTGCCACCCGAAACGCTGCCAAACATCACCAGCTGGGACTCATTGGCAGTTGGTGTGGATCCCCTATTTGAATTTTGGACTGCGCTGCAGCCCCACCCCTGGAGCTGCCACTGGTGGGGATACAACAGTACTAAACAAACCCCAGGTAAAAATGATGCTAAGGGATTGAAAGTATACCTTTCAGTGCCAAAACACCTTTTTCCATCCCAATAATGATGTACATTGCCAAAGGCAAAATCATGGCTTGCTATCACTCATATGGACGTTTAGTCTCCCTGCGCTCAATAACCAAGCCCCTTTGTATGACATCAGATTCTGAATGCGGTACAGTCATAGCAGCAAATGTGATTGCTACTAGTCACAATTTAATGAAATCTCCCCATATATCACAGTGAGTGGATCATGTGACATAGTAATGGGGAGTTTCTTATTGGGAATTAAGTTGACATAAAGCTATTAAGTACATTAATTTCTGATTATATTATATTACATTTAATTTTTCAAGACAGGTGTTGTTTCCAACTGTGAAACCAAGTATTCTGCTGCTACCATTGTGTATTCTACACATTATTACATTATCATCAAGTACCATTCTCAAGTGATGTTCATAGATTTATAAACTCCTGTAAATAATATTTCAATTACCACTAAATTGTGATGTCATTACTTCAGCGTTCACTCATAAACCTTGTGTAGTACAGATATGTCCTCTTGCATCCTTGCTGCGTATGTGGCAAATTGCACCACGCATGGCGCAAGGCGTGCGTCCGTGAGTGGATACACACACTGTGTTTGCACCCGCGACTCCATATGATCGCATGGTGCAATCGCAGTGCGCGCCATAGTGTACCGTAGTGTACGCTGCTGCAGTTAAACACTTGGCGATATGCGTACGCACGTTTGTAGGACGCATCTGTATAAGGAATAATGCACCCCTACTGTAAATTATTGCAGATTCTTCTTGGACCTCTTTGACTAAAAGCACTCAGCCTATAAACTTGTGCATCTATACAATCACAGAACTCCTCTATGGATTCTAATATCCAGGGCCAGGGGAAGGGGGCTTGGCCTAAACGCAAGTGGTGTAGCCACGCCCTTTAAGGGGGAAAAACCCCTTTTTGCAGCACCCCCCAGCCTGGTGCAAGTCCGGGGGAGGGGGGGTGGGGCTGGTCAGTGTGATCGCTCCCCCCGACAGGCAGAGGAGAGAAGACAGCAGTCTCCCACTGCAGCCCAGCATACAGCACTATGTGCTGGACTGCTGATAGGTAAGAGGGAGAGGGGAAGCAGCGTGGGACCCATGCCCCCACCAGGCCCCTCCAACAAGCCTGGTCCTGGGTAATTAGTTCTCGCTCCCTCCCCTCTCAGTGCCCCTGCTAATCTCCATATAAATGACAGTATGGATTGCAGTACCCCATAGATTATAGGCCATATTCATAACAAATTCAGAAGCACAGTAGCAGAACTGTAAGGGGAGTTCCTGGACGGTGACTGGGAAGGTGGCTAAAATGACACACAGAGATGTTGTGTCTTATGGTAGTGGCACAGGTATGTCTTTGAAAGCGGTTGTGTACAAACACGTATAGGCACTCAGAAACTGCACCTGCCATAGGGCTGCTGCAAGTTTTGATAGTGTAACCAATGGTGCACCTACCAGATAGTAATACATCTATAGACACTGCCAGTAGGCATATTAGTCCTTGCACATTCGGATGCACCTACATACATCAGGGAAGGGCTTTGTAGAGGCATTAGCTTAAAGTCATAGGCACAACTGTGGCAAAAAACACAAGGATGGCTGCGACTGCGTCCGATTCAGACACAGTCCCTAAGTGAGCAGTTTAGATTTTAAATAAGGAATGTATCTAGACAGGATAGCAGAAAAGGGGATTTAGAGTGTAGTGTGGGGATATGAGGTTTACACTGTTATATTTATAAATAGAGCCTATAACTATAGGTATGGAAAGCTATGTGGTAAGGAAGGCTTTTCAAGCTGACTATGGCCCTCATTCAGAGCCACTCGTAAGCAGCAGCTCGTTCGCTCTGAGCGATGTTTGCCAAACTGCGCATGCGTACGGATCGTTATACGCATGTGCGAACCAGTCAGTGCGGCCGAAATTCATGTGCTCGCAAAATAGCGAATGCCTGCTAATTTGAGTGACAGGATGAGGCGTATGTGGGTGGTAACAGGGGAAGGTGCTTGAAACGGGGAGTGGAAATCAGAACGCAGGCGTGCTTAAAGGTCAAAACGGGCGTTTTATGGGTGTGCATATTTAAAACAGCAGCGTCATTGACCACGTCACTGGGTTTTTTTTAGCCAGAACTGCTCGCAAACTTGTGGTAGCAAAAACCAACCACAAGAATAGTGAGCAGTTCATACCCTGTTCGATGTACTCGATTAATCTAATAAATAGCGGACATGACGTCGGATGCGAGCGGCCAGGGGGCGTAGTTTCCCAAAAAACGACCGCAAGTTTTGTTCGCTCGTTCAGACCTAGAGGCGTGAACAGACCGCACACAGCGAACGGTTAATTTGAATAGCCACCCCTATTTTCTGTAATCTGTTAGACACTGTCCCTATAGTTAATGGCTCAGGCTGGGTCTTGCTGTTAGCTGTAATTAGCTCTAAAGCTGGGTACACACTGGCAGATATATTGGGCGATTAATTGATTGGCCAATATATTGTGTGCCCGTTGGCCAGTGTGTACCAGCGATATGTCATATTGCATCGGCTGTGCTGCACAGCTGATGGCAGATATATCTGTCCATCATGCTATGTGTACGGGCAATCAGCCAACCGCCCGCACGCTTGCAGCGGAGGCTGCGGGGAGGGGGTTGCAGCGCGACCCCCAGTCAGATGACAGATGATGGTTGTTCAGTGTGTATGAACAACTATCAACTGCAGATATATCTGTTAGGTGTGTACCCAGCTTTAGACCTTATGGTTATCTCTAGCGTTTGGGGCCTGCCGATAGTGGTGATACAATCAGTGACCCTCTGTACCAAGATCACACTGCAAGATGTGACTTACACACAGGGCAGTAACTAGGGTGTAGCGGCCGATGCACCCGCACAGAGCACTCATGCCCTGTGGACGGATCCATCCAGCTGCCTCAACCCACGATCACGGCCACTAGTCTTCAACCGCCCACTACATGTATAATAGTAGCAATGTGCCCGGCTTCTCGGCTGCCAGGCGCATCGCTACTAATATACATTGCAGAAGGCAGCGATGCTGCAGCTGTATGCCCCATGTGCTCCGCCCCCTCCCCGTCCCATCTCTTGTTGTCTTCTTGGACTGAGAGAGATGTCATGACATCTCTCCCATCCAGTCCCACAGTGTCCTGCGCCAAGGAGCCATTCCTCCAGCACTGGGCTGCATGCCTGCAACTGGAGGAGAAAGAGACTGCAGCCACCCCCCCCCCCCCCCCGATGCCCACAGTGACGCACTGCAGAGCCTTTTATACAGGTAAGGGTTGCATTTAAGAGAGACATTCCAACTGTGGGCATAATGTGTAAGGGGCATTACCACTATGGGTATAATGTGTAAGGGGCATTACTACTGGTACTTTGAGCATAATATGTAAGGGGCATTAATACTATGGGTATAATGTGTAAGGGGCATTATTACTATGGGCATAAGGTGTAAGGGGAATTACTATGGGCATAATCTTTAAGGGGCAGTACTACTTTGGGCATAATGTGTAAGGGGCATTACTACCTTGGGCATAATGTGGAAGGGGCATTACTACTTTGGTCATAATGTGTAAGGGGCATCACTACTTTTGGCATAATGTGTAAGGGGCATTACTACTGTTGGTATAACGTGTAAGGGGTATTACTACTCTGTGGTCATAATGTGTAAGGGGCATTACTATTGTTGCTGTGTAGCATAACGTGTACAGTATAAGGGACACTACTATGTAGTGTAATGTGAATTGGGTGTATTATAGTGTGGCCACGACCTTTCCCTACAAGACCACAACCTTTTAAGAGCTGTCCTTTGCGATAGAGGGAATTCCAAGTTTATGACCCAGAAGTCCCACTATGCATGCGTCGACTCGTAATATGTGCCGTGCACAGCACTCAGGGCCTGATTCAGACCCGGTCGCTATGAGCGTACGCTTGCTCAATGCGTATGCAAATATTCTAAAGTGATGCAGGGGGGAGCGATCGCTCGCCAAGGCATAAGCACGCCCATCTTACCTGTACGAGCGTTCACTTTGTGTATGCAGACTCCCCTTAGCGAATGCAGAGACGCCCACTGCCCCACGTCATCTCCTGGAAGTTTATGAAAACATTGGTACATCGACCACTATCGGATGTGAACGCAGTGCTTGTGGTAGCTTTTTTCTACCGCAAGCATTGCGAGGAAAACAGAGTAAAAAAATGGCTGGTGATGTGTACTATGACGCTGCCTGTTAATTATGCACGCATCTAAAACGGCGTTGAAACACTCGGGCACGACTGCGTTCGCACCTCCGCTCCCCCGTTTTTACTGGACTGCCCCTGTTACCACCCACAAACGGCCTCTCCTGTCACTCACTCTGCTGGGCTGGCTTTGCTGTATGAGCGAGGGATCTGCGAACGCACTGTGCAGTTTGCGCACACGCACTGCGATGCATACGCATGTGCAGATAAGCAACCATCGCCAATAGCGAGTGCATAGCGGATAGCCACCGGGTCTGAATCAGGCCCCCAGTGCAGAATGTGAACAGAAGCCCATAGGCTTCTATTAAGCAACACCATCTAAAGTTGGCATTGTCCACCAGGACGAAGCTCCGGAATGTATCACATTACGGAGCTTGGTACATATGGAAAATGCAGCCAAATTCCAAAAATGACAGTTTTCTGATTGTTGGTCGCATTTCCTTTTAGTACATCCCACCCACAGCATGCTCTGGAATTAAGTGTAAGGTCAGGTGATGCAGAGTCATACACATTTCAGCTGCATCTCCACTTGCGACTAATGAAGCGGGGCGGTCTAACATAGGCAGTGTTCAGAGACGGCGCGTTGATTGAACTACGGGCTATACATAGTTGGCCAAATGTGTATATGCGCAGGCTTTCAGTTGTATCTTTTGCACCTATTGATGATGATTATTGGTATCGCAGCAAGCATATGGACAGGACAGGTCCACCCGCAGAGATGCATAAAACTCTGCGTATAGGCAAATATACACATGTACAATGCACGCAATGTGGGTATAATTACAACTAACTTGTATTCAACTCTGCACTGGC
The DNA here is from genome assembly GCA_031769625.1 of Taudactylus pleione. NCBI lineage: Eukaryota > Metazoa > Chordata > Amphibia > Anura > Myobatrachidae > Taudactylus > Taudactylus pleione. The sequence continues at coordinate 4,926,472 of JAUIMM010000039.1, forward strand.
CCTTAGGCAGAAAGAATGGGTGACTGAACATTTTGCTTTATATATTGTAGTTAGTGATGTCGGGGCAACTGTATATGGGAGATGTACTAAGCTGGAAAGTGATAAAGTACCTGCCACACAGCTCCTAACTGTCATCTTACAGGCTGTGGGCCTAATTCAGACCCGCTCGCGAGCGCTGAGCGCTCGCAAGCAGGTTGATGGTGCCCTAATGCGCATGCACACGACGGAGGGAGCTCCGTCGTGCGCATGCGCGAGACCCGCATAGCGACAGCCAAGCTGTCGCTATGGGTCTCGCACCAAAGGGGGCGTGCTGTCGATGGTGAGTGACAGCACGCCCCCTTTGGTGGGCGTGCTGGGGGCGTTGCTGCCCAGACGGAGGCGTTCCCATGGGAACGCCTACCGTCTGGGTCCGACCCCACTGACATCACTAGTGATGTCAGTGGGAGTGCTTTTGGCTCTGATAGAGCCAAAAGCACTCCTGGGCTTGCGGCAGCGAGACCCTACCGCAGGGTCTCGTCGCAAGCCCGATGGTCGCTATGGTCTTGACCATCGCGACCATCTTTTTGGCCGCTCGCATAAGCTGTGGGTGGTCACCCACAGCTATGCGAGCGGCCGGGAGGCCGCTCCATTTTTAGGTAGGAGGGCTCCGATTCAGAGCGAGCACTCTGGTCAGAGCATCCGGCTCTGAATCAGGCCCTGTGTTTGTAAATGACAGTTTGAGTAGATTGGTTGGTAGTTTATCACTCTCAAATGTATCACTTTCAGTGGCAAACGCAGGATTTCCAGAGGGGGGTTTCCAAAGGCTTAATTTTAGAGCGAGTGTGGCCTGTCAATGAAGAGGGCAGAATTAGTACTTAACCAGCTTTAATAAGCATCATGCAAAGTGTATTGTGTGTAATAATTCCAGCATATACACAACCAGGAATCACAGTATGCCATTAGATGCGTCCGTAGGCCATCCTGCCTGAGCTGAATGTATTTATTTTAGATGTGGGCACTATTCCAGACTATTGGAGCAAGTTAGGGAGCCTGGAGGAGCAGCAGAAGAACCTAGCCCTGCCCTGGACATATATGTACATATTGGGCTCTATAGAAGTGCATCTCAAACAGTGCATGTTTTCCAGATCTCCTAGTTGGTGCACAGGTTATTTATTACTGGCTGATACATGTTAAAAAATTCACTGGTGGCGCTAATTATATCATTTGTGATACTGAGAAGAACATGCAGCACTAGTAATATTCTATTATATTACTATTACTATTGTGGCCATGGTGTGGGCTGGGGAGGGGGGTTTCCAGGCAGACGGAACCCCCCCTGCGTTTGCCTATGACTTTCCAGAGCTTAGTACATTTGCCCCTATGTCTTTCTATTTTTTAAGTTATTGTTTTAAACATATAAACGGCAGAAAAATGTATAAGCTGCAACTACTGTGGCTACTATGACGACACCACATACATATAATGTAACTAGGATGTTCACGTCTCTTAGTTACTTTCCCCCTCAAGTGATTTCTGCAGGCAGGAAAGCTAAGAATTCTGGCACACTGAGTGACCTTTGCAATAGCAGTAAGATCTCCCAGAATAATAAAAGAACACTGGGTTCCGGAGAAGTTAAGCTCTATGTGAGATTTTCCAAAAAAATGCTCCCTACTCCCAACTCCAACAATCAGTTTTTATTCTGTTTTAAGGTCATGTCAGACTTCTTGTTTTCTTTTGAACATCATCTTAAAGATGCTGCCTTGTAATGAATAGAATATGCATATATATGCTTTGCAGATCTCGTATTGTAAGAAGATAAATGTGTCTGCTGTATAGGATCGTTATGCACAGAAAGAAAATAAATGCAGAGAAGCGCTTATTACATTCCAGCAGCAAAAAAAAATGCTAAGATGTCAGTCACCCGGACAGACGGAGTCACTAAGCTGGTCCCCAAATACAAAGCTGGACTAAATACAACAGTCCCCTACAACAGCCTAGGGGACTGACAATCTCGGACATACTGTATAAACAACAAGTCCCCTGGCTTGAAGCACATGACTGTGTTATATGAAATATTTTATTGCATGTGAACTGCAGGGATTTTAAATACAGTTGTTCTTTTCTCTGCAGAATGACCACGTAGTTGTCTGTCAGTTAATTAGAGCATTCTCTGATGGTGACAGCTTGTGGGTATTTCTGTAAACACCAGCACTGTAACAGGGCTCAAATGAGCCCTGTGCTGGCTTTCCCCCTGAGCGTCCGACATCTTGACCTCGTACGCATGATGTCATTACATCGCACAGAGGGGGTGGGGCCGGCAGCACCAGTAAGTGCAGTGAGTCCTGAAGACACTTCGATCTGGTGTACAGGCTGGGTTGCTGCTATTTCCTATGTGGCTAAAGGACCTCTGTGACGTATCTACCACGTGACCGCTGCAGGAGGCTGGACCGCTCCTGTGTTACCATCCACTAGGGCATAGAGGGGGAACAAATATTTGTGGTGAGCGCAGCGAGCCACCGTGCCCGAAGCGTGGCGAGCGCAGCGAGCCCGCGAGGGGACACTTTTGGTCTCCCATTAACATCCCCGCCCCTCCCCCTTTCAGACAGGGTCACGTGGGTGTGATGTCATAGGTCCATCAGCGCTGTATAGTCTAGACCTAATCGTACAGGCTGCAGGGTGCCTGCCTGGAGCGTCTACAGGATGCGCCATCGGCGCTGCTGCAGCGATCCTGCTAGCACAAGTTGCACACTCCTACAAATGACTCTGGTTAGCACTATTACATGCAGTGCTCTATGGGATATCCAGTACATTTTGGGGCGGATATTTGTACCTTCAACTATCTTCTGGCTATAAAATACAGCACCAAGACTACAGTTCCATGCATGCCTCCATAGATGACTTAGTCTAACGCAGTGCCGTAACAAGGCTTTACTGTGCCTATGCCGTCCATGCCCCCTGAGCGCATCACGTCATGCCGAGGGGGCAGGGCAACCAACGTCGGGAACTACAGCACTGCCCAGAGCTTCCTCAGAATGTTCCAGGTGGCTGTACACGCTGCACTGTGCATGTCTGGAGCGCCCATAGGACGCCCTGGGGAGCACTGCAGCAGCCATTGTGGCTGCAGGGTGCTGTTCCAGGCCCCCTGCCAGCCAGGGGCAATGACAATGCCACTCACAGGGCTCTGCGTTCTGTGTGGCTGCACCATTTGCACACCACTAGTTACGTTCCTGGTCTAACGCAACATCAGTGCGAGCTGTTGAATTTGCTTCCTCATGTCCTTAAATTAAATTTTTCTGTATGTACTCTGCTGAGGGTACCACTACAGGCATGCTTGGTCATTATCAGCATTCCTGTGGGACAATAATCTAATTCTGTGCTCCCAACCTATTTTGCAATATCAGTGACTTGAGCTATATTAAATGTCCGGGTTGGGTATGGGATTCTGGTGGCGACAATGCCAATGCTGGCATCCCGACATTCAAAATCCTGACAGGTTTTGATAAGTATTTTAACCCAAATCTTAACCCTTACCCTAACCCACCCATCCCGAAGATTAACACTAACCCACTCCTCCCACAGCCTAACTGAAACCCACCCCTCCCTCAGCCTTACCCTAACCATCATGTCCCAAGGCCTAACCTTATTAGTGACAGGACCCGGCGGGGGTGCTGGCATCGGCAAGTGCATACTCACTTGCTGATGCCGGCAGTGACAGCATTTCAGCAGCATGGCCCCCATTAACAATATGCATGCAGGGCCGACTGAGGATTTCGCTGACGACTTGCGGGAGTGCACAACCTCAGTGACAATGTGGGTACACACTAGATGATGTGCCCGATATCGCGCTCTGGGGATGCATTTGGCATCCTGGCGGTTGGGATACTGATGCTTACATTTCCGGTGCCGGAATACAGACGTTGCTCAGAATCCCTGGAGGCCGAAGGTAAGTAGCGGGGTTGGAGGGAGGGTTAGGATTAGGGCTTAGGCACTAGGGGGAGGGTTAGGGTTAGGCAGTAAGGGGGAGGGTTAGGTTTAGGGTGCAGGGAGGGGGAGGTTAGGGTTACGCACTAAGGGGGAGGGTTAGGTTTAGGTTGAGGGGAGGGAGAGGATAGGTTCAGGCACTAGGGGGGAGGTTAGGGTTATGCACCAAAGAGGGAGGGTTAGGGTAGGGAGAGGGGAACTATTAGCATACAGACCAACATGTTAACCCTGTCGGGATCCTGGTCATCGAGATTCTGACTGCCAGGATCCCGACTGTCGGTATTTCCCGATGCTCTTATCTGCCGGATCGGATGACATATCGTCTAGTGTGGACCAAGCTTAACCATCCCCTCCCGCAGCCTAGCCCTAACCCTTCCGCTAGTAACAAACCCTTACCCTAAACCTATCCCTAATACTTATCATTGGAATCTGTCTGTATTATAACCATCTGCATTCGTAAGGTCGAGATCCTAACTACAGTCCAAATGTACGCGTTGTGCATGGTATATCAGAGTCAGATTTCCACCCGCAAGTGTACCTATCCGATTCTCCCAGTGTCTCCATTGTACTCTGTCTGTGTCATCTGGTGTCTGCCTCTTATTGTTTAACTCTCATTGAGGCATATTCTCAAAAGTGGCAGAAGATTAAGATGTATTTTTAAAAAAAATAACAATTCTCATATAGTTTATTTTTTCTCAATAAACACTACAATTTTTGTTAGGAAAATGGCATTAATTAACATGAAACTTTATACTGTAGTGTCACAAATGGACCCCTACATATTCCTTTATAGGGAAAACATCAGTTAATTATCCCTAATAGTTATTGCATATAACACAGTCACTATCACACACTCAAATTATAAATTGCTAGACTATTATATGTGACTTTCCAAGATTATAGATCGTTTATGTTTCTCTAGGTATGGAAAAAGCTGTTATTTGGACTATGTTTTTTCCACACCCTTGTCCAAGAGAGGCGCACGTATGGGTCACTTGGTTGGAACATACCCTATGAATTCAATGACTCTGATCTAAAAATCAGTGCTAAGCAACTCCAGGTATTGTATGTTGGACTGTAATTTTCCATATCATCATTTTTTTTATTACAAGTAATGGTGCATACACACGGTACGATCTGTACCACCAACGACTTGAAAGATATCTTTCAGTGAGTCATCCTGCCACATCTCTGAACAGGCAAAATTGTTGATATCGTCCAAGTTGGCCGGCATGCATGGACTATGAAAGATATCTTTATCGTCCATGCAGGAACGCGCTTCGTTGGTTGTTGACAGGTTGGTAAGTACATAAAAATGAACGATAACGATATGAACGATAACGTTATCGTTCATATCATTCAGTTTTATCTCACCGTGTGTACGCACCTTAATGGTAGATAATATGTTATATTAACCCATCAGTGGAACCACCTTTGACCCTAATTTAGCATTGTCTGTTATATGAAATCTATGAAAATGTTTTTATAGCTGGCCTAGAGAAACAATGTATAGTGACAGAGAAGCCATCAACATGAGGATGAAGGTCTTAGCTGTGAGTGGTTATTTAAAATATAGTTGCTGGCTGGCAGACCACAGCAGGGTAGTATATTAACTCACCCAGTGTCCGGGACACACTGACTCTGCCACTGACAAGACTTTCTCATTGCTGTCAAGCAATTGTCAAGGTGGGAGAGAAAAGGTAAACTAATGTTGTTTTTCCAGGGTTATTCTGAAAATCCTGACAAGATAATGTGTTCCACATTCGCGCAATAAAATATTCAACATTTTGGGAGTTTAATGCCTTCCTCACTAAAAATTGTAATAAAGCAGCATTTTGGTTAAATGTTACTATCTGAAAGATTTGAAGCAGGGAGCTATTCCTGCAAAGTAGATTTTGATTGAACATGTCCTGGAGAAAATGCACCCATATTGAATCTGAGGTGTTTTTTAAAAAAAAAAGTTTAGAAATACATTGGTTTGTATATATTTGCTTACAAAATTCTGCAGAGTATCTATCTATCTATCTATCTATCTATCTATCTATCTATCTATCTATCTATCTATCTATCTATCTATCTATCTATCCTTTTAATAATAAATATTAATGTAAATGCCTAGTTACGTATTGCCACCTAGTGGTTAGTGAAAATAATTGCAGTAAAAAATAATAATTTACTGATGATAAAATAAAAAGGCAAACTATACATTTACAGGCAAATTGTCAAACTCAGCCATTGTACACAGTGTGTGGACTGTTTTTGGGCAAATTGTGACATATGCATTTTATTGGGGGTAAAAAAACAATGCTGTAATATGAAAACTGATATCACTGTATCACCTCCTGTGCCTATTTCCAGTTGCTCTTTCTAAACACTTGAGTCCCTTTTCCAATAACTAGGCTTGGTGAGTTGAAAGACTCCTGCCTTTACCCTGCATTTCATTTTCAAATTAAATTAAATATTCTTTAAAAAAGTGAAAAGCGCACCTTGGTTTCTTGAGAACAGCATGGATTTGTGACCAAAATGGCGTTATTTGCAGACCCCCATTTATTAATGATTGCAGGGCATTTCAGTACCGCCCATGATCACATTGCAAAATGCGATCATAACGGCCGTATGTTTCATCAGGGACATGCAGGAACACGATGTTCCTGCGATGTCCCCAGAGAGCTGCCGGCCAGTGTCGGGGCTGCCGCGCATGCGCAGTCACGCTCACTGCACATGTGCTGCCGCCATAGCCGGAGAGGGTTCCGGAGGAACCCTCAGCCAGCTAATTAAGCGGTGTGTAGCCGTAGGCTACACAATGGCATTAGCTGAGGGGCCCAGTATCGGGAATGCATCGCATTCCGGATATTGGTAAATCTGGCAGCATCTCATCCTATGGGAGAAACCTATGGGGGATGTGGCTGCCAGCACGAATGGAGGGATCCAATACCTGCTGCGGTCCCTCCTTAATACATCTGGGGGATACTTAATATTTGAGGTAAACCCCCTGATTTTACCTCAAATATTCAATGATAAATGGGCCCCTAACTGTGGATTGGGGATAAATTAAATAAAAGGGTGGAGAGGGTATACGTGTGTCACAAAGAAATTTTGTGGGTCTCATGATTTTTTTTTATAAGTAAATCATCCATATACTGCTTTGTGTTTTCTATATAGTTTTATTTTGGTGCATCACTTTAACAATAAATTCCATTTTTACAGTGTGTTTGTGTTCATATTAGAACAAATTTATGAAAATATATGTCTTATAACTTGCAGTGGTTCATCAATGATTACAAAGAAACTCCTTTTGATGCAATAATTTATCTTACTGGGGAATGCAACTATGGAGGGAGAGTAACAGATGAGCACGACAGGCGTCTTCTTTTAAGCTTGCTAGACACATTCCTTTGTGTCTCTGTAATTACTGAAGACCATTACACGTTTTCTCCCAGTGGAAAATATTTTGCTCCGAAGAACGGTACCCATGACAGTTACATGGAATATATAAAAAGCCTTCCCCTCAATGCTGAACCAGAGGTATATGGTACCACAATAAACCTGACAGATGTCAATTTATATTACAGTTTATTAATAAAGCAATCCTGATAAAGTCATCTGCTTATTGATACTAATAAAGATTGAATGATACTGTCAAAGGCTGCAACACATTTCAAAACAATGTGGTTCACGTTTTTATTATATATTTTTACCATATTTTTAATTTAATATTATATTACCTTTATTGCGGAGTCACATTACATTCAGATAAGCGATGTATCAAGATTATTATCAGTATAAAGCATTAGTAAAACTGGTGCAAACGAATAAACTGGTGTTGCCAATAGAAACCAATGAAATCTGTGCTCTCATTTTTATACTCTCCAATATTCTATCAATTGTATGATTGTGCAGTTTTGTCAGCTTTTTTACATTTAGTGCCTCATGTTACGTCTATAACATTTCAATTCATAATCGATCCCTGATCATTTCTTAAGACCCTGCTCTCACATGTCACTGCTTTCACAGTGTGCATTGAGTGTAACATACAGTATTTGTATATTATGTAGGTATTTGGACTCCATGTGAATGGAAATATCACTAGAGAACAGAAGGAGACTGAAGAATTATTTGATGGAATACTAACAACTTTACCTAAACAGGTACTGAATGCATGTCTAACCATTTTTTTTTATGTCATGCTATGTATGGGATGTAGTTCATATCCGGGCTGTCGGGATGCCAGTGCTCAGAATGCCGGCACTGGAATCCCGGCACCATGCAGAATCCTGGCACCGGAATCCCCACACCAGTCAGAATCCTGGCGCCAACATCCCGACAGTAAGTATTGGGGTTCTGCCGAGGGTTAGTATTACGGTTATGGATTAGGCACTAGGGCAGTGGTCGCCAACCTTAATTGAGGTGTGAGCTACTTTAGAAAAATTAAACCTCCTGAAGAGCTACTTACTGGCTCCAAGGAGGTAAGTGCAAGTAGAGGAGCAAAAGATATAGGCAGGGCTGCTGTGTGATTTTCCGGCAGGGCTGGGCGGGAGTCAATTGCTCCACTGTAGCGTAGATGCTGTGGGTGGAACAGGCCCAAACAGCGCCCCCTGCCCTGTAGTGCCCTGTGCCATGGCACAGGTTGCACTACCCTAGTTACGGCCCTGGCATAGATGCCACGGGGAGCACATATCAGAGGTCACTTCCTCCTAGTTGACTCGGCAGTACTGCAGCTAGGTGAGCTACCAAAATTAAGACCATGAGTTACCGGTAGCTCGCGAGCTATAGGTTGGAGACCACTGCACTAGGGGGAAGGTTAGGGTTAGGCTGTGGGGAGGGAGGGGTAGGGGGTGGGGAATGGTAGTATACTTACCTCCTTCTGTCAGGATTGTGCAGGATGCTGGCATCACGATTCTGACCGCCGGCATTCCATACCCAACCACTATGTATTACAAATACCTAAACATGTGCTACTGTATATAGTATTTGGTAACACAATGTGACTGAAAGCACAGAGTAGGCAGGTTTTGGTGAGAGAAATACATATATAATAGTGTTCATTCTAGTACCTTGCACCTGTCACAACCCGTGCAGTTCCGGCTTCCTGCATGGGGTGTCGCTATCTGATCTGGTGCTTCTAGCACACTCAGATGATGCAACAAACTTTTGAGATACCGACCAAAGTGTGCTAGAAACACCAGAGCAGAGAGCGACTTCCTAGGCAGGAAAGAGGAACTGCACAGGTTATGATGGGTGCAGGGTGCTAGAATGAACACTATATAATCCTAGGATTGCATTTTGGAAGTCAGCAGACAAGACTGAAATGATTTATGAGAAGTATGGACTGATTGTAAAAAAATGTTCAGCCCAGGGCTTGGGGGTGTGTAGAGCCATTCATAAACAGGATGCTGGCAAGAGGCTTCTTTTATTGCTGCACTGGGTAACACCACCTTATGGCAGATCTATTTGGCTGGTAGGCACTAGTTAACCAGTTAAATATGCCAAATACTATAGCTTCAAACTCTGCATCCCTAGGAAAAAACTGCTACAGTGTGCCATACCCTGACTCAGCAATGGCCTGCAGTGCACTGGCCTACCAGGGCATGCCCTCTATCCAACATTCTACCTCTGTTAATAAGGTTTGAAGAGCATGTAGATGGCATACATATGTTTATGGGGTTGATATGAATGACCGATGATGCTAAAAGTGCATGTGAGGGGTGTTTTTAACAATCAATAATGTTTTCAAAGCCATTTGTCAGTAAAGGTTCATTTTAAAATTGTAACTTTTTTATTATTTGTTTGTTTTATACCTTTTTTTAGTATTTGCAACTTCATAGAGTGGGAATCTTTATAGTCAGCCCATACCCTGAAGCACAAGAAGGTCATAATGAGCCTAAACTGGTAGCGTCTTGTAGGGAGGTACATAGAGAGAGAGATAATCTAATGCACATTCCTTTGGCAGACTTGCAAATTAGATAAAGGAGGAGGATAAAGATATCAAGAAACATTAGGATGTATGAAACCATGTATATATAAAACAAAACAAATGCAGTCCATAAAAAACTCAACAGACTGCGGCCAATTTGAGTTCCAAGCATGTAAATTGTACTGCTATTTGCATCCTGGCACCTAGTAGTCAAGCCCAGTCATTACATGGAATCACTCACTTGCAATACTATCTTGCTGATATCTTGCAGGGTATGCAGTCGGGAAGCCAGCGGACGTAAGCCCGACAGCCGGCTTCCCGACTGCCTTATCCCAGCGAGGATTAAATGACAGGCGTCTAAATCTAGATCTAGAAGTGATGCCGGGCAGCCGCAGGGGGGGGGAGGGTTAGGTTTAGGGCTCCCGGGGGAAACTTAGAGTTAGGCACCCCCTGGGAGGTTAGGGTTAGGCTAGGGGAAGGGAGGGTTAGGCACCCCCGGGGTGTCTTAGGGTTAGGCACCCCCCCAGGGGACTTAGGTTTAGGCGGCGGGGAAGGGGAGGTTAGGTTTAGGCACTTAGAGGGGGGATTAGGGTTAGGCACTGGGGGGAAGGTTAGGGTTAGGCACCCCTAAGGAGGGTTAGGGTTAGGGGGGTTAGGTTAGTTGATACTTACCTGCGGACAATCTGGATTTTCAGCCATGTCGGCCAGCCGCTGTCGGGATTTGAACCGCCGGAATTCATACCGATTCCGTCTTGCAGATGCCTATAGATCCAACAAAATTCTGATGATGAGGAGACATTTTTAAGAGTTGCTATATTTTTAGTCCTTTCCCACAAAGACCTGTCCTGATAAACCTGGGGCTATTTTCTCCTACAGCAGGGAAACCTCATGCTGGTGGTTTCCATGTTATAGTACAGTATAATAGAAACTAGTCAAGCTGTGTAGTACCACAGCCGGGTTGATGTTATGTTTGATGGGCACACTGTTTGATGGGCACACTGCCTTTTTTTCTAATTATACAAATCATTGTGTATGGGAGCTGTTGTTTTATCTAATTATTTCTTTATTTATTGTACTTCATTGTTGATTATCAGCCCTAAAAAAAAAATATAGCACTGCTGTTCTATGAAAACATTATTGCTGGTAATCACGGCTTCATAAAAAGGAAAGGAGTTGCCCTATGCTACAGTGGGTGTTACCTATTTGATACAATTTTGTCAAATTGGCATCAGTTTGCCAATTAATTCGCCAGAAGAATTCCACTGAAGGGCAGACTGTAGACACAGCTTTACTGTTAGGGATATACTCAATCCCTACCACTTGTCTTTTCTATTCTAATGAGTAGGGATGTGCAGGCTTGGATTAGTTCGGATTTTCCCACCAAATTTGAATTTTTCCCGTCAAAAATCGGGTCTCGGAAAGAGGAAAAACGTCATCTTTCATGGACAAACATCATCATTCCTGGACAAAAGTCCATGAAAGATGATGCTTGTCCACGAAAGATGATGTTTTGTCTCTTTCTGAGACCAGATTTTTGGCTGGAAAAATTTATTTGGCGGGAAAATCCGAACTAATCCAAGCCTGCACATCCCTACTAATGAGTTAAAGCTATGAAGAAAGTTAAATGTGTGTGGGGCTGGTTCAAGATATCACATGTTCTGTCATTCTCACAATAAACATCCTGCAGACTTTTAAACCTTGTGAATAGAGATGTCTGGGGCACTGTGGTTATCTCACATATGGAGAGGGCCTATATAGCTTTTAACAAAATAATAATATTAATAAATAAATAGAGACAGGAATTATACGCAAAATATCTTTACTGTGTTGAATGTAAAATACCTGTCAGCAAATGTTGAAATGTTATTATTTTTGAACAGATCTGTTTCTTAACCACATTGTTTTGACTGAGCATATTACAAAGTGCTATATCTATGTAACTTTGTAATGTCATCTATATACTGTCTAGACAAGTGGAGGTGGAAAATCAACATCTGAAGTTGTCCAAGAACTTATAGTTGACATTCTGTCAAAAATACCAGAAGATTTTAACATGGAAGAAGTCAAGGTACAAGTTCTGTGTTTCTGGATGATTTGTATGAAACATTATTGTAAAGAAACATTATTCCAGTCTCTCTTTTCTTTTAAATCGGATTGTGCCTTCTTGAAATAACTTGATGGTTGTTTAAATAGCAATTCTACAATACCCTTCTAGAAAACAACTAAACATTTGAGAAACTTTGAGGAACGTGTGTATGTTAATTTTAAGCATTGATATAGAGCCCATACGCTGTTTCCACCTCTTCTAAATTGTGTTTCATGCGTGTGCTGTGTGTTTCCCATGGCATACTGTGAACAGGCTATGTGGAAAACTGTTATGCCTTACAAAATATTAATAATAATGATAATTAAAAAAAAAATACTAAAAATAATGGCATTCCTTAATGAGCAACAGTAACGGTGCCTAAACACTTGGTGATGTGCTCACGATCCGACATTGAGTCTGATTTCCCCTTGAACTCTCCCCGGCAGCTCCCCGGCAGTTGTGGGCACGATTTGGTGTTAAAAACTGTCCAGTGTGACAAATGATCTATCGTGCCTCCTAACTATTCCAGTGCATCCTGACTGAGATTGTCAGATCTACCCTACAGCATGGCAGATCTGAAGATGCGATGTACGACCTGCGGGGACGCGCATCGGCATCGTGATTTGTCGTCACGATGCGTCGGAACCGGGTAAATCGTGTAAAATATCGCTAAGTGTGTAGGCACCTTAAGGACACACTTGTCTCAATGTATGTGCACCACTCTTAAAGATACAGTACATATACAAAGTTGGTTCCTCTGTGTCTATGCTCAAGTTCTCTGTGGTTGGTTCAGCTGCCTTGGAATAAAGCTAGAACACTACTCAAAATAGAGAACAGCATTTGGAAACCTTGCAGAAGGAGATTTGGTTGTGAATCAATCAGAAATTATTATATTATTATTTATTCATTTATTATTATTTATTATTATTTATTCTTTAATAAACTGGATTAATTGAGCAAAATGACATAGTGGCATTTAGCAATACAATGTGTGACAGTAGGAGCAGCTTACACTGTAATAATTTTAGCAGCTATATTTTGACAAAAATATCTTAGAAAATGAAAGTATTAATATTATTACGAATACTGCACTATAACACACACTAGGGTAGAGGTTCCCAAACTCGGTCCTCAAGGAACACGAAAGGTCCAGGTTTTAAGGATAACCATGCTTGGGCACAGGTGACATAAAACCAGGAAGATTAGGGTGTCTTGAGGACAGAGGCCCTCATACAGACCCGGTCACAAGCACCGATGTGCTCGCAACCGGGTCGATAGTTAGCCCTGCGCACGCGCAGCAGCCGCACTGCGCATGCGCAAGCCCCAGAACGAGAGAGAAACTCTCTTGCTCCGGAGCGCTCTACAAAAGGGGCGGCTGTCGATGTTGATCGACAGCTCACCCCGTTTTGTAGGCGGGCCGGGGGGGTGGTTTCCAAAGCGGAGGCGTTCCTTAAGGAATGCCTACAGTTTTGTGGGCGGCCGCACTGACATCATCAGTGATGTCAGTGGGGCGTTTCCTGCTCTTTCAGAGGGGGGCTTGCGGCTGCTGAGGCCCAACCTTAGGGTCTTGTCGCAAGCCCCGATGGTCACGATGGTGTTCACCATCGTGACCATCAACCTGGTCGGTCGCTAAGCTGTGAATGGTAACCCACAGCTTACCTAATGACCAGGAGACCGCACTTCGAAAATGAAGCGGCCGCCCTCATTCAGAACAAGCACTCGCTTCTTGCGAGCGCCTCTGAATGAGGGCCACAGTTTGGGAACCTCTGCACTAGGGTTAATTTTTTCAGAACCTACTATTAAGGTTTTCAAAATTGGGGGGGAAATGGAGACCCCAGAGAAAGCACATGCAAGTATGAGAACGTACATGCAACCTACACAGATAGGGCACTGGTTGGGATTGAACCTACCGCTACAGTGATGTGAGGTAACAATACTAAGCAACGTGCCACTATGTTGTCACACAAATATATCTAATAAGAATTATAAAACCTTACATAAGCTAAAATAGCTGGACTCCTATTTTATCTGAAATCCTTGACTTATTTACATCCTTCATAGCTGGGAATCGTCCATGTGGGGGGATGTTATCCTGAAAGACCCTTCAAGTTTAACTATAGGAACCTATTTTACAAAGTTCCCAATTTCCTGATTATAAATATTATTATTATATTATATTGTGCCGACATGTTATGGAGTCCCCTTAGGAAGTCTATGCAAGCAGAAGGAAGTGCATGCAAGCTCAACAGGTATAAGGCATTGGTTGGGATTAAACCCATGACTCCAGAGCTGTGAAATAGTAAGACTAACCACAGTGCCACTACGTTGCCCCAGAAATATGTTAAATCCTACACAAATAAAATTACAATATGACACTTGTGATTTAGGGGTGAGGTGTATCTATTTTATCTAAACTTCTTGACTTGTCACCCGCATTCTTCATGGCTGGGTATACTCCATAAGAAGGGAATGCTACCCCATTAAGTTATCCCTTGAACCTCAGATAAAAGTTCTATTTGTATGAATTTCCTAAAATGCATGTATTTGTGGTGAAACAATGGTGGCGTTTGCAGAGGTGTAAATGTTTCTATGGGCTGATGGGCAAGTCAGGTGGAGCAAGGGCATTCCTTATGCCAAGTTTAGCCTGCATATATTGGTGCCTGTAGATCTGTGCAAAAAAAAACAAAACAGAATTTCATGGAACAAGGTAAATTCAGTTTCTTCAGTGCACTTATGCCATAAAGAACTGAAAGCAGTGTGGTAATAATGATGTGTGCTGATATTTTATATCTTGCACCAGTATGTACCACACTGAGATTTCCTATAGCACTCTATATAGTTTATCATCTAACAGAATTGAAGAATCATTTTATTGCAGATTGGTGTATTTTGATCCGGTCAAACCAAGTAAGGACAATACATTTTTCCTTTTTTTTCTTAAATATAGTAAAACAATAAAGTAATGTCATTTTCACAACAATAAAATGTAGAGATTATTCTTATTCTTCCACTGTATGCAGTTTATATAATGAAAGTTTTGGGAGCCGTTAAAATCTTTCCAACAAAAACTGTTTTTTTCCTTCTTCCAGAAGCTTTATCCTACTCAGTACACAGAGTCTATGAACACAGTGCTGGTACATGAGCTATTCAGGTTTAACAGCTTGACCTCTACCATTCGAATGAGCCTGCAAGATTTAAACAAAGCCATTTCTGGTCTATCTGTGATGTCAAATGAACTTGATGATTTGTTCAATAGCATGATTGTTGGTAAAGTAAGTCATTTGCGTGCTATAGTAAGTGTATGATACAATATGGCTCACCCACAGGAATTAATATGCAAGTGCTGACATAGTGCATTAAGATTCTCATTACTCATCTTTCTGTCTTCACATTCCAAAGAATCTTTTTTCACACTTCGGCTTCCTCATTTCACATTCCTCCGAGACCAGTCCTGTCTACTTGGTAATTATGTTTTAAACACATATTGTTACCTCTTTCTGTATCAAAGGACATCCAGTGTCTTCTCTTCACTAATACATATATGGGATATATACAATGGGATCCATTAAAGTTAAAGAAATGGAAACAAGTTCATTATCCAGTGTAATGGAAAACTGATATTTTATTTTACATAAAATATGTGTTCTGAAGAGAAGATATTTGGAAATATATTTTTAAATTTTGTAAAAAAACAAAACAAAAAGGTTTTTTTTTATTTCCACATAATATTATTTTTTTTATAATTATATATAGAAATGAGTGGTTCAGTTTTAAGTAAGTGGTATGAAATACCGCCGGTGGCATGGCCGGGAGTTTGAATCCCGGCATCGGCAGGCAGACAAATGAAGAGATCCCGGCAGCCCGACAGTGCTGGAAATCCCGATCGTCCCTAGGTAAGTATTTACTAACCTAACCTAACCCCCCTAACCCTAACCCTCCTTAGGGGTGCCTAACCCTAACCTCCCCCCCTGTGCCTAACCCTAATCCCCCCTCTTAAGTGCCTAACCCTAACCCCCCCTTCCCCGCTGCCTAAACCTAAGTCCCCTGGGGGGGGTGCCTAACCCTAACCCTCCCTCCTCCTAGCCTAACCCTAAACCTCCCAGGGGGGGTGCCTAACCCTAAGTCTCCCCCAGGAGCCCTAAACCTAACCCTCCCCCCCGTGGCTGTCCGCTCGCGGCGCCCGGCATCGGAAAAATGACAGGCGTCTAGATTTAGACGCCTGTCCTTTAACCCTCGCCGAGATAAAGCAGTCGGGAAGCCGGCTGTCGGGCTTACGTCAGCCGGCTTCCCGATTGCATCCCAATTTTACTCGGTTATGTTCGGATCTAAAAAAAGGCATCATATTGGCTATCCGGCTCTCATGTGTTTTGGATAGCCAATAAAATAAATCCAGACTAATCCGAATTTGCGCTAATTTGTCGAAAAGAATCGAGTCAAAACCAAATCGCTCATCTCTAATTAAATATATAGCGCTTGATTCTGAGTCTGACACGAAATCAGAAAAGTGGACTCATCCCACACATATTTGCAGATTGCACATGCACCACAGAAAGAAATTGCAGACTGCACATGTGCAGCACTAGGTGTATGCATCTTGATGGAGAATTAGAGAGCGCCTAGTTTGCTCCGTGCGTGGACGGATCTCTCCCTCTGCGAGGCGTTTCTGGGTGGCTACCTTGGCTACAGTGTGCGGTGTGACCATACATCTGAAGCCATACATATTCTGGAATTAGCATGAGGTAGTAAGTCTGGTTGTTGCAGCCATTCATACTTGTGGGCGCTTTGCGTCTGAATCAGAATCAGGTCTATATAGTACATAATAGTTCATAATAGTTCAGTAACTAAGCAAAATTTTTTTGTATTTTTGCACATTTCCCCATAGAACTTGTATATTGTGTAGAAATTAAAAATGCCTGAGTGTTTGCCCCATGCAAATAGTTTCTAAAATGATGTCAAATTCGCACTTGCCTAGTGAATAATAAAATGATAGTTTTCGCCAGATATAATAAATCTCACCTATAGATTTGTCATTTATTTTATATTCCAGGGTTTTTCATTTGTTTATTAGCTGGGACTCAAGATTATCAAAATGAACAGGACTGCATTCAAAAAGATTATTGTAAAAAAAAAATAATAATAAGATTAATAATAAGAGATGCTACTCCTACTAATAGTATTACCTGTTAATAACCAAAAATATATGACATTTATAAATAAAAATATTAGGGGTGAGCGGGTTCGGATTTCTGAAATCCGAACCCCCCCGAGCCCCCCCGATCCGAGTCCGATCCGAGTCAGGCTCGACTTTTCCCGCCTGACTCGGATCTGAAATCGAGGCAAAACGTCATCATCCCGCCTTCCGAGTCTCGCGGGTTTTGGATCCTATATAAGGTACCCGCGTTGGCGCCATTTTCTCACTCGGCTGTGGACAGTGAAGAGGGAGGGTGGGAGTTAGGGCTGTGTAGTGTAGTGTAGTGTAGTGTAGTGTAGTGTAGTGCTGCTGTTGTCCACTACTTCAAAGTCCATAGGGGCTGGCTGTGTTGTGCTGTGCTGCTGTTGTTAATAGGGGCTGTGTCCACTACTTCAAAGTCCATAGGGGCTGGCTGGACTGTGTTGTGCAGTCAGTTCTCCATAGGGGCTGTGTCCACTCCAAAGTCCTGTGCAGTGTCCCAGTCCTAAAGGAGTGCTGTAGTGTTGTCCAGGGGGTGCTCTGTCCATCAGGGGTGCTCCCCCCAAGTGCTAAAAAAATAATATATTTTCTGTGTTTGTGAATTGTGTGCGCAGTAGCCGCACGTGCATCAACAAAGTAGTGCCAAGCGTGCGCCTGTGTCATAAGTAAAGGGCCGGCTGGCTTGACCGTTAAAGGGTGCTGTAACCCCCGAAAGTACACTCCAGTCCAAACCAAAAAAAAATTATTTTCTGTGTTTGTGAATTGTGTGCGCAGTAGCCGCACGTGCATCAACAAAGTAGTGCCAAGCGTGCGCCTGTGTCATAAGTAAAGGGCCGGCTGGCTTGACCGTTAAGGGTGCTGTAACCCCCGAAAGTACACTCCAGTCCAAACCAAAAAAAAAATTATTTTCTGTGTTTGTGAATTGTGTGCGCAGTAGCCGCACGTGCATCAACAAAGTAGTGCCAAGCGTGCGCCTGTGTCATAAGTAAAGGGCCGGCTGGCTTGACCGTTAAAGGGTTCTGTAACCCCCAAAGTACACTCCAAACCAAAAAAATATATATTTTCTGTGTTTGTGACTTGTGTGCACTGTGGCTGCACGTGCATCAACAAAGGAGCAGCGCCAAGCGTGCGCCTGTGTCCCATAAGTAAAGAGCCGGCTGGCTCATTTCTTAAAGGGTGGTGTAACCCACAAAGTGCACTACTCTCCAGCAAAAATAAAAAAATATTTTCTGTGTTTGTGTGCGCTTTAGCCGCACGTATATATATCAATATAACATAAATGGAGGACCAAACTTTCTCCGATAAAAATAAAATAGGGAAAGATCAAGAACCACTTCCTCCTAGTGCTGTTGCTGCTGCTGGGAGTTGTTCATCATCCCAGAGAGGAAGTAGGAACATCACTACTTTTACTAAACAATTGACCCTCCAACAGTCCCTAGCGATGAGGATGAAGTACGACAGCAGTCATCCTGAAGCAAAACGTATAACTGAGGCCTTGACTGCTATGTTGGTGTTAGACGTGCGTCCGGTATCCGACATTAGTGCAGTGGGATTTAGACAATTGATGGAGGTAGTGTGTCCTCGGTTCCAAATCCCGTCTAGATTCCACCTGCATCCTCAAAGCAGCAGCGACAAGCGTGCGTCTGTCTGTTAAAGGGTGGTGACACCCTCAAAGTGTGCTACACAAACAATTAAAATATTGTTCTTTTTTTTTCTGTCTTTGTGAATTGTGTGGGCTGTAGCCGCACCTGCATCCTTAAAGCAGCAGCGACAAGCGTGCGTCTGTCTGTTAAAGGGTGGTGACACCCTCACAGTGTGCTACACAAACAATTAAAATATTGTTCTTTTTTTTTCGGTCTTTGTGAAATGTGTGGGCTGTAGCCGCACCTGCATCCTTAAAGCAGCAGCGACAAGCGTGCGTCTGTCTGTTAAAGGGTGGTGTAACTCTCAAAGTGCTCCAAAAAATAAAAAACTATTTTTTTAATGTGTTTGTGACTTGTGTGCGATGTAGCCGCACTTGCATCTTTAAAGCAGCAGCGACAAGCGTGCGTCTGTCTGTTAAAGGGTGGTGACACCCTCGAAGTGTGCTACACAAACAATAAAAATATTCTTCTTCTTTTTTCTGTCTTTGTGAATTGTGTGGGCTGTAGCCGCACCTGCATCCTTAAAGCAGCAGCGACAAGCGTGCGTCTGTCTGTTAAAGGGTGGTGAACCCTCAAAGTGTGCTACACAAACAATTAAAATATTGTTCTTTTTTTTTTCTGTCTTTGTGAATTGTGTGGGCTGTAGCCGCACCTGCATCCTTAAAGCAGCAGCGACAAGCGTGCATCTGTCTGTTAAAGGGTGGTGACACCCTCACAGTGTGCTACACAAACAATAAAAATATTCTTCTTTTTTTTTCTGTCTATGTGAATTGTGTGGGCTGTAGCCGCACCTGCATCCTTAAAGCAGCAGCGACAAGCGTGCGTCTGTCTGTTAAAGGGTGGTGACACCTCAAAGTGTTCTACAGAAACAATTAAAATATTGTTCTTTTTTTTTCGGTCTTTGTGAAATGTGTGGGCTGTAGCCGCACCTGCATCCTTAAAGCAGCAGCGACAAGCGTGCGTCTGTCTGTTAAAGGGTGGTGTAACTCTCAAAGTGCTCCAAAAAATAAAAAACTATTTTTTTAATGTGTTTGTGACTTGTGTGCGATGTAGCCGCACTTGCATCCTCAAAGCAGCAGCGACAAGCGTGCGTCTGTCTGTTAAAGGGTGGTGACACCCTCAAAGTGTGCTACACAAACAATAAAAATATTCTTCTTTTTTCTGTCTTTGTGAATTGTGTGGGCTGTAGCCGCACCTGCATCCTTAAAGCAGCAGCGACAAGCGTGCGTCTGTCTGTTAAAGGGTGGTGACACCTCAAAGTGTTCTACAGAAACAATTAAAATATTGTTCTTTTTTTTTCGGTCTTTGTGAAATGTGTGGGCTGTAGCCGCACCTGCATCCTTAAAGCAGCAGCGACAAGCGTGCGTCTGTCTGTTAAAGGGTGGTGTAACTCTCAAAGTGCTCCAAAAAATAAAAAACTATTTTTTTAATGTGTTTGTGACTTGTGTGCGATGTAGCCGCACTTGCATCCTCAAAGCAGCAGCGACAAGCGTGCGTCTGTCTGTTAAAGGGTGGTGACACCCTCAAAGTGTGCTACACAAACAATAAAAATATTCTTCTTTTTTCTGTCTTTGTGAATTGTGTGGGCTGTAGCCGCACCTGCATCCTTAAAGCAGCAGCGACAAGCGTGCGTCTGTCTGTTAAAGGGTGGTGACACCCTCAAAGTGTGCTACACAAACAATTAAAATATTCTTCTTCTTTTTTCTGTCTTTGTGAATTGTGTGGGCTGTAGCCGCACTTGCATCCTCAAAGCAGCAGCGACAAGCGTGCGTCTGACTGTTAAAGGGTGGTGTAACCCTCAAAGTGTGCTCCACAAACAATAAAAATATTCTTTTTTTTTTTCTGTCTTTGTGAATTGTGTGGGCTGTAGCCGCACTTGAATCCTCAAAGCAGCAGCGACAAGCGTGCGTCTGTCTGTTAAAGGATTACATCAGTGACAGAATCCAAGTAGGCATGTCAGACAGTCCGTACCTGTACTGGCAGGAAAAAGAAGCAATTTGGAGGTCCCTGTACAAACTGGCTCTATTTTACCTGAGTTGCCCCCCCTCCAGTGTGTACTCCGAAAGAGTGGTTAGTGCAGCCGGGAACCTTGTCAGCGAAAGGCGTAGGAGGTTGCTTCCACAAAATGTGGAGAAGATGATGTTCATAAAATGAATTATCAACTCTTCCAGGGAGACCAGCCTCCAGAACGTACAGAGGGACCTGTGGTTCCTGCAGGGACGAATTAATACTCTGTGAGGATGAGGATGTACACACTGAAGAGGGTGAGGAATCGGTGGATGTGGAGGATGAGGATGACATCTTGCCTCCGTAGAGCCAGTTTGTGCAGGGACAGATAAATTGCCAGCTTGTTTTGTGGGGGCCCAAACGAACCAATCATTTCAGCCACAGTTGTGTGGCAGACCCTGGCGCTGAAATGATTGGTTTGTTAAAGTGTGCATGTCCTGTTTATACAACATAAGGGTGGGTGGGAGGGCCCAAGGACAATTCCATCTTGCACCTCTTTTTTTTCTTTGCATTATGTACAGTTTGGGGCCTAGTTTTTCAATGCCATCCTGTCTGCCACTGCAGTTTCATGCCTAGATGGGTCACGTGTTTGTGCCGCCCACTCGTGTCGCTTAGCATAGTCATCCAGCTACCTCGGTGCAACCTTTTGGACATAAAAACACTATTGTGAGGTGTGAGGTATTCAGAATAGACTGGAAATGAGTGGAAATTAAGGTTATTGAGGTTAATAATAGCATAGGAGCAGAAAAACCTACAAATTCTGTGATTTTAGCTGTTTTTATGCTTTTTTTAAAAAAATACAGATCCAAAACACAAAACCCAGAACCCAAAACACGGAAGGGTGGTTTTGGCAAAACCAATCCAGATCCAAAACACGAAGAAAGATCCAGATCCAAAACCAAAACACAAAACACGAAAAGTGGCCGGTGCACACCCCTAAAAAATATACACAGAATGAAAACAAAACATTTAAAATTAAAGCAAATATGGAATAATTAGAACCACAGTGTAAAACCTCATTGGTCTCATTTACATAACTAATTGACACAACAGGATAACACTTTAGATTGCATATGGTGCTATTGCAAATAATTGTCTGATTTCAGTACAAATACCTGCTGGTGTAGATGGAATGCACTTAATAATGAGGTAAGAACGAAAATCCTCAAAAGTATTGAAGTGGCTCAACGCTAATGGTGTTCACATATCCACAATTACAATACATCTCAGATTAAAGCTGGAATTTGCTTTGCGATCCATAGGTTAATTTTGAAATAATATAATTTATTTTAATTACTTTATTAGTGGCTAAAGGTTAAGTATAATATTTTATTACACCATCAGTTTTACGAAGTTTGACACTAAAACAATATTATTTAAAAATGATTTGTGTATTATTTTTTTGGTCACAAGAACCAATGGTAAATGATATCAGGATATTTTTCTGTAAAAGTTCTTGATTTATAACATAATGATCACATTTATAGCCACTACAATATGATACCCCTTTTACACCAGAGCTAAAACTCGGGTTATTGCAGGGTTAACCCGGGTAGCTCCTTGGCATAAAAGGGGACAGGATTGGATTCCCGTGTGGAGTGATGACCGGGATCGTGCTGCATGCCTGCCGATTGGCTGGCTTCAGTGTCGTTTGGAGATGACGTCATCTCCAAGCGTCCACTTCAACGCCGGAAAAGCCGGGTCACTGCAGACCTGGCTCCAGTGTGAACGGCGCCAACTCAGGAATATCCTGGGTTGGCATCGGGGAAATTTCGGATCTCATCCAGATTGGAACCCTGTTCCAACTTACGGGTCAGACTCGGAATTTAGGTATCAAAGCAGTATAAGAGAAATGACTGCAGGGAGTTGTTTAAAGTGCATTTCAGTGTACAAATGGGAATTTGTCATCTCTATGTAAATTGCTTTCACATGGATCCTTTATTAATTTAGCATATAACATTAAATAATGGTCAGAGTCATGTATAAAAATTGCTGGAAATCTTTTATTGGCTATAATTCTGTAGAGAATGGTTTAAAGAGGGAACCGATTTAGCAATAATCTGTGTCTAAGGTGATGTCAAAAATTAACTCCATGATCATCAGCAAACGGCAAAAGTGGATTGAAGCATGTGCTGCAGGATTGTGATATACAAACATCACCTCAAAGCACAAGGCAAAGCAGGCAAGCAAATACAAATGGACTGAATGCAAATTTAAATAATTTAATTTTTACATCGAAGGGTATATTTACTAAAGTGCGAGTTTTTAGAAGTGGAGATGTTGCCCATAGCAACCAATCAGATTCTAGCTATTATCTTCTAGAAATTGCTAGATAAATGATAAGTAGAATCTGATTGGTTGCTATGGGGAACATCTCCAATTCTAAAAACCTGCACTTTAGTAAATATACCCCCTAGACTGCAGTTTTAAATCTGTTTTGTGCCCTATCTCACACTTAGGGGCCTATTCATGATCAGTAATGGGCCAGTTACACATGTGGAAATGCTAGTTTCTGCATGTTCTAAGTAATGGGCGCATTCATTATTAGGAACCTAAGTAAAAATATTGGCACACAGATACTCCAAGCTGTCTCATTGACCACATGAGTGTCCATGTAACACAAGAGTGAAAGTATTTTTCCAAAACCAGAAGTGGAAGGAAGTAGAGAAAAATGTTAAAGGATAGTAAAGGGTCCCAGCAACTGACACACATAAGAGGTGCATTTGTTGGTCCTATGCCTGGGCATGACAATGGCCTTCCTCTTGTCATGGCCAAGAGCTGCTTCCACTGGTGCCTGACTTACATCCTCATCCTCATTAGTGCTGGCGACAGTTACACAAATATCCCCTCATCATCTTGCACTTCCTCAGGGGCATCCTCAATTTCTATGTTTAAAAAGAAAAAAGAAAACAGGTAGAGTTGTAGCAATTTGTGGGGAGATAACTCAGGGCAATCCAGGGATATACAACATGAAAAGTAAGTACGCGCAGTACGGGAGTGCACGCGCAGCATGTGCTATGTCATTTGGGTGGGGGGTGCAGCAAGTGCTATGTCATTTGGGGAGGAGTGCAGCATGTGCTATGTCATTTGGGGGGGTACAGCATGTGCTATGTCAGTTGGGGGTGTGCAGCATGTGCTATGTGAGTTGGGGGTGTACAGCAGCTGACATTCTGTCTTCTTTCGAGACCATGCTCCCTTACTGTGATACCACACTCCCTCATGATGAGGCCACGCCCACTCCACAATATTACCGCTTCTTGGGGGTGGGGGGGCATATTTTGACTGCTCGCACTGGGAGCCTCAGACCCTAGAAACTGCCCTGTCTGCAAGGATCGCAATTGCAAAGCTGCCTGCTTGCCTATACGGCGCCTTATATAGAATCTAAAACCCGCGAGAATTCGAAGCCGCGAGGATGACATTTGCCTCGAAGTGGAATCTGAGTCAGGGGGAAAGATCCGAGCTGCTGCTCAGATCTACTAGGATTCCCAGTGTTCGGGTAGGTTCCAATTCCAAAAAATCCGAATCACTAATCTTTAGTCAGAAGAATCATCTTTCACCATGTTCTCATTACCTAAGCCCGGGCTTTTTGGAGAGGCCCGGGTCAGCTGCTGAGGGGGACAAATGTCCATTTTTGCAGCTTTGTGTCACTGCGCATAGTATTTTTTCAAGGTGCATGGCCATGTCTTCCTGATTTGGCCACACCCCCAGTACCCTGGCCAAATTCAGCTCTTGGCGGCCATACATTTACAGTCAATAGATAAACTCAAAATTACAGACTCATGGTGGCTCAACACCTTATTAAGGGATCCCATTTTGTGTTCACTACCATTATGTACTGGTTTGCCTTTTTCATCTATTTTGAATAAGACCATAAAGCAGTGATTCCCAACCAGTGCACCAGGACAAATGTATGTATCACTAAGCTAGGCTACACACTGTCAGGAGAATAACAGGGAACATTTCTTTAAATAGGTAAAAATATACAAACTATGGGCCTGATTCACTACGAATCGCAATACGATCGCAGCTACGATTACACACGCAGTTCAACTGCGATAGTATGCTAATCCACTGCTAATACAGTAAATTGCGATTGCTATGCCTTCGCAGCACTACATAAGGACGCCCACTTTACTTACCACACATCTGTAATGTTTAGCAGGACTGCGAAGCCATCGGTACAATAGAGTACCATCACAGCCTCACGCACACTTACACAAGCTCTGACCTTACTCAGAAATTGCTAACTTCAAGGCACGCTATCAGGCCTCAGGCTGCGCAGGGCATCACAGTGGCTAATTTTTGCACACCCCTGCAGTGCTGTTGAAACGCACTGGCACGCCTGCGTTTGCCCGACCACCCCCCCCCGTAACCATCCACAAACGGCACTTCCTGTCAATCACTCTGCGATGGGTTTGTGTAGTCACTGAAAAAGCAATTGCCGGTTCACTCACGCGCACTGCGATGCATGCGCATAACGCAACAATCGCCCAATTGTGTGTGTATTAGTAACTGCGATCCAAGCTGAATCAAGCCCTATATTAATTGTAAATTACACAAATTGTCTGTAATTCACTTTGGTTTTTAAACAGTTTTATAATTTTTTTTTATTTTAAAAATTGGTATCTCACATAAAAAGTACATAATGTGGCATCTGTGCTGGCAGATGGGTTACAATACCACCAAGGTTATGTTTCTTTTTATCTTTTTAAATAATTTTATGATTTTCACTTGTTTTAAAATTTTATTCCACTCTCAGGTTCCTTCTGTGTGGGCGGCCAGATCATATCCTTCACTGAAGCCTCTAGGTGGCTATATTACAGATCTTTTACAAAGACTGAGCTTCTTCAAGGTGAGGTCCTAACAGTAACTGTACAGCAAAATAATCTAATCTGCACTGTCATCCATCTGAACCTTGCAGAAAATAAGCATCTAGATATATCTGCTGTGCTGCAACAGAAATTACATCTAAATAAATACAGTAGTTTGTGATAAAAAAAGACAGTAAAAAATCAACATTTTATGACAATTCAGGCATTTTCATGACCTCTGGTCTATAAACCCTTCTACATGAATTAAGAATCCCTGTAGCAACAGCTTTAAACACCCTAATTTTGGAAGATTTATGCCACATACTATTCCTGCAATAGATAATGTTTGCTTTTAGCTTTACAATAGAGAGACATTATTTAGTTTAGGATATCTGAGCTATGTGGGCAATAATTTAATACAGTGTTTACACATCAAACCTTTCTATAAAAGGCTGCCAAGGGATGGTGAGTGACAGAAAGCTACAATCTTCTGGGGAGCAGTAGTAAATTACACGTTTACAGTGGTGTGAGTCATCTAAATCCTTCTTCAAACTCTGCTATGCCCACCTTCCATGACTAGCTTTGTGCCAGCTGTTACCTGGAAAGGCAGTGTTAACCATTTATTTCCTAGCAATGATTCTATATCATACATGGCACATATTCATTCTGCTTTGTCAGCTCACAAGGACTAAACATGTATTTGTTTTGTCGGACCAGTAGCCTTCATGTTCATATATGGAACCAGAGGAAAGGCAAACTAAGTACAGGTTGAGTCTCCCATATCCAAATATTCAGAAATATGGAATATTTTTAGCATGACTGAGAAAGTGAAACATTTGCTTTCTGATGCTTCAGTGTACACAAACTTTGTTTAGAGTACAACATTTGTAAAATACAGTATAAAATAACCTTCAGGCTGTGTGTATATGGTGTATATGAAACATAAATAAATTTCATGCATGTACACAAACTTTGATGCACAAAATTAATACAAATATTGTATAAAATTACCTGCAGGCTGTGTGTATAAGGTGTATATGAAACATAAATAAATTTCATGTATGTAGTATGTACACAAATTTTGTTTGATGCACAAAATTAATACAAATATTGTATAAAATAACCTGCAGGCTGTGTGAATAAGGTGTATATGAAACATAAATAAATTTCATGTATGTAGTATGTACACAAACTTTGTTTGATGCACAAAATTAATACAAATATTGTATAAAATTACCTGCAGGCTGTGTGTATAAGGTGTATATAACACATAAATGCATTCTGTGTGTATATATGGGTCCTATTCCCTAGATATTTAATTATGGTATGCAAATATTCCAAAATACGGAATATTCCAATATCCAAAATATCCATGGTCCCAATATGCATTTTGGATATGGGAGACTCAACCTGTAATGCAGATTATTTGCACTTTTAGGATAGTTAAACATATTATTGTTTTTATTATCTATTATTTTTATAACAAAATAATATATATAAATGGTGCATGTATATGTATTTATCTTAAAAATGTAATATAAATGCAACATTAAGACATACAGAAAGCCTGTGAGGTACTTTATTTATAGCCTTTACATAGACAGAGCTTCTTCAAAAATAGGTGCAAACAGTAACTGTGAACAGGGCCACAGAAATCTTGGCCAGGTCTGGGTACTTTTTTGGGGGGTGACCTAATCACCGGGGAAGGGGGGGTAACAGCTCTGGGCACTGAACTGGGGAGGTTGCTGCGGAATGTAAGAGGGTGGGCGGCATCGGACCCCTCCAACAAGCCCTCCACCCTTCTCCAGCCCTCACTATGGGCTCTATTTATTAACATTATTTTTACTAAAATAAAGTGTGTTTTCACACCCTTTTCACATTATTTTAGTTTCACCGTAGTTATTACAGGGCAATTGGAGTAGAATTAGTAAAATTAGTATCACTTATTTTTAGTAAAGCAGATCGCATTTCCCATAATTGTAATGGGAAATGTGATCCGACCATAGTTACTAAAAATAAATTGTAAAAAAATACCGGGGGAAGCCCTGTGATAATAATGCCACCTGGAGGTGGCGTTATCCACGGGGAGAGCAGAGGCGGGAGCCGGTACCAGTAATCAGAAATGTGGTCTAAACAGACCGCAAGCTGATTGCTGTAAAAAAAAGAAAAAAAAATGAAAAATTTTTTTTTTTTACTTACCTGAATCCAGGGACCGGTGATCGGGCCTCCGTTGATGGCTCCTCTCCAGTCAGCTGGTCTCCCACAGTGCACTGCTGCCCTGTCATCAGGTGATCGGGCCCCAGTGCAGTATGGGAGATAACCAGATCGGGAAGCCCGAAGAAGATCACCGGAGGCCAGGAGGATGCAGGTAAGTGTAATGAAGGGAAGGGGGGGTCGCGAGGGTCCGCGATCGCGGGGGGTGGGGCTTAGCACCGAGGGGCGGGGCTTAGCATCGTGGGGGGTAGCAGCGACGGTGGGTCGACGCATGCGCGGGCTCTTAGTCGCGGTATTTTTTTCAGAAAATACCGCGACTAGAGTGCGGATGGGATCCGCAGGGACAGAGCTTTATCGCAAGCTCTGTCCCTGCAAGGGATTTATAGTAAATCCCTGTGATATTGCCTGAATTCGCAATGCGAATTCACTCGGTAATATCACACTACAATCCGCATTCAATATGCGGATTGTAGTAAATAGAGCCCTATGAAACAAAAATAAAATAAAGTTAATTTGCTGCACCATTCTCCATATTCACAATAAAATAATATATATCCCTTTACAGTTGTTGAACTTACATTCAAATAAATATAACAAATATCTGCAAATCTAAAAAGTATACTACCAATAGTTACCTTCAAAGAGTATTGTTTTGTTTGTCTGTTTATAGACTTCGGCTTTATCCCTCACTGTTCTACAATGTGCAACCCATCAGCTTCAGCGTTGTCACTTATGGCATATCCTGGTGTGTCTCTGATAGCTGCCACAGTCCCACGTTTCTCTCCTGTTAGTAACCAGCACCGTGACAATATGACATTGGAGCTCTATTAAATAAACAGCACTTGTTATAGCAATAGTACTGGGATGTAATTTCAGTGTGTTCAATGGCAATGCCATAGCTATTAAAAGGAAACTAGGGCACCATTCTGTATTATGAATGTGTAGAGTATAACTAACACTGTAAGCAGGGGTGCCAACAGGGGGTGGGAGTGGCTATTAATTACTCGGGCCCGGGCTTGTTGGAGGGGGCTCTGGTCCACCACTCTTCTGCCCTTTTGCCTGTCAGCAGCAGCAATCTCTCTCCCCAGCCACTGCAGTGGGGCAAGGAGGCTGCTGCCACTGAGCAGCAGTCTCCTCTGCCTGTGCGGGGTTAAGGGGGGCGATCACACTGATTGTGCCCACCTCCCTCTGGGTTTGGCCCTGGCTGAGGGATTCACAGCTCCCCATTTTTCAGCACTTAGCACTGCTTCATGGCGCTGTAAGTACTTTTTTTCCCATTTTATTCTAAAGGGGTGTGATCACACCTCCTGCAATTAGGCCATGCCCCCCAACCAGTTCTGGGGCCTGGACCAGCTCTCTATGGGCCTGACTGTAAGACTGGCACCATTTTTAAAACTTATAATAAGGGAATGTAGTTATTGTTGTCTACAGAAAGATCATATAGGACAGGTGGGCATCGGCTGACTTAATGGTCACTAACTGCTGTGTCTAAAAGCACAACCATACTCTATAATTTATTTTAAAAGGAAAATATATCATGTGCATAATTGAGTTTGTTTTTCCTAATAATTTCTATAAATGTTTATTATATTATATGGGTATTACTTTCCTTATTAATGTTATCATTATGGATATTTACATTCACTTAACAGGAATGTGGGCTAATATCATGCTTTGTCAGCCAAGGTAAAATTATATATTGTTCACAGAATTAGATGAAACTGTGCCTAATGGTTAAATATTCAGGAAAATTAGAGAATGATCATTTTATTACCAATAGGTTTTTAATCAGTAGCCCCATGCACATGGTAGTGCACTTATAGTGCCTTCATAGAGTCAGTAAAAATAGTTCTATAAAACAAATATTATATGTAAAGACTATTTATGCTTCCATATAATATCCCAGTAACAGGCTCTAAATTTTATTTCTTTTGCTTTAGGAATGGACTGAAAAGGGAACACCAAAAGTTTTCTGGATATCTGGTTTTTTCTTTACCCAGTCTTTTCTGACTGGAGCTTTGCAGAACTATGCCAGGAAGTACAAGACCCCAATAGACTTACTGGGACTGCAGTTTCAGATAACTGATCATGACTGTGCAACTGACATTGACACATCTCCGGTAGTATTGCTCTACCTATTATATTGCTTACTAATGCTTAGCTTACAATTTCCCATGTGACCAGTCTTATTATTGCAAAGGGCCTGATTCAGAAGTGCACGTAGAAGCCGTCACGGCTGCGTCTTTTCCCGCAACTCTGTCAGCATCTTTATGCTAATGCTGCGACTGATTCTCAGCCAACTGACTGGCTGTTTAATCACGGCACGTATTAAGACGCACCATCGGACCAACATCGAAGATTGCATCAGCCCTAGGGCAGGTCCAATTTTGCCATCTGAACATGGCGTCAGGTGTCAGTGATACCACTGGCTAGCCATCCTCTTGTTACCCTCAAGGAACGCCCATTGAAACTCAATTTCTCTGCGTACAGTTTCGATCTGCATCTTACAGCGGTAACTATCAGGACACATGCGCAGGCTAAAAGCATCATCCGCTTGCGTCTGACATCACCACTGCGTGCACCTATGAAACAGGCCCAAAGTGTATAGAGCTAGTACTTGTAACAAAAACATCAATAAATATTAAAAACTGTTTATTCAGACGATACATTACAGCATTAAAGTTACCTGCTTCTTAATTGCTTACTAAAATATTTCCTCATCTATTTGATCTTATGTCTCATCTGAGTCTAGTCTGATGGCATATATATCAATGGCCTCTACATGGAAGGAGCAAGATGGGACCGGGACAGGCATGTGATTGCTGAATCTTTCCCCAAAGCTTTGTATGAAAGCATGCCTATTGTATCCTTACTCAATTTAATGTGCTTAATTGTTAACTTTTTCTATGAAATACATATATGGACCTGTAGCATGCTTGCTGACATTCTGGCTGCCCCAGGTCGGCATAGCGGGGAGTTCCACGTCATAGGACATTACCTGGAATTAGGAGTGGGGGGAGTACCCACGTGATTGCGTTATCATGGCCCCACCCCCGCTACACAATGCCAAGATTACCAGTATTGTTACCCGGAAGGCGGGGTCATGATGATGCGATTCGGCGCAAATCGCATCCCCGCCCCCAAATGGCCGCAGCATGTCAATCATGCTGCAGCTTAGGGAACACTGCGAGCGATCTCGCAGTACAAGATCTGCACATGGGCAGTACAGATCCAACGTATGCGCAGATCAAAAACCATTGGAAATGTATACAAACCAACAGGTTTGCGTACATCTCTGGATCAGCCCCTATGTTGTAATTTAACAATGTATAATATATAAATTTAAGTATGCATCTAAAAATAAAGTATAATCGGTTTGTTTCCTTTGCACGGCCCAAAACTATAACTAGCCATACTTCAATTGAATAGGATGTGCTGTTTGCTGCACTACTACATTTACACACCACTTAATGTAGATTAGTGCACATTTGTCTACATTAGCTCAGTGTGTTACATTGCTGCAGTTGATTAGTACATTGTCAACCAGACACATTCCATATATACTGATTCTGTTTTTTTCAGCCAGAGACATTTCTTATATAGTGGCTCAGGTTTGATAAACAAGCCACATCTGCTTATGTTGGCTCTGTTTCTCTATATTCTGTATTAAGATCCTATGGGGGTTTACTGAGATCTTTGATGAGAAAAGTTTCTGAGATCTTTCCTTTACAGACTGATAAAGATATGGCTTTTTCCTGGGGAAAAAATAGCTGAAATAGATTTTATTTATCGATGTCCAGGTAAAGTATGATCTTTTCTACATATGAAACAACAAAATCCCATACTAAAGGAAGATTAAGATCTCCTGTCTAGGCACAGAGATGTAGTTATATTGCCAGTGGACGGGATGCTGGCCGTCGATATACCGATGCCAGAATCCCGCCGCCCAAGATATTGCCGACGCCGATATCCTGAAGGGATGTAGTTATATTGTCGCGGGCAGGATGTCGGTTGTCGATATACCAACGCCGGAATTCCACCCCCTGGCATAATGCTGACTCCGATATCCCGAAGGAGAACAGGATACTGGCGTCTGCATCCCAAACCGCCGCAATCCCAATAGTCCGATCAATTAAGTATTGTCCATTTTAGGGTTAGGTACTAATGAGGGGAAGTTAGGGTTAGGCACCAACCCCCCCCCCCCTGCTTGGGACGATTAGGTTTAGGCTGTGGGAAGGGGGAGTTAG
Source organism: Taudactylus pleione (assembly GCA_031769625.1). Taxonomy (NCBI): domain Eukaryota; kingdom Metazoa; phylum Chordata; class Amphibia; order Anura; family Myobatrachidae; genus Taudactylus; species Taudactylus pleione. The sequence goes on from JAUIMM010000039.1 coordinate 4,958,524, forward strand.
GGTGAGGCACCTCCGGGGGGATGTTAGGGTTAGGAAGGCAGAGGGGAGGGATAAGGTACTTACCACCCTCCATCAGGATCTTCATCTGTCTGGCTTCCGGGGTCAGGATTTCATACCCATTCCGTAGGCACAAATTGCTAAATGCTTAGGCAGCACCAATCAGAAGGCAGCAAAGAAAGGGCTTATGTTATATGTTTTTTTAACGTTTTCTTTGCCAGTCTTTACCCCAGTTACACACAGTGGAAGGGGTGTGAGGCTAAATTCACTGACTTAATAAACAAATCAACTGCTTTAAAATAATATTCATATTGCTGGGAGCTCAGTTCAGCCTCCACAACGGTTGGACAAAGGCAATTCGCTGCCAGTAACATACTGTAGCTAATTTTCACTAGCAACCTGTAGGTGTACCTATAAATTAGCATTGTATTCTTCCATGATGTTTGCAGTCCAACATTGTGACTGTATATTGCAATGAATTTAATTCCCCCGTTGACTGAGGCACTTGCAGGACTAAGTAGAATCCAATGAATGGAGTCTGATCAACACATTAATTTTTATGCACTATCCTTGTGACACAGGACGCTTATTTGATTTGCTTATAGATGTTTGATTGTATTGGATTAAGCTCTGCTCAGTAAATGAAACAAAGCTAATACTTGTAGATGCAGAGTTCAAAAGTGAAGTGAAGTGAGTATAATTAAAAAAAATGCTTTCATTATAGTGAAACATTCTGAAATATTACCATTGAAAAAGGTTTTAACCTGAGTATGGAAGCCAATCCCAGGTTGTTTTTTCAATCTTGGGATTCAGGATTGAAAAATGCTCAATCCCAGGATTCCCAAGACTTAGTTGGTCAAAGGGGCGGGCGGGTGAAGCTGAAGGGGTGGGCCGGCGTGGGACTGCGCAGCATGATCTCTGACATCAAGTCACGCTGCGCCCAGCAGGAGGCCGGGGGCAGCAAGCAGCGTCTGTGTGAGTGCTGCTGCGGCATAAAAAAACTAAACAGCGCATGCGATCACTAGCCCCGAAATCCCGAGACTGGAAGCTCCGGGATTGGCCTCTCTAAACCTGCGAATGCATCAAATATTGCACCTGTGTTTATTGTATGACACTATAGGAAGTGTAATTATGTTATAGGCTGACGTATTATTACTATTTCCACAGTTTACAAGACAAGTGCTCGACGTGGGGAGCTTTCCACAACGGGACACTCTACCAACTATGTTCTCACTATCAACCTTGCTACAGACAAACCCGCAAATCACTGGGTGAACAGGGGGGTAGCTTGCCTCTGCCAGCTGGACTATTAGACTGTGCCAACATATCTAGATATAAATCAGTTTGTTATTATACTGTACCTCCAATGTGTGTTTACACATGAAATCAACAAGAGATCTCAAAATCTATGGTTAATTTTGTAGGTTTCCTCTAAGCAAGCTGGCAATAATCATTCAAAATCCTAACAAGCTTGTTTATCTCTATTGCGTATATATTATTGTCAGCACTGTCCCGAAGAAATCAATAGTTGTAAAAGTAATGATCAAGGTGGTGGTGCTTTCTAGCGCTGGTACATAATTCTCCATACATCAATGTCTCCAATTGTATGCTTTGTCCGCAGAGACCTATAGCAGACTAAAAGCCATGTCATAAAAATGATACTACATAAAGGACTTTGTATTTTCCCTTTTTTTTTATAAGTTGATCATTTTTTAATTGTTTAATCATTGTGAGTAACATCATTCTGGTGATGTTATTATATGTAATGATATGTTCTGGATTCTGTCATAAAATATTCAGTGACCTAAAAGTAACTGCGAAAACCACCATAAAGGAATGCTTGTGTGTCCTACACTTTCATCACATAGCTAGAAAGAATTTCTGGAATCTATGGGCTAAGTATTACTTTTGCTGCATTATTACATTCCACTCTTACTGTTGAAGTAACAGTATAATTTTCAGCCAGGTTCCATAGCAATATGTTAGCAAGTGGCAGCAATGCTGGTAAATTTTCTCTGTGGCCCCCAGCTCTGCTCTGTTCTGCATGTGAAAGCTTGAGTTTGGCTTCCCTGAGCATGCAACACCCCCATGTACACTCCAAAGAGTAAACTGAGGGCCTGGCAATGCTATGTGGCTGCTATGGAACCTGAGAGGGGGAAGACACCAGGGGGGAGGTGCATACTAAGGGGCGGATTCAATTAAAGGCGAAAAGCCGCGATCGGCGAAAAGCGTTCGCTGATTTCAGGTTTTTGACGCATTTACATGTATCACCCTATTCAATTCCAGGACTTTTTGCATGTGCGAGAACTCCTTAGGTAAAAACAGGCAAAAAAGTTTCACCACCCAAAGGCAGGAGAAAAGATGTGCAAAATCCCTATTTGACTAAATATGTGGGGATTTGGCTCAGGACCCTTTGGACACCCCCCTAAAAAATAAAAAAATATATATTTTCCAACTAAAAAAGTCATGTAATTTTTGGGGTGAAAAAGTAAAAAGTGCATGAAAATGGGTATAAAGTACTGTGTCTGGTATTTTGGGGTGCTGTATGGATGGGACAGGTGTTTTTAGGATTGCAGGTGGCTGCAGCAGGTGTTTTCCTTAAGTTTTTTAAAAGGCTCTTTAGAGAACTATACTAACACCCATTTAAATGTACACCCAATTTAACTACAGCAATTATTTTTCTCAGAAGAAATTGCTTTACAGTAGATAATTTTTCCACACTAATGCAAATATACATATAACAGCCCTTTGACTCAATTTAAGAACACAAAATACTTTTATTAGGTCTATTAATACACTTCTATATTGATTTCCAGGGGGAATGTAGTCAGGAAGCCGACGGTCTAAATGCCAACCGCCGGCTTCCCGACTGTCTAATCCTGGCAAAGTACTAATGATAGGCATTGTAATCCCGACGCCTGTCATTAGACCTACACCGGGAGCCTGGCGCCCGACAAACCGAATAAAGGTAAGTCGGGTGCCGGGCGCGGACAGCCGCGGGGGGGGGGGTTAGGTTAGGGACTTAGGGTTAGGATAGGAGAAGGGGGGGGTTAGGGATAGGCACCCCCGGGGGGAGGTTAGGGTTAGGCACCCCCCGGGAGACTTAGGTTTAGGCTGCGGGGACGGGGGTGTTAGGTTTAGGCACTTAGAGGGGAGGTTAGGGTTAGGCACTTGGGGGGGGAGGTTAGGGTTAGGCACCCCTAAGGTAGGGTTAGGGGGGAAAATAGGGTTAGTATACTTACCTTATTAACGATCAGGATCTTCACCTCTGCCGGCGGTAATACCTACTACACTCTAGGGACAGTTAGGCTTTTTATGGGGTACAGACTAATTTCCCCAAAATATTCTGTCGTTTTCGCTAGTTTCGCCACTCGCTTCATTCGCACATCTGCGTTTTCGCCTGTTTTGGAATTGAACAGGGCGAAAAGCGGGTGCACGCATTGTGAAAGTACGTGAAAACTTTGCATACAAACAAGTGAATGAGGCGAAAAGATTGCAGCAGCGAATGCATTTCGCTGGCCGCGACTTTTCACCTCTAATTAAATCCACCCCTAAGCCTTGGAGAGAGAGAAAGTGGAGAAAGATAAAGTACCAACAATCAACTTCTTAAGCCGCATATCCACTACACAATTAATGAACGATAACGACATCGTTATCGTTCAATCATTCATTATATTGTGCAGTGGACATTGAGCCCACACTGAAAGATATATCGTTCAGTGTGGGCATGCTCCCTCATCCCCGAACCTGCACAACCCGACAATGTTGTTAAGTTGGACTGCAGGTTCAGGTGATGATAGATGGTGACAACGACCAGCAGGAGCACGCATCGCTGGTCATTGCCGGCATATTCACTGCACGATTAATGAACGATTGAACGATAATGATATCGTCATCTCCCTCCTGGTGATAATGGGACATCTATTCTGAAGGCTCTCTCTGAATGTGTTGGGGCCAGCACATGAGCAATAAAGTCCCATTTGGGCTTTCAGTTGCCCCCGTCACTCCACGCTGCTCCTGTGGTAGTTACACCACTGATCATTTTATTTTATGTTATGCTCTTCAAAGTTAGTGTGTATTGTTAGAAATCAAAATGTGCTTACCTCTTTATAATGATTCTATTTTATAATTAAAGGACACTTTGGCTATATAAGCATGAAAGTTTGAACTGTAATCTCCATGTATTTTACTTTTGCAATGGAATAAATAACTTTTTACTACAATTCAATTGATACTACAATTGTAGCTGCCAATTCATTGATTTCATTCATATAATTTTCTTGATTATTCAACCATCCACCCTTGCACAATAAGCTGGCAAATAGTAATTATGCTATCTTGATAATCTTTCCTCATATATAGTAAAGTTGAATTTCTTGCTGTGATATAAAAACAATTGAGCAAAATGGTTTCCACTGTCATACAAGCAATAGCAGCTGCCATAGTCACTGATAGACTGACACAGTGGCATAATTACTGGAGGCAACAGAAGTGCTCAGCTTCTGGTGCCAGGTGTCATTGTGGGTACCAAGAACAAAACCGGGGCTTTGTAGTCTGACCCGCTTGCTGCTGCCTGTAGCGTTAAAGAGGCAATGCGCCATTTACACATGCTGCACAGCAATTGTGCACCTGTGTGCATCCTGCCCCCTCCGGCCCATTCTCACTGATATCAGTCCGATAACTCTTTATGGAGATGTTTATCTCTGTTTTCCTTTCATAATTTCTATCAACTGTATAATGACAATTAGCTGTTCCGACCAGTGTGTCACTGCACTATCCTGAACTATCTGCTGGCAATCCTGTAGATCCTGCGTTTCCAATCATGTCACTGCCGGCCTCTGTTATTTGTAACTTAGAAAACCACTTACTTAAGTTAAGAAAGTCCATCTAGGCACAGGCAGCCATAAGTGGAAGGACCAAGCAGCTGTGGATTTATCTAGCATCACTTCCTGAATATCTTTCTCAGTATTATGCAGAGAGTTTAGGATAGAAACCGTGGGAGGTTGAGGTATTCAACTACATCTAAGCCCATTTCCATGGTTTACAGTGGTTGCCTTGAAATCACTTAATTTCCCTGACACTCTAGTGCTTAGCCTTTTAGTGATCAGCACTGTGGCAGCTTGGTTTATTGACTTTTTGGTATTGTCTCCAGGTGGCTTTATAAGGCTATCAGCAGTGCACTCTCATTGCCTGCTATAGCGTCAGCTTGCTGATGTATCAAGCTCTGTATCTATTGGTTGTCTTTGCTTTGTTTTGCCCTGATCATGGTTTGTAAATGTGATGCCTACTATTCATGTCTGATGTCCGCAATATATCCAAATTAAACTAATTCTAACTTACTGATAGTCCTTTGTTGCTTTGGCTGACTCTGATCTAAACATTCACAGATCCTAATAGTAGATATCGTATAGTGGTAGGCATCTATTGCCATTTGTCAATTGTATTTTTAAGATGGTGTTAGCATTGTAGCCTATTGACTATATTTCACATAAGTTTCCAGGGGAGGGGTCTGTAGGATCCTTCTGATACCTACCCAGCAATGGCTGCTTGCACATGAGCAGTCTGATGATCTTGCATACGCAGTAGTGTGGCTATGTCCTGAACCCTGAAATAAAGTAATAACATTAGTGATCACTTTACTTCTAATACATCCTATTGGAGCCCCAGTCCCTGCATGTAAATAATGATAAGTGCCTATGAAGCTTTGTTTCTTATTGCTGCAATAAGTGGTTCCAGTCTGCATTATTGCAACATTTCTCTGAGTTCTAGGATCTAGTGCATAATCACATATTCATGTACAGGAGCTTTCTCTGTGTTTGAAATAGAACACTGTAGGATGAACATGATAGCTTTTTGATGAGTTTGGGCGAGATAATATAAAAAGGAAATTAATTCTTAATTCTTGCCTTGATACAATTAGTCTAGGCATTATAATTACAGTTTTTTCACTGTTACTAATGAATCTAGTGATTATAAGAACATTTCAGTTTTCATTAATCAAGAAAAATTGTGTTTAAATTATCCAGTTATACTGGATAACCATATTATGGTTATACATCTGCTTATAGTTAAGTGCTATAAATATATATGTTATGCAATTAGGATGGCTTTACCATGTACTTTGTTTGAAAAATTAGCAGCAACCACCTCTAATGTGCACAGCAAGATCCTTGTATGAATACTAAAAACCTAGCAATTCATTACACAATAATTCTAGATGTCACAGTGGTTAGTATTGTTACCTCACGGCACTGGTTTCAAGGGCTCAGTTCTAACTTAGGCACTCTCTGTGCTAATGTAAAGGTGGACACATTTTACATAAATAATGCAGGTATTAAATATGCCTGCTTTAAAATCATATTTTGCGCTGTAATCATTTTTATTTAGCATATTAATGAAGTATCAAACACATAAGGTAATTTGTCTGTAGCGGTGAAACTAGGGAGAAGCACACAGGACATGTGCAGGACATGTCCCCCGAGTGCTGAAGACTGATTTGTCAGAGCGTATCATGTGATATTGTTCAAGATGGCGGCCGACATGATGCACAACAGCAGAAAATGCATGTTACAGATGAGGGACTCAAGTCTCAGGGATGCGGCAGGCAGGCAGCGGGGACATAGATGGCAGTAAGGTGACACTGCTGGACCCGGTAGCAGGGACCCAAACCCTGATGTGTGGCATTATTATTATTCAGCAATACATTGCACAAAACAGTACTTAAAGTGAAGCATCCATTCTATGATCTTTCTTTGAGGAGAGCTTTGGTTCCACCACTGGAATTCCTATTGTTCTCTAGCCCAATGTAATGAAAGAAAAAATATCATTATACTTTCCCATTTATTGTACTAACTATGATGCTTATCACCATGTTTTTTATATACCACTCCTTGCCTATAGACACCAATGACCATGATAGTATACTCTCACTTTACAGCAAGCAATGCGTATAGGTTCAAATTTGCATACAGCAATAATTAGTCCAAATCCATTTCCAAGGTTGGACAATAGATAACGGGCAACATAATGAGTCATGCAGGGTTAAAACACATGAGAATTACAAATAACAGTGCACCCATGATCCTAAAAGAACCTATTAAGGGCAACACGTGTCAGGCTTATTTAGGCATATGACACCTATCTATTACTCATTAGCGCATGCCAGTGCAGTCGGCAGGAAGCACCACCGTAAGCAAGACTACCAGTTATACACAGCTGGCTATACCAGCTTACCAAGCACTGAGCTAAGAACACGCCAAGTGTTCAGCTGCACCTGTAGATCTTTTTAGAGAAATGAACCAGGAATTTAGATTGACAGGAAAGTAAGATTTTAGTTTTAATTATACTCCAATATTTATTACTTTAATATACAAATCAAAGACAAGCAATTATTTGACTGCAAGAATGATTTCAGTTTCTCTTAAAGGGTTTGTACAATTGCTGTTTAACATTACTTTTGGCAGCAATTGGCTTGCAGAGGTTTAGAATAGGGTAGTGTCAAGAATCCCTTCGCAGAGAGGACCCTAACGTCATCAGCTACTGTCCAATGTCATTCCCTACCATCCATGTGGGCATAGAGGGGGAATATAACCTTGTGACAAGCGTAGCGAGCCACCAAGACCAAAGCGTGGTGAGCGAAGCGAGCCCGTGAGGGGACATCTTTCTTCTTTAGATGGCCTTTATGGGCATAGAACCGCACTTCTGCCCTCACTCACGTCACTTCTAGGCCCCTAGCGTGAAGAGGAAATAAGCTCTACCTTTAGAATAGGGGGAATAATTTGTACCAGAAAGGATCACATGATAATGTGTGACCTACAGCCACCAATCACGTGCCACTTTCTCTGGCTAATACATATCAGTTGTCTCCCACTCTGTACCTTATAGTGTTTTCCACTTGGACAATAGCTGTCAGGCACATCCTAATAACTTATAAGGTTTCTCTATTGCTTAGACAAATATCAGAATTACCTTAATGATCAAATTCTATAGTACAATAATTATAGTAATTAAGTGAAAGCTTAACTGACTTCAGGCAAGATGGCTGTGCGCTTGTTGTGCCGGACCGCAGTTGTAGGTGAATCCTGCCATGACTGGCCAGCAGGCATGCGCCAGCCAGTGAATCGGTAGTGCCAAGTAGGGAAAGAGGGTCTAAGTTACAGATGTACACCAGACCATTTTTGCTGGATTTGGCTCTGATTCATCGTCTGGCTTTGGATTTGGATTTCCCAAACCACCGTTACTGGTTTTGGTTTTCGATTTGGATTTTTTACAAAAATTTACGAAAAAATCTAAAAAAAAATTCGTATTGTTAACAATAACATTAATTTAAAGTCATTTACAGTCAATCTAGACCATCTCACAGCTTACAATATTGTTTTTACCATTATTGGCCAAAGGCTGCAGTGAGCTGGCTGGTTACTAAGCGACAGAGTAACGGCACAGACACTGCAGTTTAAAGCACATCTATGAAACATTGCCACACAGCAGTGGCAGAAATGAAAGTTAGTGCAAGATGAACTTGTCCTTGGGCTCTCCCACCCACCCTTATGTTGGGTCACAGTACTTGTATACAGAGTGGGGTACAGCCCAAATAGTCATGATGCTTGTATACACAGTGGGCTATGGCCCAAGGAGTCACAGTGCTTGTATACACAATGGGCTACAGCACAAGGAGTCACAGTGCTTGTATACACAGCAAGGTGCAGCCAACAGAGTCAGTGCTTGTATACACAGTGGGGTACGGCCCAATGAGTCACAGTACTTATATACACAGAGGGGTACAGCCCAAGGAGTCACAGTGCTTGTATACACAGTGGGGAACGGCCCAAGGAGTCACAGTGCTTGTATACACAGTTGGCTATGGCCCAAGGAGTCACAGTACTTATAAACTCAGTGGTCTATGGCCTGCAGAGTCACAGTACTTGTATACAGTGCACAGTAGGGTACAGCACAAATAAAGGTTTTTTTTACTTTTATTTATTTTCTACTTTTTTAAACTTTTTTTCAACTTTGCTTGCGTTAACTTGTCATAGTACTTGTGTGCTATGAACACGCAGTGGGCTACAATGCTTGTATACACAGTGGGGTATGGCCAACAGAGTAACAGTACTTGTATACGCAGTGGGGTACGGCCCAAGGAGTCACAGTGCTTGTATACACAGTGGGGTATGGCCCAAGGAGTCACAGTACTTGTATACACAGAGGGGTACAGACAACAGAGTCACAGTGCTTGTATACACAGTGGGGCATGGCCCAAGGAGTCACAGTACTTGTATACACAGTGGGGTACAACCCACAGAGTCACGGTGCTTGTATTCACAGTGGGGTACAGCACCAAAAAAAACTTTTTAAACTTTTCACTTTCTTGAAAGTTTCTTTTACTTTTTTAAACTTTTTTTTGTACACACAGCCACTTGTGAGTCTGGACACAGACAATTTAATCAGCAGAGTATAGTGCAGCTTACATCAGTGTGCCCCCTATACACAGTCACTTTACCAGCACAGCCACTTGTGAGCCTCTGGACACAGCCACTTAATCAGCAGAGTATAGCACAGCATACATCAGCGTGCAGTTACCCCCTCTACAGTCACTTTACTAGCACAGCCACTTGGGAGTCTCAGCAGAGCAGTGCACAGCGTGCAAGTGAAATGGCCCGATCGCTGCGGCTTAGATAGAAAACAACTCTCGCGAGAATCCGACGTCGGGATGATGACATTCTGCCTCGAAGTAGGATCTGAGTCAGGCGGGAACACCCGAGCCGTGGATCGTGTGGACTCGGATCCCCGGTGTTTTCGGAGCGGTTCGGATTCCATAGAATCTGAACCTCTCACCCCTAGTCTAAGTACCCGATTTGTGACACAGTAGCAGTCAGGAAAATCACAGCTCCAATAACAATGGAACATCAGTGTAATGAAGTCATACAAGTGGTTATGGGGGAGTAGTGAAGTAGTTGCTTTGGGCAACTACTCTTCTTTATCTCTCTTTAAGGTGTAAATTTACTAAGGTAAATGTTGGTCCAAGATTGCAGTCATTTACAGAATTTACTATGCCAAAACGGGTGTATTTTCTGTATTTTCAGGGGTGAACACGACCAAATCAGAAGTTAAAATTCACCCGTAAACACAACTAGAAATTAATAAACCATCATCTGAACACTGTCAATCAACAACCACACGGGTCACAGCCAATCAGCGGCAACCTCAGATTGGCTGGTGGCTCGGCAACTGATGTAACCCATGAGAACTCCAACACTTGGAAACACATATATCTCTTCAATGTCAGTAAGTCGCGTTATTCTTGTTTTCTTTGCCAAGCCAGGACTGGAGAAGAGGACCAACCTGTGCCAGGAGGCATGTGAGTATTTAATGGAAACCATGGTTTCCTACTGGAGAAGGGGAATGATCACCGGGGAGCAGGTAAGTATTGTTGTGTGCGTTTAGTGTGCAATAAACTTATACTATTTACGGTGTGTACTGTCATTTTTTTACTATTTTTTTTACAGTGGGGGTACCAGTGCTGGCTACCCACTGGCACTTGTAATTCCACAAGTGCCAAAGGGCAAACACACTGGCACCTATAGTCCCACTGTAAAAAAACAATAGTACATATCTATTATTAACACCAGCCTGGGGTGCTCGGGGGATGGGGGAGTCCTCTATTGGGGGGGTCCCTACCTCCCCTGGGATCCCCGGCCTGGGCTGTGGCATTACACTTCGGCTAGTTTGAGTCCGGTGCTGGTTTTAAAAATACGGGGACCCCCACACCATTTATTCCCCATATATTTATTTTAAAATCCTACATGTTTTGTCCCCTATATTTTTAGAAGCATGACTGGCTTCTGGATCCGAGGGCTGGTTATGCTTTTGGGGGGGAACCCCACGTCATATTTTTAATAAAAGTAACCCTTTCTTTATACATTGTTACACACAAGCAGGCTGCTTGTTCGGGAGTGTTAGGCTAGGGGAACACTGGGAGGTAACATGGGAAGGCGATCCCATACACCATCGAAAAACACGATCCTATCAAAACATGGAAGCTTAGTAAATTTCCGAATTTCTTTTAAACCCCCCCCCCCACTCCCCCGTGTATGAACGATCCTACCCGTGTTTGATCTTGGACAAACATGGGCCAGACACTATTCTTAGTAAATTTACCAGTAACAGCCATATTCAATTAGCAGCGAAAAGCTGTTTTTTGCAAAAAAGTTTAGCCAGTGTCCTCATTGGAAACTTATCCCCGTATTTAATTGTTGCAACTTTTCGCCAGTGCGAAAACGCACTGCAATGTACCCGGCGGAAAAGTTTCGCCTATGAACAGCTGTCAAAAAAAGTGCAGAATTGCGGTTTTGGGGTGCAAAGGTGGGGAAACCACCCTGCACCCTTAGGACAGGTCCCCAAAGGTAAATGGCGTAAAAAAAAAGAATTAATGAACACGCCTAAAAATGACTTTGAAAAAGATGGCAAAAGTTCAAAATTGGAGTACAAACTTAAAAACTAGCGAAATAGACTTTGGAGGGTCTGCAAGTATGGGGGAGGTGTTTTTTGTTATTGCAGGTGCTTACTGAAGGTGCATTTTTAACGCTTTTTAAGACCTCACTAGCAATTTTTAACCATGGTTGCACCCATTTTCATGTACCCCAAATTTGCTGGGACTACTTATTTTGGCCAAAAAACCTGCAAAATGCTATTCTTCACCACTTGTGCAAAGATGCAAAATAGCAGCTATTTACGCACCCCAAATACCTCCAGCAGAGCTATTGGGGGTATCCATATTGATCCCCCATGTCAGTGCATCTTTTGAGGGGTGTCAGGCAGATTTCCCCATATCTGCCAGCACTTTTCGCCTGTTTGAGTTTCGCCGGGATGCGTTTTTGTGTCCTTTGGAATTGAATATGGTGATAAGCGCGATATTTTTTCGCATGCAAAACCAGCGATGTCGGCGAAGAGTCCGGCATGCGAAAAGTACAGGACTTTTAGATTCTAATTGAATACGGCCCTAAGATTTTATACATCTCCCCCCTCAATGGGGAGTGTGTTGCTGTGTTGGGGGAAAAATGACTCGATAAAGGGAGTAGAATTTGTACAGTACTAGGAACTAAGGGAAGATAAAGAAAGTGTGCAAAATAGTGTAGACATGGAATAGGGCTCATCTGGGGATAATTTGTAAAGGGGTGACAGGAGAGGGTAGAAGAGATGACAAGTATAGATCATATACTGTATAATTTAGAAAACTTATGATGTAGATTAGAAGAAAGCCAGGACTAAGCAGAGAATATGGAAGATTAGATAGCATGTTTAGGAAAGATTGGAAAGATAAGTGAGGGTGGGTCTTCATCTGTGATTTTAACTAACCAGATATAAATACGGACAATAGAATTGGGTCAGCTTCATAATATGCTGGACAGTGTTGCTGTGTCCTAAATAAGTGAGGGCCTGTAGTATATTGTAGATAAAAATGATTTGTTTTGTTATATGCTGGCTGTTAGATTTAATGTGGTGCCAGACCGCATGAACACAGGCACAGTAATAACTCCTCTTATAACAGGTCAGGCTGGCATCATTTGTGTAGCAACTCCCGATATGTCACTTATGTCCTAGCTGAATATTCTATTTGACGTATTACAAGGAGGAGAAAGGCGCTATTTTATGCTTCACAATGGGAACCAGTTTGCCTGGAAACCATACTGCCCAAGATTACCATTTTGGTTTAATGCTAGATTGGGGTGGGGGAACCCGTTCAATAACAAGGTGAGTCAAAGGGACAGGTAGGCAAGGTCTATGGCCTATTAGTGTATATAGCTTTGCATGTCTGTACTCACATAACATGAACAGTATAAATGTAGGGCTAACAGGTGGTATCTCATTTCAGGTCGCAGATACATTTCTCCCCCTATGGGTGTGCGCTTATGTGCAGACAATAGATGCAGTTTGCCATTGTGCTTTCTGTTACCTTACTTTTAGTTTAACACAGACATTTGCTTCTCCATCTTAGTATGGGTCACTCATTATATCAGCATATTATTACAGTAAAATAAAAACTTCTATAATTATCGTGCTTGAATAAAAAGCAGTTTTAGTGAGCTCATCTTTCTACAGATATCTTTTTAGTTGATTGAGAAATTATAGAAAGTATGTTCCTAAGGGTGACTTTATTGTTGCAGTTATTAAGCAGAAGAGCAAATAAGATAAAAGTTTTTGTTAATAGAGCAACACAAATTTCAATTATCTATTATTTACATATAATAGGCTTCTTAAGTCGCAAATGTTGAATCATAATTGTATTTCCTTTAATTACTTAATTATAATTAAATCAAAGGACACAGGGTTAGCAGTATTATCACCGCGAGCTTTTGATCCTTTAAACGTACACAATTAGGCATTGGTATAAAATGTATCTATGGGGACTTACGCTTTGAAGTTAACCAAGATAAAGGATGAATGCAAAATAAAAAGATATGTGTAATACTTTAGCTTTTTATGGCAAGGTAACCATTGTGATGTCTTCTAATGGCAATGATTATTATTCTACAAGATTTCAAGATAAAGATAGACCAGCAAAATGAGTTTTATACATGGTAAAACAGAGACATCTCGTGGCCAAAAGCTAGATGGCAGGATGATCTGTGTAAGTAATTTGAGTATTGTTTCAGTAGCTGTATTCATAAGCTTTTTAGCTGGTTTTTTTCTTGTAATTTTTTATCAACTTTTTTTCCCTGCTTGTTTGATCTTATTATCTATAAAAGGAACACCAAATGTGAAGCAAAGAGATAGGACAGGCTGTCATTCAAAGAAACATAAAGCACTTGTGTACTATTTTATCGACTAACATACAGTATGCAATTGGCAGATTCTGCCTCAAAACAGCACAAAATGATTGAACAGAGTGTTTGTCCAGGCCAGGACCTAAAGTAATGGAAAAATAAACTGTTAAAGGGTGTTAGGGGGAAGCAGGTCCCCCAATAGGGTCGACGGAAAGCTAAAGCATTCTGCAAAATAGGAAACAATGATTTCAGCTTTCCTTAATTTTAAAACTATTTGATTATGCAATGCTACTGTAGCTATAGTTAACAAAACCAAATGTCACCTTAATTAGTGCAAATTGTTAAAACTTTCAACTTATATAATTTTCCATAGAACTTGAATTTAATCACAAAATGAAGATATATAAATGTGTTGGCAGCATCTGTTTTCAGAGGAGACAGCTGGATCAGTTAACTGAAAATTGCCGTTAGAATATTCTTGCTTAGTTGCTGATTGATGTGACAGGTCTGGCCCCAGACTTGGATTCCAGTCATACAGTGGTACTAAGATCATCTATTTAAAGTTTAGAAAAACTGTGACACTGCTATAATGCTATTTTTAGTGCAATTGATGATGTCAGACCTATAGGACTTATAACAATACAGATATGCCCAGCTATATTCTTGCTGCTGGTGCATCAAATCGCACCATGTATAGCGTGAGATGTGCGCCTGCGAGTGGATACGTGCACTGTGTAAGCAACCCTTCAGTGCTGACGCCCGGCGGCAGGCGCCTCCATTGTCTTATAGTTCTGCCCCTGTTTAGGAGTCTTAGTTAAGTGTCAGAAAATGTTGTCTCTGTACCCTAATCCTCAGGCAGACAAAGCACCCCCAATATTACAGCCTCTGATCTGATTCTCCAGCATCCCCTCAATGGGCAACATGTCAATATTAATCATGGTTGAAATTATGTGGAGAGAATCGAGACCTGAATCAGAACTTGAGTCTCAACAGAATATCTGAATCCAGTCCAGGAGCACTGACAGTGGACATCCCACCCCTAAATGAGCTCAGCGGGTGGTCGGAACTGTCAGCCAGGGATCTACAATGCTGGTCGGCTGGCAGAATATTGGGTTACTAATGTTGGGTTATGATGACAAACGTTGCCAATGCCAGGTGAGTGGAAGGAGTTTAGCAGACTAATGACAAAACATCTTGTCAAAAATGCCAGGTTTGCATCTGTGCGTGATTGAATCAGTGCATTTTGCCCCATAAGTCTTAGTGCTCTTAGGAGCTGTGGTGGCCAGTGCGGCTTTTCACTACCTCTTCAGGTCCCGCTGGTTGCTAGGAGATCTGAACACCAGCGTCAGTAGCCATTTTGCATGCTGGTCCCAGTCATTGCTAGGAGAATGGGACACCAGTGTATGTGATTAGAGGCTACACAGGAATGCTGCAGCTCGTGTTTAATTGCTGGGATTTTAACTAGTTGCTCTCCTATGTGCAGCAGCACACCTGTAATTTATTTCACTTTTATGGGGTTGGTTCTAATTGAAGTTTTGTCATTGGTCTGGGTGTGTGTTAATAGGCAGCCAGGTCTTTACCTCTTTGTCAATTATAGCTTCATGCCTTGGTGTAAGCATGCTGATCTGAGTGCCTGGTGAATACGCTGTACTGCTAGTATCCTGAATCTCTGTGTGCTTTCCAGTTTGATCCGTGGTCTCCTGCTCCCTGCATGAATTGTTGTTTAGTATCACCTTACTTAATATTGGAAAAGTGTCATTTCTTTGCATCATTATCAAGCTACCATTATCGTGTCAAAAACCACAAGTTTTATTATACAGACTCATTGTACTCATATATGTTATTCTACTAATCCCGAATTAACCCTGTGATCACCTGATTATTGTATAAACCTTTACTATCCTGAATTTAAGACCTGGCGGCATCTTAGTACCAGTGAGAGCATCTCTTTCTATGGGAAAAGGGTAGTTGTTATTGGCAGAATACCTCTGTAGTGTATTTCTAGAGGGTTAATGCAACTGATTCTGGTGCATCATAACATTATAACTGACCACAATTACTGGAAGTAGAACTCATGTTTAAATTGATCCTGCTATGAAAAATCCTGCTCAAGTTTTGGCATATCAAATTCAGACCATGTACCCAGTGAACTATAAATGAACCTAAAATGCATCTTCTGGACCTTGGGTGGAGTCTGGATCATATAGCTCTGCAGTCTGTGGATTCCTTCTTTAAAGCACTGGGACTTCTTTATGATGATCAAGTCCGGACTATATCTGCAGAATCCCACTTATGTAACCTTAAGCAAGGCCACAGCTCTGCTGAAGAATACTGAACAGAAATCAGATGTTGGTTTGTTGACAGTGGTTGGAATGACCCGGCTTTATGCAGTCAATTTCGAATGGGCTCGTTTGAACAAATGAAGGACTCTTTAGTGCAATACCCTGTGCCAGATGCTTTGGAAAAAATCACGCTTTTATCTATTAGAATTGATGTATTATCTATTAGAATTGATGTATTAAGGAAATTGGAGAAGGAATCACCGCAAAATACTCCTCATATTCCAATTGCAACTGTTATGGAGGATGTTGCTGAACCTTTGCAAATGTGGGTATACAGATTGTCCTCATATGAGAAATTCAGGAAGCAGTCCTTGGGACTATGGGCCTGATTCTGCAAGGGTCGCTATTCTGCTAATATGCACACGATGCAGTTGCTAATATCAGCGGTGATATGCAAATGATTGTATTTGCATTGCGATCGCAGCCTAACATAAGGACGCCCACTTCCCCTTACTCACATCAGTATACTTTAGCAACATAGTGAAATAATCGGTAACATCGGACCCATACGCAACTTGCACAAGCCCAGACCTTACTCAGAAATTGCTAACTTCCACGCATGCTATGAGACCTTAGACTGCGTATGGCATTGCAGTGGTTAATTTGTGCACGCCCCTCCCTCCGGCCACCCCAATGTTACCACCCCCAAACAGTACTTCCTGCCAATCCCTCTGCGATGGGTCTGCATAGCCGCTGCAATCGCAGTCCCCATCGCAGCAGCCGGTTTGCGCACTGCAGTGTATATGCATGTGCAGTGCGAAACAATCTGCAGATGGAGTGCTTATTCGCAGTTGTGTATGGTAGTGAATCAGGCCCTATGTCTTTATTGTGGAGGCAAGGGACATCAGGCTCACAATTGTCCTATTAAGTCAGGAAAAGACAAAGGCCTAATGGATGAGGAAGGGGTACAATTTAGGCGTACAAATAAACTCTTCCAAACATTCTGTTTTGCTTCCAGCTCAGATCTTGTTTAATCAACAAGTTAACAGTGTTTCTACTTTTTTAGACAGTGGAGCTGCTGGCAACTTTTTAGATATTGATTTTGCCAAATCTCTTGGTATTCCTTGTGTTGATACTATTCAAGCAGTTACGGTTTACGGTCTGGATGGAAAACCTTTTAAGTGGCAAAAGTATCAGACTCCTCCAGTCCATTTAATAGTGAGTTCTTTGCACTCTGAAAATATGGTGGTTTTTTTTTTGACCCATTGTCCTATGGTTCCACTCATTTTGGGACATTCTTGGCTTAAACATCATAATCCCATGATTGATTGGGATAATGGAAAAAGAAATTGTTGGGGTTTGAACTGTGTTGATAAATGTCTGTCATTGCCAGTATGAATAGTGCAGCCAATTCCAGAAGGACTTGCTCTCCAATATCACGAATTTTTCGATGTCTTTTCTAAAAGCAGATCTTATAAATTACTTCCCCATAGAGATTATGATTGTGCTATTGAATTAATTCCTGGAGCTAAACTAAGCCTAAAGAATGCTCTATGCTCTATCTGTCCCAGAAACAAAAGTCATGGAGGCATATACTCAAGAGACTATTTTATTAGACCTACTAAATCTCCTGTAGTGGAAGAATGTTTATTTGTTTCTAAGAAAGATGGAGGTCTTCTGCCTTGTGATGATTTTAGAGCCTTGAATAAAATCACAGTCAAGAAGACCTATCCGTTACCTCTCATGTCTGTATTGTTTGATCACCTCAAGGGAGCCACTATCTTTTCAAAAATGTAAATGCGAAGTACGTATTATGATCCACATGAAGGATGGGGATGAATGGAAAATGGCAATTAATGCCCTGTCTGGACACTTCAAATCCCTGGTAATGCCTTTTGGTCTTGCCAATGCACCTGCTGTTTTTCAAGATTTGATCATTGATGTATTATATGAGTGTCTTGGAAAATTTGTTGTCACCTATTTAGATTATATCTTGATCTTTTCTCAGTCTTTTGAGATGCATCGTCTTAATGTGAAGCTGTTACATGTGCCGCTGCGGCTCTCTGCCTTATTTGCTCTCAGTGGTTATCCTAACTACCTGGACTCTGGCTGCTACGTGCAGTTACTCACCTGTTGGTAGTCTCGTTACATGACCTCAGCCTGAGTGACCAATCACAGGAGACCTCTCCCTTCATTAAGGATTCAAGTCTGTTCCTGCCCGCCGGTGATATTTCTAAGTTTTGTTCCTAGTGGATGTTCATGTGGTTGCTGCACGCTGTGCAGTTCCTCGCTTCCTAACCTTTGTTCCTGTGTCCAGTATCCTGCCGTTGTATACCTTTGCTCCCAGTCCCAGTCTACTGTGTCCTGCTGGATTCTGCCCTGTTCCTGTGTCTATCCTAACTCTGTGCCTGTGTCTTGCCAAGACCCTCCAGCTTACCTTCTGTGTCTCCTCTGGTTTGTGTCTAGTCCCAGCGTATACCTGCATCTGCCTGTCAGTTCTACTATATCAAGTATTCGTTCTGCTACAAACCCCAACCTGCATTCACCTGTCAGTTCTACTATATCAAGTATTGGTTCTGCTACAAACTCCAACCTGCATCTGCCTGCCAGTTCAACCATTTATTGAGGCAGAAAAGACCACAGATTCCGGTTAACCTAGTGTAGGGGTGACTCCTTCCATGCTGCCTGAAAGGAGATTCCGGAGATTTTGGCGTCCCAAACTTTCTGTGACTGAGCGCCAGCGACGAGAGCATGACCTGCTACACATGTATTGTGGAAGTGCAAGTAACTTAATTAATTACTGTTCCTTCTGCAGCTCAAGTAAAAGTGACACTCAACATTTTGAGGTACAGACTGACCTGTCACCGCAAGTGGTCATTCCAGACTCACAAACTTCCTATAATGGTGCCAAAAGTTCACAAGAAGAGGATCAGGTCTATAACTGGGGTCCTCTGACCTGGAGCCCAAAGTTAAGATTTGGGAACCAAATAAGGAAATGCAAATCTCCCATTCCCAGGGTAATCCCTGATCCTATAGCCCTAGGAGATACATCTAACACTAGCCTTTGTGTAGGGCCATTTAGTTCCACTGCCCCGAGTGAGGCATTTCATTTGTCAACAACCTCAGGAGAGGTCTTAAAGACTATTACCGATGTCCTAGCCAATGACCAATCTCCAGGATGAGTACCCAATGTACAGAATCCAGAAAGCGTGCCAGTGGTCCGAGAGGTGTCGGTCTTGCCAGTGGTCCCAGAGGTGTCTGCCTTGCTAGAGGTCCCAGAGGTAGGTCCTAGAGGTGTCTGCCTTGCCAGAGGTCCAAGAGGTGTCTGCCTTGCAGAGGTCCGAGAGGATCCACCCATGTCTGCCTTGAATGAGATGACAATGCCAGAAGCGGAGCCTGAAATACCAACCTCATATAATGGGGATAATGTCCGGTTCCTTGAGGTGGTATCTAAGTCTCCAGTTCCAGGAACTATATTGGGTCTGTCTACCCCAGGAGGGACATCTGATTCCGTGGCCTTAAAAAAGACATCTGTCCTCAATTCTAGTCCTGTAGCCCCTGGAGGGGTATTTGATTCTGTGTCAAGTCCTGAAGCCCCAGAAAGGGCATCTATCTTTGAGTCTAGTCCTGTAACCCCTGGAGGGGTATCTGATTCGGTGTCAAGTCCTGAAGCCCCGGAAGGGGCTTCTGTCTTCAAGTCTAGTCCTGTAGCCCCTGAAGGGGAGATTCCAGCTGAGGCCCCAGGAATAGGGGTAGTACCTGTCGAGTTCCCTGAAGGGGAGATTCCAGCTGAGACCCCAGGAAGGGGGTAGATCCTGCCAAGTTCCCTGAAGTAGAGAGATTCCAGCTGAGACCCCAGGAGGGGTAGACCCTGCCGAGTTTTCTGAAGGGGAGATTCCAGCTGAGACCTCAGGAGAGGTAAATCCTTCCATGATTCCTGAAGGGGAGTTTCTAGCTGAGACCCCAGGAGGGGTAGATTCTGCTGAGTCTCCTAAAGGAGTGATTTCAGTCAAAATCCCAAGAGGGGTGGTTCATCCCTTGTCTCCAAAACTGACTTCTGAATATCCAGCTTCTTAAAAGACTTCTAAACATTAATTTTCTGAAAAAACTTTTAACCTATCAATCCTGGGAGGGGCACTGCACCCTGTAAAGTCTGGAAAAGAAATCCCAACCAGTTATTTCAGCTGGGAATTCATAGCATTCTCCTAAAGACTCTCAATCCATTGTTCTGAATCAAGACCCTGACTTAGTAATTTTCGATGGAAAATTAGAACAATATCTTGATCTGATGCATCAGTGTCTAGAAGTAGCTCCATTTCTTACTATAGCTGAGAACATATTATGCTTGACTATGTCCTTCAGAGTGGAGGCTTTGAAATGGGTTAAGCCACTTATTCGGTCTAACGATCCTATTCTTCAAGATTTACAAGCCTTCAATAATGCAGTTATAAAAAGAGTTGCTGGTCCTGACATAATCCTTTCTGACTTTTCTGGAAATTCTGCTTTGTCGGCCAAAGAACCGCCTATCACTGAGCTCAGAAAATCTTTGATTAACCAATGCACCAACAAAAAGAGTTGAGCTTGTAAGAACCAGGCTTCTGAGGACTTTCAGTATCAGGTCAATCACAACACAGTGTTATCATCTTCAAGGTCTCCAACCAGGAAGATAACTGATGGCTGTGCAGCTTTGTCCTCATCTTGCAAATGAGTTTTGAATAAATCTGAACTGTTGTATCCAATACCCGTCCAGGCTATTGGACAATCTGCCTGTGCCCAATCTAATCGTGTTTCTTTTCCGATACCATCTGTCTCTGAGAAGAGCACCGTAATCTTTCCTTTTGATGTGGATTCTAACTCTGATTACAAGCCGAAGAAACTCCTTTGATTGAAGGTACCATCAGTTCGGACAATATTTTTGGACTTACCATACTCAGACCTCAGCAATCGCACAGATAGAAGAAGTCTAGATGTAAATCTTAAGTCTGCCTTGTCCATCTGTTTTCTTGCTTTCAGTTCCTCTTAGTCATGTTGGGGTGTCCGGTGTCCACCCTCAAGGGGGGGGGTACTGTTACATGTGCCGCTGCGGCTCTCTGCCTGATTGGCTCTCAGTGGTTATCCTAACTACCTGGACTCTGGCTGATACATGCAGTTACTCACCTGTTGGTAGTCTTGTTACCTGACCTCAGCCTGAGTGAATAATCACAGGAGACCTCTCCCTTCATTAAGGATTCAAGTCTGTTCCTGCCTTCCGGTGATATTACTAAGTGTTGTTCCCAGTGGATGTTTATGTGGTCGCTGCATGATGTGCAGTTCCTCGCTTCCTAACCTTTGTTCCTGTGTCCAGTATCCTGCCATTGTATACCTTTGCTCCCTGTTCCAGTCTACTGTGTCCTGCTGGATTCTGCCCTATTCCTGTGTCTAACTCTGTGCCTTTGACTTGCCAAGACCCTCCAGCTTACCTTCTGTGTCTCCTCTGGTTTATGTCTAGTCCCAGCGTGTACCTGCATCTGCCTGTCAGTTCTACTATATCAAGTATTCGTTCTGCTACAAACCCCAACCTGCATTCACCTGTCAGTTCAACTATATCAAGTATTGGTTCAGCTACAAACTCCAAACTGCATCTGCCTGCCAGTTCAACCATTTGAAGTATTGTTTCTGTTACAAGCTCCAACCTGCATTCACCTGTCAGTTCAACAATATCAAGTACTGGTTCTGTTACAAACACCCACCTGCATCCTGAGTAACTGGTCTGCCACTATCAAATCAGCCTCAGCCATTAACTCCAACCTTGCCTGCTGACATTACTCCAGGTTAAACTTTCTTGTGAATCCCTGCCTATTTCATGATCCATCAGCAAACTCAAAGGGTCTCTTGTAAATAGTGCAGGTATATCCATAAAAGAAGAAAGTTTTACAAAAACTTTGGGAGAATCATTTATTTGCCAAACTTGAGGAGTGTGAGATTGAAGTAGAGAAAGTTTCTTTCTTGGGAAAATCTCCAAAAAATGTTTCCATAGATCCAAGCAAGCTACATGCCATTCTTAATTGGGTCCTACCCATGATTTTGAAAGCAATACAGATATATCTAGGCTTTGCAAATTATTATAGGTGTTTTATTCACAATCTTTCTGTCATGCCCAGTAACTTTCCTCTGACTCACAATACGGCTTCTCGCCTTAAGACTATTTGGAAAAAGTACATTTTGCCGAAGGAACGCCTGCCATTTGGGGACCGCCCTACTGACATCAAACGTGATGTCAGTAGTGAACTTCCTACTCTATTAGAACAGGAAGTTCACTGGGGCTTGCGGTGTATGAGACCCTACCACAAGGGTCTCGTCGCAAGCCCGATGGTCGCGACCATCACCAGGCCGCCCGCTAAAGCTGTGGGTTGTCACCCACAGCTTGGCGAGCGGCCTGGAGGCTGGTAAAAAAAAAACGGCTTGCCCTGATTCAGAGCGAGTGTTCAGAAATAGCGAGCACCTCTGAATTAGGGCCTAAGTTCTGGTTTCTGCAGCAGCTTAGTGCTGGCTGTTTTTAGGTTTCATCCTGTCCTTTTAATAGGACCTATATTGTACAATCCAAATGGTGCTTTCACAGAGAGGTGCATTTCCAGGATCACTTCAAACAATGTAATAAAACATTTCCCACACCCAACATTGCCTCTTACAATAAAGACAGCACTGGACCTACTTTCCTACCAGGTTTAATATATGCCAGAAATTAAGCTAAACCAGGAAAAAAATCTGCACATTCATTTGATTAAAAATTGTTGGAGGGCGCAGCCACTCAAGATTTGTGATGGCTGGGGCGTGGCCTGGCTAGCTTACTGGACAGTCGCACCCTGCAGGTGCTCCCAATTCCCAGGCTTTTACTGGCAATTTTCTCCCTCCTCCAGCCATCTGGACGGCTTGTTCTCCCTCCTTGGTGTGCATGCTCTGTCCCAGATCTATTTGTTGGACTTAGGAGGAAATTTGTGGGGTCCAGCGATCTGCAGCCTACTAGGCCTTCAGAAGCCGTGGCCTCGATTTTGGAGCTCCAGTGGCGAGTGGTGTGATGTCACCACCGTGGCCGCCGCTGCACCCATCGCATACCCCTGCCTTCACTACCGGGCGCTGGACCCCAACCTCCTCCTCCCAGAAATGCCTATCTCCAGGTTAGGCTGAATTTTGCCTGGGGATCGACAGGGGGATACAGCCTGTTGCTCACAGAGTGCTGTCTACTAAGCCTCTATCACCACCTGAAACCCACTATAAGGCTCTCATACCTCCTGCCTGCTCCTGTGCTCAGGTTGGTGAGTAACAGTTTGCTTCCCATCTGTTCCCTCCTGTAAGGCAGTAACTCTATCTTCATGCTGTTCCAGTGATACTTCTCTACCCTCACCCATGGGACCTCTGCAGTTCATAACTTTCTGATGAGTCCTCTGCAGTTCATACCTATGTGATGTGACCTCTGTAATTTATGTCTGTCTCATGTAAGAATCCAGCACTCCTAAAACCTCTTGTCTTTCTACTATTCCCTGTGCCTCTGACCCCTGGGTACCACCATGCCTGTAAGACGGGGCAAACTTTCTACCCTAGCACCTCCTATCACATTTTTTTCACAAAAAAACCCTGATCTGGTGCCTGCTGTAAAGTTCCTGGTGGCATCCACCTCCATGAATATCTCTCCATTTGGCCCTGCATTAGTCTGGACCCTCCTGCTGATGCTTCGCTCACATTCCTTATGCTCTACCAGATGCTTCAGGCGTTTGGAAACTACAATGCAAGAATTGTTGTCCTCCCACAATGATGTCCTTACCTCCCATAATTTGGTTCTGACGAAACTAACAGCTGTTATGGACAAATTTGCTGACTTGGAGGACAGATCCAGGAGAAATAATGTCAAGCTCAGGGGTATTCCAGAATCCGTGCCTAATGATGATCTCCAGGACTTTGCTCTGAACCTTTTAAAAAAATTACTGCCTTCTGCGGAGGTCCGAGACCTGTTGATTGATCGCATTCATTGCCTTCCTAAGCCCCGCTCAGCCACTGGAAGCTCCCCCCGAGACGTCCTATTGCGCCTTCATTTCTTTCACATTAAGGAGAATATCATTAGAGCTGCACAGCTGGCGGAGGGTACAGAGGTTCTAAACAGTCTCCAGTTATACCTCTCAATCCACACTATTAACAAACGCAGAACTTTTCAACCCATCACTAAAGCACTTTGCGATAATGACATTCAATATCGCTGGGGTTTCCCAGTGAAGCTTTTGTTGCGGAAGGATGGTTCTACATTTGTCATATCGTCCAAATTACTATCAATTCGGAATATTCCTGTCTCTATTGTCTCAGTCTCTCTAATTCCCCTTCTCCAATCGGATTGGTCCCAGGTGGAATGAAGATACTCCAGGTTGTCCTCTTTGGATTTTTCAATGTTTTGAGACTTTAACTAGCGGAGACAAGAATGTCCGTGAACTGGGTCACTGTTTGTTAGTTTATTGCAGTGACATTACCTGATGACATCCAGACCCTTTCTTTGGAGCATTGTTTTCATTTATATTTTTATTTCAGGTATATCGCTCCAAGACGCCATATACTAGACTTTTAAACCGCAAGTATTTACAGTTTATGGACCCCATTGTCTTTATAGTTCTAACCTATTTTACTGCATAGATTGTGTGGTTATGTGGTTATTGTTTCTCCCTCTTTCATGCTTTTCTGGTCATTATAAATATGATGCTTATTTTTCCATGTAGGATTTGGGGGATAATGTAAATTCCAACGCTGTGATGTTTATTTTTTTCAGTTATGCTGGGATTCTTATTCCTTATAGAATGTTAATATTATATTATATTGTATAGCAATTTATATTCTATTTTATAAAAGATTCTATGGGTGGGTAATGGAACAGTCCACACCCACATGTTAACCATTTTGCCGTACTTTTTTTCCACGGGAACTACTGTGGCCCGATATACTGGGCCTTTTGGTTTCTCCCTGTGCTTTTTTCCCTTTTTCTTTATCCACGTTTTTTCTTTTCTTTTCCTTTGTTTTATGTAACAGGTATATCTAGGACATTTTTTCTCAGTATTGTTTTCTAATACCTAATGGTTAAGGTTTTTCCCCTCAATGTCAAGGGGCTTAATTCCCCACATAAGCGTCGGTTAGCCCTTTCAACTTTTCATCAACACAAAGCTAATATTGTGGCCCTGCTAGAGACACATTTTTCCTCTTCGCCACCCCCTATATTTAAAGATCATAGATTCCCTATATGCTAAACCACCAATGGCCCATCTAAACGTAATGGTGTTGCCATTTTGTTTCATGTGAAAACTCCATTTGTATTACATTGGAAAATAGAGGATAAAAATGGACGGTTTCTTATTCTTACTGGCATTGTTGAGGAAGTCCCGGTTACCTTGGTCTCCCTGTATGCTCCTAATTCCCATCAAGTCCCTTTCCTCCGAGTAACCTTTGAAGAAATTTCTAAGATCCGTCAAGGAGCACTTATATTGATGGGTGATTTTAATTTGGTTCTTGACCCCAAATTGGATCGATCCTCCCCCCATAGTCACCCTTTTTCTCCTCGTGATGTAGGCCCTTCACTTGCTTTTAAGAAGTTACTGGCAGAGTTTGATTTGTATGACACCTGCCGCACCCTTTTCCTGGATGAGAGAGATTACACTTTTTTCTCTTCAGTTAATAATTGCTTATTCTTTTAGATAAAAGAATCCTTCAGTCCACTAAAAACTTAAAATTCTCCCTATTACTTGGTTTGATCATGCCCCTATTCTCTGGATTTGGGATACTGGCAACCATTTTCCCCCTACATGCCCTTGGCACTTCTCCGAGTATCATCTCCATGATCCTGACATTCTAAAAGAGCTTACTGAATCTCTCACATTATACACACAGACTATTTCCCTTTCTGATACCTCCATTTTCACTTACTGGTGTGCCTTAAAAGCGGTACTCCGTGGCACTTCCATTCAGAAAGGTGCTCAACTTAAAGCCTCCTCCCGAAAAATGCAGAGTGATTTGGAATCTCAGAATCAAGCCCATCCCACCAGAGTGTTGTGAAAGCAGCTCCAGGAGGCTCGACAGTAGCTTCAAAAACTGTTTATACTTTGTATGCACTCAGCTCTTGCTCGTCTACGCCATAGAATTTACACTGCTGGAAATAAGGCTTTCCGCATCCTAGCTCGTAAACTTCGTGGCCGTCAAGCCCTTAATATAATTAAATGTCTTCTTACTCCTTCTGGTTCAAAATGTCTCAATCCCCTTGACATTGCCAATTTGGTTTCAGAGTATTATGCAAAATTGTATAATTTACATGAAGACCCTTCCACTCCCCAGCCCTCAGCTGCCATTATTTCTTCTTTTTTAGACAGTTTGTCTCTTCCTTCCTTAGATGATGATAGCCTGGCATCCTTGAACATCCCTTGGTCTTTGGAGGAGATATAGTTAGTGATCCATCAACTCCCTAATGGTAAGGCCCTCGGACCCTGATGGCTTTATAAATTAATTTTTTCCACATTCAGAGAAGAGGTTCTTTCCCCAGTTCTTCTACAACTATATATTGAGGCTTCCAAAACTGGCTCCTTTCCAGCCAAAAATGGTGGAAGCGCAAATTGTGACCATTCCGTAGCCTGTTAAGGACCACTCTGACTGTAAAAACGATAGACCTATAGCACTTCTTATCACAGATGTTAAAATATATGCTAAGTTTATAGCTAATCGCCTGAATCCATTACTCCCCCAATTGGTACATCCTGACTAGGTGGGCTTTGTTTGTGGATGAATAGGCTTCTGATAATACCCATAGAGTTTTAGATCTGGTTGAATGGGTGTCATAAAATAAACTACAATTTCTCCTCCTATCTCTCGATGCTGAAAGAGCATTCAGTAGACTTCATTGGGACTATATGCGCCAGGTGTTATCCAGGTTTGGACTCCAAGGTGACATTCTCAGATCTATTAACGCTCTTTACACTGGTCCTTCAGCCCGAATTTTTAGTAATGGCTTCCTTTCCTCTTCTTTTCTGATATCTAATGGCACTAAGCAGGGGTGCCCCCTTTCTCCATTAATATTTGTACTAGCTATATAGCCTCTTGCTCAAAAGATTTGTTTATCAACTGAATTTCCTGGACTCTCAGTATGCAATACTGACCTGGTTGATTCCCCTCCATAATATTTTAAACAGCTACAGTGCTACTTCTTATTATAAATTGAATACTACTAAAACCGAAGCTCTGCCCTTTAATATCCCCCCCCCCCTTATCCAATGCCTTAAAGGGCGTTTCCCTTTTATCTGGAAAGATTCTTCTTTATCTTCTATTCATAATGTAAACAATGTTAATTATGTTAGGAAAAACCCCAAAGTGCTTAATAACCTTTAAATCAGTATTAACAGCTCATTACCTTACTACACTGGTTTTCCATGGATCTACATATATGTGATCAAGAGAGAAACACTTCAATTAGGGAAGATCATATGGCAGAGTAAACAAGGGGGCT
Source organism: Taudactylus pleione (assembly GCA_031769625.1). Lineage (NCBI taxonomy): Eukaryota > Metazoa > Chordata > Amphibia > Anura > Myobatrachidae > Taudactylus > Taudactylus pleione. The sequence goes on from JAUIMM010000039.1 coordinate 4,986,060, forward strand.
GAGAGGGGGGGAGCGGTTACAGATTACCCAAGCCCAGGCTTCCTGAGGGGCCCGGCGGGGGCCCGGGTCCCACGCCACCCCCCCTCCCTCACAGCAGCCCAGCACACAGCGTGTGCTGAGCTGCAGTGGGAGACTGCTCGTGGCTGCTGAGCAGCAGCCACAGCAGTCTCCTTTGCTTGTGGTGGAGCAATCGCACTGATCGCACCCCCCTGGCTTTGCGCCGGGCTGAGGGGGCTCAGAGCGCCCACTTCGCGGCACTGAAAATCTTTTTTTTCCCAAAGGGGGCATGGCCACACCTCCCACGATTAGGCCATGCCCCTTGTTACCCGGGCCCGCCGCGAGTAAACCTCAAAAGCATATCTCTAGCTTGGAATGCAGTTCTTGTTCTTGAAGGCAATTTGCAATTTGGACATTCCTTATCTGCATGGGTTCAATTTACCTGAGGATACTGGATTTTTTGTTTTAAAAGTAGAGGAGTAGGAAGATTTTAAATGGACAAGTACACTGATCTCTTTGCTTCATCATCTGTCATTTTGCTTGACATTAACTGATATGCACTGAGCTACAGTATAAGTGCCTTCATATCTTCTGGGTGAACCATTCTAGTCAACTCATCTTTAAAAAAATCACTCAGCTCTGGGTAACCTTATTCCATTGTGAACACTTCAACAAAAGCCATTACTTACTACTTACCTAGACGCAGGCTAGGCGGTATTAAGTCACATTGTCTATAGTTACCATGTCAACATTTATAATGTCAACACCACAATGTCAACATGGTTCAACATTCCACAGACAACATGTCGATATCATTGGAATATCAACATTCTCAGAATGCAGACAGTTAGAGTTAGGAGTCACCAGAAGGGTTAGGGCTAGTCTGTGGGGATGTGTTAAGTTTAGGCACCAGTGGAGGGTTAAGTATAGTTAGGGATAGGGGAGAACACTTACTCAAACCGCTGCTCCATCAGGCATCTGCATGGAAGCGCCTGTCACATGACCGCTGGGACCCGGAAGCCCTGCTGAAGCTGCTGCAGCTCTTAGGACCATGTAAGTGACTGCTGAGCCATCAGGGATGTTACGTCGACATTCTGTTGACATGTTATTCGTGTAGACATGATGAATGTTGACATGATCATAGTCGACATGGTGCCACATATCGACATGCTGCATGCTGACACTTCGACCATGTCGACAGTAAATTCCGGATGTTATCACCATTGTTTTAGTTATACAGTTGTTTAGGCTAACAAGTTACAGCTTGGTCTGAAGAAACAAAGGTACACTGGACAATACATTGCTGAACTTGCTGTTTACTGTCAATACGATTCACAGACATCGTAGCTTGTGGCTCTTGTTGTTCCATTTGCATTTGAATAGCCATGTGTGATTCTGGGTGTAGATGACTCAATGTAGATCTGGAACCAGCAGCTTGCAAAGCTTCCAGGTGAGATGATTTGCGTTCAACTAGCACAGTGTATCATAGAACTGCAGAAGTGATTGGTCAAATGATGTAGCTCTAGTGGAATTTCTTTTGTGGTCAGTTTATTTTGTAAGGAAATGTCTGGCTTTAACTGTAAGTAATTCCAGTGAATGGAAAGTGAAATAGCAGTATTGGGATCTTGACTTATAACTACTGTTTTATTATAATGGGTCATTTCAGTAGGTAGGTATTCTTACCCTACCCAGCATAATGATTGACACACTGCAACCAATATTTTGCTCAAATAATTTATACATATAGCATTCCATACTCCCTAAATACTGAACAGTGGTGGCACCCTAAATAACAATTATATTTGTTTATGATGTTGTGTTACATGGATTATCATACGCTGAGGAGCAGAGAAGTAAGCAGGGTGAAGTGCCATAGGTCAGAAGAGAGAGACTGGTAGAGCAACAACACTGAAGAGGTGCCAAGTGCCACTGAACACCCGCTGATGGTGCACTGGAAACCACTACAGAAGCACCAGCAGAGTGAGAATGAGATCCAGAAACAGCTATTACAAGCTTATTGAAAGTACAGTACTTGGAAAGCCTATTGAAAGTACAGTGAAACCATATTGAAAGTACTGAGTAACCCTAACACTTACAAGAGACTGAGGTAGAGATCTGGCTATGCTGACAGTGTGATATATGTCCCATTTGGGTTACTATTGAACCAGTGACTGAGTATAAAGAGAGGAAGCCATTTTGTGAGAGAATTATAAACTGATTAGAGTGCACTTTGGGACTAAGCGAAATGCTGGAAATAACTGTGCTACTAAAAATGGAACTGTATTTATAGTATATTATCACTGAAAAACTAGCTATTGTTCTCTGGAATAAAGAAAGACCAGCAGTAGATGCAAGTCCTATTACATTTGCCTATTGTGGATTACAAGTACAGTGTATGTTATGGGACAGTGACAGCCTAGCAAGAGAGTACTCCAATGACTTTGTGTTCACTCTCAAGTAAATGACTGATCAGTCTTGGGTTTTGCTAGTCCATTTTTCTATATTATTATATGTGTATTTTATAAAGGTTTTATAAAGGTTGTTGGGTGTTGAGAAACTAGTGTATTGAAGCAAAAGAGACTACATTTTCCGTAATTATACCCAAAGAGGTGCTGCAGCAGTTCAGTTAAAGACATCTATTCAATTACTAAAGAGAGTTATTACCCATTGTCTACTTACTACCTGTTACGATTCCCACACGATGATGGGATCGCTACGAGGACTAGTGGAGTGTTGCTGCAGAGAGATGGCACTAGCAGCGGCAGATACTATGATCCGATGAATGTCTTGGGACTAATGGCAGAAATGACCAGGACTGTAATTAATAGCAGGATTACAAGACAAGTCTAGACTGACTAGGACAAGATAGGCAAGATTGGACAAAAGGCTAAAGTGCAACTTGAGACTGGACTTGAAGACAGATGAACAAAATGCTTGAACACAGGACTTGAAGTGAGTGCTTGAACACAGGACTTGAAGTGAATGCTTGAACACAGGAGTTGAAGTGAATGCTTGAATACAGGAGTTGAAGTGAATGCTTGAACACAGGAGTTGAAGTGAATGCTTGAACACTGGAGTTGAAGTGAATGCTTGAACACTGGAGTTGAAGTGAGACACGGCAAGTACACTGACTGGAAGCAGCGTGGATGAGAACACTGCAAACTTAGCTTTAGTGAACATAAACAGACACTGCTGATGATTAGTGGATATGCAGGCTGTTATGTGGCCTAGCAGGCTGAGATGCAGGAACCAAATGGCAAACAGGAACACGGCAGGAATGCAGGCTGGATGACACACAGGCAAATCCAGGTCAGACAGACCAGCACTGGGTACTGGAACAGCAGACCTAGGTTAGGACTCAGACTTCTCAGCAAAGAACAAACATACTCCGGACATCAGATAATATAACCGGCATGGAGTGCAAGGCTGCTGAAACTTAAAGGAAGCAGGGTCCAATCAGAACCAATTCCTGGAGAGAGCACTTCCTAATCAAAGGCATGTGTGCACCTGAGCTCTGCACCCAGACAGCTAGTAATTAGTGGAGCACATGATACAAAACATACAGACAGACATGAATGACAGGCTATGATCTAAACACAGACAAGACAGGATTTCCAGCTACCTGCAAAAAGCCAGAACAAGGACAGGACATGATGCAGTATCCCAGTAACAACTATGACTAGGAAATGCCACCAAGATGATTTGCGAACCGCAAATCCTAACACTACCGTATTGCTAACTACTGTCTTATACTTGTCATATTTTATCTGGTCCGAGTTGACTGTCATTTGTATGGTGATCATTATTTCCTCCATCGTAACCTTCCCAGGACTCACATCCTCTTCCACTCCTAAATCTACTAAATTATTCAATTTATCAAGGTTGTCACGATATGTCCTTTTACTATGTGTGTGGGGCTAGCCTTTCTGCTACAGCCTGAGGTGGATAAGATCTGGGGGTAAATTTACTAAAGTGAGAGTTTTCAGAAGTGGAGATGTTGCCCATAGCAACCAATCAGATTATACTTAACATTTAACTAGCACCTTCTAGAAGATAATAGCTAGAATCTGATTTGTTGCTATGGGCAACATCTCCACTTCTAAAAACTCACACTTTAGTAAATATACCCTTCGATGTAAATTTTAAATTATTTAAATTTGCATTCAGTCCATTTGTATTTGCTCGCCTGCTTTGCCTTGTGCTTTGAGGTGATGTTTGTATATCACAATCCGTTCTAGAAGATAAGCTAAAATCTGATTGGTTGCTATGGGCTACATCTCCACTTCTAAAAACTCTCACTTTAGTAAATGTACCCCCTGGGGTAATTTCCAGAGAAGATGGAGCTGTCGTCTCAGCTGTAAGGTACCATTTAAAACTAACTTATCTGAGCCAACATCAACACCCGTGGTACCACACTATGACATGTGTAAATGTCATTATAGGTGCATGAAATTTGCCCCTGAATTATCTGTAAATAATTTCACTCTGTACATGTTACCATACAACTATGGTTGGAAGATTTCTCATTTAATATATGATTTGTAGAAATTCAGTTACAAATGAAGCTCTTAATAACACAACACATATGCAGCTAATATAGTTTATTATACTGAATTAAAAGACTACAAAAATGTAACTCTTATCTTTAAATATGTAAATGTACATGTATACTTTATTTCGGCTCCTTTATGTTACTTCTGTAGTTTTAGATCTCAAGCACACAATGTCAAGAGGATGCAGGCTCCAACTCCAAATCCTTTGGAGTTATTTTATCTCTTCTCTCCTGATGCTTTATAACAAGCAGGATAATAGGCACATTGTTTCTAATCCCTAGAGGAGCAAGATGGCTGCCAGACTAAATAACAGCAATAGAGCAAGTCAAGAAATTATTTCTTACTATGATTTTGGCAAATCTGCCTTCGAAGCACTCACTATCTTCAGTGTATGAATAATAATCATTGTCTGAATGAATACTGTAGTATTACATATAGTGTTTCTATCACAGATGTTAGTTAGAAAACCTTATTTTAGGAAGTAAAAGTTGAATTATAAAAATGTAATTAACCACTTGCCTGGCGTGGTCGCATCAGATGTGCCAACGCCAAGCTGGGCCTTCCCTGACTTTGTTGCATTTGTGTGTATTTAAGGTAAATTTGAAGGTGAGACCCCTTCTCTTGGGCTAGCACTCCTACCTGCCCCAGGTGATTTTAACTGGTATGGGTCCTTTGCATTGCAGTACACACATTTAATATGCCTTATTAAAGGTAATACCTAGATACAGTAAGTTATTTAATGTGTCAGTATTAGGGATCTTAGGGACCCACCTTATAATGTTCATCGTGACGTGGTAGGTGGGTAAACATGTACTAAGTAGGGGTGTGCACCGGCCACTTTTCGTGTTTTGTGTTTTGGTTTTGGATCTGGATCTTTCTTCGTGTTTTGGATCTGGATTGGTTTTGCCAAAACCACCCTTCCGTGTTTTGGGTTCTGGGTTTTGTGTTTTGGATCTGTATTTTTTTTTAAAAAAGCATAAAAACAACTAAAATCACAGAATTTGTGTGTTTTTCTGCTCCTATGCTATTATTAACCTCAATAACCTTCATTTCCACTCATTTCCAGTCTATTCTGAACACCTCACACCTCACAATAGTGTTTTCATATCCAAAAGGTTGCACCGAGGTAGCTGGATGACTATGCTAAGAGATACGAGTGGGCGGCACAAACACGTGGTCCATCTAGGAGTGACACTGCAGTGGCAGACAGGATGGCAGTTTGAAAAACTAGGCCCCAAACAGTACATAATTCAAAGAAAAAAAAGAGGTGCAAGATGGAATTGTCCTTGGGCCCTCCCACCCACCCATATGTTGTATAAACAGGACATGCACACTTTAACAAACCAAACATTTCAGCGCCAGGGTCTGCCACACGACTGTGGCTGAAATGATTGGTTCGTTTGGGCCCCCATAAAACAAGCTGGCAATTAATCTGTCCCTGCACAAACTGGCTCTACGGAGGCAAGATGTCGTCCTCATCCTCCTCATCCACCGATTCCTCACCCTCTTCAGTGTTGTGTACATCCTCATCCTCACAGAGTATTAATTCGTCCCCGCTGGAATCCACAACCACAGGTCCCTCTGTACGTTCTGGAGGCTGGTCTCCCTGGAAGAGTTGATAATTCATTTTATGAACACCATCTTCTCCACATTTTGTGGAAGCAACCTCCTACGCCTTTCGCTGACAAGGTTCCCGGCTGCACTAAACACTCTTTCGGAGTACACACTGGAGGGGGGGCAACTCAGGTAAAATAGATTGAAAAAAATATTACCAACAATAATCCTCAGGCACTTAGTGATTAACTAGACCTCAAACAAAAAAACAGAAGGAATATCATAGTGCAATACATTTAAGATCTCTCTTATAACACAATGACCCCTTTCTTTTTTCATACTCGTACCATTAGGGATGGTCTACTATGAAAAGTAGACAAAACAGCATATGTCTGAACTTGTAATTCTCTTCCAAATGGATGGTTTTCCCTCTTTTAAATAGACACTACCTCCAACGTTGTACATGCGACACAGGCGCACGCTTGGCGCTGCTCCTTTGTTGATGCACGTGCAGCCACAGTGCACACAATTCACAAACACAGAAAATATTTTTTTATTTGGTTTGGAGTGTACTTTGGGGGTTACAGCACCCTTTAACGGTCAAGCCAGCTGGCCCTTTACTTATGACACAGGCGCACACTTGGCACTACTTTGTTGATGCACGTGCGGCTACTGCGCACACAATTCACAAACACAGAAAATATTTTTTTATTTGGTTTGGAGTGTACTTTGGGGGTTACAGCACCCTTTAACGGTCAACCCAGCCGGCCCTTTACTTATGACACAGGCGCACGCTTGGCACTACTTTGTTGATGCACGTGCGGCTACTGCGCACACAATTCACAAACACAGAAAATATTTTTTTATTTGGTTTGGAGTGTACTTTGGGGGTTACAGCACCCTTTAACGGTCAAGCCAGCCGGCCCTTTACTTATGACACAGGCGCACGCTTGGCACTACTTTGTTGATGCACGTGCGGCTACTGCGCACACAATTCACAAACACAGAAAATAATTTTTTTTTGGTTTGGACTGGAGTGTACTTTGGGGGTTACAGCACCCTTTAACGGTCAAGCCAGCCGGCCCTTTACTTATGACACAGGCGCACGCTTGGCACTACTTTGTTGATGCACGTGCGGCTACTGCGCACACAATTCACAAACACAGAAAAAAAATTTTTTTTTGGACTGGAGTGTACTTTGGGGGTTACAGCACCCTTTAACGGTCAAGCCAGCCGGCCCTTTACTTATGACACAGGCGCACGCTTGGCACTACTTTGTTGATGCACGTGCGGCTACTGCGCACACAATTCACAAACACAGAAAATATTTTTTTATTTGGTTTGGAGTGTACTTTGGGGGTTACAGCACCCTTTAACGGTCAAGCCAGCCAGCCCTTTACTTATGACACAGGCGCACGCTTGGCACTACTTTGTTGATGCACGTGCGGCTACTGCGCACACAATTCACAAACACAGAAAATAATTTTTTTTTTGGTTTGGACTGGACTGTACTTTTGGGGGTTACAGCACCCTTTAACGGTCAAGCCAGCCGGCCCTTTACTTATGACACAGGCGCACGCTTGGCACTACTTTGTTGATGCACGTGCGGCTACTGCGCACACAATTCACAAACACAGAAAAAAAATTTTTTTTTGGTTTGGACTGGAGTGTACTTTGGGGGTTACAGCACCCTTTAACGGTCAAGCCAGCCGGCCTTTTACTTATGACACAGGCGCACGCTTGGCACTACTTTGTTGATGCACGTGCGGCTACTGCGCACACAATTCACAAACACAGAAAAAATAAAAAAATTTTAGCACTTGCGGGGAGCACCCCTGACAGACAGAGCACCCCCTGGACAACACTACAGCACCCCTTTAGGACTGGGACACTGCACAGGACTTTGGAGTGGACACAGCCCCTATGGACAACTGACTGCACAACACAGTCCAGCCAGCCCCTATGGACTTTGAAGTAGTGGACACAGCCCCTATGGACAACAGCAGCACAGCGCAGCACAGCACAGCACAACACTACTCTGCCCTACACTACACTACACAGCCCAGCCAGCCCTAACTCCCACCCTCCCTCTTCACTGTCCACAGCCGAGAGAGAAAATGGCGCAGACGCGGGTACCTTATATAGGATCCAAAACCCGCGAGACCCGGAAGGCGGGATGATGACATTTTGCCTCGATTTCAGATCCGAGTCAGGCGGGAAAAGTCTGACTCGGATCGGCCTCGGATCGGGGGGGCTCGGGGGGGTTCGGATTTCGGAAATCCGAACCCGCTCACCCCTAGTACTAAGAAACCTTACTTTAAAAATCATGTTAATTGTTGGAGTTTATTATAAATATTTTGATCATTTAGATTTCTTAGTGCTTACAGTGTGCACCTGTATCACACCCATTCTTTACTGCTGTAGAACTACAGGTCTCAGCACAGTAGCATCTATTATTATGTTTAAGATTAGGATGTGCAGCCCAGCCCCTCATTTTGTCCTTATGGTTGCATTTGATGCGACTGTGTCAGAAACGCCCACTCCGGCTGCTGAAAAGTAATCTTCCTGCAGCTGCCAGCCAGGGTCACAGTGCCTGGCCAGCCCCTTTTGACCCACAGCTCCACCCTCAGTATCCTCCTCTCCCCAGCTGTGGCTGCAGGAAGAGAATATCTTCCTGCAGCCCAAACTCTTATGATTCATTGAAGCCGTGGCTCCCCACAGTTACAGTGATCGGCCTCCCAAAGGGGATCGCCTATCTATGGGTAAGAGAATCTTCCTGCAGCTTGGGCTTACTGCAGCTGCACTTCCCCCAGTCTCTCCCCACCCCCATCCTCACCAGACAGATGATGGGCGATCCTTGGTGTTATCAAATCAAGTAAATACTACTTATTTAGACATGATTCACTATAATTTTATTAACAAATCTGTCAAGTTACACCCGTGTAGATGCTACTGAAATGTGTACAACATCAGGTGCACATTAAATTCTTCATCAGTTCCAAGGTGAGGAGTTCAGGGAGTTGGTGGATATATTTTTGCTGTTTAGAACAATTTAAAAAAAATTCATTGATACCAGTTATACTGTATACTGAGCAGAGTGTCTGCAGGTGCTATATATCAGTGATAGTTAACCTGATACACATTGGGGGGCCACATTAGTCGGCTAACTAACCCTCAAAAGGACTGAACATTATTTTAGGGGTAAATTTATTAAGCAGATTGTTTGCCATTGTTTTGAAGGCGATGGTCATCACTGACAATTTACAGTATTTGCCAAGCAACAGTTTTGACTGTGTATTAAAAGACACTGTCAATATACATTGGTTTGTAAGTCCCTATCCCACAGCAAACCCACCGTGGTTTTAAAACACTGCACAGATCCCTAGGATTCGTGAAAGCTTGTATGTTACAAATTGTGAAAATTCACAAAAATGCAGGAAAAAAAGCAGTGAGGTCCCCCAAAATGTTAACCAGCCGTAAGTCTTGAAGGCTGGCAAAGGAAAAATTGGTGGAGGTCAAAAAGTGTGGTACCCCCCCCAAATATTCCACTAACCAGTACTAGACTTTACCAGTCAGGGCTGGTAGAACCATAGCGGGGAAATCTGCATTATTAAATTGGTAAAACAGAGGTCTGGGGGAGTCTTTTGCAATAGTTTTTTTTTAAGTCTGTAAGAGGGATGCATCAAGCAGCAACCTGCCACTGATCGCAAGCATACAGGCGTTTAGTAACACCGTATGCTTGTACAATTGTGAGTAAAATCGCAAAGGACATCTCTTCCAAAAAGAGCAATATAAGGACTTACGGGTTTATGCACGTGCCGCAGGGGACACTGGGAGGGATTCAATTGATCCCTCTCAAGGAACAATGCAGAGAGAAGCCCACAGGCTTCTATTAGACAATGCCATCTATAGATGGCGATGCCCATCGGTCCAAGCTTCTGAAATTTTTACTTTCTGGGGCTTGGTACATATGGGGAATGTAGTCAAACCTCTGAAAACTGAATTTTTGCAGTTGATGCATCCTGCCCTGTGTTTATCATGTCATTATTTTAAAATTTCCTTTACATGATCACTACAGGTTCCAGCGAGCAAAGTGTGCCAGGGCAAGCTGGCACTTGTGGCTCTCAACATTCCAGCAGCCTTTAAAACTAGCAATGGCAGGGTTTGCTGGGACTTGTAGTGTGGCAGTAAAGGACAATATTATTTATATTATTACCTATTTGTTACAACAAGCTGCCAATGTTTTCAATCTGTGCATGCCTCCCGATGGTTACCACTGAAAGATCAAAATTGTGCGTTGAAAATAAGAGAGATGGTAAGACCTTACCTTTGTTATCTCTATTTCTACGAAGTCCATAGGGATCCACAGGAGACCTTGGGGTATAGGTTGATGACGTAGGTCGTCGGGGACCTCAATAGTTAAATTTGCGCTCCCAGGATGCAGCGGGCTCCTCTCCTATACCCTGCCCCCAGGCCACAGCACAGTTTCGTAACAAGCCAATGGCCGGAGGAGGAGAAGAGAGAAGGAAGATATTCTGGAACACTCAAGTATCACATTCTCACATACAGAAGGAGACGGAAAACCGGTGACCAGAACACAGCCCATCTGCAGCACAGGTGTGACAGGGCGGGAGTCCTGTGGATCCCTATGGACTTTGTAGAGATAACAAAGGTAAGGTCTTACCATATCTCTTATTTTCTACTGCAGGGTCCATAGGGCTCCACAGGAGACCTTGGGGTTGTCCCAAAGCAGTCTCCTTAAGGGTGGGGACGCTCCTGTGCAGAAAGGAGAATCCGCCGCCCGAAGGAAGTATCCTGAGAGGTAAAGGTATCATGCATAATACCTTAAGAATGTGTGGACAGTAGACCACGTGGCCGCTTTGCACAGCTGAACAGCAGAGGCGCCACGACGAGCTGCCCACAAAGTGGTGTGACTCACCCACGTGGGAAGTGTCAGTAGCCGGAGCCAATCAGCGGCCGTTTTACAGTCAGCGCGGCCGCTGATTGGCTCTCGGGACTGCCAGCTCCGTGGATGTGCCGTCAGCTGGCATTCGGGAGCTATGAGTATGTGTGGCAACACACATACGCGTAGCTGTTGCGTGGATCGTGTAGTCGTTTTTTTTATTGCCAAGTACGTGGATTACTGCGGAGACCAGCGCCAGGATATAGGTGAGTAAGATTTTTTATTTGCAGGGCCATGTTTTTGGGATATTCTACGTGGAGAAGGGGACAGATTCATGGTATAGGTAAGTATGTGTGAATGGGTAGATGTGTGTAATAAAGTTCTACTGTCACGGTGTGTGTGCAAAATGGCAGGCATGCTGACACTTGTAGTTCCACTGTAAAGTGCAATAGTGTTGCATTATTTGGCCCCTCTACTACCCCCATACCCACTGCTCCAGGGGTATGGGGATGAGCCCCAGTCTTCAGCGTAAGCCTGTGGTGCTCGGGAGAGGGGGGACCCTTTTTTGGGGGGTCCCCGACTCCACCGAGATCACTGGCTTGTGCTGACCGACTTGGGGTGTAATGCTTTCGATCTGGAGCCCCGGTGATTGGGTCTTCGGGCTGTGGCATTACACCCCAGTCGGTTGGGTCTGGTGCTGGTCTTAAATATAGGGGGTACCCCACGTCTTTGTGCCCCCTACATTTAAAACCAGCACTAGTCCCTGCAGCCTAGTGTTGGTTTCTAAAATACGGTGGAACCCTACACATTTTGTCCCCTGTATTTTTAGAAACCACCACTGGCTGGCAAGCCTGGGGCTGATATGGCTTTTGGGGGGGGGGGGACCTTATGTCATTTTTTTGGTAAATTTTACTAATTTTTTTTACAGGTTAAAAAAAAACGGGAATTTTCGGGAAATATTCTAGGGACCCCCCTAAAGATGTGTAGACATGGGGGATCACTATGGGTATCCCATTTTTAACTACTGAAGGAAGTCGGGGTTTCTAATAGCCGCGGCAGGGAAAAAGACCAGGCAAAGCTATTTAAAAAGCCGACTTTCTTTTGCAGGCAAAAACAGGGGTACCCATAGTGATCACCCATGTCTGGACATCTTTAGGGGGGTTCCAGGCATATTTCCCAAAAATTCCCGTTTTTTTTTCGTAAATGGGGTCATTGGTCAATTTTATAAAACAGGGATCATTTTTTAATTAACTATAGCAAGTGAAATAATGTTTAGATTTGGGGTTTAGGGGTGCAGGCTTATAAAAATTAGCCTGTACTTTTGGGAATGCCCCCTTAAAACGAAATGTTGCCAAAAAAATAAAAAAAACTAAAAAATCGGGACACCCCCAAAAAAAAAAAATTTGGGGATGACAAAAAAAAATGTCAAACAAAAAGCCATACTAACGAAATTAATACTGGTGGGGCCCTCAAGTATGTGGCAGGTGTTTTTTTTATTGCGCAGAGTAGCGGCAGGTGTATTTTTGCAGAATTTTTTAAATTACCTTTAGGGACTTAAAAATATTCTAGTACCCATTTTCATGTACCCCAAATTTGATGGGACCACTTTAAAAAAAAAAAAAAAAAAGCTAAATGCTCTTCTGCATCACTTCTTCAATGTGGTGAAAAAACCACCAGCCACGGCTATTTAAAAACCCTGACTTTCTTCTGCAGGCAAAAACGGGGTACGCATAGTGATCCCCGAGGTCTGGACATCTTTAGGGGGGTCCTACAATTATTTCCCAAAAATTCCCGTTTGTTTTCGTCGATCCAAGTATCGCTGGGTCCCGTTTTCGCCTACTTTCAAATTGAATACGGGGATACGCGGGCACGCGCGCGATACTTTAACGCCTGGAAAACAGGCGAAGCTAGCGTTAAGTCCGGGCCGCTTTAAGTTAACGCGGCTCGGCTCAAATTGAATACGGACCATAGAGTTTTCATCCTGGATTAAATTTCTTATATTTTACATCACAATTATTTTTTATTTTTGGACATCTTTTAATTACAGGTGATGGGTATGGCCATTGGGACCAGGTTTGCGCCGAGCTATGCCAACCTATACATGGGCGAAGTAGAAGATCAGCTCATGTGGGGAGGCAGCTTCGGCGCAAACCTGGTCCTCTATGGCCAGTACATTGATGATTTATTCATTATTTGGGATGGGGATCACCAATCAGTTCTTGATTTTGTCACTTTTCTTAACTCCAACACTTTTAATTTGCAATTCGGCACACCTATCACACTAGTTCTATCAATTATCTGGATTTGACCCTGGAAGTTAAGGACAACAAAATGTGCACCTCCAATTATCAAAAAGAAGTTGGTAGGAATGCTTGCACTTTAACAGTGCACATTATCCTCCAATGTCGCGACATTGTATCATTGATGTAACCACAAGATTAACATCAATTAATCTTGCGGTTACTATGTAGCGGCTCTCACCTTAGACGGCTATGGGGATTTCTCACCATAGACGGCTATGGGAGACAGAGGCTGGCCGCATTCAGCTAATCAGGGAGCTGCTCCGACGGAGATGCTCCCTGATTGGCTGGCGGCCCCTGCACTGAGGGGGCACATGTGTGCCCCGGTCATTTACGCGGAGCAAAGGTATGTGTACACACATACCTTTGCTCAGTCCGGCATGGATCGGGTTTTTTTCGTTTTTTTATTTTAACCCCTGGGATTGCCTACTTGGAGAAGAGGACGTGATCTACGCATAGGAGAGGTGAGTATGGATTTTTTTTTTCAGGTACACCCCTATGGATTACTTCGGATAATAGGTGAGTATGTGTGAGTGTGAGTGTGAGTGTGAGTGTGCATGTATGTTTTATTAAAATTATACTTTCACGGTGTAAGTTTGTTTATTTACGTATTTCTTTAGTTGTGGAACTACAAGTGCCAGCGGGCCCGTAATGCCCCGCATGCTGGTATTTGTGGTTCTCCAAATACCAGCATGCAGGGGAGGCTTGCTGGTACTTGTGGTTCTACAAATAAAGACAATATGGTAAATTTAATTTTACACTTTCACTTTACACTATCAACCCGGCACCCACCGCCCTAGGGTGCCGGGGATAGCCCCGGGCTATCAGTCTAGGCCTGGGGTGCCCTGGAGAGGGGTACCCCTTTATTGGGGGGGTACCCAACTCCCCAGGGATCCCCGGCCTGGACTGACTAGCAGTCAGGGATAATGCTTTGGCCGGGGAAACCGGTGAAAGGTTTTCCCTGGCTGTGGCATTATCCCCCTGCTAGAAAGAGTTCAGTGCTGGTTCAGGAATTTTCAGGGGACCCCTACTCGTTTTGTCCCCTGATTTTCCAGAACCAGGACCAGCTCAACAAAGCCCTGTGCTGGTTCTTAATATACAGGGGCCCCCTACGCATTTTGGCCCCTGTATTTTTAGAACCAGAACAGGCTTTATAAAGCCCGGGGCTGGTTATGCTTTTGGGGAGGGGGTGCACGTTTTTTTTTTTTTAATACACACAGAAGCCATCACGGATCTCACTGATCTGTGATGGCTTCTCTAAAACTCGCACCTTTTAATGCTACTCGCATTAAAAGGTGTCAGTTTACATAGTCCTAAACTCGCCTGCACTCGCAAATGCAGTAGCCTCGAGCTGAAAAGTTCGCAGGCTATTGAATTTGCGAGTTTCAGTACAAACTCGCACTTTCTAAAAGTGCGAGAAAGTGCGAGTTTGTACTGTTACTAAAACTGACTACCTATTACATTTGGCCCATAATGTGGCAGTAAATAAAAGTCCAGGAAAATATAAATGTGCACAAGAGTTCTGTGGTGGGAGCAAAAGGGTTAATGTCCAGGTAGAAACAATTAGAGCTGTCCCGGTGTGCAGGTAGTGAAACTGAAAATAATCAAGCCAGGTTTGCAGGTAGTGAACTGAAGCGCAGGATGTCAGCAGGCTAAGGCACTCAGGTATGGGCAAGGGTGGTGGAGGGTAGCGGGGTAGTCCAGTGGGAACTAGGAGCTGACAGGCAGACAGCGAATTCACAGGAACAGGAAAGCACAGAGAACTCCCTCTCAGCTAGGCGGAGATACACGTTGCACTGGCAAAGAAGGAAGGCACAGACCCTTCCTAAATACCCCATGCCATGCTGTTACTGGCCGGAGGGAACATGTGACTCACCAGGATTGGTCAGCTGCATCACATGGCCAGAAGGCAAGATGGCGGCGCCCATGCCAAATGGAACGGAGACGCCGCCAGGCCTCACCAGCGCAGAGTGACAACAGGGCCGCACAACAACGCGCGCAGCCAAAGCCCCCCGCCAGACACCAGCTCCGCCACCAGACAGCCCACACCACAATGACCTCACAGGTAACACCCGCCTAGCGCCATGCTGCAATACCCTGGCCATGACAGTACCCCCCCTTTTGGGGTGGCCTCAGGACACTCACCAGGCTTCTCCGGATGGGCAGAATGGAATCTCCTGATGAGCATGGGAGTGTGGACATCACGAGCATCGGTCCAGCAATGTTCCTCTGGACCATAACCTTTCCAGCCCAACAAATACTGAAGATGACATCTGCGCAGACGAGAGTCCAAGATCTGGGCGACTTCAAACTCAACTCCTCTCTCCGTCTGGACTCGAGGAGAAGCAGGTAGAGCATTATGGAACTTATTCAGGACTAGGGGCTTTAATAAGGAAACATGGAAGGAATTGGGAATTTTTAGGTATGGGGGTAACTGTAAACGGTAGGCCACTGGATTAATGACTTCTGTTATGGTGAAGGGACCAATGAAGCGGGGTGCGAATTTCATAGACGGAACTCTTAGATGAAGGTTCCGAGTAGACAACCAGACCTGGTTTCCTACTTGCATGCGTGGAACTATTCTACGCTTCTTATCGGCCTGGGTCTTATAGCGAGAGGATGCCTTCAACAAATCAGACTGTACTTGAGTCCAGATGGCAGCAAAATTCTGCACCGTGTCCTCCACGGCCGGAACATCAAAAACAGGCAGGCTTCGGAATTCGGGAACGCGAGGATGAAGGCCATATACAACCTGAAATGGCGTTTGGTTAGTTGACGAGTGGTAGGAAGCATTATGTGCAAACTCAGCCCACGGCAGCAAGGCAGCCCAATTGTCCTGGGAAGATGACATAAAAATTCTTAAGAAAGTCTCTAGATCTTGATTAACTCTCTCGGTGGAGCCGTGGAAAAGGTTAACTTCACTTGAAGAACAGAACACAAAGCCCTCCAGAATTTTGCAGTAAACTGCACACCACGGTCAGAGACAATTTCAGCAGGAAGGCCATGTAGACGAAATATGTGTTGGACAAACAACTGTGCCAGGTCAGGGGCAGAAGGTAACTTCTTCAATGGTATATAGTGGACCATCTTAGAAAATCGGTCTATTACAACCCAGATAGTGTTGAAACCTTGAGAGACTGGCAGGTCTGTGATGAAATCCATGGAGAGATGCGTCCATGGACATGATGGAGTAGGTAATGGAAGCAATTCCCCAGCTGGAGCTTGTCGTGATGATTTATGCTGGATACAGGAGGAGCAGGAAGAGATAAACTCCATTATATCTGCCTTCATGGAAGGCCACCAATAGTGTCTTTTCAGGAACTCCAAGGTCTTCCGAGTGCCTGAGTGCCCTGCGAAGCGAGAGGAATGTGCCCAAGTGAGAAGCTGCTTCCTTAATTCCGGGGCCACAAATGATTTTCCCGTAGGAGGCTGAAGTTGTAATGCGGCGAAAACTCTTGATTCCAAGACAGGGGTATTGCTTTGATTTTCAGATTGATCATCACAGAGGAGAGATCTCGATAGGGCATCAGCCTTCTGATTAAGTGCTCCAGACCGGAAGGTCAGGGTGAACTGAAACCTGGCAAAGAATATTGCCCAGCGGGCCAAACGAGGACTCACACATTGGAGGTTTTTGAGAAATAGGAGATTTCTATGGTCCGTAAATACAGTAAATGGAAACTTGGCGCCTTCTAGCAAATATCTCCATTCCTTCAACGCCAACTTTACAGGTAGTATTTTTTGCTCACCTATGGGGTAGTTCCTTTCGGCAGGAGAGAATTTTTTAGAAAAGAACCCACACGGATGGACTCGGTTGTCCTCATAACATTGAGACAAGACTGCTCCCACAGCTTCAGATGATGTGTCTACTTCCAACAAAAAAGGCCTGTCCAGATCGGGTTGTCAAAGAACTGGTGCTGAGATAAAGGCCTGTTTTAGAAGATGAAAGGCAGACTCTGCCTCAGGTGACCATTGGGCAGGATTAGCACCTTTGCGGGTCAAGGCTGTAATGGGAGCCAGCAGTGTAGAAAATCCCTTCATGAAGCGTCTATAATAATTGGCAAAGCCCAACAATCTCTGGATGGCCTTCAGTGTCTGAGGTCGGGTCCAATCCAGAATTGCCTGTACCTTCTTGGGGTCCATTTCTAAACTGGAGCCAGATATTACATAGCCGAGAAAAGGTACACTGGGCACTACAAAGACGCACTTCTCCAGTTTGCAGTAAAGGTGGTTTTCTCTCAAACAGGTCAAAACTTCTTTAACATGTTCTTGATGTTTAGCCACAGAGGGTGAAAAAATCAGTATGTCATCCAGATAGACAACAACCGAAACATATAACAGATCCCGGAAAATCTCATTAACGAAACTTTGAAAGACAGCAGGGGCGTTACACAATCCAAAAGGCATTACTAAATACTCAAAATGTCCATCTCTGGTATTAAAAGCGGTCTTCCATTCATCGCCAGCTCGGATACGAATGAGGTTGTAAGCCCCTCTTAGATCTAATTTCGAGAAAATAACAGAGCCCTTGACCCTATCAAACAACTCAGTAATCAGGGGAAGAGGGTTTCGATTCTTTACAGTAATGTCATTAAGGCCTCGATAATCGATACATGGTCATAGACCTCCGTCCTTCTTGCCAACGAAGAAAAACCCAGCTCCGGCAGGTGAAGTAGAGGGGCGAATGAACCCCTTTGCCAGGTTGTCCTGGATGTATTCGGTCATGGCTTGAGTCTCAGGCAAGGACAGCGGATAGGTACGACCACGAGGTGGTATCTTATCAGGTATCAATTCAATTGGACAGTCCCATTCCCTATGAGGGGGTAAGATATTTGCTTGTTGTTCAGAGAACACGTCGGCGAACATCTGATATTCCTTGGGAATGGCAGAAGAAACTAATGGAACTGTCTTTCTCACAGGTGAATTTTTGGAAGACAGGATTTCTGACAGTCCATACCCCATGACAGAATCTGCATAGAACTCCAATCAATCCTGGGATTATGTTGACGTAACCAGGGTAGACCAAGAACAATTTCTTGAGAGGCCTCTGATATCACCAGGAATTTTAAGGACTCAGAATGAAGTGCCCCAATTCGGACCAATACTGGTTGAGTCTCTTTGGTGACTATCCCGTTAGTTAGAGGGCGTCCGTCTATAGAGGTCAGAGAGATGGCATGGTTGAGAGACAAACAAGGAATCTGAAATTTATCTATGAAACTAGACGTTATGAAATTTCCGGCTGCTCCCGAGTCGAGTAGAGCAGTAGCAAAGACAGGTTTGGGTTTAAGATCCAAGGCTAGGGTAATCGTGAAATCTTTAATTTTTGGAGACGGGTTCATAACTCCTAACTTGATGTCTCCAGGCTCAGTTAGGATTTGGCATTTCCCGGTGTACGCGGGCAGGAGATCAGCAGGTGACCGGACTCTTCGCAGTACAGACAGAGGTTCTTTTGCATTCTTCTCTGACGTTCTTCTTTAGAGAGGTGTGTATGATTCACCTGCATAGGCTAATCTTCAGTAGGGGAAGGAATGGGACGGGTAGAAATGGAGGGGGTAAATGACCTTTGCTGGTCAGTTCTGTTTTTTTCAGCCTGACGTTCCCTGAAGTGTAGGTCAACTTTGATACACAACAAAATCATGTCGTTCAGATTAGTAGGAAGCTCCCGAGTGACTAGATCATCCTTTAGTCGGTCTGACAACCCATGCCAGAAGGTCGAGGTGAGGGCTTCCTCATTCCATTTGAGCTCTGATGCTAAAATTTGAAATTGCACGGACCCCTTGTCTCAGTGTCATGATGTTTGATGATGCTGATACAGTACGCCCAGGTTCATCGAAAATCCTCCTGAAGGATGACACAAAGCCTGCGTAATTATCCAGCAGCGGATCTGAGCGCTCCCAGAGTGGGGAAGCCCATTCCAAGGCCTGCCCGGATAACAGAGAGCCTATATAAGCCACTTTAGTTCTTGCAGTTAGAAAGTTGTCAGGCTGCAAGGTAAAATGTATGTCACACTGATTTAGGAATCCTCGGCAGAGTTTAGGATTGCCGTCAAATTTATTTGGTAAAGGAAGACGTAAGCGGGGAGATGATCTGCCTCCTGTATTCCCAGACGCTGATGCGGATGTAGATGCTGGTACTTCAGGGGTAGAAAAGAAAGTTTGCAAACTATCCTGTCGCTTGGACATCTCTTGCAGAAATTTAGCCATCTGATGCTGCATGTTTTCCAGATTTTCTAAACGACCAGAAATGCACCTGAACAAATCCACTCCTGACTCCTGATCCGTGGCCGGCTCCATGGGGCCAGTGCAAACTGTTATGTTCTGGGTTGCTTGTGGACCCGGGGTGGTAGCAGGAGCGTTCACAGAAGCAGACTTGAAAATAAAACTAGGATTTTTAATAAGTGCTTGAGTAGACATATAATGTGGCAGTAAATAAAAGTCCAGGAAAATATAAATGTGCACAAGAGTTCTGTGGTGGGAGCAAAAGGGTTAATGTCCAGGTAGAAACAATTAGAGCTGTCCAGGTGTGCAGGTAGTGAAACTGAAAATATTCAAGCCAGGTTTGCAGGTAGTGAACTGAAAATAATCAAGCCAGGTTTGCAGGTAGTGAACTGAAGCGTAGGATGTCAGCAGGCTCAGGCACTCAGGTATGGGCAAGGGTGGTGGAGGGTAGCGGGGTAGTCCAGTGGGAACTAGGAGCTGACAGGCAGACAGCGAATTCACAGGAACAGGAAAGCACAGAGAACTCCCTCTCAGCTAGGCGGAGATACACGTTGCACTGGCAAAGAAGGAAGGCACTGACCCTTCCTAAATACCCCATGCCGTGCTGTTACTGGCCGGAGGGAACATGTGACTCACCAGGATTGGCCAGCTGCATCACATGGCCAGAAGGCAAGATGGCGGTGCCCATGCCAAACGGAACTGAGAAGCCGCCAGGCCTCACCAGCGCAGAGTGACAACAGGGCCGCACAACAACGCGCGCAGCCAAAGCCCCCTGCCAGACACCAGCTCCGCCACCAGACAGCCCGCGCCACAACGACCTCACAGGTAACACCCGCCTAGCGCCATGCTGAAATACCCTGGCCGTGACAACCGTGATCAAAAAGATCATACAGAAGAATTATAATATTCTTAGACAGGACTATATACTGAGTAATGTCATTCAACAGAAACCTACCTTCATTTTTAGGAAAAATAAATCTCTAAAAACTTTATTGGCACCGAATTTCTTGAAACCAATTGTCACTGTGAAAAACTATACTAAGAGTGCCCCATGGTTACAAACTAAACCAAAATGTTTCTACAAATGCGGGGGAAATAGGTGTCTGACATGTAGTCATATAACTAATATAACTACCTAAATTGTGACTAAAACTGATAAAATCTATTAAATAAAAAACTTCATTAATTGTACCACCAATTATGTTATTTATATGTTGTCATGTGACTGCAGCTTTCAGTAGAACCACAAGAATGCTCAAAATAAGATTCCTTGAGCACCGTAGGAACATCATTCGGAAAGTCCAGACACATAGTGTTTCTAAACACTTCTGTGATCATCATAATGGGGACCCTAGTTGTCTCAAACTTGTTGGAGTTGAGTACATCCCCATGGCCAAGATAGGGGGAGACCGCTTTAGAACCCTCTTTAGACAAAAAGTATTTTGGGTGTTCCAAATGAATTCAATCTTTTCAGAGGAATTAAAAGAAGCAGTTGAGCTAAATATGGTCATCTAGCAAACCTAAATAAATGTTATGATGTTATGTCTAGATACTGGTCTATATCAGTATCAGTCAATTCAAAACAAGTGGAGAGGATGAAGCTTTATATATCTTCTCCACATGCTATTCAGTATCATTTGTTTGTTTTTTAGCTCCATCATCACTTTTGATTTTCTAAATCATATGTGAGCCCGTTGATATGTATTATGAATTATTTATTTCAGTTTTGTATAGGTATTTTCAGTTTATTAATTATATCTCCTCAATTTGTTTAACAACACATTTATGCTCTTTACTACATTAGAAAAAGAAGAGCCTTTGTTTTTAGCAATTTGATTTATAGTATGACTCCAAATGCTATTTAAAAGTATATTTTCCAGGTCTATTAGTTATTAATCAAATTGATGGGTTATAAATAATCATCTAGATATATGGATGTAATGTCAATTATAAACTACATTTCCCAGAATGCTAGATCGGAAGCCCGTGAAAATAATTGTTTTTTTAAAATAACTGATCATGTGGCGAAGACAGCAGTTTGGCTATTTACCAACAAGTCAGTCCTATATTTACTGTGGCAGCATTCTTGACATTTTCGGATGTGATTATAGGAACAAGCTCTATAAGTCCTATGTAGTCAGTGGTGAGGCTATCTGTTCATGTATTTTATCAGCATGTTATATGACTCAATATTCTTATTAAAGTGATATTTATTTAATATTTTCACAATTGTGTCTAAACTTTAAATGTCCTATCAACATTGATACTAGCGCTACCTTGTTATAATTTCCTTGCTTTATCCTTGGGTTTGACTACCCCTATTATAGTAGCAGCTCGGTCAAACAGATCATTTTAACGTGCCTGTCACTCACCTATTTGGTAGTTTTTCTTTTGCACATCCAAAGAGGGCTCACCAGCTGAAAGGTCTGGGGAGTTAAAAGCTGGTACTACAATTTCCTCATTAATGTGGAAGCTGAATACCACCTTAGGTAGGAAACCAGGGCGAGTATGAAGAACCGCCCTGTCCCTATGAAAAATCAGAAAGGGAGGGCGACATGAAAGGGCCCCCAAATCTGACACCCTTCTGGCCGAAGCAATGGCTAGAAGAAACACAGTTTTAATTGTGAGCCATTTTAAATCCACTGAGCCCAGTGGTTCAAATGGAGGTCCTTGTAGAGCCCTAAGGACCACAGTCAAATCCCAAGGAGCCACTGGTGCGATAAAGGGAGGTTGGATGCGAAGCACATCTTGCATAAAGGTGTGTACATCCGGAAGAGTAGCAATCCTACGGTGAAACAGTACTGACAGGGCAGAAACCTGCACCTTCAGAGAAGCAAGGCGAAGACCATGATCTAAGCCCGCCTGTAGGAATGCCAAAATTCTGGATAATCCAAATGTTTGAGGATTATAACTTCTGGGGTGACACCATTCACAGCAGGTGTGCCACACTCTGTGATAAATTCTCACAGAAGCAGGCTTGCGAGCTCTGAGCATGGTGTTCACCACCGAGCTGGAAAAATCCCTGGATCTCAAGAGGGCAGTCTCAAGAGCCACGCCGTCAAAGACAGACGACTCAGGTCCGAGTAGAGGCAAGGACCTTGGCACAACAGGTCTGGATGTTGAGGCAACAGCATTGGAGTGTCTATGGATAGACTCCGAAGATCTGTGTACCAGTGACGTCTGGGCCATGCTGGAGCTACCAGCAGTAGCATACCTCCTTTTTGCTTGAACTTCCAAATCACCAGAGGCAGAAAGGAGAATGGAGGAAACAGGTACGTGAACTGGAAGTCCATTTGACCAACAGAGTGCCTACCAGCAGAGCCACCATGCCTCTTGTTCTTGAGCCGTACCTTGGCAACTTGTGGTTGTGCCGAGATGCCATTAGATCTACTTTGGGAAGTCCCCACTTGTTCACCAGAAGCTAAAATACTTCCTGGCGAAGTGACCATTCCCCTGGGTGTACATCATGACTGCTTAGGAAGTCCGCTTCCCAGTTCAGGACTCCCGGGATAAACACTGCCGATATGGCTGGGACATTTTCCTCCGCCCAAGTCGGGATGTGGGACACTTTCATTAGTGCCGCCTAACTTCGAGTGCCTCCTTGGCAGTTTATGTAGGCCACTGTGGTGGCGTTGTCTGACTGGACTTGCACGGGTTTTCCGTGAAGTATGAGCCTTGCTTGCTGAAGAGCCCTTAGAACTGCCCTGAGTTCCAATATGTTTATTGGAAGCACGGACTCCTCTATTGTCCACCTTCCCTGGAAGAGGTGTGAACCCATCACTGCACCCCAATCCCGGGGACAGGCGTCCGTTGTCAGAAGGACCCACTCCGGGATCCAAAAGAGGCGGTCCTTGGTAAGGTGACTTGTGTGGAGCCACCAAGTCAGAGACAGATGTACCTCCGGAGACAGTACCAATGTCTGGGTTCATATCCGGCATGGAGATCCGTCCCATCTGGAAAGGATCAGTGTCTGTAGAGGCCAGGAATGGAACTGGCCATACTCCACCATGTCGAAGGTCGACACCATGGAGCCCAGTAACTGCATTGCCGAGTGAATAGGCACGCTGCAGCATGGTTATCTTGTCCTTGGTCAAGAAAATCCTCTGTTGTTGAGAATTCAACAATGCCCCAAGATGTAGCATCCTCTGTGTGGGTGTCAGCGAGGACCTCTTCCAGTTGATCAACCAACCGTGGCTTTGTAGCACTGTTATTGTCAGCTGTAGATGCTGAAGAAGTAATTCCGAGGGCCTGGCTAGCAATAGTAGGTCTTCCAGGTAGGGCAACAAACGGACCCCCTGCAGCCGCAGTTGGGCTGCCATCACTGCCATAAGTTTAGTGAACACCCTGGGTGCGGTGGACTGTCCAAACAGCAGGGCCTGAAACTGGAAGTGTTGTTGCAACACTGCGAACCTCTGGGGAGTAGGTACAGGAACTATAACTCCCTGTAGGAGCATAGATCGTATAACTTTCTGCAGTTCCAATGCCTTTTCCTGATCCAACTGAAGTCCCGTAGGGAAGAATTGATGAGGAGGTCTGTATTGAAAGGAAACAGCGTACCCTTGAGAGACCACTTCCTTTACCTAAGTGTCTGTTGTGGTATGCCACCAACACTGGGCAAACTGAAGAAGTCGGCCTCCCACCTTGGGGTCAGGCTGAGGGTTTAGCATTGGGCTTGGCAGCTGGACGCCTGGTACTCCAAGCCTGCTTCTTTGGCTTTGTGACCTTCTCAGCTCCTGACGGTCTGGGAAAGGACTGAACCTTGGCCTTACCCTGAGGACGGAAAGTCCAAAAGGACTGAGTTCCAGATCCTGATGGCATTGGGGCTGAAGGTAAACAGGCAGACTTGGCAGCAGCCAAAGTGTCTGCGATTTTGTCCAAATCTGGCCCAAAGAAGACCTGGCCATTAAAGGGTAAACCTTCTAACCCTTTCTTGGAATCAGCATCCGCTCTCCAAGATCACAACCAAAGAGAGCGTTTTGCTGACACTGCAGCCAATGAAATGCGAGATGTTAGAAGACTAACTTCCAAAGCAGCCTCATTCACATATGTAGCCGAGTCTCTGAGGTAACCTAAAAAGTTCAATTTGTTCACTGGTAGCCTTTACAGGCAAGGACGCTTCCAAGGCATTTGCCCAATGTTCCACGGCCCTGGCCATGCAGCATATAGCCACCGCTGGCCTAGCGAACTCACCCCCCCCCCCCCGAGAGGGAATAAATGGACTTTAGGCACATCTCCACTTTTCTGTTCGTAACATCCTTTAACGATGACATGGATGGCATAGGAAGTGTCGCACTTTTGACAAGGCGTGTAATATGAGAATCCACCTGAGGAGGAGTTTCCCATTTAAAGAAATACCTCTCCTTGAATGGATAAGTGGCTTCCAACTGTTTCTGCTGTTGAAACCTCCTGCCTGGAGTCTTCCAGGCTTCTTCCAGATGTTCAACTAGCTGATCCGACAGGGGAAAAGCCATCGCTGAACTTTTCACTTCCTTAAAGAAAGCATGTTTGGATTTGGCTGCTGGGGTATCCTCATCCCATATATCCATAGCCACAGGGACTGCACGAATGAGGCCGTGCTTTTGAGGGAGCTCTGTATCAGATAAGTCTTGAATTTCCCCATCATCAGTCAACACATCATTTTGATAATACGTGGACTGGGAAGACAGTACCTCCTACCTAGCAGGGTGCTGGAAAGACTCCCCCTGTAAAATCTCTATCAGGTTTTGCACCGTATTGGAACGAGTATTAACCCAAACAGGTTCAGTCTGGTAGGGAGTAGGTTGTAAGGACATATTATGAGCCACAACCAACTGTTGGGGAATCCCCTGTGACGTAGATGGCATAGCAACCTGCAGAGCATACCCCAATCGTGGGGCCACTGGAAGTGCAGCAAGCTGACCCATCATGGTAGTTAGTGCATGTGCAAAACAAGCCCAGGGCGGTTCTTGAGAAGAGCCGGGCCCAGCAGGTAATCCTGCATTTCTGGTACACAGGGTACACAGGACCTCATTCAGAGTCGGTCGTAAGTGGCCACTCGGTCGTACGCATCCGATGTTTCCAAACCATGCATGCGTACGGTTAGTTGTGTGCATGTGAATACGAGACCTTGCAATCCAAAATGCTGTCGATCGTACAGCTTACGAGCAGGAATTGGCTTCCGAGAGTTGATTGACATGAAAGGGCGTTTGTGGGTGTTGACGGGTGTGGTGGTCTAAAAACACAGGCGTTCCTCACCATATTAAGGGCGTTTTAGGGGCGTACATAAATTATCTGCTACTACCGACATCGAAGGCCGGAAGTAGTAAAACGTTACTCTGCGAGCAGGTTAGAGGCCTGGCTGATCGTACAGCTTGAGGTTGGGTATGTGCTCTCTCAAGCCCCAGAGTACAATCGATACTATCGAATGTTACTGATGTTAGGAGTGATGTTTCTATTTTGAACCACACAATGCAAGCAGCTAATAATCGTTTCTTGTAGCTAATAACTCTGCTAATTGGCTTGTAATTGATTCAGCTGCGTTTGCATTAGCGAATAATAAGAATAAATATATTTCATGGGGATGGCTTATTCTGGGTGTTTTTTTATTATTTTTTGGTGTCATTTGCACACAACACAAGCAGCCACAACCATCAGAAGAAAATGAACATACAGCGACTGACAATGACTGACAACGATTGACTCGATCGCTAGCTGCTATCACTCGCTAGCTAGAGGAGGTGCATTGTTCACGTATGGGCGCCACTTTGGTTGCGACCGACCGGCCGTGCGATCGCCTCTTTTTTCAGTTTTGTGGTCGTTAGACATACGACCGAGAGGCCGCTTACGACCGACTCTGAATGAGGTCCACAATCCTCCCACAATAAACTCTCCCTCCTTTTGTCCAGCAAAGCACCTGTTGCAGGACTGTGTAAGGGGGATATCAGCCTGAGCATAATCACTGCCAGACATAATGAATGTATGTGTCAAACTCTTCAGCTCAACTTAGGCTCCGCCTTCACCACTGAACTATGAAATAATTTGATCCCTCAGCAGCACTGTCACAGCAAGCAGGGCCGGCCCATTACGCCAGGTACGCAGTCGCGTACGGCGCTAAGTTAGAAGGGCGCCACTGTCCCCCAAAGATGCCGGAAATTAATTAAAATGAGTCACACTGACTCCTTTTATGCCGCTGCGCAGCTAGTCACAGCTGCTGCCTGAACGGCTGTGGCTGGCTGCGCAGCGGGATAAAAGGAGTCCGTGTGACTCATTGTAATTCACACTGGCCCACAAGTTCATTAATGACAGGCCGGGGACGGCTGGAGGGAGAGGAGTGGTCACTCTCTTCTCCTCCACTCAGCTCCTCCCCTCCAGAGTGACTCAGCTTACAGGAGTCTTTGCCCGGCTGGAGGGGGAGGAGGGGCCTCGCTCTCCCCTCTCCTTAGCTCCTCCCCTCCATCCCCAGCTTCCTCTTCTCTCTGTGCTGCTGCTTGGACGCCGGGATCTGACGTCACGATCTCCGTCCCCGGCGTTTAGTGAGCACTCCAGGGTTAGGAAGGGGAAGAGCCATCCACGCGCTGCAGTTCTGGCCCCACTACCCCAGGTAAGTCAATTTAATTACTTTCTATTTGTCATGCAATGGCTGTCATCCTGTCACCTAATGCTGTCACCCTCTCCCTGTCACCTAATGCTATCACCCTCTCCCTGTCATCTAATGCTATTACCCTCTCCCTGTCGTCACCCTCTCCCTGTCGTCATCCTCTCCCTGTCACCTAATGCTGTCACCCTCTCCCTGTCACCTAATGCTGTCACCCTCTCCCTGTCGTCACCCTCTCCCTGTCACCTAATGCTGTCACCCTCTACCTGTCACCTAATGCTGTCACCCTCTCCCTGTTGTTACCCTCTCCCTGTTGTCACACTCTCCGTCACCTAATGCTGTCACCCTCTCCCTGTCACCTAATGCTGTCACCCTCTCCCTATCGTCACCCTCTCCCTGTCACCTAATGCTGTCACCCTCTCCCTGTCACCTAATGCTGTCACGCTCTCCCTGTCGTCACCCTCTCCCTGTCGTCACCCTCTCCCTGGCACCTAGTGCTATCACCCTCTCCCTGTCATCACCCTCTCCCTGTCGTCACCCTCTCCCTGTCACCCTCTCCCTGTTGTTACCCTCTCCCTGTCACCTAATGCTGTCACTCTCTCCCTGTCGTCACCCTCTCCCTGTCACCTAGTGCTGTCACCCTCTCCCTGTCGTCACCCTCTCCCTGTCACCTAGTGCTGTCACCCTCTCCCTGTCATCACCCTCTCCCTGTCACCTAGTGCTGTCACCCTCTCCCTGTCACCTAGTGCTGTCACCCTCTCCCTGTCGTCACCCTCTCCCTGTCACCTAATGCTGTCACCCTTTCCCTGTCACCTAATGCTGTCACCCTCTCCCTGTCGTCACCCTCTTCCTGTCACCTAATGCTGTCACCCTCTCCCTGTCGTCACCCTCTCCCTGTTGTCACCCTCTCCCTGTCACCTAATGCTGTCACCCTCTCCCTGTCGTCACCCTCTCCCTGGCACCTAGTGCTATCACCCTCTCCCTGTCGTCACCCTCTCCTTGTCACCCTCTCCCTGTCGTCACCTTCTCCCTGTCGTCACCCTCTCCCTGTCACCTAATGCTGTCACTCTCTCCCTGTCGTCACCCTCTCCCTGTCACCTTGTGCTGTCACCCTCTCCATGTCGTCACCCTCTCCCTGTCACCTAGTGCTGTCACCCTCTCCCTGTCGTCACCCTCTCCCTGTCACCTAGTGCCGTCAGGGCCGGTTCTACCATTAATTACACATGGTACGCAGCTGAATGGGGCGCCACAGCTGCGTACTATGCGGGCCCCGGGCAGTCTGTGTCTCTGTAACACAGCTGCACCGTGTGTGTAGCGCTGACCGGACGGATTTCAGTCAGCACTACACAGTGCCAAACACACAGACGCCGGCAGCTGTGTGTGTGTTTTGATTAGCAGCCAATGAAAGTCAGTCAGACTCTCATTGGCTGCTGCGCCCACTGCTGTAGCCATCTTCCGGCTCCCGCAGTGGGTAATGGCCCATAATGCAAAGCGGCCCAGCCCGGGAGGACGGATGGAGGAGCTGATAGCGGCGGGAGCGGGGTTTCAGGTAAGTGTTTATTTTATTATTTTTACGTGTGTCTCTACTGGGGGGGGACTACTACTGGGGCACTACAAGGGGGGGCTACTACTGGGGGCACTACAAGGGGGGGTTACTGCTGGGGCACTACAAGGGGGGGTTACTATTGGGGCACTACAAGGGGGGGTTACTACTGGGGGCACTACAAGGGGGAACTACTACTGGGAGCACTACAAGGGGGGGCTACTACTGGGGGCACTGCATAGGGGGGGGAACCTCCACTGGGGGCACAACAAGGGGGGACTACTACAAGGAGGGACTACTACAAGAGCGGGGACTACTACTAGGGCCACTACAAGGGGGGACCACTACTGGGGGCACTATATAAAGGGCAATACTGGGGGTACTGCATAGGGGGGGACTACAACTGGGGCTACTGTTTAAAGGGCACTGCATAAGGGGTACCACTATTGGGGGCACTGCATGGGGGGGACTACTACTGGGAGCACTATATAAGGGGCACTGCATAGTGGGGACCACTACCGGGGGCACTGTAAAAGGGGCACTGCATAGAGGGGCGCCAAAAAATATACTCGCTTACCCAAAAATTTGGACTAGGGCCGGCCCTGACCGCAGGGGCTAGTGACAGAGAAAGTACAGGGATAGCTAAAATGGCTGACAGAGAAAAAGAGTTTTACAGTCAGACAGCACTAGCAATAGACACATACAATGCCAGGAAAACCTACATTATACTGCAATATTATCAACTAACTAGACCTTGTGTCTAGTAGGAACAGTACTACATACACCAACCTGCTTGGAGGAGGGGTATGTAGGGGGACCCAGGCTCCGTAGCTCCCTGTGAGACTAGCATTTTATGCACATTAAATTGGCCGCCAGAGGACTCATAGGGGACGGGACATGCCTGAGGGAGGAGAGCTGCCTGCAACCGCCAAGCTGCTATAGAGAGGCGCGCAGTGCAGCGGGGGAGGGGCCGGCTGTGCAATACAGGGAAGGCCCTCTCCCCTGGCATGCTATTAACCCCTGGGATGCAACAATGCTCGCACGTTGTGACCCCCTATCCCTGGTGGTCTAGTGACAGCGCAGGTGCCATGCCTGGTGCCACATGCAGCCTCTTCCCAGGGGCCCCCCAGCCCTGGGAAGTAAAATGTGTTATCAGCACCCGCTGCTTACCTGAATGTCCCCCGTGACGTCCGGCCACAGTCCTGGGCGTCTGGGGGCTTTTGCTAGCCAAAACCCCCAGACACCAGCCGCGATCCCTAGCGCAGTGCCAGCGTCTCGGCGCCGGCGGGGTGTCAGAGTGGTAGCATGGGCGTCCGCTGGACAGCCCATGCTGACTACTCTGCAGTAAAAAACAAAACAACTATTTTCTGGGCTGTCAACGCAGCCCCTCTTGAAGTGACCCGACTCCAGGCCGAGCACCTACGAAACTGAGGTGCCTTCGCCTGGGGGCGGGGTATAGTAGAGGAGCCCGGTGCATACTGGGAGCACAAATTTAACTATTGAGGTGCTCGACGACTGCTGTCATCAACCTATACCCCAAGGTCTCCCGTGGAGCCCTATGGACCCTGCAGTAGAAAGGTTGATTGTCATTGTACGTTCCTGGGCTGTAACATGGGGTTGACTAACCAGACGCATGCGCGTCGCTGACATCGAGTGCGGCAAAAAATGCAGTTGCGCTGACACAGCAAATTTGAACCTGTCATAGGGCCGGTGCAATCTTTGATGTTGCAGGTGATGGTGCAACAATGGTGCATATTAATACGTGTGGGTATCTCTGTAGTCTCAGAATCGGTCGCAGCATTAGCATAAGACACCTCTGAATAAGGCTTTTAATAGTGAGGATAAGCACCTTGTGAAGTGTCCTAATTTATCCAAGGTGAAGCTAATTACCACTCCAGGAAAGAACCCCATTTAGATGGTATACCTGCACCCAAGAGAATTACTCCTTCTTGCAACAAACAAATATGACAAATATGACAATAAAGCAGGAAGGAGCTTGGAACTGCAAGTGAAGATTAGTCATTATTGTGTACATCATCCGTGCATTAAATGTTTTTGGTTTTTTTTTAATTTAATTAAAATTACACTCGAGTGTTGGAATTTAATGCTATCATTAGTACTGTTATAGATTTCATTTTTGCATTAACAGCAGCTATGTTTAGCATAATAACAGAAGGATTTTCTCTTCACTTGCTCAATTACTTTGAGTGTGAGGCTGGCTGTGTATGTTAAGTATTCTGTACTAGATAATACAGAATTATGAGTGTTTCAGTGGGTGATTAGACACAGAAAGAAAAATTATGCTAAGTGGCTCTTTATTGTTTGAGCAGCACCCAGAGCCAATTGTAGGTACCTAAGGTAAGGATTAATACATTAGCCTCCATAGCTTGAGTGGTTGTACAAAAATAAGTCAATGATCTTTATAGTGAATGGGATGTCAGTACATGCTGTCTAAGTTGTTGAAGCAGCTTTCATGGTCTACTACTAAGAATTCAGGAACTGGTGGTCAAACTGGATGGGATGTGGTTTCGCCAGCCAGGTGAGAAGATAATTGCATTTTGCCAAGATGCCTATAATAAGATAATGTTCCGACGTCTGGTCTTCTCCCTTTCATGCTGCCACCTAGCTTTGATGTATAGGGCTATGTGTGTAAATTTTCCCCTCTCTTAATAGACTACTGATATTACAGCATTCCAAAACTGAACTAGATGTCTCTATTTAAACAGCAGTCTTAGCACCTCTCAGAACCACAGTATCAGGTTCTATACAGCATCCAGATATCCTCCGTCCTCCTGTGCTTACCTTAGCTCAGACTTCAGGTTGTTAGACTTTCTTCTAATGAATGATTTTGTACCACGCTTTATATACCAACCACCCTTCTAATACCACTTTTCATACCAAAGGGCAGATTTGAAGACCACAACTTGCATAATTCTTTGCAGGGATCCCCAGTGATTACCTTGGATGGCAACGGAGAATCCACTACCTCCAGACCCTTGTACATGATATTGGTTCCGTTGCCTAATATCACAGTATGTGTGACCATCTTAAGAACTATAGCTCCAACAAAACAAAAACACTCTTTTAAATCAACAAATTAGCCACACAACTAAGCTAACAACTTTATACTTTTTAAGGTTATATTTCATTCAAATTATATCAATTAATAGTTTTTCAGTAGTTTTATTAGAGTTTCTAATATAGTCCATGGCACAAAACCTGTGTTAGCATATGAAAATTGTAACTCCCCGGATTTCCCCCCTGGGCTGCTCCCTCTAGCTTTCTCTCCTTGGCTAAAAGCTGGTATTAGATTTCTAAATGAATTGACTACAGACACCTACTTTCCCCTATTTTTCTGCCATTCAATCTTAATTTGGCATCCCCTCTAAAATCTTTTTCCAGTACTTGCAGCTCCGAAATTTTCATGACAAAGTTAAACACCGCCTTTCTCTTCACCCCCTGACTCCTATTGTGTTGTGTCTCCATCAGTCTTCCACTGCCGGTTTCATCTCAAAATTATATTCTTAACTTTCTTTACCATCAGCGCCTACTCATGATTTTCATGAGCTAGCTTGGGAGCTGTCACATTCAGGCTATGGTGGTCCACTGTAGAGGGATTAGAAGATGTGGACCCAGGTTGAGAAAGGAATCTGAGGCGAGGGGCCTGGATTTATGCCTTCCTCATCCACAAGTATCAGATGTTGGCTAGACCTGACCAAAGGCGCGGAGTCTAACTTACTGTGAGGTGTTCACCGGTGACCCCTCCAAGCAGGATTTTGACATAAGCTGCACCCATCAAGCAGGTCGCAGCCCTTTGGTCAGGTATCTGGCACAAGTGGGAAATGGAAGAACACTATCACAGGGAAAGCACATGAGAATGATAATGGAAGTTTTGCACCTGGGTGATGTACTGCATACTCACCCTGTTGATCCAGATGCAGGGCTGACACAGGAGAATGGCATTAGGAGATTGTACTTGGATGATGTATTAAGTACACACACTGTGGCTTCAGATGCAGATCTGGCACAGGAGAATGGCACTAGGAGTTTGTACTTGGATGACATACTAAGTACACACACTGTGGTTCCAGACGCAGAACTGGCACATGATGATGGTACTTCAGAGATAGTACTTGGATGATGTATTGAGTACACACACACACAGTGAGTAACACTAGGAGAGTATCACTGGAAGGGTATCCGGTCATTAGGTCTACAATAAAAAGGTAGACAATGTTTAGGTGGATAATACAAGTTAGACAAGCAATAGGTTGACAGGGTCTGAAGGGTGACACACTAAAGGTCGACTAGTAAGAAGATCGACAGGGACAGATGGTCGACAGGGTCATTAGGTTGATACACAAATGGT
This sequence comes from Taudactylus pleione, assembly GCA_031769625.1. Taxonomy (NCBI): domain Eukaryota; kingdom Metazoa; phylum Chordata; class Amphibia; order Anura; family Myobatrachidae; genus Taudactylus; species Taudactylus pleione. Next base: position 5,019,067 of record JAUIMM010000039.1, read on the forward strand.
CGACACATAAATGGTCGACACATGTTTTTTTGGGGGGGTTTTAGGGTTAGGCACTTACCAGAGGGTTAGGCACTTACTTGGATGGTTATGGTTAGGCACTTACCCCGAAGGTTAGAGTTAGGCACCAGGTGGGAGAGTTAAGGTTAGGCACTTACTGGAGGGTTAGGGTCAGGTACTAGAAGGGACGGTTAGGGTCAGGCACCTACCCCGATGGTTAGGGTTAGGCACCAAGAGGGAGGGTTAGGGTTAGGCAACAAGGGGTGGGTTAGGGTTTGTGTGAAGATTAGGGCTAGAAAAAAAATGTGTTGACCATATCTGTGTCGACCTTTTGTGAGTCAACCTAATGACCCTGTCGACCTTCTGTCCATGTCAACCTTTTACCAGTCTACCTTTAGTGTGTCAACCTATTGCCTGTCTAACTAGTATTGTCTACCTTTTTATTGTAGACCTAATGATCCACACCCACTTGAAGAAAGGAACTTGGAACGCTGCAAGAGCAAGTATACACTGGAAGTAACAAAGTTGTACAGGCAGCTACCTGTTGTCTGGAGCCCGGCTAAATACCCTAAGGTAGCAGTCCATTGGAGGATAGTGTCCGCTGACAACAACCAATGCTACCATTGGGTAAAGGGCAATCAGGTGATGTAGACTGTCATGGCTGCGCCCATGATGGTAACAGCAGAAACCAAATCACAGAGCGAACATATGGATGTCCTAGTAGACTCCAGACATAATTCTCAGCGCATCACTCGCTGCTGCACCTGGCGTCTGACCACTCAAGAGATCAGGGGAGGTCAGCACTGAGGTGAGTAATGGCCAATCCTAGGCCGCAACCCTACAGTACTCTCCCCCTTTCAGGGTGGACTCTGAACACCCACAAGGCTTATCAGGAATTTTTTATGAAAAGCTCGAACAAGCTGTGGAGCATTGACATCAGACGCCTTGATCCATGCTTGCTCTTCAGGTCCGTACCCTTCCAATCAATGAGATACTGAAGCTGATTCAATGTCGAGAGTAAAGGATCTTCTCAATCTCAAATTCTACTCCCAATTGAGTATGAACTTAAGGTGTCTTGGTTGGAGAACGCTAGAATTGATTAAGAATTAATGGTCGTAGAAGAGAAACATGAAATGTGTTGGAAATCTTCAGCTGAGGAGGTAGCTCCAATTTATACACCACAAGATTGATGACTTTAAGAATACGATATGGTCCAATGAAACATGGAGCAAATTTCATGCTTGGAACCTTCAGTTGAATATTTTTAGTTAATAGCCACACCCTATCTCCAATCTTCAGAAGAGGAACAGCGTGATGTTAACGATCTGCAAACGTTTTGTAGTTACTTGAAGCTTTTTTCAAGAAGGAGTGAATGTTTTTCCAAATATCAGAAAATGATTCCACAAGATTTGTGATGGCAGGTACTTCCATGGGAGGTAAATCTTGGAAATCTGGAAAGAATGGAGTAGAATTTTAAGAGGAGTGGTACCTAAAATTGGGGGCAAACTCTTCCCAAGGTAATAAATCAACCCAGTCATCTTGAGAAGAAGATATGAAGAGTCTAAGAAATGTTTCTAATTCCTGATTCGTCCTCTCGGTTTGTCCATTTGTTTGCGAGTGACAGGTGGAAGAAAACTTCAGTTAAAGCACTCCAGAATTTGGCTACAAATTGTACACCTCGATCCAACATTAGCTCCTTAGGTAGTCCATGAAGACGGATGATGTCACAAATAAACATTTTGGCCAGCTGTGGAGCTGAAGGAAGTCCACCCAGTGAATACAATGGGCAATCTTTGAAAATCGATCTACAACCACCCAGATAGTTCTTTTTCATTGATGGATATGCATTGCTAATCTTGAGAATAGTGTTCTGTGTATCCCCAAAACATTGATTTGTGCATAATGCATTTTTCCAGATATAAGAATCTTAAACAAGAATCTTGGAGTGCCGTGCCTTATTAGTACTGTTTACAGTGCTTTTATGGACTATGTTTGTTTATAGCAAAGGTACTGTATTAGGGATTAGCGGGGTAATGTGTTCTTACAGAGGTGGGGGAGGGGATTGTGTTACTCCTTAGGTAAGCAGGGGTAATGTGTTACTACAGAGGTGAGGGAGGGCAATGTGTTAGTACACAGGTGAGGGAGAGTAATGCCTTACTATAGAGGTGATGCATCAGAGGTGAAGGATTAATGTGTTACTGGAGTGGTATATAGCATTCACTGAGTTTAACACTAATGTGATAGCTATTTCCATGTGATAACTCTGAGCAATAGAGTAGGGACTTGCAGTAAAATGGGCTCCCTTGACCAGGGCTGCAAGCTTAAATGCATTGATCAATTCATGAACCAAAACTCCACTGTTTATTATTATTAGTTATTATGGTGAGTGCAGAGCCTCTGTGATTTATATTTATTATATATATTGTGATAAGGTCGGGGTAGGGGGTCCCTCTCCTGGGGTAGATGGACACCTCCTTACACACAGCAGCCAGGAAATAGCACACCAGTCGTGGATTTTCATGCAAGCTGGTCGGCGCCAGATTTTATTGTGCAATATCAATAATCAAAGAAACAAAACATAAAACAAACCCTAGCCCGGCTGGGCACTAACTAGACAGTAAGTTCCCTCACTAACAGAACACTAAATAAATCCACATCCACAGTACCTTCTGGTGTGTAGCCAACAGTGTCTCAGAGCAAGCTAACCTGCACCCTGCTCTACCAGGTATGAGACACTCAGCTAAAACAAAACCTAGCTTATCACAGCCATTTCCAGGTGCAAGCCCTAATGACCTGCTACCAGGCTGAAAGGCCCTACACCCGGAGTGGCCTGTGGATGGAGCCCTCCCTCTCCTCACATCCACACCCCCAGGACCCATTCCGGCTTTTCACAGAAGCCGACATTTATAGCCTGCTTTATCCAACAGACTTCTCCAGGGGGTTTTAAAAGACATAAGACAGGAATCTGGGACAGCTATAGAAGCCATTCCACACTTCTCCAGTGCTTCTATCACAATATATATTTATAGTACTGTCCAAAAGTTTTAGGCAAGTGTGGAAATAATTCTGTAAATTTAGAATGCTTTCAAAAATAGAAATGTTAATAATTTATTTTTATCAATTAACAAAGTGCAAAGTGAATGAACAGTGAAATCTAAATCAAATCACCCTTTGCCTTCAAAACAGCATAAATTCTTCTAGGTACACTTGCACAAAGTTAGGGATTTTGTAGGACTATAGTCAGGTGTATGATTAACCAATTGTACCAAACAGGTGATAATGATCATCATTTTCATATGTAGGTTGAAACAATGACATTAACTGAAACAGAAACAGCTCTGTAGGGGTGAGGTTCAGCCAAACTCTGCTACAAAGGTAAGGTGCAGAAGACAGTTTCATGTCATGGCAAGACTGAGCACACCAACAAGACACAAGTTAGTGTTTTGTGTTTTGGTTTTGGATCTGGATCTTTCTTCGTGTTTTGGATCTGGATTGGTTTTGCCAAAACCACCCCTCTGTGTTTTGGGTTCTGGGTTTTGTGTTTTAGATCTGTATTTTTTTGGAAAAAAGCATAAAAACAGCTAAAATCACAGAATTTGGGGGGTTTTTTTGTTCCTATGCTATTATTAACCTCAATAACATTCATTTCCACTCATTTACAGTCTTTTCTGAACAACTCACAACATTGTTTTTAGGCCAAAAGGTTGCACCGAGGTAGCTGGATGACTATGCTAAGCGACACGAGTGGGCAGCACAATCACGTGGCCCATCTAGGAGTGGCACTGCAGTGGCAGGCAGGATGGCAGTTTGAAAAAATAGGCCCCAAAGAATACAAGAGTACATACTTGGCGCTGCTACTTTGTTGATGCACGTGCGGCTAGCTCGCACACAAACACAGAAAAATAAACAATTTTTAAATGTTTTCATTCTTTTGGGCACTTTGGGGATTACACCACCCTTCAACAGACCAGCCGGCCCTTGACTTATGTCACAGGCGCACGCTTGGCGCTGCTACTTTGTTGATGCACGTGTGGCTAGCTCGCACACAAACACAGACAAATAAACAATTTTTAAATGTTTTAATTTTTTGGGCACTTTGGGGGTTACACCGCACTTCAACAGACCAGCCGGCCCTTGACTTATGACACAGGTGCTGCTACTTTGTTGATGCACGTGCAACTAACGCGTACACAAACACAGAAAAGAATAATAATTTTTTTTGCACTTGGGGGGAGCACCCCTGATGGACAGAGCACCCCCTGGACAACACTACAGCACCCCTTTAGGACTACAGTGACAGAGGAGCCATTGAAGCCCCCCTCTTCTGTCTGCACACAGCTCCTATGGACAACACCTTTATGGGACAACAGCACTGCACAACACAGTCTAGCCAGCTCCTATGGACAACACAGCCTTTATGGGACAACAGCACTGCACAACACAGCCCAGACAGCCCTTATGGACTTTGGACACAGCCCCTATGGACAACAGCAGCACCAGCACAACAACCCCCACCCTCCCTCTTCACTGTCCACAGCTGGAGTGAAAAATGGCGCCAGCGCGGGGACCTTTTATAGAATCCAAAACTCGCGAGAATCCAACAGCGGGATGGATTATGACGTTTTGCCTTGATTTCAGCTCCGAGCCAGGCGGGAAAACCCGAGCCTGACTCGGTTCCCGGTTCGGACAGGGGAGCTCGGGGAGGTTCGGATTTCTAAAATGCCAAATAATAACATGCATTCCCCTGTATCTCAACAGATTTTACAGCACAAGAATACTCAAAGCCAGCAGCACAATAACTAGAAATACATTCACCTGTATCTGAACAACTCAGGATTTATTGAATGTAAAGAATCTCAATTATTCCAGTTAAGACCTAACACTAAAGCATATTTAAATATGTTGTCCAGGGCTTCAGTTTACCTAATAGCAGGTGCGGCGCTATTAAGTTAACGGAAGACCTGGACTACAAACTAGCCACTTAGTGAGTAGTGATAATGAGTGTATTGAATGTATTAAACTAAACACTCACATCCTGCCTGCCTGGGCCCTGCAGACTGACACTGACACTCTCCCAGTCACAGAGTACAGCACTGACAGCGACAGCCGGATACAGTTACCTGGGCCGGTTCCAGGGGTCGGAGCACTCTGTACTGGCTCTCTCTAGTGCGCCCTATCTTCGCACGTGGCGAACAAAAATGGAGGCATGGCCTAATTATCATAGGCCATGCCCCCTATGTGACGTTATTAGGAGGCGTGCCTGCCTCCAAATAACATCAAGCTGGGGAGAGCCTCACTAGCTGGGCTTCCCCCAGCCCCTCTCCCGTCACTGAATGGATGTCACGCGCATGCGCGCAGCATCCACTCAGAGTCTCCGGGGTCCGGCATCACCACACAGCTTCGGCCGTGGGGGTCCCCAACCTCCCGATTTGACCACGCACAGGTCACTTCGGCCCACGGGTGGAACAGCGGGACAGTATTGTCCTGCTGAAATCAGGATGTTGGGGAGGGGGAGGGGTGCACGTCGAACACCCCTAGAGCCGGCCCTGACAGTCACTGTCAGTGCTGAATATGATGCCCAATCACATCTGCCTCACTGACAGGGGCGTTCTTTGATGAGGGTTGAAACCATGTCCCTGTCAATGAGGAAATTGTATAGGTGCTGCTTTTTCCTGTTTTTTTTTTTGCAATGGACTTTTGCAGACCGCGGCTTGACCGCGCACGCTTCCTTTACTATTCTCAGTGGGAGGCACCGCTCTCGGTGCCTCCCAAACAAATTTTTACACTGTAAAAATTATTAGAATAATATAATGCAGATACTTATGACACAAAATATGTGGCATTAGTATCTTTGTATTATTTTAATCATTAATGACAGGGGAGGCTCTGCCTCCCCTGACTGCATGTCCCTGCACAGAGCCCTGATCTCAACATCATCAAGTCTGTCTGGGATTACATGAAGAGAAAGAAGGATTTAAGCAAGCCTACATCCACAGAAGATCTGTGGTTAGTTCTCCAAGATGTTTGGAACAAACTTCCTGCCGAGTTCCTACAAAAACTGTGTGCAAGTGTACCTAGAAGAATTTATGCTGTTTTGAAGGCAAAGGGTGGTTATACTAAATATTGATTTGATTTAGATTTCTCTTCTGTTTACTCACTTTGCATTTTGTTAATTGATCAAAATAACCTATTAACACTTCTATTTTTGAAAGCATTCTTACTTTGCAGCATTTTTTCCACACCTGCCTAAAACTTTTGCACAGTACTGTATTATATATATATATATAATAGATTTGCTACTCTTGGGTGTGTGGTCATGCTCTGATATACGCATGCCTTGGGTGATGTAGGGTGACAGACACAGGAGATAAAACATAGGCCCTGATTCAGACCCACTCGCAAGCGGCTGTCCGCTCGCAAGTGGGTCAATGGTCTGCACTGAGCATGCGCACGATGGAGGGAGCTCCGTCGTGCGCATGCGCCAGACGTGACGAGCGAAGGAAAGTCCTTCGCTCGTTGTGTCTGATCAAAGGGGGCGTGCTGTCGATGTTGATTGACAGCACGCCCCCTTTGGTGGGCGTGCCGGGGGCGTGCCTCCCTGACGGGGGCATTCCCAAGGGAACGCCTGCCATCAGAAGCCGGCCCACTGACATCACTAGTGATGTCAGTGGGAGTGATTTTGGCTCTGATAGAGCCAAAATCACTCCGGGCCATGCGGTTGAAAACCTCAACCGCAGGCTCCGGCTCGCAGTTTCGATGGTCGCGATGGTCACGACCATCGCGGCCATCAAACTGCACGCTCGTATAGGATGTGGGTGGTGACCCACAGCTATACGAGCGTCCAGGAGGACGCTCCATTTTTATGGAGGGCGGCCCTCATTCAGAGCGTGCGCTCTGCTCAGAGCGTACGGCTCTGAATGAGGGCCATAGTTCAGAATAGGCTGGTTAATTTGAATTATATTTAATAAATAAACATTAAACTGGATAACAGTATAAGTGAATAAAATAGTTGGACTTTCAGAATAGGCTGTTTAAACAGTTGAACATTAATGACTACTTTCACTTTGAGTGGGAAATAAAACGTGTTGAACAATAACTTGTACTGGCAGGAAGTGCTAAATGCTTCTTCAGGCTCAAGGCTGGCATGTCTACTCACTGTGTGTTGTGCTGGATTCTGAAGTGGCTGCTCAGGTAAATTCTGTTCAAGTTCTTTGGTGAGGACTGATGTGTGTTATGTAGTAATTTTGACATTTCTTGAAATGTTTCTGTCCGAAATGTGTATATTTGTCAGTGAGGCAGTGATGTGCTGCCTTTCTGTGAGCAGTGTGAGAGATGTTATTGTTTACACTTGTGGAGAGATACAACTATGGCTTTGTGATGAGGTTCAGATAACAGTTTGAAGTAGATCAGGCGTGAGATGTGCGTGATTACTAATGCTTAGTAATGTGATCTAGTGTGTCCAATCATGTTGGTAGTATCTCTCTCAATATACCACACCATTTTATAAGTAATAGATGTACCACTCTTGGGTGTGTGGTCGTGCTCTGATATACACACGCCTTGGTGTGCATTGTGACTCAGGAGGCCAAAGAATAGGCTGTTTTATTTGAATTATTTTTAGTGAATAAATATTTCACTTGATAACAGTGTAAGTGTTATGGTTCCTGCACAGGTTGTGTAAGACCTCTAGAGCCAAGAAGAGGATCTTCCACCAATAACAGCCACCCTTTGTTCCCTTAATGATAAATATTCACACTGGTACTTAGGTGGCCATCTGGATTTAAGCCTCCAGCAGTAGAGGCTTACACAACCGACAAGAGACCACAGAACTGCTGACTGGATGCAAGATAGAGCTGAGAAGTGGCGGCCCTTCCAATACAAGAACTAGCTGGAGTGAGGCTGCAGGCAGATAGTAACTTGCATAGGGATAATAGACAAAGGGCCTGAGTCAGACCCGCTCGCAAGTGATTGAGCGCTCACGAGCAGGTCGATGGTGTGCTCTGCGCATGCACAGCGGATGCACTGCGCGTGCGCAAGCCCTGGAGCGAGAGAGAAATTCTCTTGCTCCGTGGCTCACTACAAAAGGGGCGGCTGTCGATGTTGATCGACAGCTCACCCCGTTTTGTAGGCGTGGCGGGGGGTGACTTCACAAACTGAGGCTAACGCCTGCCATTTGTGGGCGGCCCCACTGACATCACCAGCGGGCCACAAGACTATACCACAGGGTCTCGTCGCAAGCCCCGATGGTCGCCATTGATCTTGACCACCGCAACCATCATCCTGGCCACTCGCAATAGCTGTGGGTTGTTACCCACAGCTATGTGAGCGGCCAGGAGGCCGCGCAAAAAAAAAAGCCCTGATTCAGAGCGAGCGCTCTTTTAGAGCGTCCTTCTCTGAATCAGGCCCAAAGTTCATTAGCAGTGGCAAATGGTGTTGGTCTCAAGTGCGTATAGGGACTATGGTACAACTGGGTCGCCAGGAATGAAGCGGCTAGACACCGGGTGAATAATCACTAGCTGTGGAGCAGGAGTGACCAGGACTGTGGTACTGCAGGATTTCAGGCTATGATAGGGCAGACAAAGAAATCCAGTGCAGCTGAACAGTGGCTGTGGAGCAACTGGTTCATGGTCTGGAGTGAACAGTCAGCAGGCTTCAGAACTACTGGACTGAAGACTATGATGCAGCTATGCAGCGGCTGAGGTATGATAGGCAGACAGACACTGATGTGGCTTTAACCGCAGGCCGCGGGGAGTAGCAGCCTTGTAGGTTGGTATAACTTGGCTAGCTGTGGCCTGTGGGCCGTAGAATAGGATGCGGCCTTTGGGCCGTGTAGCAGCCTTTTGGGCTGGTATGACTTGGCTAGATGTGGCAGATGGCGACAAGAACCACTGGGGTGACACAGGCATTGATACGCAGGATTCTATGGACTCTTTCAATGTGTAAGTCACGGCAAGCATCTTCAATGCCCAATAATGAAGGTAGGGTTTGACACACAAAGTGAGCCAGTGCAGCTCCCCTGACCTTTACCGGTAAACCAACTAATCGTATGTTATTCTGGTGTGACCGGTTTTCCAGGTCATCCACCTTATTTAGTAAGTAAAAGTTATCTTTTCTAAGGCTTATCATCTCTTGTCCCACATAAGCATCATCGTGGGTATTAGCATTAACTTGAAGCTCTACCTCCGATACCCGTTGAGTTAACCCTGTAATTGTGCAGAAGTTTCAGTCGCTGCCTGGGAAAGCAGGGGGGCCATAGTGGATTTTATGGCAGCCACCAAGACTCCATAGGTCGCGGGGGGACTCAAGGGGTCATCCTACCTTGAAGCCAGATGGGACCACCTCACCTGCTGCCTTCTTAGATGCCGGAGACGGGGCGTCTTTATCAGCACCCACCACCATGATGGGATCCACGCAACGCTTCTCCTGGCATGGCTGAGCAGACTTTGCAGGCTGTTGTGCAGGGACATACTTGTACATCATCTGCAAGGTAACTGTGGGGAAAAGGCGAGTAATGGGAGTCACCAAGAGAGGCTTACAGAAGCCGAGAGAAGGGTGTTCAGGGTACACGTGTATCGGAGCTCACAAGGATGAGACCTCACGTCATTTAGCAGGAACCGGAAGCTCCTATAGCTCTGTATTTGTCACACGCCAGCCTGGAGACCCCAGAATCAGACCCCGTCGCTTACCTGTGCGGGCGCTGACCCGCGCTGTCTTCCGGCTCCCGCGCTGTACGCTCCTTCCTCTTCTCCCAAGGCAGTCTCCGCTGTTGTCCTCTGGAGGGTCCCGCTGCTGTGCTGCTCCCACGCTGGCTCCTGCTGACCACTGGTCCCCGCTGACTACCTCCCGGAAGCGCTGTCCTCTGGTCCATGGGCGCGGCCATCTTGGATTGCCCATGTGACCCCACTACCACCAATGAGGAGCCTTCTCCTTCTCTCTCAGCCTGTCAGCTCCCAGTGTCCACTATAAAAGGATCCCCAATGCTCACACAAGTTTCCAGTGCAACTAGTTTCTTAGTTTAGCTAAGCAAGCCTTCCCACTGCGCTCCAGCCGCTCCACGTAGCCGCTCAGCTACCAACGTCTACCCACGGCTATCCAGCCGCTCCACGTAGCCACTCAGCTACCAACGTCTACCCACGGCTATCCAGCCGCTCCACGTAGCCGCTCAGCTACCAACGTCTACCCACGGCTATTCAGCCGCTCCACATAGCCACTCAGCTACCAACGTCTACCCACGGCTATCCAGCCGCTCCACATAGCCACTCAGCTACCAACGTCTACCCACGGCTATCCAGCCGCTCCACGTAGCCACTCAGCTACCAACGTCTACCCACGGCTAACCAGCCGCTCCACGTAGCCGCTCAGCTACCAACGTCTACCCACGGCTAACCAGCCGCTCCACGTAGCCGCTCAGCTACCAACGTCTACCCACGGCTATCCAGCTGCTCCACGTAGCCGCTCCACGTAGCCGCTCAGCTACCAACGTCTACCCATGGCTAACCAGCCGCTCCACGTAGCCACTCAGCTACCAACGTCTACCCACGGCTATCCAGCCGCTCCACGTCGCCGCTCAGCTACCAACGTCTACCCACGGCTATCCAGCCGCTCCACGTAGCCGCTCAGCTACCAACGTCTACCCACGGCTATCCAGCCGCTCCACGTAGCCGCTCAGCTACCAACGTCTACCCACGGCTATCCAGCCGCTCCACGTAGCCACTCAGCTACCAACGTCTACCCACGGCTATCCAGCCGCTCCACGTAGCCACTCAGCTACCAACGTCTACCCACGGCTAACCAGCCGCTCCACGTAGCTGCTCAGCTACCAACGTCTACCCACGGCTAACCAGCCGCTCCACGTAGCCACTCAGCTACCAACATCTACCCACGGCTATCCAGCCGCTCCACGTAGCCCCTCAGCTACCAACGTCTACCCACGGCTAACCAGCCGCTCCACGTAGCCACTCAGCTACCAACGTCTACCCACGGCTATCCAGCCGCTCCACATAGCCACTCAGCTACCAACGTCTACCCACGGCTATCCAGCCGCTCCACGTAGCCACTCAGCTACCAACGTCTACCCACGGCTATCCAGCCGCTCCACGTAGCCACTCAGCTACCAACGTCTACCCACGGCTATCCAGCCGCTCCACGTAGCCACTCAGCTACCAACGTCTACCCTCGGCTATCCAGCCGCTCCACGTAGCTTCCTAGCTACCTCGTTACTGCCGCATTCCTCAAACTCCTGTCAGTTCGCTGCACCCTCTCATGCGGAGAAACTTCATTAAGCCAAGTCTCCTCCAGCGAGCGTCTGCGCCAAGTAATACAGATCCAAGGCCCAGTCCGGGAACACAGCTCCTAAATTCCACGCTTGTGACAGTTTGCACTGGCCAGATGGACTCGGCAAGTGGTCAAGGATCTGGGATAGAAGCCTCGCAGGATGTACTATCCCGTCTGGAAAGACAGGAGACCTCTCAGGCTCAGTTGATCCAATTAATCCAAGATATGTCGTCACGCCTGGACAACATTCAGTCCTTACTGGCTCATCCCGCTCCCGCTGGCTCCCAAGCCGCCTCTCCTCCTGTGGTGTCACCTGCTCCTCCGGTTCTACCTCCTGCTCATCTTCAGCTCTCCCCTCCGAGCAAGTTCGATGGCAACCCCAAATTATGCAGGGGTTTTTTAAACCAATGCGAAATCCAATTCGAGCTACAATCCGCCAACTTTCCGATGGCCAGAACCAGGGTGGCATATATCATCTCTCTACTCTCTGGCCAAGCACTTGATTGGGTCTCGCCCCTTTGGGAGAAGTCGGATCCCCTGCTCTCCAACTACCCCGAATTTGTTGCTACATTTCGCAAAATCTTTGATGAACCCGGAAGAACCACTTCCGCATCAGCTGATATTCTACGCCTCCGTCAGGTCAGCAGGACCGTCGGCCAATACGTAGTCCAGTTCCAGACTCTGGCTTCAGAACTCAATTGGAACAAGGATGCCCTCATCGCTGCCTTCTGGAGTGGCCTTTCTGAAAGGCTCAAAGACGACCTAGCTTCCCGTGACCTTCCAACCAGTTTGGATGGGTTAATCTCTCTCTGCAACAAGGTGGATCTCCGTCACAGGGAGCGTGCCTTGGAAAGAGGCAGATTTGATCGTGGAAGGCCACGTCCAGTTTCCCGCTTACCCTCTCCTCCTCTGGGCGAAGAACCCATGCAGGTCAACCGCTCTCATTTATCGGCTGAGGAGCGAAAGAAAAGGCAGAGGCAGAACCTCTGTATGTACTGCGGATCTCCTCAACATTTAGTTAAAACTTGTCCCATTCGTCCGGGAAACGCCTCCTCCTAACTTATGAAAGAGAGGTTAAGTTAGGAGTTGCCATTGAATCACAAAGGAAGTCTGATTCCACCATCCAGGCTCATTTAAAGTGTCCTCGAGGTTCCAAAGCTGTATTAGCTCTCCTGGATTGCGGAGCGGCAGAGAACTTTGTCACTACTGAATTTGTCCAGAAGCATCAAATCCCCATGGAAGCGTTGCCTCGAGTCATCACTTTAACCGCCATCGATGGTAGTCGCATTTCTAGTGGAACCATCACCCATCGTACAACACCACTTAAACTTACCATTGGGGTGCTCCATTCCGAACAACTATCCTTCCTAGTGATTCCCAAAGCCTCTCATTCTTTAGTCCTCAGATTACCCTGGCTACAGAGACATTCACCTCAAATCGATTGGACCACCATGCAGATTCCCGGGAAGAATCCTCCTAGAGGCCGAACCTATCCTCTATCTCTCCCTGAGACTCAGGCCATGTCGGAGTACATTACGGAAAACTTAAATAAAGGCTTCATTCGACCTTCCACGTCTCCAGCAGGGGCTGGATTTTTCTTCGTAAAAAAGAAAGATGGTGGCTTGCGCCGTGTATTGACTACCGGGGTCTTAATGAAATAACTATTAAGAATCGCTACCCTCTTCCTCTCATTACAGAGTTATTTGATAGAGTCAAGGAAGCCACAGTTTTTTCCAAACTCGACCTAAGAGGAGCCTATAATTTAATTTGTATCCGTCCAGGCGATGAATGGAAAACGGCCTTCAACACCAGGCATGGACACTACGAGTATCTAGTTATGCCCTTCGGCCTCTGTAATGCTCCGGCCGTCTTCCAGTTTTTCGTCAATGAAATCTTCCGGGACCTCTTGTACAAGTGTGTGGTCGTTTACTTAGACGACATTTTGATTTTTTCTCAAGACCTCCAAACTCATCGAGACCAGGTCAAACAAGTCCTTCTGAGGTTGCGGTCCAATCAACTGTTTTGCAAATTAGAGAAGTGTTTGTTTGAGGTCTCAAGTGTACCATTCCTGGGATACATTATCTCCAGAACAGGCCTTCAAATGGATTCGTCAAAACTACAAGCCATTCTTGATTGGTCTCTTCCTTCTTCCTTAAAATCCAAACAAAGATTCCTAGGATTTGCCAATTACTATCGCAAGTTTGTAAAAGGTTTCTCGACTCTGGTAGCTCCGATTACATCCCTCACCCGCAAGGGAGCAGATCCAACTATATGGCCCGTCGAAGCTACCTCTGCATTTCAACTTCTTAAGCAAGCCTTCATCTCTGCTCCCATCTTAAAGCAACCAGACTCCACCCGGCCCTTTATCCTGGAGGTGGACGCATCCTCTGAAGGTGTCGGTGCAGTGCTCTCCCAGCGATTTAAAGATGAAAAACTTCATCCCTGTGGTTTCTTTTCGCGGAAGTTTTTGCCTGCAGAGAAGAATTACACCATTGGAGATCAAGAGTTACTCGCCATGAAACTAGCCCTCGAAGAATGGCGATATCTTCTAGAAGGAGCTCATTACCCCATTACCATTTTTACTGACCATAAGAACCTCCTTTATCTTAAATCTGCAAATTGCTTGAACCCTCGTCAAGCCCCGTGGGCAATGTTTTTCTCCAGATTTAACTTCAAAGTCTCCTATCGCCCCGGTTCACAAAACCTCAAAGCCGACGCACTCTCCCGTTCCATGACGAGCAACCCTGATCTACCCATGGAACAGCCCCAACCAATCTTGAATTCAGCTTTCTTCGCCTCTACCCAATTAACTTTTATACCCCCGGTTGGGAAGACTTTCGTCGCTCCGGAACTCCGCAAGAGGTTACTGCATTGGGCTCATGCTTCCCGGTTCTCTGGTCACCTGGGTATGGCTAAAACCCTAGAATTTATCCAGCGGTCCTATTGGTGGTCTTCGATGAAAAAGGACGTCAGGTCTTATGTGTCTTCATGCATCAAATGTGCCCAACACAAGATACCTCGGCGGGTTCCACACGGTCAACTCCAACCTCTTGCAATTCCATCTAAGCCATGGACTCACCTATCTATGGATTTCATCTCTGATCTTCCTCCATCTCGGGGCCACAACACAATTTGGGTTATCGTGGATCGTTTTTCTAAAATGGCTCATTTCGTACCACTTACTGGGCTTCAGTCTGCACCTCTACTCGCCCAGAGCTTTATAAAAGAGATCTTCAAGCTCCACGGCCTTCCTCAAGAGATCATCTCCGACAGGGGAGTACAGTTCGTAGCGAAGTTCTGGAGGTCATGCTGCTCAGCCCTTCAGGTAAAACTCAAACAGTTCCTGCGCACTTTTGTCTCCTCCTCCCAAGATGACTGGATTGAACTTCTTCCTTGGCCCGAATTTGCCCACAATAATCATTATCACACGTCCACCAGCTCAACTCCTTTTTTTACAGTTTTTGGTCAACATCCTCGAGTGCCAGATTTCCCTCTTCTTCCCACATTAGATGTGCCTGCGGCCAAAATGTCCCTTCAACGGTTCTCCAACATCTGGGAAAAGGTTCGTTCCTCTCTGACTAAAACGTCAGCCCGGTACAAGAGATTTGCTGACCGCCAAAGACGAGCGGTTCCAAATTTCTGACCTGGGGATATGGTCTGGCTCTCTACCCAAAACCTAAGACTCCGAGTACCCTCGATGAAATTTGCTCCGCGATTCATTGGTCCATTCCCAATCATCAAAGTCTTGAATCCTGTGGCTTACAAGTTAAAGCTTCCTCCATTTCTTCGCATTCCAAGTTCTTTCCATATATCTCTTTTAAAACCACTAGTCTTAAACCGATTTCAGAAGGTCCTGCTTAAAGCTTCTAGTGTTCAAACAGAGCAGGGAGAGGAGTTCGAAGTTGACAATCTTAGATTCCTGTTGTCGATACAACCATCTTCAATACCTCATCGACTGGAAGAATTATGGTCCGGAGGAACGAATCTGGATAAATGCCTCCGATGTCCATGCACCCCATCTGGTCAAAGCGTTCCATGTGAAATTTCCTCACAAACCAAGGAAGTGTCCGGTGGCCACTCTTGAAGAAGGGGGTACTGTCACACGCCGGCCTGGAGACCCCAGAATCAGACCCCGTCACTTACCTGTGCGGGCGCTGACCCGCGCTGTCTTCCGGTTCCCGCGCTGTACGCTCCTTCCTCTTCTCCCAAGGCAGTCTCCGCTGTTGTCCTCTGGAGGGTCCCGCTGCTGTGCTGCTCCCACGCCGGCTCCTGCTGATCGCTGGTCCCCGCTGACTACCTCCAGGAAGCGCTGTCCTCCGGTCCATGGGCGCGGCCATCTTGGATTGCCCATGTGACCCCACTACCACCAATGAGGAGCCTTCTCCTTCTCTCTCAGCCTGCCAGTGCAACTAGTTTCTTAGTTTAGCTAAGCAAGCCTTCCCACTGCGCTCCAGCCGCTCCGCGTAGCCACTTAGCTACCAACGTCTACCCACGGCTATCCAGCCGCTCCATGTAGCCACTCAGCTACCAACGTCTACCCACGGCTATCCAGCCGCTCCACGTAGCCGCTCAGCTACCAACGTCTACCCACGGCTATCCAGCCGCTCCACATAGCCACTCAGCTACCAACGTCTACCCACGGCTATCCAGCCGCTCCACGTAGCCACTCAGCTACCAACGTCTACCCATGGCTAACCAGCCGCTCCACGTAGCTGCTCAGCTACCAACGTCTACCCACGGCTATCCAGCCACTCCATGTAGCCACTCAGCTACCAACGTCTACCCACGGCTATCCAGCCGCTCCACGTAGCCGCTCAGCTACCAACGTCTACCCACGGCTATCCAGCCACTCCACATAGCCACTCAGCTACCAACATCTACCCACGGCTATCCAGCCACTCCACGTAGCCGCTCAGCTACCAACGTCTACCCACGGCTATCCAGCCGCTCCACATAGCCACTCAGCTACCAACGTCTACCCACGGCTAACCAGCCGCTCCATGTAGCTGCTCAGCTGCCAACGTCTACCCACGGCTATCCAGCCACTCCACGTAGCCGCTCAGCTACCAACGTCTACCCACGGCTATCCAGCCGCTCCACGTAGCCACTCAGCTACCAACGTCTACCCACGGCTATCCAGCCGCTCCATGTAGCCACTCAGCTACCAACGTCTACCCACGGCTATCCAGCCGCTCCACGTAGCCACTCAGCTACCAACGTCTACCCACGGCTATCCAGCCGCTCCACGTAGCCACTCAGCTACCAACGTCTACCCTCGGCTATCCAGCCGCTCCATGTAGCTTCCAAGCTACCTCGTTACTGCCGCATTCCTCAAACTCCTGTCAGTTTGCTGCACCCTCTCATGCGGAGAAACTTCATTAAGCCAAGTCTCCTCCAGCGAGCGTCTGCGCCAAGTAATACAGATCCAAGGCCCTGTCCGGGAACACAGCTCCTAAATTCCACGCTTGTGAC
Organism: Taudactylus pleione; assembly: GCA_031769625.1. Taxonomy (NCBI): domain Eukaryota; kingdom Metazoa; phylum Chordata; class Amphibia; order Anura; family Myobatrachidae; genus Taudactylus; species Taudactylus pleione. The sequence goes on from JAUIMM010000039.1 coordinate 5,035,810, forward strand.
AGTATTTAAGTAATGGAGGCCAAGGCAGTCCTCTCAGATAACTTAGCAGGAACTGAGCAGTATAGCAACCACTGGGTATACAGGACGTGAGGCAGTTACTGAACCCCCAAGATAGAAAACAGCCACTGAACTCTCAGAACAGGATGCGGCCACTGAACCCTCTGGATTGGAGGCAGCCACTGAACCCACAAGACAGAAGGTGGCCACTGAACTCTTAGGACAAGAGGCAGTCACTGAACCCTCAGAACAAGAGACTGCCATTGAATCCTCAGAATGAGAGGAAGCCACTGCCCCATTCAGAGCAGGAGGCAGCCACTTGGACCCTTAGGGTAGGAGTTGGCTATATAATCACAGGACAGGATGCAACCACTGGAGCATCAGGATATGAGGCAGTCAATAAACCCTCAGGGCAGCTTGCTGCCACTGGATCTTCAGGACAGGAAGCAGCCACTGGCCCAACTAAACAGGAAATGGCTACTTGGATGCCCAGGACAGGACATGGTCACTAAAACCTCAGGACAGGAGGTGGCCATTGAGCCCTCAGGAGAGTATTCGCCCACTGAACCCTCCAGTCAGCAGTTGCCTACTGAATTTTCATGACCGGAATTGACCTCTTTACTCTCAGGACAGATATTGACTACTAAACCCTTAGGACAGGATGTTGCTACTGAATCCTCAGGTCAGAAGAAGGCCATATGTACTTGAGGACAAGAGACCAAGGCTTTTGAAAGCAAAACCAATAATGGAGAAATGATCATCACCATATTGTATCATCAGAGCGACAGGTTTTTGTTTTATTTATTGTACAGCTATAGCTCATAAGAAATTCAAGAAATTCTTTATACACTTAACTGTGCAAAAAGGATGCATTGCGCATTACAACCAACTAAACATTTGCTTTCATTTTTGTAAAAAAGGTATATCTATAAATGTCTCACAATAATGTACAAGAAGATTGTATAATAAGGTTATGTTTGAAGGCACAGGCTGTGTACTTGGTATAAATGTGCACACAAGGGGGTAAATTTACTTAAGTGAGAGTTTTTAGAAGTGGAGATGTTGCCCATAGCAACCAATTAGATTCTAGCTATTATCTTCTAGAAGGTGCTAGTTAAATGTTAAGTAGAATCTGATTGGTTGCTATGGGCAACATCTCCACTTCTAAAAATCCGTACCTTAGCAAATACACCCCGAAGTGAGAACTCCCATTACTGTCAAGTTACATACCTTATATTAGCGCAACACCGTATTTCTCTTTATTCTTTATAAGTTACACACCTTTAGTCAAACTCTCACTTTAGTAAATATACCCTAAGAAGTAATTCTGAGGACTAGGGGTCCAGTATATATTTGCCTAAATTTTAGCCAAGTTAAACATAATTTCTTATCACTAAATATAAATATGATTTATTAGGGCAAAAGATTAAAAAAAGACTTGCAGATACATGGACTCCGATAGGACCATGTGTTACAAGTCGCAGTCACGACTTACTTCCCTCTAGCAATTTACCTCCTTCTGGCAGTGTTGTTCCAGTTCCGTCAGTTGCTAGGCGATCTGGATGCCGCAGGATGTCACGTGTTATCCACTACATGGCTTGATTGGTTCCTTCCCTTATTCGTGCTAGCTGGCCTTTTGCCGCCTCGACGACTATAGCGTTCTTTGTGGATCTCTCGCATCTGCTGCAAGGTCAGCATTCCTGTTATTCCTGATTGTATTGAGTCCAGCGTCTCCAGCTTCGTAGCCGCTCCATCAGATCTCAAGCTGCCACCGGATTAGTATCAGCTCCCAAGCTGCCACCGCCTTTGTAGCCGCTCCATCAACTTCCCAGCCGCTCCATCAGCTCCCAAGCTGCCACTGGCTTCGTAGCCACTCCATCAGCTCCCAAGCTGCCACCGGCTTCATTGCTGCTCCATCAGCTTTCAAGCAGCACCAACAATTTTTTAATTATTACTACCAGCTCAAACCGCACCACCGACTGTCAAGTCACACCACCATCGACTCTCAAGCCACACCATTGTCTCCCAAAGCCGCATCAGCAATTCTGTAATTAGAACTAATGGCTCAAGCCGCTCCACCGGCTCTCAAGCAGCAGCATTGGCTCCCTAAGCCGCACCATCAGTTCAACTTGTATCACCAGCTCCTAAGCCGCACCATTGACTCTCAAGTCGCATCATCGGCTCTCAAAGCCGCACCATCAGTTCAACTTGTATTACCAACTCTCATGCCGAACCGTCAACCCTCAAGTCACATCATCGACTCTCAAAGCCGCATAATCAATTCTTCAACTAGTACTACCAGCTCTAAGCCACACCACCGGCTGTAAGCTGCACCAACAACTCTCAAGTCGCATCATCGGCTCTCAAAGCCGCACTATCAGTCCAACTTGTATTATTGGCTCTCAAGCTGCACTGTCGACTCTCAAGTCGCATCATTGGCTCTCAGAGCGCATCATCAATTTTTCAATTTGTACTACCAGCTCTAAGCCCCACCAACGACTCTTCAGTCGCATCATCGGTTCTTAAAGCTGCACCACGGACTTTATCGGTTTCCTTTTCCACATGCTAAACCTCTGGTTCCCATTGGTCATTCGTGTAAACCACTACTACCCCAAGTTATAAGACCAGCTGGCCACTTATGTACCGGTGAACGTTGCTAGTGGCAGAAGATCTCGCTAGCCTGGGTTCTAGGGAGTTTACACGTTGGTGCCTAGGGTTCCGTAACACCATGTCCCTGCAAAGTGTAAAAGGATGGATGTTTACACAATCACTTTACAGTACTTCTAGGTTTTGATCTGGCAGAGATATATAGTTCATGAGCGGACATCATTTGATCCTTCTCCAAAAAAAAGCACATTTGTAGCCTATATACAAAGTAGAAATATCACGCTTGTCACTGGAGTACTGAAAGCCGAGGTTTGTGGTTGAGGGAAGAACCAAAGGCGAGGGGCCTGGATATATGACCTCCTCATCCACAGGTCTTAGTCGTTGGCGAGACCTGGGCAATGGTGCGGAATCTAACCTGCAGGGAGGTGTTCGCCAGTGACCCCTCCAAGCGGGATTTGGGCTTAGCTGCACCCTACAAGCAGGTCGCGGTCCTTTGGCCAGGTGAGGGAATAGAGGCCCAAAATATCTGTGGCCCAAGGGAAATGCCTCTCTGAGGCACAATACACTGGGAGGATGTACTGGAAGGTGGAACTTCGGAAAGCGTACTCAGACGCACTTTACCACAGTAAACCGCTACTAGAGGTGTGCTCCGATAGTAGTGAATGAATGCACCTTTGCGTCAAAAGGTCCCACTAGAACCGCACACCAGCGATGAAGGTCAGACGCACTTTTGCGTCGAAGGAGATACCAGAAATAATACTAAGGTTGTGCTGTACTGGTGCACTTCTGTACAATGGGAATGAACAGGTAATCCACACAGGCAGAGATGTAAGCACACTGTGGCTAGGAGTGGAGTAAACAGTAGTACACAGGCAAGATGTTAACTGTACTGTTGCTCAAGATGACACTAGCAATTGGCACTCAGGCAGAGGTATTTGGACGCACTGTTGCTTAAGAGGACGCTGGCAATGGGTACACAGGCAGAGGTGTAGGACGCACGGTTGCTCCAGAGGATACTTTAGCAATGGGCACACAGGCAGAGGTGTAGGACACACTGTTGCTCCAGAGGATACTTTAGCAATGGGCACACAGGCAGTGATATTTGGATGCACTGTTGCTCCAGAGGATACTTTAGCAATGGATACACAGGCAGAGATGTTGGATGATCTGTTGCTCAAGGAAAAACACCGTGAACTGATCAATAGCAATTGAGGGATTGTTTGCCATCACACTGTGCATTGACGCACTGAGAGATCCATCGCAAAGTGGTTGACAAGTTGTCAGTGTTTGGGGGAGGCAACGGTGTGGGGGGGGTCAGAAAAATGCTGGCTAGCCTGTCTGTTTGAACACTGCTTCATGGGTGTGCATAAGTTAGCCACTGCGATTGCATACGGGCATGGAGATCTCTGTCTGCGGCTGGCCAGACTTGTTGTAAATTCTGCGTGACTGGCCGATGTGTATCGATTGTACCGATGTTTACGCAAAAGAGCAACATTGGACGGATATGAGAAAGCAAGTGTCTTAATGCTAGCTGAGCTTTGGCAGGCATTAGCATATTTTCGCAGCTGCATTCCATGCAAGATCACAGATGTGATCGCTATTGCTTCTGTTGCTGAATCAGGCCCTGTGTCTTCTATTTGAAAATCCTTATATTGGATGTATGATAGTCAACCTGTCATTTATGTTGCATAAAGCTGGGTACACACTAGACGATATGTCGTCCGATCCCGCGGATCCGAGCATCATATCATGTACATCGCCTAATGTGTACCTATGATATGCACACTCCCGTGAGTCACTAGCGACATCGAAAGTCGGCCCTGCAATAAGGCTGACGGGAGATGTTGCTAACAATGTAATGCTGCATCGGAAACCGGCATCGGCAAGTGTGTATGCATTTTCCACATGCTAGGTCCCGTCGCCTGCGATGTTGTGCCGGGTACACATCAGCTAATGTGCTTAGCACTGTTTTATGGAGGCTGGATTTCTTGTGTATGATATTCACTTGTATATTCAAGCTGTGAACATTTGATACATTAGTTGCTTTCTCTAACAAGTTTACTTATTGTGGAGAATTGGTTACGTTGTGTTGGCAATTGCATTGGGAATGCATTCTTGCTTAGGTCTAATGCCGGGTACACACTGCAGAGCCCTTCACTGGTGTACAGCCATACGTCTTAAAATGCAAGGATTGAGACGCCCACTTTGAGTGTCTTTAGACGCTCAAATACCACTTGGTGCGCCTTTAAATGTCACCATCAAAACTTGCACGAGCCCTCAGGGAGTATGGCTTTTAAAGTGAGCGATGAAGTGTCTTTTTACGCAACCACTTTCAGCGACCTCCCTGTCACCTCTCAGGAAGGCTGATACATTTCTGAGACTGTGCATCTGAATCAGTACTGAGACTGTGGGCCTGATTCAGAGCCGCTCGCTGCTAGCAAGCGCTCGCTCTGAATCAGGGCGGGGATTTTTTTTTTTTTTACCAGGCCACTCGCTAAGCTGTGGGTGACCACCCACAGCCCACAGCTTTTGCGAGCGGCCTGGAGCCCGTCGCGATTATCACGACCATCGAGTTGCAAGGAGACCCTGTGGTAGAGTGTCAGCTCTCGCAAGCCCGAGTGGACTCCCTGCTCTAATAGAGCAGGAAGTCCACTACTGACATCATGAGTGATGTCAGTAGGGCTGTCCACAAACACCAGGTGTTTCTAAGGGAACGTCTGCGTTTGTGCAGCCACCCCCCTCCCCGCCTACAAAACGAGGTGAGCTGTCAATCAACATCGACAGCCACCGTGTCTTGTAGCGAGACCTGTAGCGATGGAGCTGCCTTCGCTTGATGGGTCTCGCACATGCGACCCGCTTGTGAGCGCTGTGCGCTTGCGAGCGTGTCTGAATCAGCCCCTCTGTGCGCTAACAATCGAGGTGCACACGCATTAGGAAAACATAACACCACTGCCTCAGAATTAGGCTATTTATTGGAGTTCAAATTCCTTGCTTGGAGTGTTAAGCAACTAGTTTCCTTCAAAGAAGTAGAAACATCAGTTAACTTTGGGAACCATAAGTGTTCCCAAACCAGGGTAGGGGAACGCCTACCGTTTGAGTCCGGCGCCACTGACATCAGTAGTGATGTCAGTGGGAGTGATTTTGGCTCTGATAGAGCCAAAATCACTCCAGGGCTTGCGGCAGCGAGACCCTACTGCAGGGTCTCGTTGCAAGCCCGATGGTCGCTATGGTCTTGACCATCGCGACCATCATCATGGGCGCTCGCTATAGCTGTGGGTGGTAACCCACAGCTATGCGAGCGTCCATGAGGCCGCTCCAAGTTGTGGTAGGAGAGCCCTGATTTAGAGCGAGCGCTCTGGTCAGAGTGTCCGGCTCTGAATCAGGCCCTCAATCCAATTAATTTGCCCCTGCACGTGAGGGGGGTGAGTTTCCATGGTATGCAAATTCCAGCAAAGGCTCATCCCAGATTTGTGGACTTTTGTACACAGCCCTATGCGAATCTGGCAGTACCCATGAGTAAATCGCAGGTAAAATGGATTTATCCCTATATGTATTTGTATGGTTCTGAGGGCCTGATTCAGAGCCGGACGCTATTTTTGGACGGTCGTTCTGAAACAGGGGCCGGATATTTAAATGAAGTGCTCGCTCTTTGCGGTCTGTTGACGCCTCTATGTCTGAACGAGCGAACGAAACATGCGCTCGCTATTTTGTAAAGATGCCCCCTGGCCGCTCGCATCATACGTCATCTCCGCTATTTATTAGATTAATCGAGTACATCGAAAGGCGTATGAACTGCTCGCTATTCATGTGGTAGCATTTTCCTACCGCAATCATGTGAGCAGTTCAGACTAAAAGACAACCAAGTGACGTGGTCGATGACGCTGCTTTGTTAATTATGCACACCCTTAAAATGGCCATTTTGATCGTTTGGCACGCCTGCGTTCGGATCTCCACTTCTCGTTTTCAAGCACCTTCCCCTGTTACCACCCACAAACGCCTCATCCTGTCACTCAAATTAGCAGGCATTCGCTATTTTGCGAGCACACAATTTCCGACCGCAGTGACTGGTTGGCACATGCGCATTACAACCTATATGCATGCGCAGATGTGTGAACATCGCTCGGAGCGAACGAGCAGCTCTGAATCAGGCCCTGAGAATGTCTGTGTGATTCTGGCCCATAGGAGCTTCCATGACTTAAGTGCCACATGCACACAAACCCTTAATCCAGCACTGGGAGACTGTTAATGAGTGTTATGCTGGAACTCTCTCTGGAAAAGACATCGCTGCCACTGGTGGGAGGGGTCAGAGAGCATACGAATTGCCAAAGTGATAATTATAAGCAGTCAATTTTACTACATAGATTAATAAATCCAGTTTGCATTGGATCTAGAAGACCTCTTTTACATCTGAATGCCGTGTTACACCCGGGATTTTGCCCATGCGTCCATCCCAAGTGCGACCCGGCTAAGACCCCTTTCGGACTGGCGACCTGACCCGGCTCTAATACTGGGCCGATGACATCACCACCATCACATGCTGAGCCTGCGCTTGGAGATGATATTTTCTCAGGGCTTGGAGATAATCATGAGATCATCTCCAAGCCCCAACTCTTCCTATGTAGTGAACGGGACCCGCTACCCGTTCACTCTGCACCACGAGACGGGTTGAACATATTGTCACGGCTACAGACACTTGAGACTCCTGGAAAGACAGACACTTGAGACTCCTGGAAAGAGTCAGGCTTACTAGGTAGTATGAACTGAGGTGGTTTTAGGAATGACCTTTTCATGAAATATCACTAGCACGAAATAAAAGTGAATAGAATTTATTCAAGAACAAAAACTGTTTGGCAAAGTTCCACATTAAAACTCAATGACACAAAAATCATGACATGCACTAACAGGTGCAGGGGTATGCCCCTGTGAGAAACAAAGTTCGAAGTACACACTGAACTGGTGTGGGGTGAAACCTCAAGTCGGACACGAGGCTAGGGCCTCAGGATAGAATGGAGGTCAATAACAGGGATGAGCCCTGTATCGTGACGGAGGTCCGGAACACGGTTGAGCCCTGAGATGTAACAAGATCCGGAACAAGGTTAAGCCCTGAGACGTAATGAAGATATGGAACAGGGTTGAGCCCTGAGACATGATGAGGGTCCGGAAAAAGGTAGAGACGTGAGACGTGATGAGGGTCCGGAACCGGGTTGAGCCCTGAGACGTGATGAGGGTCCGGAACAGGTTTGAGCCCTGTGATGTGATGAGGGTCTGGAGCAGGGTTGAGCCCTGCGGCAGGATGAAGGTCCGGAGCAGGGTTGAGCTCTGTGGCAGGATGAAGGTCTGGAGCAGGGTTGAGCCCTGTGATATAACAAAGGTCCGGAGCAGGATTGAGCCCTGTGGCAGGATGAAGGTCTGGAGCAGGGTTGAGCCCTGCGATGTGACGAAGGTCTGGAGCAGGGTTGAGCCCTGCGGCATAATGAAGGTCCGGAGCAGGGTTCCGGTAAGGATAGACTGTAACGATGCAGTTGACAACTCTAGAAGAAGTAACCCCAATGTCCGTATGAGTCAATAATAACAAAGTAAACAAAATAATGTAGAATGGAATAGCAGTAATAGAGCAGGATAACAACGGAAAAACAATGGGAATGCTGAGCAATGTAGTGCAGCTGATAACCTGTATCAGAACTTGAACCGGAACACGAGCAGGAATGTAGTGAGGTCCACAGCATACACCAGACACAGCAGGGATCTGGCAGGAGTCCAAGGAAGACCTGAAAGTAACGTTGCACAGACAATGAGGCATAGTTAGTAACAGGCATTATACTAGACATCTGTGATCCATAGGAAGTTCAGAACATCTCACCCAAATAGAATCAGGTTTGGAATAATTAGCAATCAAGGAATCCAACAACCTGACGACACCTAAGAAACAGATGATCACTTTAACTCTCTGCACACTGCATGTAATGAACGCCAGCAACCAGGATAGATCCTCCAATGACCACAATGGAACTTCGGCAAGTGTAGTTTCTCTTTATGTACTGAAATAGTCAAAGTCCTGACAGTACCCCCCCCACCACCAAACACCCTTTTTGGGTGGTCTCCAAACACCCACCAGGTTTAAAAGGAAATTTAGCATGAAAATTACATATCAATTTAGGAGCATGGACATCATACTCTTTAATCCAAGATCTCTCCTCCGGTCCGTAGCCCTTCCAGTCTACCAGATATTGCAACTGATTTTGATGCTTACGTGAATCCAGAATCTTATCAATCTCAAACTCCACTCCTCGAGAAGTTATAGGAGGTACTTTAGGCAAGCGGTCATGAAACCGATTAAGAATCAATGGTCTAAGCAAGGAGACATGAAAGGAGTTAGCTACACGCATAGTTGGAGGTAACTGTAACTTACATGCCACTGGATTGATAATTTTTACAAAACGGAAAGGACCAATATACCGGGGGGCAAATTTCATAGTGGGTACTTTAAGTCGAAGATTTCTAGTGGACAGCCAGACATCATCACTGACAGAATATTTAGGAACAGCCGAACGTTTTCTATCAGCAAAAATTTTATAATTATGAGAGGCTTTCCTAAGACACTTATGTACCTGTCTCCAAATTCCGGAAAAATGTTGGAGAGTAGCTTTGGCTGCCGGAACGTCCACTGTAGGAACTGATTGAAGCTCAGGAACTCGAGGATGCCGGCCACAGTTGGCGAAAAAAGGGACTTACACCTGTAGCAGACGAATAGTGAAAATTATGGGCAAGCTCAGCCCAAGGCAAAAAATCCATCCAGTCATCTAGAGAAGAGGAAATATACATTCTCAAGACGGTCTCAAAATCCTGGTTTACTCTTTCAGTTTGTCCATTTGACTGAGGATAAGAAAATTGTAATTTAATTTGTAATGACGAACATAATGCCCTCCAAAAACGAACAACAAACTGAACACCACGATCAGACACTATTTCAGAAGGAAGTCCATGAAGACGGAATATCTCCTTGATAAAAATTTGTGCTAGTTTGGGGGCTGATGGAATTCGTGCCAAAGGACAAAAAATGGGCCATTTTGGTAAAATGATCCACCACTACCCAAATAACCGTACACCCCCTGGATTCGGGAAGATCTGTAATAAAATCCATGGAAAGATGGGTCCATGGTTGGGTAGGGATGGGTATTGGATGGAGAGGACCCACAGGAGACTGCCGGGAGGATTTATGTTGTACACATTTAAAACAAGAACGTATAAACTCTTGAATATCTTTTTTCACTGAGGACCACCAATATGAACGTTGCAGGAATGAATACATTTTATGAACCCCTGGATGTCCAGAGAAACAAGAACTATGAGCCCAAGAAAGGAGTTTACCTCGTAATTCAGGTACCACAAATATCCTTCCAGGAGAAGGATCAGGAGAGATGGAAGTTGAAGAAAAGGCCACAGGGTTTATTATAGGGTACCTTTGATCCTCATTTTGTTGTTTCTCTTCCAACATTGAGCGAGAAAGTGCGTCTGCCTTTTTATTCAATGAACCTGGACGATACCTGACAAAAAAATCAAAACGGGAGAAAAAGAGTGCCCAACGAGCCTGTCGTGGGTTCAAGCAATGAGCTGTCTTCAAATACAACAAATTCCTATGATCTGTAAAAATGGTAATTGGATGCTTTGCACCTCCTAGCAAATATCTCCATTCCTGTAACGCTAATTTAATAGCTAATAATTCTTGATCCCCGATGGAATAGTTACTCTCAGCACTGGAAAACTTTTGTGGAAAGAAACCACAAGACACTGTTCTCCCATCTGCGGCCACTTGGGACAAAATGGCACCAACTCCATAAGTGGACGCATCCACTTCCAATATAAATGGTTTCTCAACAATAGGTTGAACTAAAATAGGAGCCGCAGAAAATGCATCTTTGAGAGTCTGGAAGGCATTCAATGCCTCTGGGGACCACACTTTGGGCTTAGCCCCTTTTCTTGTCATAGCAGAAATTAGGGCCACAATCGATGAAAATGCTTTGATAAACTAAGTCTAAAAATCTCTCAATAAACTTTAATGAAGTGGGCAAAACCCAATCTTGTATAGCCTTCAGCTTCTCAGGGTCCATCTAAAGTTCGGAACCAGAGATAATATACCCCAAAAAGGGTATAACCAGGACCTCAAAAACACACTTAGAGATCTTACCATAAAGCTTATTAGCTCAAAGACGACTTAGTACCTCTTTGACATGAATACGATGATCAGAAAGATTCCTGGAAAAAATTAAAATGTCATCAAGATAAACAATAACAAACTGATAAAGTATATCTCGGAAAATTTTGTTCACAAACTCCTGGAACACTGCGGGAGCATTACATAAGCCAAAAGGCATAACGAGGTTCTCATAAAACGCAGTTTTCCTCTCATCTCCTTCTTTAATTCTGATCAAATTATTAGCTCCTCTTAAGTCAAGTTTAGTAAACAGTCGAGACCCCTTGACTCTGTCGGACAGCTCTGTAATAAGAGGCAAAGGATATTTATTTTTTACCGTGATCTCATTTAGACCTCGAAAGTCGATACATGCACGAAGTCCGCCATCTTTTTTCTTTACAAAAAAGAATCCCGCTCCAGCGGGAGATGAGGAAGGCCTGATGAACCCCTTCCGCAGGTTGTCTTGCACATACTCCGACATGGCTTGAGTTTCAGGGACAGAGAGAGGGTATACTCGACCTTTGGGTGGCACTTTACCCAGAATAAGTTCAATAGGACAATCCCAGGGACGATGCGGTGGAAGTACGTCTGCCGCCTGTTCAGAAAATACATCAGCAAACTCATGATAAGGCTGTGGGAGAGAAGGTGAAACATCTACTTTTTACTTCAGCCAATCGTACAACAGGAATCAAACTATTTAGTTTGCATTTAGAACTCCAAGAAAGGATTTGAGAACAAGTCCAATCAATATGAGGGTTATGAAGAGTTAACGATGGTAAACCAAGAACTATACCATACATAGAAGTAGGTAATACCAACAACTATAAACTATCTTCATGCAAAGCTCTAACCCTCAGCTTCATAGACTTTGTTTGATGCGTAACATATCCATTAGAAATTCTAGTCCCATTCACTGCACAGAGGGAAAGAGAATGGGATAATCTGACAACAGGAATTTGCAACTCTTGAACCAATGAAGACGAAATAAAGTTGCCAGCTACTCCAGAAACTACCAAGGCAGAAAACACTTGACATGAACAACCAAAATCAGTAATACTAACAGAGATTAAACAATCCTTTTTGGGGAAATTCTTTGACAGAACCCCTAGTTTGACTTCCCCTCCATCCACTAGGGATGACCGTTTCCCGGCCTCATTTAGCAAAAAAATGTTCAGAGGACGCACAGTACAAACACAAATTAGAACGCCTCCTACGTTGCTTCTCTACTTCAGATAACTTTATTAATTATAGATTTATTATTATTATAGATTTATTAATTTGCATAGGTTCATCAGTTGTACCATGAGAGGAACAAGACTGGGGAAGAGAAATATTAGTATGCTCAGTATGACTCCCCTGAACCCCTCGTTCTCGCATCCGCAAATCAATCTTAATAGTCAATGAAATCAACTCATCCAAATTCTCAGGAAGATCCCAAGTCACTAACTCATCTTTAAGTTTCTTAGAAACACCATTCCAATAGACTGCTCTTAATGCTTCATTTTTCCACTTAAGTTCTGCCGCTATAGTTTGAAAACGAACCACATACTGACCAACTGGAGATGTTCCCTGTTTCAATCGCAAAATGTCCACAGACGAGGCCACTGATCTTCCAGGTTCATCAAATATCCTCTTAAAAGTAGAAACAAAAGCTTGGTAATTAGACATTAAAGCATTATTTCTCTCCCATAAAGGAGAGGCCCATTTGAGAGCAGTACCAGACAATAATGACATTATATAAGCCACTTTAATACGAGGGGTGGAAAAACTTTGCAGTAATAACTCAAAATGAATCTCACATTGGTTGAGAAATCCTCTGCAGGTTTTTGGATTACCGTCATAAGAGGTTGGGGTCGGTAGACGTAAATGAGAAGCAGAAACCACTGATGCATTTGTAGTAGGTATCTTAAATTTATCCAAAAGTATAGAAAGATCCTGTAAACATTGCAAAACTTGAACTTGTGTATTTTCCTGTACTTCGAGATGGGCGGTCAAACCCTGGAGCACCTGTACCCCAGTAGCCTGTTCCAGATCCAGGTTCATTTTTAGGTCTGTGCAAACTGTCATGGCTACAGACACTTGAGACTCCTGGAAAGAGTCAGGCTTACTAGGTAGTATGAACTGAGGTGGTTTTAGGAATTACCTTTTCATGAAATATCATTAGCACAAAATAAAAGTGAATAGACTTTATTCAAGAACAAAAACTGTATGGCAAAGTTCCACATTAAATCTCAATGACACAAAGTTCATGACATGCACTAACAGGTGCAGGGGTATGCCCCTGTGAGAAACAAAGTTCAAAGTACACACTGAACTGGTGTGGGGTGAAACCCCGAGTCCGACACGAGGCTAAGGCCTCAGGATAGAATGGAGGTCAATAACAGGGTTGAGCCCTGTATCGTGACGGAGGTTTGGAACAGGTGTGAGCCCTGAGATGTAACAAGATCCGGAATGAGGTTAAGCCCTGAGACGTAATGAGGGTCCGGAACAAGGTTGAGCCCTGAGACGTTGTCAAAGCCGGATAATCAGCTGAGACAGAATCTGTTTACAATCGAAATCTGCACGACGCCATCTCATGAATGGCGACAAGACTCCATCTTAGAAATAGACCACACAACGCCATTTTGTCAAAACCAGAGAGTAGCAATCTTCCCCAAAAAAAACATACCGACAGTGTTTAACATACATAAAAAATGACTTATTAGCATTAGAACACTTTTTAGTAATCCTTCCAGAAATCATGCCCTGATGTACACAAAGCCCATTCTGGGGACAACCTTGATACCATAGCAAACAGTATACTAGGAAAACTACTAACAATACACCAGAATACTGTGAGTGTTTTACATATAAATTGGGAATCCCTGTATATAGACAAGTATGGCTGTGGCATTTGTAATATGGCCCAGACACTTGAATTAAATCTGTTCTTTTTCAGACAGGGTGGCACCAACACGGTTGGGTGTCTCCACCCTGTTTTGAGAGTGAAGCCCACTGCCCATAACACATTTGCATTGCAGTTTGAAAATGTTAGTAAGAAATGAGAATATATATATATATATATATATATATATATATTGTGGCACAGTCAGATTAGGAGGTCCCTCTCCTGGGTAGGGGACTCCTTCCTTACACACACACACACAGCAGCAAGGAAGCAGCACACCAGTCTGGATGCGAGTACAAGCTGGTCGGCGCCAGTCTTTATTGTGCAATGTCAGAAATAATATAAAGCAAACATAAACATAAATCCTAACCCTGTCGGGGCACTAACTTCACGTGTGGTTCCCTCACTACCATAACCTGGCAGGGCCTAATGCCCTCACCAGCAACAAGGCACAGCACAGTACTCACGGATAGGTTTCCAAGTGTCTCTGAGCAAACTCCCTGTCTGCTCTCCCAGGTGAGACACTCAGCCCTAAACACACTAGGCTTATATTGGCCACTCTCAGGTGGAAACCCTAACAAGCCTGTTTCCAGGCTGCGAGAACCAAAACCTGGAGTGGCCGTGGGTGGAGCCCTCCCTCTCCTCTCACCCACAACCCCCAGGTCCCAAAACCGGCTTTTCAAAAAGCCGAGACTCAAGCCTGCTACACTGCAGACTTTCTCCTGGGGGTTTAAAACACAAAAGATAGGAATCTGGGACAAATGTACCTGCCACAGACCACTTTACCAGTGATCCTATCACATATCCCCCCCCCTTTGTTTCGACCTGTGGGGCGGAACAACTGAAGCCCCCAAACAATGAACGCGTGACAATGCATCTGCATTGGCCAGCTGGCTTCCTGGCCTGTGTTCCACTGAAAATTTAAAAGTTTGTAACGCCAAGAACCATCTTGTAATTCTCGCATTACTGTCCTTTTTTTCGGACATCCACTTCAAAGGGGCATGATCAGTGATCAATTTGAACTTTCTTCCAACCAAGTAGTACCTGAGAGCCTCTAATGCCCACTTTATGGCCAACGCCTCCTTCTCCACTGTGGCATAGTTTCTCTCATGTACATTCAACTTTCTACTTAGATAGAAAATAGGGTGTTCCTCACCCTCCTTGTTCAGGGACAGGACCGCTCCTATACCTACTTCTGATGCATCGGTTTGTACTATGAATTCCCTGTCAAAATTAGGAGTCATCAGGACTGGTTGGGAACACAACGCTACTTTCAACTCCTGAAAAGCTTTCTCTGCCTCAGGACTCCATTCTACCATGACTTTTTGTTTGCCTTTGGTCAGGTCAGTCAATGGGACTGCCATGGTGGCAAACTTGGGTATAAACCTCCTGTAGTACCCCGTAATTCCCAAGAAGGCTCTCACCTGCTTCTTATTCAGAGGCCGTGGCCAGTTTTGTATGGCATCAACTTTATTGAGCTGAGGCTTTATCAGGCCTCTGCCAATGGTGTATCCCAGATATTTTACTTCCTCCATGCCTAGACAACACTTTTTTGGGTTGGCTGTCAAACCTGCCTTATAGATGGAGTCCAACACTGCTTGTGCCCTGGGTAAGTGAGACTGCCAATCAGGACTATGAATGACCACGTCATCCAGATAAACAGCCGCATACCGTCTATGGGGCCTTAGAATCCTGTCCATCATTCTTTGGAAGGAAGCAGGTGCCCCATGTAGCCCGAAGGGCAACATCTTGTACTGAAACAAGCCCTCTGGCGCTGAAAAAGCTGTCTTTTGTTTGGCGCTCTCGGTTAACGGTACTTGCCAATACCCTTTGGTTAGGTCAAGAGTGGTTAAATACCTTGCCGCCCCTAGTCTCTCAACCAGTTCATCCACTCTTGGCATCGGGTAGGCATCGAATTTTGAAACACTGTTCAACTTTTGGAAGTCATTGCAGAAACGCACACTCCCATCGGGCTTTGGAATCAACACAATGGGACTTGACCATTCACTATGTGATTCTTCAATAACCCCTAACTCTAGCATATTTTTAATTTCTTTCGACACCGATTCTCTTTGTGCTTCTGGCAACCTATAGAGCTTTAGATTAACTTTAACCCCTGGGTCAGTGATGATGTCATGTTTAATGACCGAGGTTTTCCCAGGTACGTCAGAGAACAGCACCCTATTTCTAATCAGAAACTCCTTGACCTCTTGTTGTTGAATTGCCGACAGGGTTTTTGCCACTGTCACTTCGGGAACTAAGGGCCTTGGACTTACTGGAGGGTCTCGGACGGCCAACAGTACCGTTCTATCTTTCCAGGGCTTTAACAGATTTATATGGTATATCTGTTCCGGCTTTCTTTTCCCCGGCTGGTAAACTTTGTAATTGACCTGTCCCACTCTTTCTAAGATTTCAAAGGGCCCTTGCCATTTAGCCAAAAGTTTATTTTCCACAGTGGGAACCAACACTAACACTCTGTCCCCAGGAGCAAAGCAGCGTAACCGGGCATTGCGGTTGTATACCCTCTGCTGTGCCTGTTGAGCCTGTTCCAGGTGCTCTCTCACTATCGGCACTACCACAGCAATTCTCTCCTGCATTTGAGAAACATACTCAATCACCGTTTTGTAAGGACTAGACTGCCCCTCCCATGTCTCTTTGGCAATGTCTAGTAACACCCTTGGGTGTCTCCCATACAACAAGTCGAAGGGTGAAAACCCGGTCGAGGACTGGGGAACCTCTCTTATGGCCAACAATAAATACGGCAATAAGTAATCCCAATCCCTACCATCCTTGTCGACCACTTTCCTAAGCATGTGTTTTAACATCTTGTTAAACCTCTCGACCAGCCAATCGGTTTGGGGGTGATAAACTGAAGTTCTTAACTGTTCAATTTTGAACAGGCGGCATAACTCTTTCATGACTTTTGACATAAACGGTGTACCCTGGTCAGTTAGTATCTCCTTGGGTATACCCAGCCTGCTAAAGACATGAACTAGCTCTCTGGCAATGGTCTTGGTTGACGTATTGCGCAACGGGATCGCTTCCGGGTACCTGGTAGCGTAATCCATTATGACCAGAATATACTGGTGTCCCCTGGCAGACTTCATTAAGGGTCCAACCAAATCCATCGCTATTCTTTCAAACGGCACCTCTATAATAGGCAATGGAACTAGTGGACCCTTAAAATGTGGCCTGGGAGCATGATACTGACACTCAGGGCAGGATGCGCAAAAGTCAGACACCTCTTTATGAAGCCCGGGCCAGAAAAACCTCTGCATTATTCGCTCAGTGGTTTTCCCTACCCCTAGATGGCCTGCCGTTATATGACCATGGGCCAGATCCAACACTGTTCTTCTGTAGGCTTTGGGAACTATTAGTTGTTCCACAATATCTTCCCCCTTCTTAGTCACCTGATATAACAAATCCTGACACATTGCCATGTGGGGATAGGACAAAGGACTATCAGGGTCTACGGGTTTACCATCAACTACTTTTACATTCTCCCTGGCTTTTACCAAAGTAGGGTCATTCAACTGCTCCACGGCAAAGACCTCTCTTCTGACCTCTAAATCAGGCAGACGATCACCTGGCCCAACAACACTTCCCACCTCAATGGGAGGCACATCAGTTGGCGGTCCACCGTCACGCTCCGCATTCTCTAGTTCGCCAACCATAGTAGAAAAATGGAATAACTCTGACTCAGAAGAAACTCCCTCCTCCACTACATCGACAACCTTCTCAAATGGATCGGGATTGTTCACCTCTGGAACAAAACGGCTTTCCCACAACTTCCAGAAGTGAGCAAAGTCTCTCCCCAATATTGCATCGTACACCAGACCATGCACCAAACCCACAGAAACTATAGCAGAGCCACATGGTATCTCGATGTTCACCTCGGCCGTAACATAATATCGAGTATCCCCATGTATGCAGGTCACACCAACAGTTTTCCCCTTACGCCTCAAGGGGTTCACCAGCTCAGCTTTTATAAGTGTCACCAAGCTACCAGAGTCTAACAGTGCCTCTACTCGGTTGCCATCTACAGTGAGTAAACACATGTGCTTATCAGTCTCAGCCTGCCGGTCAGCCGTACAGGCTGTCTGTGCAAAGAAAGACCCCTGCGGTAGACATGAGCAGTATCACATTGCATAGGTTCAGTTGTAAGTGAACAATTAGCGGCAATATGGCCGAAGCCACCACATCGGAAACACTGAGTCATATTAATGTCTATTCGTTTACGGGGCAAGAACCTTCCTGGCCTGGACGGCCTGTCTCCAGGTTCTACACCCTCAGTCTTAGGTACATTCCACCGCCCAGCACCCTTCTCCCCTGGAACAGTCTTACCAGTGTCTGTGGGAGTTCGCCGGTGCGCCATCGGGGCTCGGTGGGGCATACTCATCAGCTCCTCAGCCGCCACGTACCTCTCCACCAGCTCGACCAACTGGCCCGCGGACTTAGGGTCTGCATGGCTCACCCACTTGCGCAGAGTCACAGGTAATGATCGCAGGTACCGGTCCATCATGACCCTTTCCACGATCTGTGGTCCCGTCAGCGTCTCGGGCTGTAGCCATTTTGAGGACAGATGGACGAGGTCATGCATCTGCGAACGTGGAGGCTTGTCCATATGGAACTCCAAGCGGTGGACCCGTTGGGCACGAACAAAGGTGGTGACTCCCAAGCGAGTTAGGATCTCCTGTTTTAGTTTTTTATAGTCCTTGGCATCAGCCAGGCATAAGTCGAAATAGGCCTATTGTGGCTCCCCAGACAAAAAAGGTGCCACCAGACTTGCCCACTGCTCCTTGGGCCAACTCTCCCTTTCGGCCGTTCTTTCAAATGCGGCGAGATAGGCCTCCACATCATCGCCCAAAGTCATCTTTTGGAGGAAGTGACTGGCTCGTACGGAGTGAGTGGCGGTGGGAGGACCAGTAGTAACATCTCTGGGCCGGGCGACCAGGTGCTGTACCACCTCTTATGGCCTGGCTGTTTTCCGCTAAGGCCTGGCGGGTTTCCTCAATGGCGACCTGTTGAAGTCTGTTAGTCTCCTGCTGAGCTCTGGTAGATTCCTGCTGAGCTGCTGTAGCTTGGAGCAAGGCCTTAATAATGTCCTCCATTTTGTCCTGGGGTGTAGGTTGGAAGCTGAACCTTGCCTCTCTGAGCATTGGCTGACGCCTCCTGTATGGGACTTCAAGGACACAGTGTTATTTCCACACTCACAAATTGGGTGTCTGTCCCTTTAATTTTTAAACGGAAAGTTTTCCTCTCGCTGCAACTTCAGTGTGTGTGGTTGCCCGCATTCTCCACCATATTGTGACACAGTCAGATTAGGAGGTCCCTCTCCTGGGTAGGGGACTCCTTCCTTACACACACATACAGCAGCAAGGAAGCAGCACACCAGTCTGGATGCGAGTACAAGCTGGTCGGCGCCAGTCTTTATTGTGCAATGTCAGAAATAACAAAGAAAACATAAACATAAATCCTAGCCCTGTCGGGGCACTAACTTCACAGGTGGTTCCCTCACTACCATAACCTGGCAGGGCCTAATGCCCTCACCAGCAACAAGGCACAGCACAGTACTCACTGATAGGTTTCCAAGTGTCTCTGAGCAAACTCCCTGTCTGCTCTCCCAGGTGAGACACTCAGCCCTAAACACACTAGGCTTATATTGGCCACTCTCAGGTGGAAACCCTAACAAGCCTGTTTCCAGGCTGCGAGAACCAAAACCTGGAGTGGCCGTGGGTGGAGCCCTCCCTCTCCTCTCACCCACAACCCCCAGGTCCCAAAACCGGCTTTTCAAAAAGCCGAGACTCAAGCCTGCTACACTGCAGACTTTCTCCTGGGGGTTTAAAACACAAAAGACAGGAATCTGGGACAAATGTACCTGCCACAGACCACTTTACCAGTGATCCTATCACATATCCCCCCCCCTTTGTTTCGACCTGTGGGGCGGAACAACTGAAGCCCCCAAACAATGAACGCGTGACAATGCATCTGCATTGGCCAGCTGGCTTCCTGGCCTGTGTTCCACTGAAAATTTAAAAGTTTGTAACGCCAAGAACCATCTTGTAAATCTCGCATTACTGTCCTTATTTTCGGACATCCACTTCAAAGGGGCATGATCAGTGATCAATTTGAACTTTCTTCCAACCAAGTAGTACCTGAGAGCCTCTAATGCCCACTTTATGGCCAACGCCTCCTTCTCCACTGTGGCATAGTTTCTCTCATGTACATTCAACTTTCTACTTAGATAGAAAATAGGGTGTTCCTCACCCTCCTTGTTCAGGGACAGGACCGCTCCTATACCTACTTCTGATGCATCGGTTTGTACTATGAATTCCCTGTCAAAATTAGGAGTCATCAGGACTGGTTGGGAACACAACGCTACTTTCAACTCCTGAAAAGCTTTCTCTGCCTCAGGACTCCATTCTACCATGACTTTTTGTTTGCCTTTGGTCAGGTCAGTCAATGGGACTGCCATGGTGGCAAACTTGGGTATAAACCTCCTGTAGTACCCCGTAATTCCCAAGAAGGCTCTCACCTGCTTCTTATTCAGAGGCCGTGGCCAGTTTTGTATGGCATCAACTTTATTGAGCTGAGGCTTTATCAGGCCTCTGCCAATGGTGTATCCCAGATATTTTACTTCCTCCATGCCTAGACAACACTTTTTTGGGTTGGCTGTCAAACCTGCCTTATAGATGGAGTCCAACACTGCTTGTGCCCTGGGTAAGTGAGACTGCCAATCAGGACTATGAATGACCACGTCATCCAGATAAACAGCCGCATACCGTCTATGGGGCCTTAGAATCCTGTCCATCATTCTTTGGAAGGAAGCAGGTGCCCCATGTAGCCCGAAGGGCAACATCTTGTACTGAAACAAGCCCTCTGGCGCTGAAAAAGCTGTCTTTTGTTTGGCGCTCTCGGTTAACGGTACTTGCCAATACCCTTTGGTTAGGTCAAGAGTGGTTAAATACCTTGCCGCCCCTAGTCTCTCAACCAGTTCATCCACTCTTGGCATCGGGTAGGCATCGAATTTTGAAACACTGTTCAACTTTTGGAAGTCATTGCAGAAACGCACACTCCCATCGGGCTTTGGAATCAACACAATGGGACTTGACCATTCACTATGTGATTCTTCAATAACCCCTAACTCTAGCATATTTTTAATTTCTTTCGACACCGATTCTCTTTGTGCTTCTGGCAACCTATAGAGCTTTAGATTAACTTTAACCCCTGGGTCAGTGATGATGTCATGTTTAATGACCGAGGTTTTCCCAGGTACGTCAGAGAACAGCACCCTATTTCTAATCAGAAACTCCTTGACCTCTTGTTGTTGAATTGCCGACAGGGTTTTTGCCACTGTCACTTCGGGAACTAAGGGCCCTGGACTTACTGGAGGGTCTCGGACGGCCAACAGTACCGTTCTATCTTTCCAGGGCTTTAACAGATTTATATGGTATATCTGTTCCGGCTTTCTTTTCCCCGGCTGGTAAACTTTGTAATTGACCTGTCCCACTCTTTCTAAGATTTCAAAGGGCCCTTGCCATTTAGCCAAAAGTTTATTTTCCACAGTGGGAACCAACACTAACACTCTGTCCCCAGGAGCAAAGCAGCGTAACCGGGCATTGCGGTTGTATACCCTCTGCTGTGCCTGTTGAGCCTGTTCCAGGTGCTCTCTCACTATCGGCACTACCACAGCAATTCTCTCCTGCATTTGAGAAACATACTCAATCACCGTTTTGTAAGGACTAGACTGCCCCTCCCATGTCTCTTTGGCAATGTCTAGTAACACCCTTGGGTGTCTCCCATACAACAAGTCGAAGGGTGAAAACCCGGTCGAGGACTGGGGAACCTCTCTTATGGCCAACAATAAATACGGCAATAAGTAATCCCAATCCCTACCATCCTTGTCGACCACTTTCCTAAGCATGTGTTTTAACATCTTGTTAAACCTCTCGACCAGCCAATCGGTTTGGGGGTGATAAACTGAAGTTCTTAACTGTTCAATTTTGAACAGGCGGCATAACTCTTTCATGACTTTTGACATAAACGGTGTACCCTGGTCAGTTAGTATCTCCTTGGGTATACCCAGCCTGCTAAAGACATGAACTAGCTCTCTGGCAATGGTCTTGGTTGACGTATTGCGCAACGGGATCGCTTCCGGGTACCTGGTAGCGTAATCCATTATGACCAGAATATACTGGTGTCCCCTGGCAGACTTCATTAAGGGTCCAACCAAATCCATCGCTATTCTTTCAAACGGCACCTCTATAATAGGCAATGGAACTAGTGGACCCTTAAAATGTGGCCTGGGAGCATGATACTGACACTCAGGGCAGGATGCGCAAAAGTCAGACACCTCTTTATGAAGCCCGGGCCAGAAAAACCTCTGCATTATTCGCTCAGTGGTTTTCCCTACCCCTAGATGGCCTGCCGTTATATGACCATGGGCCAGATCCAACACTGTTCTTCTGTAGGCTTTGGGAACTATTAGTTGTTCCACAATATCTTCCCCCTTCTTAGTCACCTGATATAACAAATCCTGACACATTGCCATGTGGGGATAGGACAAAGGACTATCAGGGTCTACGGGTTTACCATCAACTACTTTTACATTCTCCCTGGCTTTTACCAAAGTAGGGTCATTCAACTGCTCCACGGCAAAGACCTCTCTTCTGACCTCTAAATCAGGCAGACGATCACCTGGCCCAACAACACTTCCCACCTCAATGGGAGGCACATCAGTTGGCGGTCCACCGTCACGCTCCGCATTCTCTAGTTCGCCAACCATAGTAGAAAAATGGAATAACTCTGACTCAGAAGAAACTCCCTCCTCCACTACATCGACAACCTTCTCAAATGGATCGGGATTGTTCACCTCTGGAACAAAACGGCTTTCCCACAACTTCCAGAAGTGAGCAAAGTCTCTCCCCAATATTGCATCGTACACCAGACCATGCACCAAACCCACAGAAACTATAGCAGAGCCACATGGTATCTCGATGTTCACCTCGGCCGTAACATAATATCGAGTATCCCCATGTATGCAGGTCACACCAACAGTTTTCCCCTTACGCCTCAAGGGGTTCACCAGCTCAGCTTTTATAAGTGTCACCAAGCTACCAGAGTCTAACAGTGCCTCTACTCGGTTGCCATCTACAGTGAGTAAACACATGTGCTTATCAGTCTCAGCCTGCCGGTCAGCCGTACAGGCTGTCTGTGCAAAGAAAGACCCCTGCGGTAGACATGAGCAGTATCACATTGCATAGGTTCAGTTGTAAGTGAACAATTAGCGGCAATATGGCCGAAGCCACCACATCGGAAACACTGAGTCATATTAATGTCTATTCGTTTACGGGGCAAGAACCTTCCTGGCCTGGACGGCCTGTCTCCAGGTTCTACACCCTCAGTCTTAGGTACATTCCACCGCCCAGCACCCTTCTCCCCTGGAACAGTCTTACCAGTGTCTGTGGGAGTTCGCCGGTGCGCCATCGGGGCTCGGTGGGGCATACTCATCAGCTCCTCAGCCGCCACGTACCTCTCCACCAGCTCGACCAACTGGCCCGCGGACTTAGGGTCTGCATGGCTCACCCACTTGCGCAGAGTCACAGGTAATGATCGCAGGTACCGGTCCATCATGACCCTTTCCACGATCTGTGGTCCCGTCAGCGTCTCGGGCTGTAGCCATTTTGAGGACAGATGGACGAGGTCATGCATCTGCGAACGTGGAGGCTTGTCCATATGGAACTCCAAGCGGTGGACCCGTTGGGCACGAACAAAGGTGGTGACTCCCAAGCGAGTTAGGATCTCCTGTTTTAGTTTTTTATAGTCCTTGGCATCAGCCAGGCATAAGTCGAAATAGGCCTATTGTGGCTCCCCAGACAAAAAAGGTGCCACCAGACTTGCCCACTGCTCCTTGGGCCAACTCTCCCTTTCGGCCGTTCTTTCAAATGCGGCGAGATAGGCCTCCACATCATCGCCCAAAGTCATCTTTTGGAGGAAGTGACTGGCTCGTACGGAGTGAGTGGCGGTGGGAGGACCAGTAGTAACATCTCTGGGCCGGGCGACCAGGTGCTGTACCACCTCTTATGGCCTGGCTGTTTTCCGCTAAGGCCTGGCGGGTTTCCTCAATGGCGACCTGTTGAAGTCTGTTAGTCTCCTGCTGAGCTCTGGTAGATTCCTGCTGAGCTGCTGTAGCTTGGAGCAAGGCCTTAATAATGTCCTCCATTTTGTCCTGGGGTGTAGGTTGGAAGCTGAACCTTGCCTCTCTGAGCATTGGCTGACGCCTCCTGTATGGGACTTCAAGGACACAGTGTTATTTCCACACTCACAAATTGGGTGTCTGTCCCTTTAATTTTTAAACGGAAAGTTTTCCTCTCGCTGCAACTTCAGTGTGTGTGGTTGCCCGCATTCTCCACCATATTGTGACACAGTCAGATTAGGAGGTCCCTCTCCTGGGTAGGGGACTCCTTCCTTACACACACATACAGCAGCAAGGAAGCAGCACACCAGTCTGGATGCGAGTACAAGCTGGTCGGCGCCAGTCTTTATTGTGCAATGTCAGAAATAACAAAGAAAACATAAACATAAATCCTAGCCCTGTCGGGGCACTAACTTCACAGGTGGTTCCCTCACTACCATAACCTGGCAGGGCCTAATGCCCTCACCAGCAACAAGGCACAGCACAGTACTCACTGATAGGTTTCCAAGTGTCTCTGAGCAAACTCCCTGTCTGCTCTCCCAGGTGAGACACTCAGCCCTAAACACACTAGGCTTATATTGGCCACTCTCAGGTGGAAACCCTAACAAGCCTGTTTCCAGGCTGCGAGAACCAAAACCTGGAGTGGCCGTGGGTGGAGCCCTCCCTCTCCTCTCACCCACAACCCCCAGGTCCCAAAACCGGCTTTTCAAAAAGCCGAGACTCAAGCCTGCTACACTGCAGACTTTCTCCTGGGGGTTTAAAACACAAAAGACAGGAATCTGGGACAAATGTACCTGCCACAGACCACTTTACCAGTGATCCTATCACATATCCCCCCCCCTTTGTTTCGACCTGTGGGGCGGAACAACTGAAGCCCCCAAACAATGAACGCGTGACAATGCATCTGCATTGGCCAGCTGGCTTCCTGGCCTGTGTTCCACTGAAAATTTAAAAGTTTGTAACGCCAAGAACCATCTTGTAATTCTCGCATTACTGTCCTTATTTTCGGACATCCACTTCAAAGGGGCATGATCAGTGATCAATTTGAACTTTCTTCCAACCAAGTAGTACCTGAGAGCCTCTAATGCCCACTTTATGGCCAACGCCTCCTTCTCCACTGTGGCATAGTTTCTCTCATGTACATTCAACTTTCTACTTAGATAGAAAATAGGGTGTTCCTCACCCTCCTTGTTCAGGGACAGGACCGCTCCTATACCTACTTCTGATGCATCGGTTTGTACTATGAATTCCCTGTCAAAATTAGGAGTCATCAGGACTGGTTGGGAACACAACGCTACTTTCAACTCCTGAAAAGCTTTCTCTGCCTCAGGACTCCATTCTACCATGACTTTTTGTTTGCCTTTGGTCAGGTCAGTCAATGGGACTGCCATGGTGGCAAACTTGGGTATAAACCTCCTGTAGTACCCCGTAATTCCCAAGAAGGCTCTCACCTGCTTCTTATTCAGAGGCCGTGGCCAGTTTTGTATGGCATCAACTTTATTGAGCTGAGGCTTTATCAGGCCTCTGCCAATGGTGTATCCCAGATATTTTACTTCCTCCATGCCTAGACAACACTTTTTTGGGTTGGCTGTCAAACCTGCCTTATAGATGGAGTCCAACACTGCTTGTGCCCTGGGTAAGTGAGACTGCCAATCAGGACTATGAATGACCACGTCATCCAGATAAACAGCCGCATACCGTCTATGGGGCCTTAGAATCCTGTCCATCATTCTTTGGAAGGAAGCAGGTGCCCCATGTAGCCCGAAGGGCAACATCTTGTACTGAAACAAGCCCTCTGGCGCTGAAAAAGCTGTCTTTTGTTTGGCGCTCTCGGTTAACGGTACTTGCCAATACCCTTTGGTTAGGTCAAGAGTGGTTAAATACCTTGCCGCCCCTAGTCTCTCAACCAGTTCATCCACTCTTGGCATCGGGTAGGCATCGAATTTTGAAACACTGTTCAACTTTTGGAAGTCATTGCAGAAACGCACACTCCCATCGGGCTTTGGAATCAACACAATGGGACTTGACCATTCACTATGTGATTCTTCAATAACCCCTAACTCTAGCATATTTTTAATTTCTTTCGACACCGATTCTCTTTGTGCTTCTGGCAACCTATAGAGCTTTAGATTAACTTTAACCCCTGGGTCAGTGATGATGTCATGTTTAATGACCGAGGTTTTCCCAGGTACGTCAGAGAACAGCACCCTATTTCTAATCAGAAACTCCTTGACCTCTTGTTGTTGAATTGCCGACAGGGTTTTTGCCACTGTCACTTCGGGAACTAAGGGCCCTGGACTTACTGGAGGGTCTCGGACGGCCAACAGTACCGTTCTATCTTTCCAGGGCTTTAACAGATTTATATGGTATATCTGTTCCGGCTTTCTTTTCCCCGGCTGGTAAACTTTGTAATTGACCTGTCCCACTCTTTCTAAGATTTCAAAGGGCCCTTGCCATTTAGCCAAAAGTTTATTTTCCACAGTGGGAACCAACACTAACACTCTGTCCCCAGGAGCAAAGCAGCGTAACCGGGCATTGCGGTTGTATACCCTCTGCTGTGCCTGTTGAGCCTGTTCCAGGTGCTCTCTCACTATCGGCACTACCACAGCAATTCTCTCCTGCATTTGAGAAACATACTCAATCACCGTTTTGTAAGGACTAGACTGCCCCTCCCATGTCTCTTTGGCAATGTCTAGTAACACCCTTGGGTGTCTCCCATACAACAAGTCGAAGGGTGAAAACCCGGTCGAGGACTGGGGAACCTCTCTTATGGCCAACAATAAATACGGCAATAAGTAATCCCAATCCCTACCATCCTTGTCGACCACTTTCCTAAGCATGTGTTTTAACATCTTGTTAAACCTCTCGACCAGCCAATCGGTTTGGGGGTGATAAACTGAAGTTCTTAACTGTTCAATTTTGAACAGGCGGCATAACTCTTTCATGACTTTTGACATAAACGGTGTACCCTGGTCAGTTAGTATCTCCTTGGGTATACCCAGCCTGCTAAAGACATGAACTAGCTCTCTGGCAATGGTCTTGGTTGACGTATTGCGCAACGGGATCGCTTCCGGGTACCTGGTAGCGTAATCCATTATGACCAGAATATACTGGTGTCCCCTGGCAGACTTCATTAAGGGTCCAACCAAATCCATCGCTATTCTTTCAAACGGCACCTCTATAATAGGCAATGGAACTAGTGGACCCTTAAAATGTGGCCTGGGAGCATGATACTGACACTCAGGGCAGGATGCGCAAAAGTCAGACACCTCTTTATGAAGCCCGGGCCAGAAAAACCTCTGCATTATTCGCTCAGTGGTTTTCCCTACCCCTAGATGGCCTGCCGTTATATGACCATGGGCCAGATCCAACACTGTTCTTCTGTAGGCTTTGGGAACTATTAGTTGTTCCACAATATCTTCCCCCTTCTTAGTCACCTGATATAACAAATCCTGACACATTGCCATGTGGGGATAGGACAAAGGACTATCAGGGTCTACGGGTTTACCATCAACTACTTTTACATTCTCCCTGGCTTTTACCAAAGTAGGGTCATTCAACTGCTCCACGGCAAAGACCTCTCTTCTGACCTCTAAATCAGGCAGACGATCACCTGGCCCAACAACACTTCCCACCTCAATGGGAGGCACATCAGTTGGCGGTCCACCGTCACGCTCCGCATTCTCTAGTTCGCCAACCATAGTAGAAAAATGGAATAACTCTGACTCAGAAGAAACTCCCTCCTCCACTACATCGACAACCTTCTCAAATGGATCGGGATTGTTCACCTCTGGAACAAAACGGCTTTCCCACAACTTCCAGAAGTGAGCAAAGTCTCTCCCCAATATTGCATCGTACACCAGACCATGCACCAAACCCACAGAAACTATAGCAGAGCCACATGGTATCTCGATGTTCACCTCGGCCGTAACATAATATCGAGTATCCCCATGTATGCAGGTCACACCAACAGTTTTCCCCTTACGCCTCAAGGGGTTCACCAGCTCAGCTTTTATAAGTGTCACCAAGCTACCAGAGTCTAACAGTGCCTCTACTCGGTTGCCATCTACAGTGAGTAAACACATGTGCTTATCAGTCTCAGCCTGCCGGTCAGCCGTACAGGCTGTCTGTGCAAAGAAAGACCCCTGCGGTAGACATGAGCAGTATCACATTGCATAGGTTCAGTTGTAAGTGAACAATTAGCGGCAATATGGCCGAAGCCACCACATCGGAAACACTGAGTCATATTAATGTCTATTCGTTTACGGGGCAAGAACCTTCCTGGCCTGGACGGCCTGTCTCCAGGTTCTACACCCTCAGTCTTAGGTACATTCCACCGCCCAGCACCCTTCTCCCCTGGAACAGTCTTACCAGTGTCTGTGGGAGTTCGCCGGTGCGCCATCGGGGCTCGGTGGGGCATACTCATCAGCTCCTCAGCCGCCACGTACCTCTCCACCAGCTCGACCAACTGGCCCGCGGACTTAGGGTCTGCATGGCTCACCCACTTGCGCAGAGTCACAGGTAATGATCGCAGGTACCGGTCCATCATGACCCTTTCCACGATCTGTGGTCCCGTCAGCGTCTCGGGCTGTAGCCATTTTGAGGACAGATGGACGAGGTCATGCATCTGCGAACGTGGAGGCTTGTCCATATGGAACTCCAAGCGGTGGACCCGTTGGGCACGAACAAAGGTGGTGACTCCCAAGCGAGTTAGGATCTCCTGTTTTAGTTTTTTATAGTCCTTGGCATCAGCCAGGCATAAGTCGAAATAGGCCTATTGTGGCTCCCCAGACAAAAAAGGTGCCACCAGACTTGCCCACTGCTCCTTGGGCCAACTCTCCCTTTCGGCCGTTCTTTCAAATGCGGCGAGATAGGCCTCCACATCATCGCCCAAAGTCATCTTTTGGAGGAAGTGACTGGCTCGTACAGAGTGAGTGGCGGTGGGAGGACCAGTAGTAACATCTCTGGGCCGGGCGACCAGGTGCTGTACCACCTCTTATGGCCTGGCTGTTTTCCGCTAAGGCCTGGCGGGTTTCCTCAATGGCGACCTGTTGAAGTCTGTTAGTCTCCTGCTGAGCTCTGGTAGATTCCTGCTGAGCTGCTGTAGCTTGGAGCAAGGCCTTAATAATGTCCTCCATTTTGTCCTGGGGTGTAGGTTGGAAGCTGAACCTTGCCTCTCTGAGCATTGGCTGACGCCTCCTGTATGGGACTTCAAGGACACAGTGTTATTTCCACACTCACAAATTGGGTGTCTGTCCCTTTAATTTTTAAACGGAAAGTTTTCCTCTCGCTGCAACTTCAGTGTGTGTGGTTGCCCGCATTCTCCACCATATTGTGACACAGTCAGATTAGGAGGTCCCTCTCCTGGGTAGGGGACTCCTTCCTTACACACACATACAGCAGCAAGGAAGCAGCACACCAGTCTGGATGCGAGTACAAGCTGGTCGGCGCCAGTCTTTATTGTGCAATGTCAGAAATAACAAAGAAAACATAAACATAAATCCTAGCCCTGTCGGGGCACTAACTTCACAGGTGGTTCCCTCACTACCATAACCTGGCAGGGCCTAATGCCCTCACCAGCAACAAGGCACAGCACAGTACTCACTGATAGGTTTCCAAGTGTCTCTGAGCAAACTCCCTGTCTGCTCTCCCAGGTGAGACACTCAGCCCTAAACACACTAGGCTTATATTGGCCACTCTCAGGTGGAAACCCTAACAAGCCTGTTACCAGGCTGCGAGAACCAAAACCTGGAGTGGCCGTGGGTGGAGCCCTCCCTCTCCTCTCACCCACAACCCCCAGGTCCCAAACCGGCTTTTCAAAAAGCCGAGACTCAAGCCTGCTACACTGCAGACTTTCTCCTGGGGGTTTAAAACACAAAAGACAGGAATCTGGGACAAATGTACCTGCCACAGACCACTTTACCAGTGATCCTATCACAATATATATATATATTAAATCCATCATAAATAGAATCTCATGCATAAACACCGCACATTACGCACAGTTGCGCTGCTACCATGACGCACATTAGCGAATGCACAATATCCTGCATGCGAACACAGTTTATTAACTGCATGCGTGCACATCTGCCCCAAATTAGATAAACCTAACTAGTGTCTTTTCCCAAACCTCTAATACTTACATAATGCACACTCACATAAAAGGTTCCATAGCTTTAAAGCATAAGATCCAAGTTTTATACATTTATTACAAATACTGTGAAATAAAGACTATTTTGGTATCTAAGGTTTAATACGTGATAAGTAAGCCGTGTTTGGTATTGTACTGATCTGCATTTCTTCAACAGCTTCCTGGTATCATCGGTGTGAAGATCGCAAGATGCATTCTCAACTTATGGACCGTAGAGATATAAAGCACCAAAATGTATTTTGTGAAACCAACAGCCTAGATATGCATGCAGGGGAAATAGAGGAGGCAACAAGCTGTTAGAGACTGTTCTGTGTCCATTTGAACCAACCTGTTAAATGCCCTGTAACAAACGCACCCGCACTGGGAACCAATGGGATTAGCAACAAACCCCTCTTTTGTGTTGTCTGTTTCTGTGAGGGTATAAATGTGTGTGTTGTGACCCCAGTCTGGAATCTTCTTGCTGATTGACTGAGGTTTCTTGCTGATGCTGGTATGCGTAATGTATAACTGTATCTTGGGTCTGTATAATTCTTTGCGCAAAATTGTACTTAGATCACAGCGTGTAACTGACTGTACTTTACTTGAATAATACTTTGTGCTTTGGAAACACATGTTCAAGGTCTAAAGTCTTTATTTTACTGTATGACTGCGTGCGCAAACAGCGTAAATTTTAGAGGTTTATAGGCAGGGTTTAGAAGGTATAGGTAGGTGCGTATAGTGGTTGAAATCCAGTATCCTTAACGTGATGAGGGTCCGGAACAGGGTTGAGCCCTGAGACGTGATGAGGGTCCGGAACTGGGTTGAGCCCTGAGACGTGATGAGGGTCTGGAACACGGTTGAGCCCTGCGGCAGGATGAAGGTCTGGAGCAGGTTTTAGCCCTGTGGCAGGATGAAGGTCCGGAGCAGGGTTGAGCCCTGCGATGTGATGAAGGTCCGGAGCAGGGTTGAGCCCTGCGGTGTAATGAAGGTCCGGAACGGGGTTGAGCCCTGCGGCGTAATGGGGTTCCGGTAAGGATAGACTGTAACGGTGCAGTTGACAACTGTAGAAGAAGTAACCCCAATGTCCATATGAGTCAATAATAACAAGTAAACAAAATAGTGTAGCGTAGAATGGAATAGCAGTAATAGAGCAGGATAACAACGGAAAAACAATGGCAGTGCTGAGCTCTGCAGTGCAGCTGATAACCTGTATCAGAACTTGAACCGGAACACGAGCAGGAATGCAGTGAGGTCGACAGCATACACCAGGCACAGCGGGGATCTGGCAGGAGTCCAAGGAAGACCTGAAAGTAACGTTGCACAGACAATGAGGCATAGTTAGTAACAGGCTTTATACTAGAGGTCTGTGATCCATAGGAAGTTCAGAACATGTGACCCAAATAGAATCAGGTTTGGAATAATAAGCAATCAAGGAATCCAACAACCTGACGACACCTAAGAAACAGATGATCACTTTAACTCTCTGCACACTGCATGTAATGAACGCCAGCAACCAGGATAGATCCTCCAACGACCACAATGGAACTTCGGCAAGTGTAGTTTATCTTTATGTATTGAAATAGTCAAAGTCCTGACACATATGTTCAACCCTTCTCGTGACCAGGGTTGAACATATGACCTGGCCCTTTCACACTGCACAGTAACCCAGGTTGCTGCGTGTTCATGTGCAATAACCCGTGTTATTGCTTGTAGTATGAAAGAGGTATATGTAATACAAACTTGTAGTCTCTTGTGACCCTTAAGCTATCCTCTGGTTAAAATGAATAAAGCAAAGAGCAAAAAAGAAGAAAATAAAAACATCCCTGTATCTGTGCCTATGACTCCCTAAGTTGTTGATTAGAAGTATAAATATATTATAACCGTATATTCTGGAAAGTAATAAATACAGTATCAGTTTTCGGTTTGCTCTGAATAATCAAAAGAAACCATACTAAAAACTAGCAAAACAATTATTTTCTTATCTATTAGACATAAAATAAAAAAGCTACATATGTCAATGTTACAAATAGAAACCCCCTGATGAACAGTAGCCCAATTTACATGTTTACTTTAGTTTGCATTTCTGAGGTCTCATAAGACCAGACCACAAAGCTGAAGTGCATGCAGTGTTCCTGGCGGTTTGTATGACTGCATGCTGGGATAGGAACATGAGGAGTACACATTTTCATTATGCTGTGGTAGTGATTGAGCCCAGTGACACTTAAAATGATTTATAACATTTTCATTTGGGCGGAGGGATGATTTTTTGGCCTTACTTTCTCTCAATGCTCTAGTGACCTATAACATTTGCAGCCTGTGCTGAATTTCTAATAAGAATGATACCCTGACCTTACATGGTGCTCTTTGATGGGGGATAGCAAATAACATCCACTAAATGATCAGTAATCACAGCAGAAGACACTACGTAGGCCCATGATAATGCTTTATTGTGTACAATGCCATTAGAAATCTAAGGTCCAAAAATCTGTAATGAAAACACCTAAATTCTCTATTTAGTGCACAGTTACCTACACTCCCGGAATGGCCGGGAGGCTCCCGAAAATTGGGTGGTGCTACTAGCCATCTGGAAAAGTGGGCAAGTCTCCTGCAGCCCCCTATGCCTGCCCGTTCCTCCCCTCCGGCTGCCTACTTACAGAGCACAAGTGGGCAGTCCAGTGAGACAGGATGTGCACTGAATCATGTCATCATAGCCTCCCCTCCCCCGCTATACAATGCCTGTTTTCTCTGCACTGTATAGCAGGAGGTGGGGCCACAACGACACAATCATGCTACCATGTCCACTGCACCGCCCACTTTCCCAGCTATCACGCCCCCGCTATACTGATCTGACCAGGCAGCAAAGTCAGTAAGTATGATTTAGTGCAGACCCCCAAGGGGTATATTTACTATGTGGAGGTTTTACATTTTTTGACGCTTTATTGTCAGGATTGTATCCCGCTGATTTACTAAAACCGAAACCGCCAGAAACGCACTGAGAATCCAGACTTTAGAATACAATAAAACATTGAAGCACCATCTATGTTTTTACCATTAAAGGTATAGAAACTCCATATTTACTTAGCAGCTGGTTTACAAACCGCTGCAAACCCGCTGAAAAAAGTGAGTGGTTGCAACAGGTGAGACAACTTAAAAAGTATGCTCTTTGAGTGATCTGGTCAATAAGAAGGCAATGAATTACAATCCACTTATAATGAGGGCAATCATTATGTATTGAATAAAGAGGCAAGTAACATTAGTGGGGAGAAATACTATTTTAGTCATATATTCTATTTTATTAAGCAAGCATTTTATTTATTAATTCGGGCATCCAATTCCAACAGCCTTGTCCTTTCTTAATTTAATAAAATGCAGCACCTTACTAAAACAGCCTTAATATTGCAACAATGTAACAAAATGTATTGTTATTCTCCATACAAGATGCTGTTCTCATCACTTATTTGTTTTACTGTATATGGATTGTGTAAATTAATTTTATTACAAGGGAACATTTAAATTGAAAGAATTGGATAATTTCAAGGAATGATATGATGAATGTTATGGTGCAGAGGTCCGTTTTGATAGTGTGGTTAAAAGCCGGATACTGCCGATCCATACTAAGGGGCATTTGTATCAAAGCTTGAAGTGAGATAAAATTGTGAAATATATATCACCAACAAATCAGCTCCGAACTATCATTTCTTAAACATAGCCTGCAAAATGTAAGTTAGAAGTTGATTGGTTGGTGATATATATCTTACATCAAGCTTTGATACATATGCCCCTAAATACACAGAAAAAGCTGGATCCATATTGGATACATAGATAATGATAGATCCACACTACATTTATAGAAAAAAAAAATGAGAATTTAGGGTGGATGTGGCCTCTTCTCTATAATTATGAATGAGTCTTTTTACTGTATATCCAGTATGGATATGGCTTTCACCATCTTACCGCATGGACATCATAAAATGTGCCTGCAAATCATTTTCAAACATTGTTAACTAGGCCATGTGGAGGGACTCTGGCCCTCATTCAGAGGTGGTCGCAAGAAGCGACCGCTTGCCTTTTGAAGTGCGGCCTCCTGGTGGCTAGCTAAGCTGTGGGTTACCACCCACAGCTTTAGCGACTGACCAGGTTGATGGTCGCGATGGTCAAGACCATCGGGGCTTGTGACGGCAGCCTAAGGTCGGGTCTCGGCAGCCGCAAGCCCCAGGGAGCTTCCTGCTCTGATCGAGCAGGAAGCTCCCCACTGCTGATGTCAGTGCGGGCGCCCACAAAACGGCAAGCATTCCGTCAGGAACACCTCAGTTTGTGTTGCCACCCCCCCGCCCACAAAACGGGGCGAGCTGTCGATCACCATCGACAGCCTCCCCTTTTGTAGTGAACTTTGGAGCAAGAGAAATTCTCTCTCGCTCCGGGGCTTGCGCACGCGCATCGACCCGGTTGCAAGCGCTCAACACCTGCGACCGGGTCTGAATGAGACCCTCTTTCTGTTCCTGGCCTCTGTGTGAACTTGGGCCCTCATTCAGAGCCGTATGCTCTGAGCAGAGCGCACGCTCTGAATGAGGGCCGCCCTCCATAAAAATGGAGCGTCCTCCTGGACGCTCGTATAGCTGTGGGTCACCACCCACAGCCTATACGAGCGTGCAGTTTGATGGCCGCGATGGTCGTGACCATCACAACTGCGAGCCGGAGCCTGCGGTTGAGGTTTTCAACCGCAAGCTCCGGAGTGATTTTGGCTCTATCAGAGCCAAAATCACTCCCACTGACATCACTAGTGATGTCAGTGGGCCGGCTTCTGACGGGAGGCGTTCCCGTGGGAACGCCCCCGTCAGGGAGGCACGCCCACCAAAGGGGGCGTGCTGTCAATCAACATCGACAGCACGCCCCCTTTGATCAGACACAACGAGCGAAGGAAAGTCCTTCGCTCGTCGCGTCTGGCGCATGCGCACGACGGAGCTCCCGCCGTCGTGCGCATGCGCAGAGCACAACATCGACCCACTTGCGAGCGGACAGCCGCTTGCGAGTGGGTCTGAATCAGGCCCTTGGTTCACATTCTGGAAGTGAAACAATAACCTTCTAATTGTTTGATCATCCATGTGCTCTTCATAGAGCCCACTTACTCTGTGATTAAACAAATAAAAACAATACAAATAAAAATTAAACAAAACAAATAAAATACTAATAAATATCAATATAACCCACAAATGTTCAGAAAATGTGTAGTTCACATATTCTGTATCCCTGTAAACAGAAGACATACGGGGGAATTAAATTAGCTGCTAGATTTACCCCAGGCTTTTAGCTCCTGGGTTAAGTGGCCCCATAACTATCCCCAACGGTGGACTTAACTTTGATTTCTGTTTGCACCATCCTGAGGTGCAAAAAGAAATCCACATTAAGTGCACCCCTGGCCTTACCGCAGCCAGTAATTGAATAGCTCCGGACTCTCTTGATGTCAAATAAAATTGTGAGATATATATCACCAACCAATCAGCTTCTAACTTACATTTTGCAGGCTGTGTTTAAGAAATGATAGTTTGGAGCTGATTGGTTGGTGATATATATTTCACAATTTTATCTCACATCAAGCTTTGATACCTATGCCCCTTAATTTCTCTACTTACAAACGTAAATACTTGTGCTTTTTGATATTTTACAAACACGCAAAACTCACAGGATATGTGGTATTTATATTATATTATGAACTCCAGACACATTACTATCAGCCATTCTGTATACTACAATGTTTTAAATGGCATTTTTAAATGTAATATTTTCCTGTGGATGTGACCAACACTTCAGGATGAGTATAAAGTGAATTACAATTTTTTTCTTATTCTAGTTTTAAATTATAGGATAATTACTTTTAAAATCTACTGTTTTCAGGCTACGATGACTATTGGATTCTGTAAGGCATTATTGCTGTGAATGAAGGCAGCAGACCACATGGTAATCAATATGTTTATTATAGTATATTTCATTTAAAGAAAATGTCGTCCCAGACACATAACTAATGTCCTGTAACAACTAGCATTGTTATCAGCCTTGCAGCAGCCTCAGTGGGCCTGGCCCTCCCCTGGCTACACAAAGGCGGCGGCTGTGCGCCTCAAATCCACAGCTCCGGCCCAGCCAACAAGCAGCATTGAGCAGCGGGGCCGGGCTGGGCTGGAGGCGAGGAAAGGCCGCGCGTCGTAATGTCGTTTGTGTTTTTTTGAAGGAAACATGCAGCCAATCCGCACTCGCCTTGCTTTGTCCGGCAGCCAATGAGCACGCACGTTATTGTTTAGCGTCCCGCTCCTCCGTCGTGGATAGGGCAGCCGTTACTAACCCGCAGAGAGCAGCAGCCGCCTGTTTCCGTTCTCGCTCCCTCTGTACCAGTGCTCTGTGCTCTCCTCAGCGCTGGGCACCCGGTCCCCCTTGCTGGGCAGTACGCAGCGGATCGGCGGCCTGTATGTACGCACCATGTCCGAGCATCCCAGAGACCCGTCATCCCTCACCAAGGAAGAGCTTAAGAGCGAATTGCTGGCGAACAATGTGGCGCTGCCGTCCGGGGAGCAGCGCAAGAACGTGTACGTGAAGCTGTACCGGGAGCACCTGACCGCCCGCAGCCGCGGCACGCCGGACTTTTCCAGCGACGAGGAAAGGACCGAGAGGAGGTCAACGCCAATGCGGGGCAGAGGCCGGCCGCCGGGACGGGTGAGCGGAGGGAAGGGCCGGTCAGTGCAGAGCAGGCAGGGAATGACTGATCGCTGTATGTATGGACCCGAGGCACACCATGTGCAGTGTGTGTATTTACGCACAGCGGCGCTGCGCGGGGAGAATGAATGGGGATGGCTGCTGTGTGGGATCTCCTGCTGTTACA
Source organism: Taudactylus pleione (assembly GCA_031769625.1). Classification (NCBI taxonomy): domain Eukaryota; kingdom Metazoa; phylum Chordata; class Amphibia; order Anura; family Myobatrachidae; genus Taudactylus; species Taudactylus pleione. The sequence continues at coordinate 5,072,685 of JAUIMM010000039.1, forward strand.
CACGGCAGGCAGGGTCCCGGGATACCCCCGTGCAGCCGGTCATCTGGACATCGACGTGTTCCTGCTACTCGCTATGGTCTATCATTGTCGTGCTCGCCGGCACTTACAGGGAGTGATCCTCCATCACAGCAAGTATAATATCGCTGCTACTTGCATTGTTTGATGTTTTGCCTGCAGATCCTAACCAATACTGTATTAGGTGGTAGCTGCAGGCAAAACCACAAACACACAATGCAAATAGCGGTGATATGATAATGAGTAGTCGGAAACCCGATCCTTTAATACATGGTGCCGGGCAACGGGTCAAATAAGGAATATTCTGTGCATGTACCGGGTACAGATAATATAGTAGTAATATTTCCGTTATGTGGCACAGCGCCATCTGCAGGATCTGTCACAGCCTTTCCCGCCTTTTCTTAAGATCCTTTAGTTTAGTCCATGTAGCCCAGTGGTGTCAAACTCGGGCCCTCCAGCTGCAGTGGACCTTACACATCCCAGCATGCAGTGCAGTTTTGCTATTGGGGCATGCTAAAACTGTGGCAGGGCATGCTGGGATATGTAGTCCAACAAAAGCTGAAGGGCCCGAGTTTGACACCACTGATGTAGACTAATACAAGTGTAGCCTATTTTACGTTCTCTTGGACATCTACAATTGTCTCTTATCATGATGCTTGCTATCAGCCCAGTTGGACTTAAACAGCCTGGTACAAGTAGCCTACCTGCCCGCCCAAAATACTTCTGCTCACATACTTCTGGATTTAGTTTGTATTAATGTGAACTGTTGCCATGTTTCCCTATGGAGCTGGTTCTTAGATGTGGATCACGATGCTATGTATTTATCTCTTGTACAGTGTAGGGTTGTACTGCAGTGTACTTTTCTGGTACCTCCTTTTTTTTTCCTTTTCAGTGCATCTAATGTTTAATCTTGTTTATTTGAAAAGGAGCCTATTTTATATGCAGTTAAGGAGTGTTAACTTGTTCAAGGCAAACACATACTGTTCCCTAATGTATACACCAGTGCACTGCTGAATTTGTGCGTTTACCTTTTTAGCATGTTAAAAGCTGCATTGCAAATGCTAGCATGGTACTGACAATGAGCGAGGGCATTTATTTAAACTATACTGCATAAATGACTGCTATGAAATATAAGTTACAGTAAGCAAGAACTTCACTGACATTCTCCTGAACTGTGTCCTTGTTCATCTAGCCTCAATACGCCATGCAGTGCGATATGCCTGGCTCAGATATGTGCCGCCAGGTCCCGTACAACTGTTAGTGCCAGGCATCCTTTTTTTTTTTCTTCTGCCTTTGCTGAATGCGAACACGGTGCAGGGCGACGGGGGATCCATCGTCCAACATATCGGGCAGTCCGCGCACACGGTGCGTTTGGGTGGCCGACTGCCCGATATGCCGGCTCCCCCCTCTCTCACCCGCATAGCAATCCATGGGATAGCACATCACATCCCCTTATCTTATGGTTCTGCAGAAAGATCCGGGGGCGCGTTGTACGACCACACGAGAGCACACTCGGCCCGACATCAGTGCCATACATGGTGCGATATAGCAGGCAAATCGCACCAATCAGTTGGATGATCTGCTTTATCGCCCAGTGTATGGAGGCCTTAATTCACGCTGTGACTAGGGGCCTATTTCAGCAAGGAACGCACGGATGCAGGCGCACACAATCGGCCGATTATTTTGCATTGTGTATGCATCGCAGTGCGCAAACTAGCTATTGTGATGGGAACTGCGTTTGCAGAGGCTACGCAGACCCATAGCACAGTGATTGACAGGAAGTGCCGTTTGTGGGTTGTAAGGGGGGTTGGTCGGGCAAACGCAGGTGTGCCTGTGCGTTTGGACAACGTTTCAGGGGCGTGCATAATTAAGACCTTGCGGCGGACGCAGCCTGAGGTCTACTTGTTCTCCCTAGAATTTTTTTCCAGCCGGGTGGCATCTAAAAGTAGCCGGGTGGGAGCCTTCACAATTATGCGCGCGCTGGGAAAAGGGGTATCTCCCTTACCAATCCAGCCCGACAGATCTCAGGCTGCTCCCCCCACTGGCTCTCAGTCAAAAGTGCCCATTATGCAGTGCCCCCTGTAGTATTCCCATTTATGCATTGTCCCCTGTAGTTTAACTTTGCCCTTATGCATTGCCACCTGGCCCCTGGCTGAAGTAGTGCCCCCAGGCTGGCCCCTTTTGCAGTTCCCCCAGGTTTAATAGTGTCCCTTATGCAGTGCACCCCAGGCTGGCCCCTTATGCAGCGCCCCCAGGTTTAATAGTGTCCCTTATGCAGTGCACCCCAGGCTGGCCCCTTATGCAGCGCCCCCAGGTTTAATAGTGCCCCTTATGCAGTGCCCCCAGGCTGGCCCCTTATGCAGTGCCCCCAGGCTGGCGACTTATACAGTTCCCCCAGGTTTAATAGTGTCCCTTATGCAGTGCACCCCAGGCTGGCCCTCTATGCAGTGCCCCCAGGTATAATAGTGTCCCTTTTGCAGTGCCCCCAGACTGGTTCTGGCCCCAGCCCAGCCTCGCGCTGACTGGATCTAACTAGATCCAGCAGGCGGGCGGGGGAAGCTCCTCACGTCGAGGGTGATGCACTGTGCGGGTGACATGATATCACTGGGAACACTGGCCTCTGAAGCGATCAGAGACTTCTTTAGCCTCTGGTCACTTCAGAGGCCAGTGTTCCACAGCGGGGGAAAGTGCCGGGTTTGCAGGCTTTCTGCTGTGCGATGCACCCGCAGAAAACAGCTTGGGGAGAACACTGACTTGCACACAGGAAGACTGTCTGTGGGAGGGTCAGGTCAACCACTATTGTGTGTATGGGTCCGATGGTTCTCGGTTTCCGCTGTCTTGCCAGTTATAGAGGATGCAAGTGAAGTGGGTGGTATTATGTAGTGCTGGGCGTCTGCTTATTCTGCTGCGATTGCTGTGCGTATGTATTCATTAGCATATTCTCGCAGCAGCCGGTTGCGTGCGTCCGCATACGTGCATTCCTTACTGAATCAGGCTCTGGGGCGCACTAGGAGACTGCAGATTAATTTGATATGTGACACTTTTATATCTGTGTGTGACTGAGACTGTAAAAGGAACTTGGCATGGAAAAAAAGCTGCGGCCATTGCATCATAGCATTTTGCATGCTGATTGAGAGACTTCAGCACACAGATATAAAAGTGTCACATATCAAATTGATCGGCAGAATCTCCTGGTGCTTCCTAGTCGCATCACATTGTGACTAAAGGGGGGCATCCACTAGACAATTTTATCCCTGTCCAACCTCTAAACGATTTTGCCTTGAATCTTCCCTTGAAATTTGATCTACCACTCTAAACGATGTCGTTTCAATCTGTGATTGACAGCTTTCAGCTATTGTGGGTTTGGAAGTGTCAGGGAGTGGTTCATCGTTTGATCGTTCAGCGTGAACGATGTGTAAACGATTTGTAAGCGATCAAGTGAAATTGACCTGTATGTTCAGTCGATGGAGAAGACGATCAAACGAGCAGCGGGTGCGCGCGTCGTTAGAAACAATTACTGCACGATTTGCAAATGATTTTTAAACGATTGAACGATAACTATATCGTTCTCTTTCATTCGCCTGCTAAAATCGTCTAGTGGATGCCCCTCATTAGGCCCGTATTCAATTTGAGGCGAAAAGTCCGGATCCGCGATAGTTTTTCGCCGTCATTTTCGCCTGTTTTGCTGTTACCCCGTATTCAATTTGAAAGACTTTCCGCCTAGGCGGAAAGTCAATGCAGTGTACTAGGCGAAAAAGTTTTGCCTATGAATAGCAGGCAGAAAAAAGTGCAGAATTGGGGTCTTGGGGTGCAACATTGCGGGAACCCCCGTGCAGCCTTCAGACAGTCCCCCAAAGGTAAACTGCGTCAAAAAAAAAAAACAACTTTAAGGACACCCCAAAAAATTACTTTGAAAAAGTGTGCAAAAAAATGTTGGGGTACAAAGTTAAAAGCTAGCGAACTTGACTCTGGGGGGGTCCCCAAGTATGCCCCTAGTGTTATTTTGATTGCAGGTGCTTGCGGAAGGTGGATTTTTCACGATTTTTTTTAACTTCACTTTAGCAACTTTAAAATATGCAGAACCCCATTTTCAAGTACCCCAAATTTGCTGGGATAAGTTATTTTCTGGGAAAAATACTCCTGAATACTATTCTGCATCACGTATAGAAAAACGCTATTTAGCAGCTATTGAGCCCATTTAAAAACACCAAATTCCTTCAGCAAGCCAAATTGGGGGGGTTCCATAGTGAACCCCCATGTCAGAGCATCTTTTGGGGGTGTCAGGCTGATTTCCCCAATTCTGACAGTACTTTCCGCCTGTTCAAGTTTTGCCGAGTCCCGTTTTCGCCTACTTTCAAATTGAATACGGGGTAAAGCGGGCATGCGCGTGATACTTTTCCGCCTGCAAAACTGGCGAAGTAGGCAAAGTCCGGGCCGCGAAAAAGTATTGCGGCTCGGCTCAAATTGAATACGGCTCTTAGACGCATTCCTGGCAATAAAAAGACGCCCGTCTCTCACTGGACCAGGTGCGCATTTAGAGGCTTTTTGGCGTTACTGCAGCAAAGGCAGGTGGGGACACATCTGTAGTTGTGATGTACAGTACGTTAAAAGGGGTTGATGCAACGAACACACAGGTTTCCTAGTCACTTTCCCTACAGGTCAGCTTGTGAATGTACACAATTAACCTTTTTCAGCTCCTACTTGTATAAATAGCATGCTACCATCCTTCTGGCTGCCAAATTAAGACAGTCATTATAGATAAGGATACTGACCATCCTAAAGTGCATCTTGTTCATCCTTACTGGAAAGACAAAATCTGTCATATCTTCTGGATGGTATTTGGTACCAATGAATACAGAAGGATAATTGTAACAATAAAATTGAGTGAAGCCTGATATATAAATGAGCAAACTATATACTATAGCAGTGTTGGCTAACCTTGACACTCCAGCTGTTATGGAACTACATAACCCAGTATGCACTGCTACAGTTTTGCTATTAGGGCATGCTAAAACTGTGGCAGTGCATGCTGGGATTTATAGTTCCACAGCAGCTGGAGTGTCAAGGTTAGCCAACACTACTATAGGATCAGAATTGGTAGGATATGCCATGTTTGGCCTTTATTTACATGGCAAGAGGCAAATCCTTCAAATAATTACTATTAGCAAAATGTTATTTCACAATTATGACGTGTCTACTCTTGAGTCTGTGCTTACATTTAACTAATTTGTCACAAATGTCTTTCAGCATCTCATTGCAAGATTCATTTGTCACTCCTTGTCAGTGTAGATCTAGAGCCATGAGATCACCAACTTCATGTTAAAATCAAAAAGTAAACTATTTGAAAATACAAAAGTACTGTATCTTAGGATAGGGGTGGCTAACCAGTCAGAGGCAAAGAGCCGAAAAATATATGTAGTCAAGCGAAAGAGCCGCTGGCATGCGCGCACGGGCAAAAATGGGGCGTGACCTAGCTGTCACAAGGCCATGCCCCATTTTTGTGCGCACGCCTTTGGTATGACATTTGCAGGAGCATGACCTTGTGTCACACCGCTGTTTTTAGTCACACTGGGGGCGAGCCCAGCACATTGAAAATACACATTTCTACTTCAGGGTCCATAGGGGGTCCACAGGGTTGACCTTGGGGTATAGCTGGATCTGGATCCATGGGCACCACGCAGTTAAAGCTTTGCTGCTCCCAGGATGCACTTGGGTCCGTCCTCCTCTATACCCCGCCCCGGCCACAGGCACCTCAGTTTTAGTTGGTGCCCGGCCGGAGTCGGGTCACCCTGCGCAGTGGGGCTGCATAAGCAGCCCCTAAGCTTTATTCTTAATTTTTTTTTTTTTTAAAAAAAGAAAGATTTTATTTTATTTTTACTGTCTTCAGAGCGGCAGCATCAGACTGTCCATCTGGACGTCTATGCTGCCGCTCCAACAGCTCCGCTGGCGCTGCAACGCCGGTACTGATCCGGGGATCGCAGCGGGACCCCGGAGTCAGTGCTAGCGTGGCTCCGGGACCACCCAAGGACTGCTGCCGGACTGAAGGGGCCAGGTAAGCCGCGTGCAGCGCTGTCAGCGCTGCACGCGGGGAAAATGCAGTCTTCATGCCGCCGGTCTCTGGGGACAGACCGGCGGCGCTAGTAGCGGCGGTGGGCTCCCCCTCTTCAGGCATACCTCGCGTGTCCGCTGGCCCCCGGGGTGTAAGTACCGGCGGGGAACCGGCTTCCCCGGGGGTTTAGTACTAGAAGGGGAGGCAGCCTTCCCTGCTTCAGCGCTCCTCCCCTCAGCCCAGCGCGCCTTCTCTCGTGTGCTGGCGTCGCTGGGCTGTTATCTCCTGGCCACTCCTCCTCAGAGCTCTCCGGCGGCCATCTTCCTCAGGCAGCATCGCAGAGCTCCCAGGCAGGCTTATAGTGGACCAGTCCCCCTGCGTACCTCTCCCCCTGCAAAGGACAGTGTTCGCAGCGCTATAGCCCTCCCAGACACTGAATCTGGGAGGTTGATTGTAGCGGAAGGTGCAGTGCGTATAACTTCTCTGCATATTATGTGACTTTTGCTAGTGCTGCTGTCTGTGCTTATTTTCTACTTACTGTCAGCTTTTTACCTATCCCTTTCCTTCTCCTACGGCCCGCAGGTGCGTGGGGGAGGGGTGTTCTTTCTGTGTACCTCACTTATATAAATCTACGTATTTGTCAGGTCCGTCACATACTGCGGTGTGCTCCTCAGTACCATATTGTGGGCTGTTTGGGTTGCATACTTGGGAGTGCGTGAGTGTTATACGCCTTACCTCGTTTCGGTGAGACTTGGACAAAATTGTGGACACTCTGGCTAAGTCTAAATCAGCCTTCCTTCCTTCGGCTTCTGCTCCTACCAAGGTACGGAGCTCTGCTTTTCGGTCCTTTCGGGTTCAGGGCAAGGCCAAAGGTCAGTCCTTCCCGAGGCAGTCGACGACCAAGGCCGCTTCTAAGCCCAAGAAGCAGCCCTGGAGTGCCAGGCGCCCTTCTTCCAAGCAGGAAGATAAACCTTCTGCCTGATGGGACGGGCCTCCCTCTGGGGGACCCCAGAGTGGGAGGCTGACTTCTTCTATTTGCCCAGTGCTGGCACAATACCACCACGGATGCCTGGGTTCGAGAAGTGGTCTCCCAGGGGTACGCCCTGTCTTTTCGGCACAGACCGCCCCACCAGTTTTTTCTGCACGAGTCCTTCTCAGGATACGACCAAGTCTTTACAGATTCAGGAAGCTATAGAGTCCTTGCTGACAGCAGTGGTCATTGTTCCCGTTCCTCAATTACAACGAGGGACGGGGTTCTATTCTCTGTTTCTGGTGCGGAAACCCAATGGTTCTCATCGCCCTATCCTCAACTTGAAGTCTCTGAACAAATTCCTCAGAGTTCCCAAGTTCAGGATGGAAACGTTACGTTCCATCATTCTGGCGATGGAACCGGGGGATTACATGGTGTCCCAGGATATCCAGGACGCCTACCTCCATGTTCCGATAGCACCTTCGCACCAGCGGTATCTGAGGTTCGCTATCCTTCAACACCATTACCAGTTCCGGGCGCTACCCTTTGGTCTCTCCACGGCACCGAGGGTGTTCACGAAGATTATGGCGGTCATGGCCGCACATCTTCGGAACCAGAATGTATGGCTACTACCGTATCTGGACGACCTCCTGTTGCTGGCGAGTTCCCCGGAGGTACTGCGTCATCATCTCCACTTGACGGTCGTTTGCCTGCAAGTGCACGGGTGGCTGATAAATTGGAAAAAGTCCTCCCTGATTCCATCTCAGCGGATGGTTCATTTGGGAGCCCTGCTAGATTCTCGGCAGCAAAGGATCTTCCTGACCCCGGAGAAGGTCTCCTCCCTGCAGCTGAGGATACACAGTTGCCTGAGCAGTTGCCGCCTGTCGGTCCATTCGGCTATGAGGGTTTTGGGCTCCATGTTGTCAACATTCGACATGGTGGAATTTGCCCAGTTCCTTTCACGGCCTCTGCAGGGGCTGATTCTATCAGAATGGAACGGGTTACCTCACCGGATCTGCTCTCAGTTGCTGGTGTTGTCCCCGGAGGTTCGGCAGTCTTTGGCTTGGTGGCTTCAGACAGCTCATCTGGTCGAGGGGCATCCCTTTTGGATCCCGGACTGGGTCCTGCTCACGACGGATGCCAGTCTTCGGGGTTGGGGGGCAGTGACCGGCTCGTTGTCACTTCAGGGTCGTTGGTCTGCGGAAGAAGCTCTTCTTCCCATCAACATTCTGGAACTGCAGGCGGTTTATCGGGCCCTGCAGTCGTCCGGTCCCGCTCTTTACGGACGGCCGGTTCAGGTGCAGTCCGACAACGCCACCACGGTGGCGTATATCAACCACCAAGGAGGAACTCGAAGTCGGGCAGCAATGTCGGAGGTGTGTCGCATCCTTGCTTGGGCGGAGGGTCACATTCCAGCGATCTCGGCAGTCTTCATTCCCGGAGTCCTCAAATGGGAGGCGGACTTCCTCAGCCGTCACGACGTGCATCCCGGGGAATGGTCGCTTCACCCAGAGGTGTTTCAGCTACTCGTGGACAGGTGGGGGCTGCCGGAGCTGGACTTGATGGCCTCCCGTCACAATCACAAGTTGCCCGTTTACGGGTCAAGGACAAGAGACGCAGGCGCCAGTCTGGTAGACGCGCTGTCGGTGAAATGGACGTTTCACCTGGCGTATCTGTTTCCTCCGATATCCTTACTTCCTCGGGTTCTGCGGAAATTCAAGCAGGACGGCGGCACGCTCGTGCTGGTTGCTCCGGCGTGGCCCAGACGTCCTTGGTACTCCTATCTGAGGTGTCTCTCCATCGACGCTCCGTACCTTCTTCCTCAGCGTCGGGACCTGTTGTCTCAAGGGCCCTGCCTTTACCCGGATCTGGGTCGGCTGTCTTTGACGGCGTGGCTCTTGAGACAGCCGTCTTGAGGTCTAGGGGTTTCTCCAGTTCAGTCATTGGTACCATGCTTAGGGCACGCAAGCCTGCCTCCGCACGGATTTACCACAGGGTGTGGCGCACTTACTTTCAGTGGTGTGAATCCAGAAACTATGATCCTCAGGTGTTCCGGGTTTCCAGAATCTTGGAGTTCCTTCAATCAGGTTTGGACCTCGGCTTACGTCTGGCCTCTCTGAAGGTTCATGTGTCTGCATTGTCCGTGTGGTTTCAGCGACGGATTGCTACACTACCGGATGTTCACACCTTTTTCCAGGGTGTTCTCAGGATACAGCCTCCCTTCGTGCCTCCTGTGGCTCCTTGGGACTTGGCGGTGGTGCTACGGGTCTTGCAGGGTCATCTTTTTGAGCCTCTTGAGGCGGTGGACCTCAAGTGGCTGACGTTCAAGACCGTTTTTCTCCTAGCAATTGCTTCTGCCAGGAGGGTGTCAGAGTTGGGGGCGCTTTCCTGTCGCCCTCCTTTTCTGATTTTTCATCAGGACAAAGCGGTGCTCCGCACTCGTCCTGAGTTTTTGCCCAAAGTGGTCTCGAAGTTTCACATTAATCAGGAACTTGTTGTGCCAGCTTTTCAGTCGCCTGATCTTTCAGCTGGTGAGGCTTCCTTAGATGTAGTCCGGGCACTTAGAATCTATGTGGATCGGACTGCTTCGGTTAGGAAGTCGGATTCATTGTTTGTCCTCTTCGGTTTTCACAAGAGGGGTTGGCCTGCCAACAAGCAAACGTTAGCCCGTTGGCTTCGTTCCGTTATTTGTGAGGCTTATGCACAGGAGGGTTTACCTGTGCCAGCCTCTGTTGAGGCTCATTCCACTCGTTCTGTGGGTCCCTCTTGGGCTGCTAGACATGGCGCCTCCGCTGTTCAGCTGTGTAAGGCGGCCACTTGGTCTTCAATTCAAACGTTTTTGAGGTTCTATGCGTTTGACACCTTCGCCTCTCAGGATGCATCCTTCGGGCGCCTGGTACTCCTTTCAGCACAGGAGCGTCCCCGCCCTTAGTTGAACTGCTTTGGGACATCCCCAAGGTCAACCCTGTGGACCCTGAAGTAGAAAACAAGAGATATGGTATGAACTTACCTTTGTTATCTCTGTTTCTACGAAGTCCATAGGGTCCACAGGGCGCCCGCCCTGACGCACCTGGCTTCAAATGGGCTGTGTGGCTGGTCACCGGTTTTCCGTCTCCCATTTCTGTGAGTATGGTTTCTTGTGTGTTCCAGTCTTCCTTCTCTCTGTTTAGGCTCCTCCTCCGGCCTTAGCTGCTTACCAACTGAGGTGCCTGTGGCCGGGGGCGGGGTATAGAGGAGGACGGACCCAAGTGCATCCTGGGAGCAGCAAAGCTTTAACTGCGTGGTGCCCATGGATCCAGATCCAGCTGTACCCCAAGGTCAACCCTGTGGACCCTATGGACTTCGTAGAAACAGAGATAACAAAGGTAAGTTCTTACCATATCTCTTGTTTTTACATAATCTTCCCAATATACATTTTTCACTGTTGAAGTGAAAGAAATAGCCAGAGCAATATAGAAAGCATTGAAATAGCCACGTTCACATAAAATACACAGACAAGCCAGATCCACATAAAAAACATTTTAAAATACACTTCCACATAAAATACATATTGAAATCCAGAACCACATAAAATACATTGAGAATGCCAGTGCCCGTTATGCTGTGCCCATTATGTAATGCCCTCTGTAGTTGTGCCCCTTCTGCAATGCCCCCTGTAGCTGTGCCCATTAATCAATGCCTCCAGCAGTTGTGCCCCTCCTGCAATTCTCCCTGTAGTCGTGCTCCTTAAGGAAGTGCCCCCAGCACTAACTCCTCTTCCGTGCACACACCCCTATGAAGAAACTTGCATTCATGCAGGCAGCGCTCCACGCCGTTAGGGCTCCCGAGTCCCGCCGTCACTGCTGCTGTTTCCGCCACCTGCTGTATCTAACTGAATCTAGCAGATGCGCAGGCTCCTCACATCGCGGCTTCTTAAGTCTCTGATGGCTTTAGAGACCAGTGTTCTCTGTACCAATGGGCGTCTGCTGAATCGGGAGCCGCATTAGAAGCTCAAAAGAGCCTCATGCGGCTCGAGAGCCTCGGGTTGTCTTAGGAAGCTTACCCCTTGTATGCTAGATCCTGTCTGCCCCAGAAACTAATGTCCTAATCGTGCGCTCTGCTCTTGAATGGTCTAACCTTTTATCAAAATGTGTAAACTGTACCTGGTTTTTATATGAAAGCATATTTTGCAGTGCAAAACGCCACCATATAGCTCTTCCGTCTCCCTTATGTTGAGCAGAAATAATGAAAATTCTCCAAACAGCTAATGTTACAAATGCCCCACGTAGGACTGAGAGGTCTGTGAATAGCTATATTTGACATATTGGCTTTTGTGAATGTTAACTGTGAAATAAAAAGAACTGATTTAATGTTCATAAGATATCTATGTCCTGTGTCAGCATTAAATATGTGGTATAGTAGACAATTTGCCAAAGATAAACAATCTGCTTTAAAAAGTATGTCATTCCCCAACCATTTGAAACTACACCTGTCAGCAAAGACTAGTAAAGCTCATTATAATGCAGACATATGAAAAGCATTTTCTGGAGCATGCTGTGGCATCCTCCTTTAGAAGGCATGTGCAGTAGTGAAATCTTAGTTATTTCCTCCAGCCACCAGTGTAATCTGAAAACAGGATATTACTTTTTTTACGTTCTTGATTTACCAAAGCAGATAAAAGCCAATTTTTGCGCAAACTATTGGATTAATAAATTTGGTTTCAGGAAAGGATTATTGGATTTTCTAATGTCTTCCAGGTTCCACTGACTCTGGAATCCTTTACACTATGGGGGAACTCAATTGTTTTTGCATGCCTGATCGCATGTCTAAACTGATGGGGCGATATTCAATTGTTTCAGGGTTTAGTCGTGTAAAGCAGCGAAACCTGCCTAGCTCGTCCAAAAGAGGTTTTTTTTGCCAATTTCGCAGATTTCTGCTTGCCTCCGGAGGATTGTGCAAGCAAAAATCATGCATTACTGCCCATCGGCAGAAACAATCGTATAGCTCTGACAGGTGTGCAAAAACCATTCCTCCCCCCTATACTTGTTTTTTGAAAAGGTGGAATAGTATAGTGAATTTTTGATTGATTCTACATATTGGACCAAAGACTGGGGAATTGTGTGACTGATGTAGTGGTCACCTGGTGTGTAATCTATACAAGTGTCTGATGTGCATGTGTCCTGCATGGTGGAGCATTGCACTAGGTGGACGTAATGCTGTTATGCTTCCCATAGTTCTACGATTAACAGGTTGTACCTAGCATAAGACATTCAATAGGCTGTGGCTATATTTGCTAGGTGTGAAATTGGTGGGTCTGAAATATTCTAGGCACTGGTTGTGTAAAGTGATCATAGGTCTATGAGTTATGCTGAGTAACAGCTGTTTGATAGTGTATAAGGCAATTTCTTTAATCACGTCCTTTGTGTGTTATTTCCTTTTTGCCTTTTGCACACTTAAGGGGCGATTTTCAATTCGGCGGGAGTTGAATAGCGCCATGAGGGAGCTTCCTGAGCTATTCAACGCGCTGTTTAGTCCGACTAATGATTTCTTCTCGCACTCTCCAGAGGGTGCAAGGAGAAATCAGACTAAAGTGCCGGCCGTGAGGCTGTTTTTCATCTTGGCGCGGTGCTAACAGCCTTGTAGTCGACACTTTAGTCTGAGAATGCCAGTTGTCGCAAATAAACAGCCAGGTTAAGTCACGAGAACCGACATCCTCCAATTTAACAGCTTCTAGTTGGATTAAAGAGCACGCTCCCTCCCGGCGCTATTCAACTCCCGTTGAATGCAATTGCCCCCATTGTTCACAATTACCAAGGCTATTGTCATAATATACCCTGGTGACTGGAACATATCTTCCTTGCTTTATGTAACTGTTCAGCGTGTTTCATCGTGTGCGAGCTATTACAAATGGTCCTCTGTATGAAGCACCAATACACATAGCATTAATTCTTTTATTACTGTGACTAGAGCTACATTATTAAGTGTTCTTAGAAATCAGGTGTTTTGGCAGTAGTGCGTCTCCTGATAATGGCGCAGTTATATGAAAGTGTGTGAACTCAATAGGGCCAGAACTAGTCGGAATTCAGTTGTCTTAACTCTAAAGTGAGATGATATCCATTTGTTTGTGCTGCAGGCGTCCATTATTCCTGCTCACACCCTTCTAAAGCGGTGAGCTGAAATTCGCCTGAAGTTAGGCTTTTGGGTTCCTAAACCTCTGTTTGGGCAGCGCACACAGTAGTTTGCATGGGTGTTGGCAAGTTTATGGGGCATATTTAATTGGTGGCGAGGTTAAACCTTGCGCCCAATTTAGGATTACCACAGGCATTCGTGTACCCGATACCTGTGGTATCCAATTAAAAAAAGGTGGTTGCAGGGTTTTCAAAACTGAAAACCCCATGGTGCATAAAGAAGAATACTTGCATGTCCGGGGGTCTCCGGTTTTCTCCTGGTGGCCTCCCCTCCATCTTATCACTGGGGAGGGGGCTGCTGGGAGGGGCAAGGGCTGCTGGGAGATGTTCTTCTCCCAGTGCTGTCTACAGGGGAATACACTTACAACAGGGGGGGGGGGGTGTCACTCACTAACTCATACACACTTGCAAACACTCACATACTCATCTTGCTGCAGAAGACCCGGCTCCTGACTCTGGAGGAAGAAGAGAGTACTGTGGAAGTAATTAAGGTCTAATTAAGCTAATTGAAAACTTCCAATTTCTTAATTAGTCATTAGGAGGGGTGCTGTCGGGGGTCTCGGAGCATTGCCCGGCCATTTAAAAAAAAAAAAAAATTATGGATTTTAGGAAGAATTGGTCGTGCTCTGGGCCTGCTCCAAAATAAAAAACCTCCCGGCGTTCAAAAACGAAAAAAACCACACACCTAATTGAATAGCAAAAATCTCGCATCTGCAGGAAAAACACAGCAGGTGCAAGACTTTTGCTATTCTCACACCTAATTAAATATATGCCCCTATGCTGCTAATTCTGGTGCATTTGAGAGCGACATGTGCAATAAGCAATGGACGCCTGTGGCACTCGCGCCCGGTGGCACAAACAATTGAATAACGCACGTCACTTTAGACGGGAGTTTCGGATGTGAGTAGTGCTGCCCATAGACTAAGCGATTAAACCTAGCGATGAAGCGATAACGACGGCCGTTATCGCTCCATCGATTAGTAATCGTCCGCAAATCTGGCAGTAAAATGTTAAAAACGACCAGCGATGCGTGCGCCCGCTGGTCGATTTTAACATCAATCATCGCCCGAACATGATGGTCAACCTGATGACCGCCGTCAGGTTGCCGTGTTTGGGGATGAACCCGCCACCATATAGCAGAGTGCCAAGAGAGGGAGCGCTGTCACTCACCTGTCTAGAGGGACGCTACTGCCATGGAATGTCCGCTGCTGGGAGCCGCTGAGGAGGAGGTCCTGCAGCCTGCCGGAGACCAGTGCCCTCCTGAATCTGCACGACACCGCCGAGGACTGCTGGGAGACTTGGAGGACCCGGGAGGAAGACCTCTCCAGACTTAACCCAGCGGGAGACGACTGCGTCGTAATCGTGCCGTCGTCCCCGCATCACCTGGTGGATGGGCAGCTTTAACCATTGGATTTCCCCCCATTATGTTTGAATAGTGTAAACTGGTATATCATTTGTGGTAGCAAACAGCTGCTGCATATTAGCCATATGGGCTGTAAAATCTATCATAGGGCTCGATTCAATTCAACGTGAATTGAGTAGCTCGGGGTATGAGCTTCCGGAGCTGTTGAATTCAGCGCACTGCTAAACCCGACTAAGGATTTCTTCGATGCGAGCAGAAATCCGACAAAACTGCAGCCACAATGCTGTTTTCTGCTTTTAGTGCAGCGTAAACGGCATTGCCCCGGGAAGTTTAGTCGGAGAATGCCCGTTCTTGTGACTAAACACCCTGTTTAGGGAGGGAGAATTGAAAAGCTCCGGGAGCTCCTTCCTGGCACTATTCAATTCGCGTTGAATTGAATCGAGCCCATTGTATTTTATAAATTGTGGTAAATGTATTGTTAATTTGCATAGTGCCACACCTAAAAAGTTTGTTTGCTGTTCACTTGTTATACCTCCTAGAATTTTTTTTTTTATTTACCTGTCTTGCATGTACGTAAAAGGCTAATAACTCTTGTAACTATGGTATCTTATTATTTCTTACCATTTAACTGCAGTGTTGTCTTAATTTGTTTTGAGACCACTAAATTGTGATTGTTACCATTTTGTTACTAAATAAGGATGTAATTCATGTTTACTTTTTCGGCTGGGGGATTCGATTGTTTTTTGGCACTTGTAAGTAATGGGCGATCAGTGATTGCGGTGAGCGACAACATTTCTGGGTCCCATCATAATTTATGCTTTAGAGCTCCCCATATGCTTCTGACCTCCCCACATGCCCCTAAAATGCAGATCTGATACCCCCAACAGCATCAGATATCCCCACAAGCCCCTTAAATGCATGTTTTAATGCCTCCATGATCTTTCAGGTAATATGACTTGTCTGTTCACAAAACCCATAGTGAATAAGTAGGCTTACCATATCATCCCTTTAAACTGGGACACTCATGGATTACACAGGTTCTGTGGCTCATTAAAACCAGGTGAAATCCAGGCATGAAGTCAGCCAGTCACAGAACCTTTGTAATTAATTCATGTGTCCCGTTTTAAAGTGATATTATGGTTAGCCACTTTAGGTAATAGGCAGATTTATCAAAGGATAAATGCCCGGTCTTTACATATTATTTCGCACATTAATGCCCTTTACACATTATGCCGCACATTAATGCCCTTTAGTCCCCCTGTGCATTGCCCCCAGCAGCAGGTCCCCCTGTGCATTGCCTCCATATGCCTTCAACCACCTATGCAGTCCAATTAAGGTATCTGCCCCAATAGGTGTGAGTGACCAGGGCATTAGGCCCAGTCCACTAAAGGGCAAATAGGTGGGCCCTCTAGTGACCTGGGCCTAATGCCCTAGTCACACACCTATTTGGGGGGCATATACCTTCAATTGGGCCTAATGCCCCCTTTGTTGCCCGGGCCTTGTGCCTGCCTATAGACCCACAGGCCTATTGCCTGAATTTATCTCACGGGCCTAGTGCCCAACAACCCTGGTGGTCTAGGAAGGAGTAAAATTCTGGTGGCCCAAGGCCGCCTACCGATACGGTGGAAGAGGCTGCGGGGGGGAGCTTCGTTAGCTCTTTTGTTTTCCTCCACCGCAGTCCTCTTCGGACCTCAGCTTCAGTCTTCTGCCGCTGGCCCGTCCTGGCCAGCGACACCACCTCTTCCTTATAGATCACGCCGTCTTCTGGCCTCTTGCGTGGCCGCCGGAACTGTTGTCGCGCCTCTCTTCTCTTCGGGAGGTGTCTTTACTCCTCCCCTCCGCCGACGGACTGAACTTTGCCGCGAGTGGGCGGGGTTATGATGCGGCAAGCCATGATTGGCTCGTCGTGTCTGCCTCCTATTGGCTGCTGGACCGCGAACCAAAAGCTCGCGGTCAGTGCCAAACAGCCGCCGCTACTTGGCATCCGGGCAGCGAGCTCCTTTCAGCTCGCGCCCGGAGCCAAGCTTCTCTCGCCGCCACTGGTGGAAGGGACCAGGCGGTCCCTTCACCAGGTACCCGCTGCGGTGGCTTACCCGACGCTGGGAACAAACACTGTCCCAGCACCGGGCACGGATGCTGTGCCGATGCTGGGATCAGACACTTGATCCCAGCACGGCTTTCCACAGCAGCAGCCAATGAGAGTCTAGCTGACTCTCATTGGCTGCTCTAACAGACCGCGTTATGTCTGTCTCTGCAGGGGGACGCGCTGTGCTGCAGCCAGCTGTCAGGGATTGGCCACAGCACGTCCCCGGGGACCCGGCTGTTTTAAAAAGTGAGTCCCCAGTGCCGGATATCGGGTAAAATGCATGCTATAGCGCGTATTTGTGAACACTGGGCAATATTCAAATGTTTTGCCAATGGACTCGAGTGTCGTGGGCAACAATTACTTATTGCGCATGTTGCGCCCAAATGCACAGTGATTAGCATTGTAAAGCGGATGACTCTGTGCAAACTACTGGGCGTACTAGGTTTGGTTGGCCAAAAGCCAGGCTTTATGCAGATTTTTACTTGCCACCTCGGGGTGCGAACAGATAGTAAGCATGCGCGGCACTCACACCCAGCGATGCAATCAATTTAATTGCTCTTGGTCACTTTAGCCGGAAGCTTTGCAGCACTAAACAATTTAATTACCCCCTCTCCCATGTGATTTTTCATGTTATCTTTGGTGTTTACAATGTGTGCTCAAAGCTTCATACCTGATCTTTATCAAAGCAGTGTCCTTCAGTAAAGTCAGTTACTCCTATAAGGCATGCTGGGTACACACTAGCAGATATATTGGCCGATCAATTGATCGGCCAAAATATTGTATGCTCGTCGACCAATGTGTACCAGCGATATGTCTGTGGGTGACGTTCAGACGACAGCTGTGCAGCACAGCCGACGCAATGAGACAGACATACAAACCCGTCGGAGCATAAAATTCTCAGATATGACATGACAAATAGTAGTTTGTACCCAGCTGTAGATAAAAATATTTTTGGTAAGAATTGTTTCAAGGAATAACTAACAATCTTAAGGTGGGTACACACTAGACGATATTTTGCCCGATCCGACGAATCGGGCAGACTTATCGTCAAAATCTGCTAATGTGTACCCACTATGTCGGGCCATGCGCGCTCCTGTTTGGTTTTCAGTCACATCAGGACGGCCCTACATGCAGCTCAATTTGACAATGCGAATGACGACCCTATGTAGCGAAATGCGGGATGGACAGAGATATCTGACATCAGCTGTGCAGCACAGCCAACGCAATATGTCAGATATCTGTCCATCGTGCTGTGTGTGTACGGGCGATCAGCCATTTGCCTGTATACTTGCAGGGGCAGCCACGGGGAAAGAGTCGTGGCGGGACCCGCTAATGGATGATGGTGGTTCAGTGTGTATGAGCAACCATCATATGCAGATATCTGCTAGGTGTGTCCAGCTTAAGCTTTGCTTCACTTTACTACTTTTACCTGTAAAGCTGGGTACACCCTAAACTGTGTGTACCCAATGATGCAATGGACAACTGCACGGGCCGACATATTGGGTGGCCGGTACACATTAGACTATCCCATGCCCAACCGCCCGATGTCTGAACCGCCCGTATTTCGCTACATGGGGTCGTCAGGCGCATTGTCAGATTGAGCTGCATGTAGGACCGTCCTGATGATGTGACTGACAAGCAAACGGGAGCGCGCATGGCCCGACATAGTGTGTACACATTAGCCGATTTTGACGATATGTCTGCCCGATTCGTCGGATCGGGCGAAATATCGTCTAGTGTGTACCCACCTTAAGATTGTAAGTTATACCTTGAAACCTTACCAAAAATATTTTTATCTACAGCTGGGTACACACTACTATTTGTCATGTCATATCTGAGAATTTTATGATCTGACGGGTTTGTATGATGTCTGTCCCGTATCTTTTTAAGATGCTTATAAGATACGAAAAATCTGGTCACTGTATTGTAAACATTTTGCAGTGTGTACACACTGACTACCGATATCTGCAGCTTGCACAAGGACATGATCTTTACATCCAATCATTAGGACAGTTAAATTGGAATAGAAGATGCAATTGTATAGTGCAGAGGTTCCCAAACGTAATCCTCAAGGCTCCCCAACATTTCAGGTTTTAGAGATATCCATGGTTGAGCACAGGTGGTTTAATACCTCAGTCAAATGAATTTTACCACCTGTGCTTAACCATGCATATCTCTAAACTGTTGGGGAGCCTAGAGCATTGCATTTGGGAACCTCTGGTATAGTGTGTGTGAATATGGGAGGTTTTCCTCAAAGGACAAATGATGAGTTCATCGCAAATAAAGATGGTACTGTGGGTGTACCCAGCTTTAGGGCTAACAGTGTTTTTCATCAAAGGGAAAACTAATATTGAAATTGGTACATGTAAATACTTTCAAACAGAACAATAATATACTGAATACAATATGCATTTCTTTATTTTAAAGAAAGCGACCAAGAAGACAGATAAGCCAAGCGAAGAGGAGAAAACTGAGCATGATGTGACTGAAATCGGTGACGATGCCCTAAAGGAAGAACTACTTAAATATGGGATAAAACCTGGTCCTATTTTAGGTATGTCTTGTAAATTTATATACTTTGCAATATTTCAATGGTACATGTTTGTTTGTTATGGTAGCTTTGTACTTTTACTTTTTATATTCTTTCAGGCAGTACAAGGAAAGTTTATGAGCAAAAGCTTTTAAAGATGAAGGAACAGCAGCTCACATCTATGGCTCCTTCTGTAGCAGACTTTCCTATTGCAGACAATAACAAGCAAAATGGAAACACAGATTCAAGACAATACAGTGATAATGAAGGTATATTCTGTTTGGAATAATTTTAAATTTTCCTTTTATACTTCTCAAACAAAACTTGCATCAGACCCAAAAAAATTGTTACCAGTGCTGGTATCTTGGAAGCTGTGTACCCTATTTTTTGTACTCTGTGGTACAAAAGAAAAAATATTTATTTTCAGTGTTTCATAATGCTGGTCTATTGTTGTATTCACAGCCAATTCCTGCATAGGAATGGCACTATTGCTGCAACAATTGTACAGTGTCATCAAAATTGTTGTGTATGGCAACTGCACACACTAATAACTTCTGATAGTGCCTACTTGAAATATAGACCAGGCTGGCACACATAGTATCTACATTTTAGATTTTACTCATCAGGTCATCAGGATACAGGTTAATTTTGTATCCTGATAGCTGAGTAAAATCCGAGATGTAGATACCATTCACGTGTGCTGTTGCATCATTTCAAGTCTACTGAGAGTCCGCTATCTACAGTCTGTATTTATTAATTTGAGCACCACGGCATATGAAGTATTCTTGTGACTTTGGAGTGCCTGTTATGTTAGAAGAATTAATATATATATATATATATATCTCCACATACCTCTTACCTCCGTGCGCTACAAGTTGCGTTAAACAACGCATGAGCACTGTGCAACTCTGTAGCGCAGTGTGTCATGTTACTTTTTTACCTTATAATGCTATGTTAGTGTCAACGACTGTGACAATGTAACGTAGCTTTTTAAATGCAAATACACCTGCAGTTTCACATTGAATATAGGCAAGCCGCATATCATTTTAATCAGCAGAAGCTGCTTGTGCATTCTATTCACATCTTGTGAATAAGACTCAATCGAAGGCAAAAAGAGTCTTGGAGCTACAGAATCCTGCCAAAGGGCATTATTGCCTGTCTGAAAATGGGCATGTTCTCTTGGAAAAGGGGGTGCCCTTAAGACATGCCCCCTTTTCACCACTGTAAAGGGCATGCCCTACACTCGCAGAGATGCTGGGCATCCCCAAAGCTCTCCCAGTAGCATGAACAGATGCAGTCTATTCACCCGACAATGTTTGTTTTAACTACCATGAATGGCTGATGTGTGAGCAGTCCAACTTCGTGGTTGCGCATTGCGTTGTATTGTTTCTGCTCCAATATGAAGCATTAAAGTGGTCTATTCTCTATTTATTTTAGTTATTTTTATTTTTTTCTCTTTTAAACCAATTTTAAGAGCCCAAGATTGAATTGACACTTGAGACAAGAGAGCCATTGAGGAACAAGCTAAAGACTCAAGTAACATCTCGGTCCAGAAGACCAGAGGAAAATGAGGTATGTGTGCAAGTCACTTTCAAATTCCTTTTGAATTAAATTTGATTAAAGTTTTTGAACCATTAGGAAATATAAAGCAGAATTTGAGTAGTAGCTTAAAAGTTTTAATGCTTTACTACACTGTTATGAACTGTCCTTAAAGCAAAAACACTTTCAGTTCAATAATTCAAAAAGATCAACAATATTTGCTGCGTGACAATTAAAAAGTACTAATTTCAGAGGTATAATTTTATACCATATTGTGCTCATATAAGGTGGCACCATGATTAGCATGAATATTATTCTCAGTACTTTAATGTGTGACATTTATTTGTTCTGAGTGCTCCAGTTTTACTGGTAGGTAAACTGGCTTCTGGCAAAATTAACTGTTTGCAGGAGCCCCAAAGTATCTACCACACAAACAGAGTTTTGCATTTGTTACTGGTTTCTCCTTAGATTTGGAGATAGGGTAGTGTATGCACTTGCCGATGCAGACACCCCGCTGGGTCCCATCGCTAACTAGGTCGGTACACACTACACATAGCAACAGCATTTATTTAGAGCAGCCCTGGCCAACCTGTGACTCTCCAGCTGTTGTGAAACTACAAGTCCCAGCATGCCTTGCCAGAGTTTTACTATTAGAGAATGCTTAAACTCTGGCAAGGCATGCTGGGACTTGTAGTTTCACAACAGCTGGAGAGCCACAGGTTGGCTAGGCCTGACTTAGAGCATGTTAAGTTGCACAAACTCATTGCTGACAGCAAGTGACAACATTTTAAACTAAGGCTTCATTTAGACCACTGTTCTGAGCAATATATAAACCTTTAATTTAAGAAATCAGAAATCCTGACAATTTCTGATCTATAAAGTTGATCATTTTATTTTGCAATTTGTTTTTTTGTCAGCCTGCTATGGAATTTGAAGAACATTGCTCAGTGGTTGAAATGGTTGCTGCAAAGCTCTAAGCAGCCACATTCACCTTATCCAATTCAATGCTGGCAAGTGTATTGGTGTAAGATAAGCACACACATTGGTATTGGCACTCCTTATACTACACACTGTTCACATTCTTACCTCAAGTGTGAGCAGTAATGTTTCCTTTGTACCAGTTACTATCTCTGGTGCACAAATGATTGTTAAAGCCACACAGAACCACACAATGACTCACACATTTTATTGCTGCAGACTGCTCTGCCTAGTGTTACAATCTCTGATGCTTGTCTTAAAGTACACTGCATGCAAGGGAAGGGCACACGTTTTGAAAGTTTGCAGCTAGGCTCATCCTAATTCAGGTCTTTTGCCAGTCTTGATATAATATTGTTATGGTTCCATGACATGTACCAAAGAAAGAGTATTTCTATTATGGAGCACTCAGACTGGAAATAAATATCACTATTGGGCCAGATGTATTAGGCTCTGGAAAGTGATAAAGTGGAGAGTGATAAGCGACCAGCCACTCAGCTCCCAACTGTCTTGTCACAGGCTGTGTTTGAGTAATGACAGTTAGGAGCTGATTGGTCTTTATAACTCTGCAATTTATCACTTCCCAGAGCTTTATACATCTGTCCCATTGTCTATTAACTGTAAACCAACAACTCCTGATGCAGGAGTAATGGTGCGTACACATGTAGCGATTGAAATGAACGATATAGTTACCGTTATCGTTTAAATTGGTCATTTAAATAGTCCCTACCAACTCTCAATCAATCCAGCGTTGCGCAGGCACGTATGGACGATAGCAATATTATCTATCGGCTGTGCATGCTGGTCAACTTGCTCGATATCGAGCAGGTTGCTATAGTCGTCGGTGAGTTGGTGTGCTGGATATTCGATATCAAATGTCCAGCACACCAGGGTGGTTGCAGGATGATCAGCCAGCGATATCGTATCGCTGGCTGATCGCTTTGTGAGTACGCACCAAACTCCTGTACAAGAGAAGGATTGGTTAATTGGTCAACAGTTCAACATATCTCTTAATAGTATTGCAGTGTGACATTGATATCGCTATTGGGCTATATTGTGTATATATAAGTCCTACTTGCCATAAATAATGAATTACTACTCTTAAAACAAGGCATACAAGTGCTGATGCATGCTATCGATTTGTTTATACTCAGACCTACATGGCAGTGAGGGTTGGCATTGCAAAATTTTTGATATATTGCATTAGGAAGCCAACAATCACTCTAGTCCAGTAAAGGAGTGTTTTTGGTCCACTGATCTGCAGACACTCCATTTTAATTTACCTCCACAATTGTTTTTATTAAAAGCAGAAGAATATTAAGAACACATGATTATATTTTGAAATATAACCTTCAATTCATCCTTAAAAGTATCTTCCAGTATTTGTATGGTTCATTAGGAATTGCACATCTATCAACAAATTTGGGTGATTTTTATGTACAGTCTGAGTGTCCCATAATAGGAATACTTTTTTTTTTTTTCATTTATTTGGTACATGTTTATTCATGTGGCAGGGAGGTGCACCCAGTAATAAGTTGATCACTAACTGTTATTGAATTTAAGGGGAAAAGACAGCTTTCAATTTATAGTCTGTGTGTGTATCTGCACTTTCCACATGGCTCCATGACATGTCAGAGGTTCTGAAAGATAGTTACAACAAATATATACAGGTTGTTTAGTGATTTACTTTTTTATTTTTTACATTTAGAGAGTTGAAGATGCTGAATTCATGTCAGAATTAAATGTGAAACGGAAAAGCATGTTGTCTCCAAGGGATTTTGTAACAGAAATTGAGGATTTATCCATCAATATACTTGTAAAACTTTTGCATGTTACTATTCATATTTTAAACCCGTAAAATGGTATTTGGTCTTTTTCACAGGTATTTGTTAGATTGCTCACTTAAGACTTCTAACTTTCACTGACTGGCTGTTTCTGAATCCTAAGCACTTTTTGGAATTGATTGTCAATCACTTTGTATATGTTTGGTAGTGGGTGACTTGCTTTAGGAAACTAGCTTATTTAACATATATTTAACGCTTAATTAGAACATTTCTGGAGATGCAGTTTCTGATCCTCCGAGGATGTTGGAGCCTGAGAAAGGTGGACGTCTACAGGCTGTTTCTAAAGAGTCAACAAGAGTGGTACGAAGAACACCAAGGAAAAAGGTGATGGCAGAATTATTTTATTTTACTTCCATGCCTTGAATGGAAGTGTGTCAGCATTTCTTTGTACTTTTTTTTTTTTTTTTTTTTTTTTTATTGCAATTTAATTTTTTTGTTTATATTTTTTTATTCTCCAAATAGGTGGTAACTGCTGGATCATTAACTTTTGATGATGAAGATATGTCCGAGACTGCTCCTGTAACTGAAACTATATTGCCTTCAAGCAACCAGACCGTAGTAAATATATTTTGACTCAAATATTATGAAGTTTTTAATAGTAATATTTACAATTTTAAGAGGTATTACACAATACATTTTCAGTAATACAATTTAAAACCTATAATCCCTTATTCTTTTCTCCACCTCTCCTTGTTTTATATAGGCTAATGTAGCATATTCTCAGTTTGAGTCCCATCAGGTTGGTAATCAAGTGACTGAAAGTTTCAAGCACACAAACACTTTGCGGTCAGTCAGTGAATTCACAGATTTGTCAAGAAGGACCCCAAGGAAACACCTGCTCAGTGAAAAAGTAAATATAAACTAAAGTTGTTTACATTGAGCAGACTGAATAATTGTTTAACTTTCATATTTGGAACACCCACAAACCTCAACTCTAATTGGGCACATCCACTAGTAGACTTTGAAACGACTGCACAATTTCAACATTGTAATCGTGTAGTCATTTCCCAGTCTGTGCTGTGCCTACACTGAATGATCAGTCGTTCAGTGTAGGCACATCAATCATCCCCTAACATGCTCAACCTGACGTTATCGCCAGGTTGACCAGTATGTTCAGGCGATGATTGATGTCTGAAACAACCAGCGGGAGCGCGCATCGCTGATCGTTTGCGACATAAATTTGCCCGATTCATGAGTGATATAACGATATCGTTATCTTTCAATCGCTCATAGAAATCGGCAAGTGGATGTGCGCCTTTAATTCCTTAAAATGTGAACAGCAGACCTTGGGCTTTCAATTTATAGACCTTCGTTTTTTGATGACTAACTGGTTGCTTTTCCAATATATTTGTTTAGTTGCTATTGCAGGTTAATGTTTATGTGGGTGTCTATTTGCCTTTGTTGTACCTTTGCAGTATTTGAACTTGCCACAGCATACGGGTACAGATTCTCTTAAAAAGGTCATTGATGTTGATATAATTGGGCATACAAATTCCAGTGATCTTCTGAACACAGCCCTGATCGAGGTGATCACTTAATTTTATTTTTTTTATTTATTTTTCTTTATTACATTTTTGGCCTTGTTAGGATATGTATTCAAAACAATATTCTTCATTTGAAGGATACTGGCAACATCAAAGGAGATCACATGGAGACACCAAAAAAGACAAGACAATTGAAAATAACAAAGTTTGTAACCCCTCTTAAAAGACAGGGAAGATATTTAAATTTAGTGCACTTGGTGGTGATAACCTTTTTGGCTTTCATCACATTCTCATTTGGGTTTCCTGGTGATTCTAAATTCTTCAACTTCTTTAAGTGTATTTTTAAGTAATTTTATTTTTTTTTTCTGGTTTTAGATCCTAGAAAAAACATTTGAAGAAAAGCGAGACGACAAAGATATTCTAAAGGAAATGTTTCCATATGAAGTTTCAACTCCAACGGGAATAAGGTGTGACATGAACTGTTTCTCACTCAAAATCGGTTGTTTAAGGAGAGAAACTGATTATATCGAAGTATATAAACTAGAGCATTGGGTTGAAGATTTTAAACACATATATACAGATTTGTCCTCGCACTGTTTTTGAAAGTGTGCCAAATAGCCCCTCTCTGCTAGCCAGGTCCCGGGCGTCTCGGTTACACCGAGCGACTCTTCATATAATACGCAACATGTAAAGAAATATACAGTCCGCTACTCCTTTTGGAGCATTTTGTCGTGCTGGGTGTCTTGTGTCTCATGGCGTACACATTGGCAAGAAAGGATGTGGCAAAAGCAAGCTAATATAAACAGAATAAATGTCCCCAGTGGTTTTTCCTTGTGCTTATGTCTGATGGGTTTATTTTCTATTAACGGAAAACACTTTTTATTTATTTTTCAAAACATACATTTATATAACCTATTGCAGGACATATTCTGCATCATGGTACAATATGTTGTCTTTACGTTATGTACAGTTGCACAATGCATTCTCACGGTGACTATATCTCTTTCCTATTTGTCACACAGCGCCAGTTGTCGCAGGCCAATAAAAGGAGCTGCTGGTCGACCCTTAAGTCTCAAAGATTTTGAAATGGAAGAACGCTATACTTCTAAGTATGTCTCAAAGTACCAACCAGTAGTTGATGTGAAGGCTCCGAAAATGAAAACTGGACGATCCATGCCCATTTGGCTAAAGATACTTCTTTTTGTTGTTGTGGTCGTGTTTGCATTCTTGGTTTATCAAGCTCTGGAAACAAATGAAGGGAATCCCTTTTCCAAATTGCTCCAGGGCAAACAAAATTTAAATGAAGAAGGAAACTAATTTTCAGTAATGTACCGTTGAATTATATTTTTTAATCCTTGGATTACAAAAACTGCCGTTTCTCAAATCTTGCAAATTATGTGACTGCACTTCACAAACACTGAATATATGAATAAAGGTGGTACATATGGACATCTGCAGTCTTATTTACTGTGGACAGCTAGAAAAGGACTGTGCCATAATGAGTCATATTATTTTTATTAGATCTCTGAAGCATTTTGTAGTATTTCTTATATTTTTAACAGGAACGCTTTTAGTTTATTTTGATAGAATACTTCATTTGGAAGAGGAAACTGTAACTTGATGTGAATCCTTTTTTCTTAAATTTACTCAAACAAAATTGATATCATGCTTTTTAGACAGCTTTGTGTGAGATGCTAGAAACTGGCTAATGTATTATAAAATGGTAATGCGGGAAATATTGTGATCTAGATATATATGGTAGCTTGGCATAATGTTGCTTATAAAATACCTGTATTTCTGGTTGTTTTTTTTTGTGTACATTGTTACATATTCCTGCAATACGGAATATTAATATAATTGACATCTTGTATCCCATGTCACGTATGATTTTAAACCCATTTACCATCAACCATTTTTCAAAATACAATGTTGAGTAAAAAAATAAACATTTTTTTTAGAAAAAAAAAATAAAAATCCTTCAGCTTTTTCAGATGTGCGCTGATGGGCAAGCAGCATTCAACAAGATGTGAAGCACTCTCTAACCTTCTTGCCAAATCTGCCTGGAGTTACTTCAGTTTGTTTTTCCAATATGTAGAAACCCATTTCTTTCTACATCAGGGTCCATAGGGTATCCACAGGATACCTTGGGGGTATAGGCGATGGTGGTAGTCATCGGGTACCTCAGAGTAAAAAAAAACTACATCTCCCAGGATGCAACACGGGTCCCTCTCCTATACCCCGCCCCCAGGCACGGCACCTTCGGTTTTGTAGGTGCCCGGCACGGAGTCGGGTCACTATTCAGAAGGGGGGCTGTTACACACAGCCTCTGAAGATTTATTTATTTTTTACAGCAGCTTACAGTGGATAGCACAGACAGTCCAATAGGACGTCCGTGGTACCGCTCCTCCACCCCGCCGACGCCAGTACTGATCAGGGGCATCCTGGTGGGATTCAGGGGCCTCAGCTAGTGGAGACCCCGGAGGATCCCTGAACTGTGGCCGGATTCACAGGGGTTAAGGTAAGCCGTGGGGACTCGCCGATCAGTCTCATTGTCCCCAAGGTAGGGGGCTCCCTGGGGACGGCCATGTAGTGGGGCCAGGCACTGAGTCCTGCGCCCCCACTACACTACCTGGGACGTCAGGCTGGTGCTGTGAGGATTAGCTCAAGTGTCCCAGGGGTTAATGACAGGCCAGGGGAGCGCGCCTTCCCTGTCTGACAGCCAGCGCCTCCCCAGCTGCTCACAGCACCTTCCACTGCGGGCTATGGGAGCCTCCCTACCCCGAGCCCGTTTCCTCTCAACTACTCGGTGGCCATTTTCTTCAATGTGCTGAAGGCTGGTCTCTTGGCATTGCCGGTCGGGTCCCCCTGCATACCTCTCTTCCGATCAGGTCAGTGTGTGTGGTGCTTTTCCTACCAGGTTCAATGCCTGTGTAGTGCCATTGGAATCGCTGCATTGTATGTGACTATATGCTACCGCTGTCTGACACTGTTTTCTATAATCTGTCAGCCATTTTACTATCCCTGTTCTTTCCTACTCCAAGCCCTTGTGGTACAGTACTGTCAGGGTGGAATTTGCCTCAGTTACAAATTGTTTTTCTGTGTGGTGGGTCACATACTACCTACATTCCACATACATACAATCTTTGCTATGTCTGGGAGTGAGGATTCTGCACTTAACAATGTCCCTACCCTACTATTCTGCTCTAACTGTAAGGCAGGGGAAGGGGATGTGGTCACTGGAGGTTTATGTGCTACCTGTCTAGCCCTTTCAGGTCCACCTGCTGTCTCTGCCTCTGAGCAGGAACCTCCCTGGGCTTGTTTTGCTCAGGCATTAAAAGTCATTGCGGGACATTGGCACCCCCCTACGTTTCCCCAGTTGGGGTTCTCTCAGCAGGCAGTGGTCCCATCTCCCATACAGGGGTTTCCCTGGCAGATGATGGTGCCTCCTTCAGCAGTCGGCGCCTACTCCGCTCTCTCCGGAGCCTGTTTGTGCAAACTCTGTCCACCATAGTGCAAATCTTGACGGACATTTTACAGGGGGAATCACTGCTGCGGCCTTCTAAACGACCATTACTGTCATCTCAATCTACACATGATGATGACATGACATCAGATGACTGTGAGTTCCATGATTTATCTGACTGAACCCCCTCCCAGGGAGGCAGTCTAGGTCAAAGATTATATATTCCTTGCCTGATATGGGCAGTCCGTTTCCTCAGATTTGCGGTGGTTAATCAACATTTCCAGTTTTAGGCACTGCCTTTTGGCCTCTACTGCTCTGTGAGTGTTTACCAAAGTTATGGCGGCCCATTTGCGGCTGAAGGGGGTCCGCCTGTTGCCCTACCTGAACGACCTTCTACTGTTAGCCGGGTCTCCAGAGGTACTTCACCGCCATCTGCATCTGACGATATCTATGTTGCAGACTCGCGGCTGGCTGATAAACTGGAAGAAGTCTTCCCTAACGCCTTCTCGGAGGATGCTCCATCTCGATGCACTGTTGGACTCTCAACAGGAGAGGATCTTTTTGACTGAGAAAAAGATCTCTGTTTTGCAGACGAGGATACGCAATTGCCTGCACAGTCGCCGAGTGTCCATTCATTTGGCAATGAGGTTACTGGGATCCATTGTGTCGACATTTGACATGGTGGAGTAAGCCCAGTTTCATTCCAGACCTCTGCAGAAGTTAATCCCCTCCAGATGGGATGGGTTGCCATGTCTGATAAAGACACAGATGATGGTGCTTTCACTGGAGGTACGTCTGTCTCTGACCTGGTGGCTACAGATGTCTCATCTCAACAAGGGACGCCCTTTTTAGATCCTGGACTGGGTCCTAACGGCGGATGCCTTTTTCCGGGAATTGGGGCGCAGTTACAGGTCCACACGTTTCACGTCAGCGGAATCTGTCCTTCCAATCAACCTATTGGAATTTCGGGCAGTATTCAGAGCTCTAAAATAAGCAAGACTCATTCTTCGCGGGAAACTCATGCAGATTGTCAGACAATCCCACCACGGTTGCTTATCTAAACTGTCAAGCAGGAACTGTAAGTCAGGCGGCAATGACAGAGCGATCCCACATTCTGACTTGGGCGGAAGGCGATCTCCCAGCCATCTTGGCAGTGATCATTCCAGGAGTACTCAACTGGAAAGCGGACTTCCTCAGCCGTCAGGATGTGCATCCGGGGGAATGGTCTCTTCACCAGGAAGTATTTCAAGTCCTAGTGGACAGGTGGGGACTTCCCGAAATGGATCTCATGGCCTCCAACCGCAAACTGCTAGTGTACGGGTCCAGAACAAGAGACGCAGGAGCTCTCCTGGTAGACGCTCTGTTGGTACGGTGGACCTTCCAGTTTGCGTACCCGTTTCCTCCGTTCTATTCTCGAGTACTTCGAAAGTTCAAGCAAGAAGGAGGCAAGATCCTGCTGGTGGCTCTAGCGTGGCCCAGACGTCACTGCTACTCGGAGATTCTGAAGATCTATCGACACTCCGTTGCTGTTGCCTCAAGCGTGGCTCTTGAAACATCCCTCCTAAGGCCAAAGGGTTTTTCAAGCTCTGTGGTGAACACCATGCTCAGAGCTTGGAAACCGGCTTCTGCCAGGATTTACCACAAGGTGTGGCATACCTATTTTGAATGGTGTCGCCCTAAAGGGTATGATCCCCAGGTGTTTTGGATATAGTGTTCTGGCTTTCCTACAGGCGGGCTTAGATCAAGGCCTCTGCCACTCCTCCTTACAGGTGCACGTTTCTGCCCTGTCGGTGTGGTTTCAGAGTAGGATTGCTCCTCTTCCTGATATCTGCACCTTTATGCATGGTGTACTTTGCATTCAGCCTCCCTTTGTCCCTGCTGTGGTCTTGAGGGCTCTCCATTTTAACCCCTGGGCTCAGTGAATTTCAAATGGCTTACAGCAAAGACTGT
The DNA here is from genome assembly GCA_031769625.1 of Taudactylus pleione. Classification (NCBI taxonomy): domain Eukaryota; kingdom Metazoa; phylum Chordata; class Amphibia; order Anura; family Myobatrachidae; genus Taudactylus; species Taudactylus pleione. Next base: position 5,103,120 of record JAUIMM010000039.1, read on the forward strand.
TTCTTTTAGCTATTGCTTCAGTTAGAAGGGTGTCAGACTTGGGGGCTCTCTCCTGTTGCCCTCCCTTTCTAATTTTTCAGCAAGACAGGGCGGTGCTTAGGACTTGCCCTGACTTTCTACCTAAGGTGGTGTCTAGTTTCCACATTAATGAGGAAAATACCATGCCGGCCTTCAACTCTCCAGACCTATCGGTAGGTGAGGCCTCATTGGATGTGGTACGTGCTCTGAGGATTTATGTGGACCGTACCAGTTCCCTTCAGAAGTCAGACTTATTGTTTGTACTGTATGGATTTCACAAGAAGGGATGGCCTGCCAATAAATAAACTTTGGCTAGGTGCATTCATATGACCTTCTCTGACGCTAAAGCTGGGCATCCACTATACAATTTTCTACATTACCAGGTTTTCATTCCAACCAGCCAGAATGGACAGATATCTGGCAGGAAATTGTATAGTGGATGCCCAGCTTTACACTTATGAGGACCTGTCAGTGCCGCCCTTTGTTACTGCTAATTCTATTCTGTCTGTGGGTCCTTCGTGGGCAGCTCGCCATGGCGCCTCGGCTGTTCAGCTTTGAAAGGTGACCACGTGGTCTTCTGTCCGTACATTTTGTGAGGTATAACACTTTTGATACCTTTGCCTGTCAGGATGCTTCCTTCGGGTGACGGATTTTTTTTTTTTCTGCACAGGAGCATCCCCACCCTTGAAGAGACTGCTTTGGGACATCCCCAAGGTATCCTGTGGATAACTATGGACCCTGAAGTAGAAAATAAAGAGATATGGTAAGACTTACACTTGTTATCTCTATTTCTATGAAGTCCATAGGGTTCCACAGGACTCCCACCCTGTTGCACCTGTGCTGCAGATGGGCTTTGTTCTGGTCTCCGGTTTTCAGTCTCCTTCTGTGTGAGAATGTGATTTTTGAGTGTTCCGGACTTCCTTCTCTTAAGGTGCCTACACACTTGGCGATGTGCTCACGATGTATGATTTCCCTTGAACACTCCCTCTGCAGTCTACACACGATTTGGAGTAAAAAATTCCAATCTGACTTAAGATCTATCATGCATCCATTGTATTGTGTCCCAGATTGGCAAATCTGCCCTACAGCACAGCAGATCTGAAGATGCAATGTGTGACCAGCGGGGACGCGCATCGTGGTCGTGAGTGGGGACTCACGATTTGAGCATTTTTTTTTTACACGATCTGTTGTTCCAATGCGTTGGAATCGCCAGATCGTGTAAAAAAATCACCAAGTGTGTAGGCACCTGTTTACTGTCTCTGGCCTAAGGCTTGTTTCTTAACTGAAGGTACCAGGGCTGGGACCCGCATTGCATCCTGGAAGATGTAGTTTTTTCGTGTGTGTGTGTGTGTTTTTTTTTTTTTTTTTTTTACTCTGAGGTGCCCGATTACTACCGCCATCGCCTATACCCCCAAGGTTTCCTGTGGAACGCTTTGGACTTCGTAGAAATAGAGATAACAAGGGTGAGTTCTTACCATATCTCATTTTCTCTCATGATGTGTAATGAATAAGAGTTGTCTTTTCAGTAACACTGTGAATACTATAACTAACCTGTTTATGTTGGGCAGAGTTGTATATTACTCTATGCTGCACCTCCAAAGCAGAAAGCATCTGGGATGCATGGCAGAGCAACATACTATTGCTGCTATTGTCTTGTTCTATCGACCCCATCCCATGCATTTCTTAGCATCCAAAACTATATACTAGAGTATGGTATTTTATTTCTACTGAAATGCAACTTGTAGCTTCAACATTGATTTTACTTAATACTTTAAAGGAAGCTCTGTTATTTAGTGCTCTATGTACTAAGCTGTGGAGAGAGATAAAATGCCAACCAATCAGCTCCTAACTGCCATGACAGGAGTTGGTTGGCTGTCTCCGTTCACTTTATCTCCAACCAAGGCTTAGTACATAGATCCCTTAGTTATTTTGCGTGTTTTTTTTTGTCAATCTAAAGGGGCCTATCCATTAGCAGATCTTTTTCAAAAGATGAAAGACCAAAGATTATCCCTTGAAACTTCCTGGGGCTGCGGTGACATATGTAATGTACATGACAGATTTTTGCGAATGACAAATGATATTGCATGACATCATTCAGGGAGTGGATTTTTTTTTTTTTTTTTTTTTGGTTTCTATTAATTTTCATTAAAAATATTGTTTGTTGTTTACTGCGACAGATATTTCTAATATCTGTCAGCGATGAGCGATAATTGACCAACATGTTGCAGAGACAAAATTTGTCGGCCACGGGAGTGCGCATTTTCATTGTTCAGAGCCTATACATTAGCAGATAAATTGAACGATAAACTCATCGTTCAAATTTATCTGCTAATGGATAGGCCCCTTAATTAGATCTCCTCTTCCTACTTTTTATTTTTCCTTGACTTTTTGCATTTTCTGGTAAGATTATATACTTGGTTAAAAAAAAAGTTTTTTTTTTTATTTGTTCCCCATTCATTAATGTTAGTGGAGTTTGCTCACACAATCCTGGTCTAATTTTTTTTTCTCTCTTGTTCCACTAAGAAAAGTAACAATGGAGAGAAATTGTTGGAAAGTTTATTACATACACTGCATTACAATGAGTCTGTAAATACTTATTGACATCTTGGACAGATGTCATCTGTAATGCCTAATAACATTGTTGTATGCATATGGCAAGGGTGAAATGAAAAGAAAAAAAAAAATCCCAGTTGCTGCATTATAAATGCAGAACCATTTATTTTATTAAACCTTATATATTGCCATATTAATGAAGCCTTCAGAAAATATATAAAACTCATATCTTTATTTTTTGCTGTATAACCTAATATTACTGATTTCCCTGTATTCAGAATGTAAATGGCCCAGTCACATTTTTGAAACCGGCTATTCTATATTGCCTGTCGAAGAAAACCACTCTGACATGTGCTGCTGGGATAGAGATCACGGTTTACTTATTCCATTCAGATGTTTTTACCGATCTATACGAACTGCTTGTTACTGTATTGCCTTGCATTTGTAAGTGCAACTGGAATACCTATTTATAGGTCTGACTGTAGATTTGCTATAACTGTCAAAGCACACTCTTCCCTAGACAAGGAATAGTATTACACTTTTAAAACCTGTCCTAACATGTACACATGCAGCACTGCAGTCTTTTTAAATGTTGCTTTTCATGTGGCAGCTTTTGATTCACTGAGTTGACAATAGAATAAATGTATTTTTAAAAGCACACAATCATGAAATTAGTTTTATCATGTTCCTTTAGCTTAAAGACTATATGATACAATGTAAAGGGCTTTAATAGATAACATAAGTAACTTTTAAGCCAGAACTATTTGTGGCCTTTTCAAATAAAGGTACAATATTTTGAGGAACTTCTGGCCATGCACTATATTTCAGATATAGTATTATACATTAGTCACCAAACAACCCCATTCGGTATTGAGCAATGATGAGAATAGATTTATTTATCAGTTTATCTGCAGTGTTCTATTGAAAATCTAGTTTCAAAGAACACAATATGCCCCACAGCATAAAACTGACCCACAGTGGTGATGGTTCACCATCAATGTAATGTAAAAATGGCACCAGTGAACCTTTCAATGGCCAGCCTAAAAAAATATATATACACAGTCAGGTGCATAAATATTGGGACATTGACAGAATTTTCATATTTTGGCCTCTATTCACCACCACAATGGCTTTGAATTGAAACAAACAAGATGTGCTTTAATTGCAGACTTTCAGATTTAATTTGAGGGTAATTACATCCAAATCAGGTGAACGGTGTAGGAATTACAACAGTTTCTATATGTGCCTCTCACTTTTTAATTGTATTTTGTTCATTACTTTTTCAAATGCTTAAACAAAACTGCAATCCAAACCATTCTGTCTTAGTGTTAAGAGGAAAGACAAAAAAAGGGAAAAAACTTATATTACAGCTTGTCTGTTTCCCGACCACTGAAATCCTTGCGCTAGTATAAATAAATAGTTTAGTTTTCCCACTCACAGCTGCTAAGTGTTCCACAGCGGGGTCGGCGGGGAAAAGTTCCGGGCGGCAGGCTGTTTCTGCTGGGCGATGCGCCCGCAGAAAACAACCTGGGGAGAACACTGACTGATATGTGATCTATAGTCACCTATGCATCGTTAATCTTTTCACTACAATAGGATTGGTTGTCTGTTATTTCCTGTAACAATATTACAACTGTCCCCCTTTGCAGTTCTATTCTACAGCAATGGAGAGCTTTGTCCAAAAGTGGACAACCCCTTTTAAGAAGACTTGCATGATACTTTATTACTAAATAGGTACTGATGTGTTTTTTGTAATTATTTTTCAGATATGCATGTGTTTAGCTGTTTTTAAAATACAGAGATGAATGTTAGAGCTTTGAACAGATACAGTAAACAACCTGCATTGTCTCATACATTTTAATGTTTTTTTCTGAAACTGGTCATGACATATAAGCTAGCAAATTACTGCTCCTTTATATTTGTTTCTGGGGACAAATTTCAATTGCTCTAGTTTGGTTTATGGTCTATTGAAAATGAAAGTTTTCAGTATTAGCATAACCATCCATAAGGTAGGTCTAAAGGAACTAGGTGCACACAAAAATGGATCAGGTGTGCTGATTAGCCAGCTTGTATACCCTGATCAGACAGGCTGCTCCCAAGCAGGATCTGTACCTGCTATACCAACTAATAAGGAAAAGAAAGACAGTGGATCGCTAGTTTGATCAAGTGACCACAGTATTTCAAATATAGATGTATTAAAAAAATAACAGTGAATCAATAAAAAAGCATTAGCAACACACGGGTATGTTTTCAACACAGAGGATAATTACAATATACAGTATATAAGATATGTGGATAAGTCATGAGCACATTCGGGACATGATGAGATGAAATGCGGAACCTCTTAGTAAGTCCCTCTCCTTAATGTGTCCTAGATTACAAGCTCTATTCAGTTATCCACTCTCTAGATAGTAGTCTCCTGTTATAATAAACAAAACCTCCACTTTCTTTATTTTCCTAAAGGAACAAGGTGTTTGAAATGTGATGCTCATAGTACTTTAACATACAAAATTGTATAACTCAAGAAGTTTGATGCCGATGTTCTGTGATTTTGCAGATCTGCGTGCAATGTTTAATTTACTGCAGTGTTGTACTATAAAACAAATGCAGACAGTATATATTATAATTCCACAATTCTATGCCAATGTATATGTCTTATTTATGTCTCCCCTCTCCCACACACTGAACACAAGTTTTTGTTTTTGCTATAAACCAAGCATAGTGTACTGATCATATTAATTTTGTTTTATTACAACATACAATGGTTATACTAAGGGCTTGCTCACACTTTTTGCACTGCATGTTCAGTACAATACACACACCTGTTGTGTGGAATTAAAGGAAAACAATTTCATTCATTGTAGTTGACCTTCCTTAGAACATGAAAAAAAGACTAAAACTTTATCTTATTGATGCTTCAGTAGAATAAACAATAACTTGGATGTGTGTCTGCATACCTTTTAATATAGCTATTAAATAAAGCTTCTAAAATTCAAAATTAATCACGATTTTGTTTTTTGATAAGAAATTCATGAAATAGAGCTGGTAGGTACTACAATATTCATGGGAAATTAAGCTTGTAATCATAATTTGTTGCTTCATTTTCCTATTTAAAGAAAAAAGTAACAAAATGGTGACTTAAGCTAGAATATGTATCACTAATAAATATTGTTTTTTTATTGTTTTTCAGTGACTTAAGATTTGTGAAACTGGCTCTAGTTCAATAGTCTACTTCAGGGTCCATAGGGGGTCCACAGGGTTGACCTTGGGGTATAGCTGGATCTGGATCCACGGGCACCACGCAGTTAAAGCTTTGCTGCTCCCAGGATGCACTTGGGTCCGTCCCCCTCTATACCCCGGCCACAGGCACCTCAATTTTAGTTGGTGCCCGGCCGGAGTCGGGTCACCCTGCACAGTGGGGCTGCATAAGCAGCCCCTAAGCTTTATTTTTTATTAAAAAAAAAAAAAAAATGAAGATGTTATTATTTAATTTTTACTGTCTTCAGAGCGGCAGCATCAGACTGTCCATCTGGACGTCTACGCTGCCGCTCCAACAGCCCCGCTGGCGCGACGCCGGTACTGATCCGGGGATCGCAGCGGGACCCCGGAGTCAGTACTAGCGTGGCTCCGGGACCTCCCAAGGACTGCTGCCGGACTGAAGGGGCCAGGTAAGCCGCGTGCAGCGCTGCACGTGGGGATAATGCAGTCTTCATGCCGCCGGTCTCTGGGGACAGACCGGCGGCGCTAGTAGCGGTGGCGGGCTCCCCCTCTTCAGGAATACCCCGCGTGACCGCTGGCCCCCGGGGTGTAAGTACCGGCGGGGAACCGGCTTCCCCGGGGGTTTAGTACTAGCAGGGGAGGCAGCCTTCCCTGCTTCAGCGCTCCTCCCCTCAGCCCAGTGCGCCTTCTCTCATGTGTGCTGGCGTCGCTGGGCTGTGCTCTCCTGGCCACTCCTCCTCAGAGCTCTCTGGCAGCCATCTTCCTCAGGCAGCATCGCAGAGCTCCCAGGCAGGCTTATAGTGGACCAGTCCCCCTGCGTACCTCTCCCCTTGCAAAGGACAGTGTTCGCAGCGCTATAGCCCTCCCAGACACTGAATCTGGGAGGTTGATTGTAGCGGAAGGTGCAGTGAGTAATACTTCTCTGCATGGTATGTGACTTTTGCTAATACTGTCAGCTTTTTACCTATCCCTTTCCTTCTACGGCCCGCAGGTGCGTGGGGGAGGGGTGTTCTTTCCGTGTACCTCACTTATATAAATCTACGTATTTGTGAGGTCCGTCACATACTGCGGTGTGCTCCTCAGTACCATATTGTGGGCTGTTTGGGTTGCATACTTGGGAGTGCGTGGGTGTTATACGCCTTACCTCGTTTCGGTGAGACACTTTTATTGCAAAAAAGTTTATGTCCTGTCTGATGAGGGGAGTGAGCGCTCCGAGGCTCCTGTGTTTTCCTGCCAACGCTGTTCGGCAGGGGTTGATGGGGCAGATTTGTCTCAGGACTGTCTGTGCGGGCGGTGCCAGTTGGTACCTGGACCCTCTAAACCCCCGGTGGCGCAGGATCCTCCGTGGGCGATGTTTACGCAAGTGCTGGCGTCAATCGCGGACCGACTTGTGGTCCCGACTGCGGCCCCTTCTAGGGCGTTGCCCCAGCCTACCATCCCCCGTTCCCCGGGTGTGACTCGTCTGGTGCAGTCTCCTCCCGGGTCTCAGACTGTGGGTCCTTATGCGGGTTTGCCGGTATACGTGCAATCCCCCACGGTGCCGCAGCAGTCGATGGTACCTTTTCAGGGGTATCCTCAGGCAGTACCCCCGCCTTGGGTGGATGTCCTCTCCAGCTCTGTTCAGAGTCTGGCGGCTTCGTCATCGGCTTTTCAAAATATGTTGCACAGTGATTTGCCCCCACGGGCGTCCAAGCGTTCCGTTCCGGCTTGTCTTCGGATGACGGGGAGATCCATGAAAACTCTGACTCGGATGCCGGGGCCCAGGAGATGGAGGCTAAGTCTTCCATTAATGTGCCGGCATTGGTTAGGGCGGTGCGGGCCATCCTTCACATTGAGGAGGATGTGCCCACCCCCAGGTCAAAATACCCAAATTTTAAAAAGGCCAAGGTAGCTTCGACGGTTTTTCCCCTGTCCGATCAATTGACGGATCATATGGCAGGGGCCTGGCAGTTGCCCAGCAAGAGGTTCCAACCGCGGAAGCGGTTGGCTTCGAACTATCCATTTCCGGAGGCTCATTGCAGGAAGTGGGAAACTCCTCCAGCGGTGGATTCCCACGTTACCCGCTTAATTAAAAGCGCTACGCTGCCTTTGCCGTCAATCTCCTCCCTGAAAGATCCCACGGACAGGAAGGTGGAGACTTGTTTGAAGTCTGTCTACTCTCTCTCGGGGGCGGTGGCCCGTCCGTCCATGGCCATCTCTTGGGTGGCTAAGGCCATCGAGAGCTGGGCCAATGCTTTGGAGGATACCTTTCCGGAAGATGCTCCGGAGATCCAGAGAGCGTTGATAGGTCAAATGAGGGATGCAGCTTCCTACATTGGGGAAGCATCGTTAGACGCAAGCCTGCTAACCTCTCGGGTGTCGGCTGCAGCTGTGTCGGCGCGTCGGTCCTTGTGGCTGAGGTCTTGGAGAGCTGACGCTGACTCCAAAAAGGGGCTGGAGGCCTTACCTTTTTAATGGGGAGTTGCTTTTTGGTCCAGACTTGGACAAAATTGTGGACACTCTGGCTAAGTCTAAATCAGCCTTCCTTCCTTCGGCTTCTGCTCCTACCAAGGTACGGAGCTCTGCTTTTCGGTCCTTTCGGGTTCAGGGCAAGGCCAAAGGTCAGTCCTTCCCGAGGCAGTCGACGACCAAGGCCGCTTCTAAGCCCAAGAAGCAGCCCTGGAGTGCCAGGCGCCCTTCTTCCAAGCAGGAAGATAAACCTTCTGCCTGATGGGACGGGCCTCCCTCTGGGGGACCCCAGAGTGGGAGGCCGACTTCTATTTGCCCAGTGCTGGCACAATACCACCACGGATGCCTGGGTTCGAGAAGTGGTCTCCCAGGGGTACGCCCTGTCTTTTCGGCACAGACCGCCCCACCAGTTTTTCTGCACTAGTCCTTCTCAGGATACGACCAAGTCTTTACAGATTCAGGAAGCTATAGAGTCCTTGCTGACAGCAGGGGTCATTGTTCCCGTTCCTCAATTACAACGAGGGACGGGGTTCTAGTCTCTGTTTCTGGTGCGGAAACCCAATGGTTCTCATCGCCCTATCCTCAACTTGAAGTCTCTGAACAAATTCCTCAGAGTTCCCATGTTCAGGATGGAAACGTTACGTTCCATCATTCTGGTGATGGAACCGGGGGATTACATGGTGTCTCTGGATATCCAGGACGCCTACCTCCATGTTCCGATAGCACCTTCGCACCAGCGGTATCTGAGGTTCGCTATCCTTCAACACCATTACCAGTCCCGGCGCTACCCTTTGGTCTCTCCACGGCACCGAGGGTGTTCACGAAGATTATGGCGGTCATGGCCGCACATCTTCGGAACCAGAATGTATGGCTACTACCGTATCTGGACGACCTCCTGTTGCTGGCGAGTTCCCCGGAGGTACTGCGTCATCATCTCCACTTGACGGTCGCTTGCCTGCAAGCGCACGGGTGGCTGATAAATTGGAAAAAGTCCTCCCTGATTCCATCTCAGCGGATGGTTCATTTGGGAGCCCTGCTGGATTCGCGTCAGCAAAGGATCTTCCTGACCCCGGAGAAGGTCTCCTCCCTGCAGCTGAGGATACACAGTTGCCTGAGCAGTTGCCGCCTGTCGGTCCATTCGGCTATGAGGGTTTTGGGCTCCATGGTGTCAACATTCGACATGGTGGAATTTGCCCAGTTCCATTCCCGGCCCCTGCAGGGGCTGATTCTATCGGAATGGAACGGGTTACCTCTCCGGATCCGCTCTCAGTTGCTGGTGTTGTCCCCGGAGGTTCGGCAGCCTTTGGCTTGGTGGCTTCAGACAGCTCATCTGCCCGAGGGGCGCCCCTTTTGGATCCCGGACTGGGTCCTGCTCACGGCGGATGCCAGTCTTCGGGGTTGGGGGGCAGTGACCGGCTCGTTGTCACTTCAGGGTCGTTGGTCTGCGGAAGAAGCTCTTCTTCCCATCAACATTCTGGAACTGCGGGCGGTTTATCGGGCCCTGCAGTCGTCCGGTCCCGCTCTTCACGGAAGGGCGGTTCAGGTGCAGTCCAACAACGCCACCACGGTGGCGTATATCAACCACCAAGGAGTAACTCGAAGTCGGGCAGCGATGTCGGAGGTGTCTCGCATCCTTGCTTGGGCGGAGGGTCACATTCCAGCGATCTCGGCAGTCTTCATTCCCGGAGTCCTCAATTGGGAGGCGGACTTCCTCAGCCGTCACGACGTGCATCCTGGGGAATGGTCGCTTCACCCAGAGGTGTTTCAGCTACTCGTGTACAGGTGGGGGCTGCCGGAGCTGGACTTGATGGCCTCTCGTCACAATCACAAGTTGCCCGTTTACGGGTCAAGGACAAGAGACGCAGGCGCCAGTCTGGTAGACGTGCTGTCGGTGAAATGGACATTTCACCTGGCGTATCTGTTTCCTCCGATATCCTTACTTCCTCGGGTTCTGCGGAAATTCAAGCAGGATGGCGGCACGCTCGTGCTGGTTGCTCCGGCGTGGCCCAGACGTCCTTGGTACTCCGATCTGAGGTGTCTCTCCATCGACGCTCCGTACCTTCCTCAGCGTCGGGACCTGTTGTCTCAAGGGCCCTGCCTTTACCCGGATCTGGGTCGGCTGTCTTTGACGGCGTGGCTCTTGAGACAGCCGTCTTGGGGTTTCTCCAGTTCAGTCATTGGTACCATGCTTAGGGCACGCAAGCCTGCCTCCGCACGGATTTACCACAGGGTGTGGCGCACTTACTTTCAGTGGTGTGAATCCAGAAACTATGATCCTCAGGTGTTCCGGGTTTCCAGAATCTTGGAGTTCCTTCAATCAGGTTTGGACCTCGGCTTACGTCTGGCCTCTCTGAAGGTTCATGTGTCTGCATTGTCCGTGTGGTTTCAGCGACTGATTGCTACACTACCGGATGTTCACACCTTTTTCCAGGGTGTTCTCAGGATACAGCCTCCCTTCGTGCCTCCTGTGGCTCCTTGGGACTTGGCGGTGGTGCTACGGGTCTTGCAGGGTCCTCCTTTTGAGCCTCTTGAGGTGCTGGACCTCAAGTGGCTGACGTTCAAGACCGTTTTTCTCCTAGCAATTGCTTCTGCCAGGAGCGTGTCAGAGTTGGGGGCGCTTTCCTGTCGCCCCCCTTTTCTGATTTTTCATCAGGACAGAGCGGTGCTCCGCACTCGTCCTGAGTTTTTGCCCAAAGTGGTCTCAAAGTTCCACATTAATTAGGAACTTGTTGTGCCAGCTTTTCAGTCGCCTGATCTTTCAGCTGGTGAGGCTTCCTTAGATGTAGTCCGGGCACTTAGAATCTATGTGGACCGGACTGCTTCGGTTAGGAAGTCGGATTCATTGTTTGTCCTCTTCGGTTTTCACAAGAGGGGTTGGCCTGCCAACAAGCAAACGTTAGCCCGTTGGCTTCGTTCCGTTATTTGTGAGGCTTATGCACAGGAGGGTTTACCTGTGCCAGCCTCTGTTAAGGCTCATTCCACTCGTTCTGTGGGTCCCTCTTGGGCTGCTAGACGTGGTGCCTCCGCTGTTCAGCTGTGTAAGGCGGCCACTTGGTCTTCAATTCAAACGTTTTTGAGGTTCTATGGGTTTGACACCTTCGCCTCTCAGGATGCATCCTTTGGGCGCCGGGTACTCCTTTCAGCACAGGAGCGTCCCCGCCCTTAGTTGAACTGCTTTGGGACATCCCCAAGGTCAACCCTGTGGACCCCCTATGGACCCTGAAGTAGAAAACAAGAGATATGGTATGAACTTACCTTTGTTATCTCTGTTTCTACGAAGTCCATAGGGTCCACAGGGCGCCCGCCCTGACGCACCTGGCTTCAAATGGGCTGTGTGGCTGGTCACCGGTTTTCCGTCTCCCATTTCTGTGAGTATGGTTTCTTGTGTGTTCCAGTCTTCCTTCTCTCTGTTTAGTCTCCTCCTCCGGCCTTAGCTGCTTACCAACTGAGGTGCCTGTGGCCGGGGGCGGGGTATAGAGGAGGACGGACCCAAGTGCATCCTGGGAGCAGCAAAGATTTAACTGCGTGGTGCCCGTGGATCCAGATCCAGCTATACCCCAAGGTCAACCCTGTGGACCCTATGGACTTCGTAGAAACAGAGATAACAAAGGTAAGTTCTTACCATATCTCTTGTTTTATGTGAAGTACTGTATGTTATATCAATAAAGTAATTGTAGACCAGATTTTATCACCAGCCTAGATGGGCTTCATTGATGAGTAAAGATCATATTCTGATTTGTAACGGAGCGTTCCATAGGCAAATGCAGGGGGGGGTTATGGTTGCCTGGAAACCCCCCTCCACTTGCCCACAGCATGAGGATCACAACATAAATAGCATATGATAGTACAGTTGCCTGTTTATAAAATCCCCTCAGTATCACAAATTAAATAATTAGCACCACCTGTTGAACTTTTAAAATGTGCCAGCCAGTAATGAATATACTTGTGCACCAACTAGGAGTTATGGAAAACATGCACTGATATTGACCATCTACTGTTTTGGGTCAGTTTTTAATACTGTATAATACACTATCCAGTACATAAGGAGACCAATCTGTACATCTATGTCCAGGGCAGTGCACATATTTTTTTCCTGCCCCCCCCCCATTTGGAATCAAGCATTACCCCTTTCTAGAAACCATGCGTTTGACACTGGCATTCTTAAGAATTAGTAGCTAGTTTGTTGATCTGAACTACTGAAATCCATCCAAATCAGTGTCGTTTCCAAGGCCTTTTTGATGGGCGCTCTGCCAGGCATTTTTGTAACACTGCCTGGCTCCCAGATTGTGCTGGCCAGTAGAGGGCATCCTGGGCAGCAGATGTGTTCAATGAGTGGGGCCCACCCTCCACCGAAGACACACTGCAGGCATTGCAAACTGGCAGCCTCCCCCTTTCCTGTATGTGTGGGTGTGTGTATATATATATATATATATATATGTCTGTGTGTGTATATATATATATATATATATATATATATATATATATATATAATGTGTGTGTGTGTGTGTGTGTATATATGTATATATATATATATATATACACACACAGTCAGGTGAATAAATATTGGGACATTGACAGAATTTTCATATTTTGGCCTCTATTCACCACCACAATGGCTTTGAAATTAAACAAGATGTGCTTTAACTGCAGACTTTCATGTTTAATTTGAGGGTAATTACATCCAAATCAGGTGAACGGTGTAGGAATTACAACGGTTCTATATGTGCCTCCCACTTTTTAAGGGGCCAAAAGTAATGGGACTATCAATTCAAAAGCTATTTCATGGACAGGTGTGGGCTATTCCCTCGTTATTTCATTATCAATTAAGCAGATAAAAGGTCTGGAGTTGATTCTAGGTGTGACATTTGCATTTGGAGTCAGTTGCTGTCGACTCTCAATATGAGATCCAAAGAGCTGTCACTATCAGTGAAGCAAGCCATCATTAGGCTGAAAAATCAAAACAAACCCATCAGAGAGATAGCAAAAACATTAGGTGTGGCCAAATCAACTGTTTGGAACATTCTTAAAATGAAAGAACGCATCGGAGAGCTCAGCAACACCAAAAGACCCGGAAGACCACGGAAAACAACTGTGGTGGATGACAGAAGAATTATTTTCCTGGTGAAGAAAAACCCCTCCACAACAGTTGGCCAAATCAAGAACACTCTCCAGGAGGTAGGTGTATATGTGTCAAAGTCAACAATCAAGAGAAGACTTCACAAGAGTGAATATAGAGGGTTCACCGCAAGATGTAAACCATTGATGAGCCACAAAAACAGGAAGACCAGATTAGAGTTTGCCAAACAACATCTAAAAAAGCCATTACAGTTCTGGAACAACATCCTATGGACAGATGAGACAAAGATCAACTTGTACCAGAGTGATGGGAAGAGAAGTGTATGGAGAAGGAAAGGAACTGATCATGATCCAAAACATACCATCTTATCAGTGAAGCGTGGTGGTAGTGTCATGGCGTTGGCATGTATGGCTGCCAATGGAACTGGTTCTCTTGTATTTATTGATGATGTGACTGCTGACAAAAGCAGCAGAATGAATTCTGAAGTGTTTCGTGCAATATTATATGCTCATATTCAGTCAAATGCTTCAGAACTCATTGGACGGCGCTTCACAGTGCAGATGGACAATGACCCGAAGCATACTGCAAAAGCAACCAAAGAGTTTTTTAAGGCTAAAAAGTGGAATGTTATGCAATGGCCAAGTCAATCCCCTGACCTGAATCCGATTTGAGCATGCATTTCACTTGATGAAGACAAAACTGAAGGGAAAATGCCCCAAGAACAAGCAGGAACTGAAGACATTTGCAGTAGAGGCCTGGCAGAGCATCACCAGGGATGAAACCCCGTGTCTGGTGATGTCTATGCGTTGCAGACTTCAGGCTTTAATTGCCTGCAAAGGATTTGCAACAAAGTATTAAAAAGTGAAAGTTAGATTGAGGATTGTTTAGTTTGTCCCATTACTTTTGGCCCCTTAAAAAGTGGGAGGCACATATAGAAACCGTTGTAATTCCTACACCGTTCACCTGAATTGGATGTAATTACCCTCAAATTAAATCTGAAAGTCTGCAGTTAAAGCACATCTTGTTTGTTTCATTTCAAAGCCATTGTGGTGGTGAATAGAGGCCAAAATATGAAAATATTGTCAATGTCCCAATATTTATGCACCTGACTGTATATAGTGGTCCATAAGTGTGGAAACCCTCATAAAAAGCAAATATGAATTCAGTATTTACACAAATGATATGGAAGTGATGGAAAACTTTTTAGAGTATGTCACCAGTATAGTGGCCATCTTGAAGTTGGCCATCTTGGATACAACTCTATTTTTTTTTTAATTGGGAAGGTAGTCATGTGACCTCAAACATGCAAAATTTCCTAAGAAAAACAATGGTGCTCTTCATTTTAACGTATCTATTCATTCTTGAATTTTAGCAAAAAGTTTATAGGATATGTTCGAAGTGCTGTTCACCATGTTGCAGTGTTAAGGCTATTCTCTTTTCCCATTCCTGATCAACCTTGATCAACATGTCTAACTGAATCTGAGCACAAATCAACAATTCGTTGTTGCAGGTGATAACGATCTTGTATCTTCACACCATAAACACGTTCCTTCAGGTAACTCCACAGAAAGAAATCCAGTGGAGTTAAATCTGGGAATCTTGATGGCCATCGGACTGGATCTCTATGGCCAATCCACCTTTGGGGAAACTGCACATCAAGATATTCCCTGACAATGCGTCCATAATGAGATGGGGCACCATCTTGCTGGAAGAAATTACAATATGACCCATTCACTGATGACAATGAGGGAAAAATCTCTTCATCTAACAACCTCTTCTAACGTGCTGCTGTTAATGTTCCATTCATGAAGAGCATTTTAGGATGTTTGCTAATCCTCAGGGATGCAGTGGCCTACCACTCTTTAGTTATGTTACTGAGGTCATAAATTAATGTGGCTGGGGCAGTGGTGGATTAAGATGGTCTGCTGCTCTGGGTTCTATAGATTACTGGGGCACTACACCATTAAAGTCTGGAACACAGGTCAAATATGCATGATTCAGTACACTATGCATGGCAAGTGAGTGGCACACTGCACTATGTATATTTGAGACTCACTTAGTTCTGAGATATATACTTCTGAGTCATAAATAACAATTATCCCTCACCCCACATTATGCCCCCTTCTCTACCCCCCCCCCCTTGTTACATGTGTTCCCTCACCATTATTCTCTTGCGACATATATGCCAAACAATCATCTAAGAGGTCTATTGCCTTCACAGCAGCTCCAATTGAGAAGTGGCTCTGCATGGGCTACCTGTATCATGGGCAAGCAGAAGGAGTTACTGCTGTGTGGTAAAGTGAGGCAATCAAACCCCAGATCTTATGGGCACTGCAGATGATAACAGCTGCCAGAGTGTCTAGTGGATAGCTGAACCATGCCCGTATGCCACCCACTCCTCTCCTTTAACACACATCTTGGTATCAGATAAGCAAGGACCTGTTGGGGGGTTACTGGCTGCTGAAGTTGGGAACAAACGATCTCAAAGAACGAAAAGTCATTTCTATTTTTAATCAGAAGCATGTCCTATAGGCATAATCCCCTCTAGGCTGTGAGTTTTATATAATTTAATAAGATTGCATAAAATACCCATTTATGACCCCTATACGCATTAATAGATATGTGGTTTCATTTTTGGGTTTGGCTGAAATGTAATGAATATTTACATAAAAGCCTAGAAATACCACCAGTCTTGCACTACTTACTAGCCACATACTTGTTTTAATTTGTGCTAACAGTGTGCCCCACATTATTTTTAAAATTGCACATACATAGCACCTCAGTTCTGCTTTCATCGAGATGAATCATTTCATTAAAACGTAGCTAAGTCCCTAATACAGCCTTATTTCAGAATCACAAGTACACCTGACACTATAATATGTGACATTGCAATTTCCATAGTAACTAATTGGTGGGTTTCTTTTTGTAGGAAAACTCCTTTGCACTGTTCTTTTGGCATGAGCTAGCGATTCATGCGCTGTATCAGGGTCATACAGAAGCCAGTGCTGCTGACCTCCTCGTACTGTGACATTGGCAGCGATCACGCACAGCTGTATATGCACTATTACACGGAGAAATTAGGAGGTAGGACAGAGACCAGCTGACACGCTACGTACTTTACGTAAGATTGCCTGACTTTGCCCGTTACTTACGTCACGTGATCGGAGCCACCGTTCCTCTACGTTGCAATGGCCAATGGAAAGATCGGGATGCTAGTGACGTGCGGTGCTTGAGCCAATCTCTCGACGCAAGGGGTGCAGGGGCGGTTCCTTGACGTCACGGAAGGACAAATTCATTAGGTCTGGAGGACGTTCGGTCTCTGATAGCCGACGAGGGCTGAGTAAGCGCCATCTTCTAGGTGAGTGTGGTTACCAGGCCGCATATCGCTGAGTACCGGGAGAGGGCACGGCACCAGGAGCCCCGCACACATGCGCATGCTATCCTACACACAGCGGCATGTATCCTGCGGCCTGCCCTCCGGTTTGTTATGCGGTTGTGGGGAGTGCCGGTGCGGAGACCTTTGCGCTTCGGTAGGCTGAGCCGCTGGCTGCGTCTAGTTAATCTCCTTGAGACTGCGGCTACGGACAGCACACGTAGGGAACCCCGATCTCTGCGCACTGCAGTGATCAGTCCTACAGTGTCTGTGAGGCGGACGCGCCCTGGGCCTTGTCCGCATGGTTCGAATATGCCTTACTGCGTGCCCGCTGTTGAGGCACTGTATGTAATAGCTGCACCTTCCACACTGCTGCTACTGTAGACTGTGAAATCCATTAGTCTACTAGTTGTTTGGGTTCTATTCAATGTAAACTGTACCATTATGTCTCATGGAAGTCCTTATTCACTGATCATGACCACATACTTGTAGCAGTGTAAGGCTTTGACTTTGCATCCTTAAGTTGCTAACCCCATAGTGGGAATTTTGCATATATATATATATATATATATCTCTATATCTCTATAACACTACATTAGTTCCTGTTTCTTCTATGAACCATGTAATCTCTGCTGAAAAAACACTAGTTTTCTGACATTTGAATTTAAATCTGTGATGGCTGAGTGAATTGGATGGTTTGAATTTCTGTCCTTTGACAATAGGTGTAAATGGAGCAATAACTGTTGTGGTTATGTATAGAAATGCTACACACCTTTTTATTTTTGATGGCTATTAACTTAACAGTGACTCTCTGCTTGAATTTCCCTAAAAAAAATCTAGTTGGGCACACCTATGATATATTGTTGAAAGTACATGCCATAATAATTTTTTCTCCAATTCCCAGCTGCAGAAATGTATTCCTCCGTTGCACAGCTCGCCCGGGTAAACCCGTTCAGTGCACCACACTTCCAGTTGGGGCAGGATTGTGTGACCTCTAGGAAAAGTAACCCTTCCCAGGTCCTACCTGTCCGTCACCTTGCTGCTGCTGCTGTTGAAGAAGGTATGTGACTGTTCAAAATGCATAACTTTGACATTGTTTCCCTTTATATTGCTGTAATTGGCAGGCTCTGCGTTTAGCAAGTATTACATGTTATCAGTATGTGTACTACTAGTAAGTGAAGCAGGTCACAGACTGCAAGGTCATGTGGAGGAGTTTCAGTATATACAGACTTGGTAAATGCAGATGCCATATATTAAATTGAGAAGGTTAATGAAACATAGAAAACTTCTATCTAACTGCTGTAAGCTTGGCTTGTTTCGTTCCTAGATTGTGGCTATTTGAAGACAAATGCTATTACTTGTAACAACCTTTTAAATCTGAATTGATATTTACCTGAAAAAGCCAACATTGCTTTTAGCATATAATCCTTCAACCAGCATAATGGTAATATCATAGAGGGCTACAAAATGTCATTTTTATTTTTTGTAGAAATTTAGTATTTAATGTCATTATTGTCCTATTCTAATCTTTGTAGTATATGGATTTGTTACATAAGTATTATGCAGCTTTACATCAGTGTTTTCCAAATCTGATCCCCCTAACAGCTCATGATCTCAGGGATTTTTTGTTATCATGCAAAGTTAATTTTAAGCAGGGTACACACTAGACATGGGGTGGGCAATAAGCGGCCCTTCAGCTGTTGAACTACACATCCCAGCATGCCTTTCAACAGTTTAAGCAAGGCCATATAGCAAAGCTGTGGAAGGGCAACCTGGGATGTGTAGTTCTACAACAACTCTGTGGCCGCTTATTGCCCACCCCTACACTAGACGACGATATGTTGGCGGATTGAGCTGACGTATCGTCCATGTCAGCAAGTGTATTCACTATGACCGACCATGCTTGTTCCTGCGGGGTCGTTTTTATCGCATCGAGAGTTCGAGCCTACATGCTGCACGATTTGGTGAACGACCCCATGCTGCTGGAGGCGGTTGATGAATGACATATTGTGCGGTCGTTTACCAGATCGTGCGGTGTAAAATGGCTGCACGATATGTCCATCGCATCATGTCGGCCGGGTACACACATAGTTTAGTACACGGCATAAGGTTAATTTGCGGGGTCAGCAATTATCCTAGTGTTCCCGCTAGGCTGTTTTAGCAGGCACTTTTATCTGCACCCCGCTAAAACAGCCTGCCCTAAATCTTCCTTACCCGTAGGTGGCAACATTTGCGGTGACCGATCACTGCCGGGTGAATAAATGCCATGTGCACGGTATTTATTCACCACAAGGGGAGAGCGTTAGGGAGGTCTCCAAGTGACGAATTGGGGGAGTGCCACAAGGACCCTCCCCGAACAGCTATGCCCCCTTTTCAGGAGAGCAGAGACTCCCTGCTGGCAACCCCCGCGTCCTGTCAGCTGTCTAGCGGGTACACTATTTCCTACCTGTTTCCACAGACAGAAATACAGAAATATGAAGTGTTGGGGGTGCATGAGGACCACATTTGATAAACTAACTTTTATACACAACAGCAGACAGTCAAGGTAAAACTAAAATTAGTTAGTGATTGATAGCGCTATGCAGCCACCTGAAGAAATAATCTAAATTAGGCTTCTTATTGTTACATTGGTCACCAACTGTTCTTGTAACATTGCTGTGAGATTAACTTTGCATCGGACCTAGGTATTACAGGGATGGCAGCACCTGTCTAAATTGGCGACTGTCACACTTGTCAGTTCTATTAGACAGGCGTATCCACTTCCCAGCTACCTAGATTAGATGGTAAGAGCATATACCACTGCCTTGTTTTTATTGAAATAGAAGTGGCAGAACAGTGTATTGTGGACCTGATTCAGCAAGGAATTCAGTTTCTTATACGCACGCAATTGGCCGATTGCGTGCGTATGCACAGCAGTGCGTGAACTAGCTATTGTGATCGGGACTGCGATTGCAGAGGCTACGCAGACCCAGAGCAGAGTGATTTACTGGAAATGCCGTTTGTGTGGGGGGAGGATGGTCGGGCGAACGCAGGCGTGCCAGTGCGTTTCAACGCCGTTGCAGGGACGTGCATAAATTATTCGCTGCGTATCCATGAGCAACCAGCAGTGATGGTGTGCGTGGCTGTTAGCAATTTCTGAGTAAGGTCAGGGCTTGTGCCAGTGTGTATATGGGTCCGATCTTGCCGATTGTTTTGCTATGTAGCCCTAGTATACTGATGTGAGTAAGAGGAAGTGTGCGTCCTTATGTCAGGCTGCGAACACTTACATTGCACCGCTGATATTGGCAAATGCGTTGCGTGTGTGTATAAGCAGAGTTGCGATCCGTAATAAATCAGGCCCTGGGTCCTTAAGGAAGGAAACACTTTCTAAACTCGTACCACCAAGTTAAGCTGTAACAAATCTTAGACCAGTGATTCCCAAACGGTGCTGGGGCACTTGCAGGGGTGCCACAGGTTGGTGGTCCAGGACCAAATCAAATTATATATGGTCCATGTGATGGGCAAAACGAGTTCTGGTGGCTGCCAATCATGAATTATGTGGACAAACAGAATCTCAACCCTGACCACCACTAAACCTTATGATGACACATGAGCACAATTTACTTAATGTAGTAATTTTTGCAGAATTTCGCATAAAACCTTTTTGCCTTGGTGTTCCATGAAAAAATGCTGATACTCTTGGGTGCCTACGATTCAAGTGTATAGGGAACCACTTTTGCAGACCATTGTAGTATGATTACTAACTTCATGGTAGTTTGCATGAGTATATGGTTTTCTTCATTTTAAGGTCCTGTTTCTTGACACTGGTAAAACCATTGTATGAGTACCACAAGCAAATGTTTAATATTTATATCTAAATATGTTAATTTTAATTTAAAACAGAGGAATATAGCTGCGCTTATGGATCTGGAAAATTCTTTGCTCTTTGTGGCTTTGGTGGAATCATAAGCTGTGGTACAACACATACTGCAGTAGTCCCACTAGATCTGGTTAAATGCAGAATTCAGGTTTGTGTATGCATGTATCCTGGAATTGTAGTTGCTGTGTAAACTAACTAGTGTTGACTAATTTGTTTTATTACTAAATATTATGAAAGCAAAGCATGTTTGTGAAAAGCATGGTGTTTTGTTCATGCAGGCGAATACAGTTGTGAATATGGCTCGGCACAGTTCTATGCAATGTGTGGCTTTGGTGGCATCCTCAGTTGTGGTATAACCCATACTGCAGTAGTACCTCTGGATTTGGTGAAATGCCGCATTCAGGTGTGTATAATATAATCACGTTAACATATTCTAACTTGTATCCAAATGCGCTTGCCATCGTTAACATTATGGCTCCTAGGTAGAGATGTATTGTTAAATCCATAATACATAAATTGTCCTGCATACTGCGCATGAACACACCCGCATGTGAAACATCCATATTTTACTATGCAGCTGGTCAGTAGGAAGCAAGCATAGTCGGGTAGTGATACTTCTAGCATTGCCTTACCAAAACCAGTATCACCTCCTTAAATTACTTACTGTATATGTAGCAGTTCTAGGATAACTATGATGCAGCATCATGCTTGCCTGCCTCATACTGTATCTTTTTCTGCACTAATCTGCTTAATGCACTGTGCTGTGAGGAGACACCTGATATTCTACTTTATCCCTATGAACTCTGTTTTTATGCAAGCAAAATGCTGGTCTTTAATTGCAGTTATTAATTTCGCTGGGCACCCGACAGCAGTTCAATTGTTGCTCAGTTTGAGCTCGTACAGCTTGGGGAGTGCACATTTCTCCTTGCAGCCCCCCCGAGCAGGCAAGCAGAAATGTGCGGTAAGCTGGCACTTTGGGCGCCCAAAGCAGGACTTCAGATGGGTAAGCGTTTTTTTACGTGGCTAAATCCTGTCTATTTGGGCACGATATGGATGATCGCCTAAAAACAATTGAATATCGCACTCTGATCTCTGGGCGATTGGGGGAAATTTTTATTGCGCCATAGCTATTTTTGCCCCTTAATCACTTATTGTCCCCCCCTTTTAATTCTTAAAAGGAAGTCCTGGAGCCAGACGGCATGCAAAGAAGGGGCAACTAGGTTAATAATTGGGTATAGGATGGGTTAGGTACGGGATCCTGGCGATCGGGATGCCAGCGGTCAGAATACAGACACCGGCATCCTGACAGTCAGAATCCTGACGCCTGAAGGTAAGTAGCCTAACCCTAATACTTACCGTTGGGATTCTGTATTCTGTGCGCTAGCATCTCAATTGCAAGGATGGTGACTACATCCTTATCTGAGATATCCATGAGGTACAATTCAAGATTTAGGAGTCTTTTCTGCAAGCAACATTTTACTTAAATCATGTGGAAACTAACATTTCTGCATGATTTAAGTATCCCAGCTATGCACGAATAGTTTTAACTGAGCATACGCAATTGTCTTCTCTGGTAATGCCCGACTCTTACAATATTGCACTGTATAGAGCAAGACATTGCTCTCTACAACGCTTACTGTTTTCTGCTATTAATGTAGCAAGAAAATTTAAAGTCCTTTAAAGCCTTACCTTTATATAATGCCATCTTAGAATGACCTTATACAAGAAATTCCTTATTTCTGCTGAAAACTGCAGGTACAGATGGCTCTCGTCCCGTTAGTCCCTGCAGCCGACAAGCTCCTCCCACCTCTCCGCCCCTCATTCGGTAATTACACTGTAATTATAAGACTTTGCAAAAATGTAAATTTATAATATAATACAAGTGTTAACATAACCACTGTCCCGAAGAAGATTATTGCTAAATAGTGTGTACAAGTGTGGAGAAAAATAATGTACTGGATATAAATGGCTCACTCTGGATTTTCTGTGGCAAACTAGTCAGATGAATGTCCCATTTTTAACTCCAGCAATTACCTGAAATTGTAAGAATTGTTATGCCTTCTCATAGAAGCTGGTAGACACCAGTTACAGTGAAGAAAGCATTGGATACCTCCCAGATTTTGAGCATGCTATGTACATAACTGAATGAAATGAGGATTGCTAGGCCATACAGTAGACTGTTAGATGACCAATGTACTGTTTGTTTTTTTTACCAGATTATGAACATGTTCCCTTAGATCCACCTTTTGTGGGTGTCAAGATTATGCTGTGTTCTGCTACTAGCAATTCATTTGCTTTAGTAGTACCAGCTAACTGATATCCAGCAACTTTTTGTTGTACTGTCAAAGGTGCTTGAGTCATTGACATGTGAGACTAATATACCTGCAAGTTGGTTTTCTTCCTGATGGAAGTGGTTAACACCCATTTCTCACCATCAGGGCTTGGCCAAGTGCAGACATTTGTAACTCCAAATTGAATGTGTTGCACCCTCCTTTGTCTGTCCTCCATACAAACTTCAGTTATTCATACGAAAGCACTAGATAAACTAACTTTTTTTTTTTGTTTCTCTTGTAGGTGGATCCCAAAAAGTATAAAAGCATTTTCACTGGCTTTTCTGTAACGCTTAAGGATGATGGTGTCCGTGGCCTTGCTAAGGGTTGGGCTCCAACCTTTATAGGATACTCAATGCAAGGATTGTGCAAGTTTGGATTCTATGAAGTTTTCAAAATCCTGTATGCTAACATGTTAGGGGAGGTAAGCATTTTGCTACACTGAAATTTGAAACCTCTGTATTTTAATTTTCTGGAAACTGATATGAAATGCATTGGGGGATATAAGGGTTACATGTCACTGTTTAACTTAAGTAGGAAAATTAAAATTCTTTCTCTTCTACACACAACGCAGCATACATTTACCTGCAAATATTGCATATGCGAGCCCTGTCCAATGGTAACGTATTCTTCAATTTTGTAGGAAAATACTTATTTGTGGCGCACATCTCTGTACCTGGCTGCCTCTGCCAGTGCGGAGTTCTTTGCTGATATTGCACTGGCTCCAATGGAAGCTGCTAAGGTGCGCATCCAAACGCAACCAGGTTACGCAAACACACTACGGCAAGCAGCCCCTAAGATGTATGCTGAAGAAGGAATTTGGGCGTAAGTGTAAATGCTAATTTCTTTCAAACATAATTCATATAAATACTTTGCCTACTGTTTTAAATGTGCATTGATATTGTGTTAAATAAAACTGGCATCAAACATGCTCCCTTAGATCCACCTTTTGTGGATGTCCAACTTGTTCTGAGTTCTGCTGGATCCTTCCAGCAGCTCCAGTCCAGTGGCATCCAGCAACTTTTTTGGTTGTACAGTCAAAGGTGCTTGAGTCATTGGCATGTGAGAATAACATACCTTCACATTAGCTATTGATGTTCTAATGGCAGCGGCTGCAGTTTCACTGTGCGTCGTGTCTCACCAATAGGATATGGCTGATGTGCGGACAATTAAAATGCCTCCTTTAAGATCATAAGCTGAAACTAAAGTGTGTACATTTGCAACTCATTTATTCTGCTGCCTATCCTATTTTAAAAATGGCTTCATTAACCACAACTATGGTAAAATGTTATACTATGTTTGTACAGGTTCTATAAAGGCGTTGTACCCCTCTGGATGAGGCAGATTCCATACACAATGATGAAATTTGCTTGCTTTGAGCGTACAGTTGAGGCCCTCTATAAGCACGTTGTACCCAAGCCACGAAGTGAATGTTCAAAAGCTGAGCAATTGGTTGTGACTTTTGTTGCTGGTTATATTGGTAAGTTGGTTACCTCATCTCAGGAGTGATCTTATATCTGCATGCTTTGGGGTGATGTCCGACTTGCATGATTGTTGCTAAAATCTGCGTTTCTTCCCGTTCTTATTATGCAATTTCAGGGTTATGGTCATACAAGCATTTAATTAAGTAATTTACTACATAGTGTGAGGTCACTGATACTAATGGGAGAAACCGATGCTAAAATTGGCTGAAAATGTGTGTTCTCTTCATATGGACAAATCATAAGGCAATGGGCTGTGTTGGGTATTTGTCTCCATTACAGCAGATAAATATAAAGTGGAGACACTCGTATTGATCAATACCTAATGCTAATGTACACAACCCATTCACACATGTCCCAAGCTGGGCAAAATTGTAGAGGTCTAATTTGTAGGTTATTCCCAGTTCATATGTGAAATAATGTAAAGATGACCATATCTTCAAAATCACTTTGCTTACTCGAGTTACAATTCCAATAACAATGGATTATTCAAAACTGAAGGGATGTACTACTACTCCTATTTGAATGCGCGGCCTAGACCACTATTTTGGCAAACAAAGTATTGCATGTATATATATATATATATATATATATATATATATATATATATATATATATATATATATATATATATATAATAAATATTTGAACTGCTTTTTAATGATGCTTCTTTCCCCTTCTTCTAGCCGGTGTCTTCTGTGCCATTGTTTCCCATCCTGCTGATTCAGTGGTTTCTGTGTTGAACAAAGAAAAGGGAAGCACTGCCGTTGAAGTCCTTAAGAGACTTGGACCAAAAGGTAAATATTTACCACTTGGGATAATTTTAATAAACTTTCCTGTTTTTCTTGTAATCTGACTTGCACTACTACTCTCATCTGCAGGAGTCTGGAAGGGGCTAACAGCCCGTATTATCATGATTGGTACTTTAACCGCTCTGCAGTGGTTCATCTATGACTCTGTGAAGGTCTACTTCAGACTTCCCCGACCACCTCCCCCAGAGATGCCAGAATCTTTGAAGAAGAAGCTTGGCCTGACCCAGTAAACCGTTGGACTTGAATAATGATAACTTTAAATGACACTTTAAGCTAACAAGGTTTTATAAATTCAACCATGTAGGATCTACCATTTTTCTCAGATGTAATTATTGGTTGTATGTTCACTCTGCTTGGTAGCACACTTGTAACTTTGGTTTTACAGCTGTACTTGTCTGTTTTAATAAACAGAAGATCCAGTAAATTTGTATTACATGTGAAAATTGTAAGGGCTCTAAAGAATGGAGGTGGAATGTCTAGGCCGTGGCAGTTGTATGATGTTTTACCGCATTGGCTAGGTTTGGTACGGGTACAAATGTGAACACTGAGCTTTTCGAATGTTTTTTACACACCCCTTCCTGTATGTTTGTCCTTGTATTTTGTCCCAAAGTAAATGAGCCAGATGTAGAGTAATATGGATATGGTATATCTTGTCAACATGGTTGTAATGTCGACAATGATTACTGTGCTATCATCATTTTCTATCTTTCCCTGATGCTCTCAGGGTGTTCACATTCTGATTTGTATATGTATGGTACATTCTTGGGGATTGTACAAACTTTCGTTTGATACAAATGTCTAACCAGAAGAGGCTACATTATAATTCTTCTGCAAGTTAGAAGTGTTTGGCATGACAATGCTCAGCTTTATACTATTAGGCTAAGGAGGTTCTGGTTACAGTAGGTGGCCAGTCTGGCAATTGAAGCAGCCTGATTTCTTCTAGCTTTGCTGGGGGTTGTGCAGTTTGATTTGGTGCATACACTGATCATTCTGCCTGCATTTACCAATCTGACAATCACACAAACTTCAATTGGAGTTTTAGCAAAAATTGAGCATCTTCCCTAGATTGCAACACTTGGTTGGAACACCTATAAGGATATTTATTAAGCATTTAAAATTGCAATTTTAAAACTGGTGACCAAAACCACCCCACCTTTTGTACTGTTAATTTAAAATCTAGGAGATTATATTTAGCAGCAATTATGGATATACGGTATACTTAAGACTAGGTAGAGTATGGCCCACACAAACAACTTTTGGCTCAAATTAAAAATAGATATTGGATGTCAGCAAGCACAGGCATACTATAACACTTGGGATAATCATCCAGCCCTACACACACACGCGCCATTCGGCTTAGAGGTGAAGATCAAACACTTCCAGGTGTACTGCTTATTTCTGTTACTTGCCAGGAGTTTCTTTTGCATTTATGACCTATTCATTGTTAATTGCATGTATTCGGTTGTCTCTTGCAAGTGCAACCAGTTAAACCTTATTCCCCTTTCCCCTAATGTGGAATGTTTGTATTGGAAGGAATATATGTTTAGCTTATCTGTAAAATATTTAGTTGCCTCAATCAATGTATAAATTTACAATTTTAAGTGATCAAATGAGATCTAATATAAGTTATTATTATTATTATTACCAGTTATTTATATAGCGCACACATATTCCGCAGCGCTTTACAGAGAATATTCGGCCATTCACATCCGTCCCTGCCCCAGTGGAGCTTACAATCTATATTCCCTACCGCATGCTCACACACATACACACTAGGGTAATTTTGTTAGGAGCCAATTAAATTACAAGTATATTTTTGGAGTGTGGGAGGAAACCGGAGTACCCGGGGGAAACCCACGCAAGCACAGGGAGAATATACAAACTCCACACAGTTAGGGCCGTAGTGGGTATCGAACCAACGACCTCAGTGCTGTGAGGCAGTAATGCTACCATTACACCGTCTGTGCTGGGGGGAGTGTGAGCATAACATTTGCTATATAGGCAAATGTCCCAATCTTAGGGGACTGCCCTAACCATCAGGGCTTTTTGTCACAAATGCCAATGGGCGTGGTGAATGTGTGCCCTGCTTATGACATGCGCTGCTGCAATGCTGGGACTTGTGTAGGGGGGGGAGTCCTAGTGCTTCAGAGATGCCAGGTGTTATGCCCTTGGATTAGGTACCACCTTTGTCATGGCAGTGACACACAAAGCGCTTTACAGCTGTTGCAGTAAATACCACCATGTATATACAGGTTGGCTAACAACAAACTGGTAAGGCCTCACTGACCTGACTATACATTATCCAAAATGAGTCTGAAAACAAGCACAGAAGGGACCTTTAATGAAAATATCTTGCATAGTGGTTTTCTAAATAGCCCTCAACTATAACACATGGTGCACAGGAAGTTTTTGGGTTTACTCATTTTGTGAAATGGCTATGGTTGAGACAAACTGGAACTTGTATGGCCAGCATAATAATATTTAACAAAGGTAGGTATCACTTGTGGCTTAGACAAGAGATTCTGTCCTATGGCAAGTCCAGTCTAGCATGAGTCCAAGGTGCTATTTGAGGGCCTTTTATGAAATGTGGTTTTTACAGACATAGATCAATATATATAATTTTTTTTTTTTTTTTTTTGTACATTCATTGATCTACTTTTGCATGTGTTCCTCATCTAATATAACCTACTCTGAATAGCTATGCATCTTCTAGTGAGGAGTGTTTATGCAGCAAGTACCCATTTGTCCAATTTATGGTGCATATACATGGTCAGATGACTGGCACAGTTGAACGATTTTAGCCTGTATTAAAATGAATGAAATCGTCCAAATCTGACTGCAAACACATCAGATAGTTATCTGACAAACGGGAACGCACATTGTTCATTGTTGCCCACATGTCAGATTTTTCTTTCAGGTATGAACGATTTTTAAAATAGTTATCGTTCAGATCTGAAGAAAAATCTGACTGTCTGCACCAGAAGAGCTTGTAGTACAATGGACTTTGATATATCAAGTGGAACATTATAGTGTTTGTTTTTCTGTAACACAAACTTACACACAGATTGTAGAATCACATTAGCAACTCAATTGTCGGCCATGTTGCACATACGCCATTGTAACTTTTTTTTTTTTTTTTATTATTATACTGTGTGACCATTTTCCTCCGCCTGACTTTTTCCACAGTAATATTGTGCCCCTTCTCCAGCTTGGCTTGTGTGTAGAAAGGGCTACTGATTAAGTCACTGTGGCTGGTACTTTTTTTTTTTTTTTTTTTTGTGTCCCAATTCCTCTAGGGCAGTGATTCTCAAACTCAGTCCTCAGGACCCCACACAGTTCACGTTTTGCAGGTCACCCAGCAGGTGCACAGGTGTATTCATTACTCACTGATACATTTTAAAAGATTCACAGGTGTAGCTAATTATTTCACTTGCGATTCTGTGAGGAGACCTGGAAAACATGCACCGTTTGGGGTCCTGAGGACCAAGTTTGAGAACCTGTGCTCTAGGGAATATAGGGCTTGATTCAGAGTTGTATGCTGTCATGCAACGTCTGTATGATATGCTAATACTGCAGGAGGTGTCTTAAGTAAATAGGTGTCTTATGTAAATAGCAACAGATCTTCTTTGATCTGTTGCTGCTTCCAAGGAGGGTATCTGATCACTTGCATGAGCATCGGTCATCTGAATAACACTCGGGTTACCCAGGATGGGTGTGAACTGCACTTAGCCGGGCCCAGTGAAACTGTGTTGGAAGATAGACACTGGCCTCGGGATGCCTGGAAAACTGCAAAGAATCTTTTTTTGCCAAAAATTTTATTGTTGCAATGCGATGTTCTGATGCACCAGGAGTCTCTGCTGATTAATTTGGTATGTGACACTTTTGTATATATGAATTGTAGCATTTCAGCTAGATTTGCACACAGATATAAAAGTGTCACATATTTGCATCGTACTGGTGTCCTACTCTCATCACATTGTGACTAAGATGCTTTTTTGGCAAAAACACCTGGTGCTAGAGGTGCAGCATGGGATCTGGTGCTCAGAGGGGCAGTTTGGTTCGACTGCAGTAATGATATGAGGATGTATCTGTATGAATATATAAATGAGAGAAATCTGATTATATAATGCACATAATACCAAGTGATGCACATTAAGTTTAAATCATTTATTTCTATTACTTGTATAGTACTAAGTGCTAGACAAACCAAATTTTTTATTTTTTTTTTCTTGTGACCTTTTCCTACTAGAATTTAAGTTTATTTTCATTAAAATTAATAAAGATTAAATATTTTTCTTTTACATAACTATATTTGGGAACTTTTTATTTTACTATTTCTAAGAATTATAAAAATATATATAGTAAAGCACACAATGTACAAGACTGCACTCAGTGAGACTCCACAATCATGAACAAAAAAATCACAGCACTACTTTTGCTCCTTGTCAACGTTTTAGTGTTGAACCACTTTTACCAGGAGCAAAAGTAGTGCTGTGATTTTGTTCATGATTGTGGAGTCTCACTGAGTGATATCTCGTACATTGTGCTTTACATATTTCAACCTGGTATGTGTACCGAATCAATAATTGTTTAAGAGGGCCAGGCTCTATAAATAATGTGAGTCTCCCTATATCCTAATATTTAGAAATATGGATTTTATTTTTAGCATGAGTGAGATAATGAAACCTTTGCTTTTTGATGGGTCAATGTCAAAATGCGTGGGTTGATGTTTGCAAGGGAGGTTTTCAACAACCTCATCGCCATTGTGTTTTCCCAGATGTTGGTCCCGGGGATTCCATCTGCGTCAGTTATGTATGCTGTGTGCATTTACAACTGACTTCTGGTAGGCTGCTACCCTGACTATTTGGATTTTAAGCTGTTGTAATAAGTTTTGTGTTTTGTTTCTGATGGCATTTATGTGACAGATGGAGAGATGCCCCATTGCCGGAGGTGATTTGTGGATTTTACATGTGTGATATGCCAATATTCAAGAGATAATTTTTGTAAGCATTTAATGAAGAAAGGGATGTGATTGGCATCATGTTTTCATCCTGTGCCCATAGACATCCACAGGGATACCATGGGGTAGTGTGGTTGGAGAGATCCAGGCACCAAATAGTTAAAGCTTTCAGCTCCCAGGATGCACTGGGTCCTCCATATATACCCCACCCCTAGCCACAGGCCTTCAGTTTGTTTGGTGCGGCAGGATCAAGACGCACCTTTTGTAACCAGGACTGCTTGTGCAGTCCTTAGCTTTTATTTTAGGTTTTATTTTGATTCTTATGTTTGTACTCTGCGTCTGTATTAAGATGCAGATAATGCAACTCCATCTACCGCCACTGGGCCAAATCCTCAGTAATTGTGCTGGTGATTTCGGTGTTTCTCGGCTTAGCTTGCTAGCAGCAATACTGCAACCCGTACACACGGAGATGACAGGTAAGGCAATTCCTCGCTTATGGGAAATCCTGTGCGGGAGTCCTTGCTTCTGTTGTCAGAGACGCACCAGAAGCAACTGCAGTCGGCCTGGGATTGTCCACGCCCTCTAGACCACCAGCCTTATCGCCTTTTTGTTAGTTTATATATGAGAGTTGGCTTTACAGACAGGTATCAAACAATACAAGTGTTCGGCTCCTCCCGTAAGGAGGTATCCTTCAATAACTTGGTGAGACGGCAGCCTATAAAGCGTTAACCCCAAACCCCTACAAAAACTAAGACAAAATAACACACACAAAAAAAGTTTATAGGTGGGGAGTAGGTACAAAAAGTGCACAGTGGGCCTGATTCAGGTTTGTATACTAATGCAATCGTAGCTCTTGTGTAAAATATGATAATGCTATAGCGGCCTGGAAATATATTTAGACGCCCACTGGCGGATTTTGCAGATTATGAGGTCTATTTATCAAGCAGTGAAAAGTGTGGAGGAGTGGACCAGTGGAGAAGTTGTCCATAGCAACCAATCAGCTTTCATGTAGCATTTATCAAGTACAGTCTATAAAATAATAGGAGCTGATAGGTTGCTATGGGCAACTTCTCCACTGGTTCACTTCTCCACACTTTTCACTGCTTGATAAATAGACCCCCAAGCAAGTGCATACAAACACGCAGCAGCGGTCGCAGATCCTTCAATAATCAACCATTTGAGTAGCCCTATGGTCGCTCAGAATGGCTGAGGGAACAGACGTTTCTGTGTCCGGGATCACGGATGTAAAAAAACTATCATGACACACCTGTGTTTTTGCCGCCACCCCCCCCCTAACCGCCCCCAAACGGTCCCTGAATTTCAATCACTTTACAAAGAAATCCCCACTGCGAGCGGCATCGTTATGGGTGCACTGCACATGCTGCCTTAACACATGCGCAGTCGGACGATAATTGCTCAACTGTGTAAATATTGGCATTGTGTCTATATCTGAATCCTGCCCTTTCATTCTTACCCCAGCCAGATGGTAAAATGGTGCTATCTGAATAACTAAAAGTGCTTAGGGCCTGATTCAGAGTTGTACGCTGTGTTGATGGTTTTCGCAGTTGAGCAATAATCAGCAATCTGCACATTGTCGCATAGCGCATTACAGTAGTTGCTCGCAGCGACTTCGCAGTGTGATTGAAAGTCTGAGCCTTTGGTAGAGGAGATGGGGAGTGTCAGCAAAGAATGCAGATGTGTCACAATTGTTTTGGGGGGGGGTCAAATCCTGTGTCTGCCATCCTGTACTAAAGAAATATGGCTCTGGCCATATCCGTTCCCATGGCGATTCTGAGGGACCATAGGCTTACTAATAACTACGATAATCGAATGATCTGCGACCGATGCTATATGTGGATGCTGCAACATTTTACGCAGATGTTTGGATCAGCAAAGCCGTAGGTGGGCATCTCAATACATCACCCGGCAGCTGCAATATTTGCATATTTTTCGTTCGCAGCTGCGCTCAATATATGTAGCAACAATTAACGTACAACTCATGTAAAGGACCTGGTTCTGGGTTGTACGCTATGTTGATGGTTTTGCAAATGGAGTCATTTTTTTTGCTACTGCACATGCGTCAAGGTACATTACCTTATTTGCACTCTGCAAGTCTTTATTCGCAGGGTGACTGACAGGGTGTGATTGGGGGAGTCTCTACCGTTTCAGGGGGGTGTCACATGCTGTGTTTGTGATCCCATACGTGGCTCTGGTATTGCAGTTGCCATGGGCATTCTGAGTGTCCATAGACACAGTTAAGGAGTCAATGATTGCCTGATTTACTTCTGATGCTGCGTATGTGTACACAGTTGCAGAGAGTTGCGATGGCTCAGGTATGACCCGGCTGCTGTTGCATTAGTACATATATTCGCATATCCACAGCTGCGAAAATCACCCAAGGGAAGATTAATCAACCCACACACAATAACAAAACAATACAGAGTATCAGTTTGCACCTGCTCCTGATAAACCATTGATATTAAAACACCATTGAAATGTATGAACCTACAGCAGTATGTTTACTAAAGATTGTTTTTTCACAGCCACCAATTCTCTGCAGGTTTGAGGGGTGGATTTAAAAGGACAATAGTAATATACGCAATATCAAGCTTGTTTTGTGTGCACCACTATTGTCTTTTTAAATCCAACCCTCAAAGCCACTGATAATGGCTTTGAAAATAGTTCTTAGTAAATACATCCTAAAGAGTTTTACTATTCATCAAATGAGACTCCACCAGGCATGTCCACATCTGTGATATGTTTTTTTAATCTGATAACAAAGGCCCTCTTTAGTTGGTTATTTAAACCGCTGACATTCCAATAAAGGAAGCAGCAATCCTCAGGTTTATATTATATCTGGACATCATAAAACTGCATTACAGTCACAATAACCTCCTTAATGGAAATCATCACCCTGTCTCCCTGATGTCCAGCCTATGCATGTTCCACATAACACAGTGAATGTAATATAACAATACCAATTTATTGTGGGTAACATTAATCATACTACTGTATATAGCCCAATTCTGCAAACAAGCATGCCAAAGTAGTATAACAACTCATAATATCGCATGCATAAAACAATTAAACCAGTTTGTGAAATGTATTACAGTCTTAAAATAGATCTCTTATCTAGACATCTTATATATAAAATTCATTGGTATGTTTGTTTGTCTGGTTATGCATTTGGACACCCCTGCACTGATTGGGATGAAACCAATGCGAAGTGGTCCTGTTGGATTCTGGCCAGGTTTTAGAGGGGTTTGGGTTGGACCTCCCGTTGGTGTACACTGGGCAAAACTTTAACCCGGGGAGACTGTTCTTTCCACTGGATGATTTTGGACGACATCACATAATAAAACTTAACTTGAAGATTTACTGTAAACCCGGGCAACGCCGGGTACTACAGCTAGTTATATTTGTATAAACATTCATTTACCTGTATACAAAGAATTTCTATATATGCCCACCATTATAAAAAAGCCATCCTCAACCAGAGTAATACTAGAATAACATTGCAGTTAATTTAATGAAAACATTAAAATATAGTTAAGCATTGCAATCATTTAAATAGAATAACAGAATATTAAATATATCTACATGTATGTTATACCCCTTTTACACCGGAGCTAAAACCCGGGTTATTGCAGGGCTAACCCGGGCAGCTCCTTGGTGTAAAAGGGGTGAGGGTTGGATAGCCGGGTCGAGTGCCCCGGCAATCCAACCCAGGTAAATAGGGTTTAACATGGGAGTAACCCGTGAAACCCTGCTGTGTGTACGGCGCACCAAGACCCGGAGTCTTGATGACCTGCAGTGCACCACAAGCCGGCCGATTGGTCCGGCTTCAGTGGCGCTTGGAGATGACGTCATCCTGAGTCGGCGGCGGCTAAATTCCGGGTCTGATCCGGATAGGAACCCTGTTCCAACTCCGGGTCAGACCTGAAATTTTGGTGGAAAAGGGGTATAAGTAAGGCGAGTGGATGAAGGTGCTATGTAATAATTTTTTGAAAATTTAGGATGAAGGTGTTATGACCTAGGGATCATAGTAACAATATTATTTTAAATGTTTATAGTCTATTCAGTGGTGGCACTGACATTGACATCCAGTGCAGCCAGTAAGCCCTCTGTCCGAAGGGGGCATGTCCTTGCTGGAAAGGGGCGTTGACTCTGTGCACACTCCTGTTTCAGCACTCCCAGTGATGCTGGGCTGCCCGTAGAGACCTTCCCTGCACTGTCGGCTCAGTGACCAAGAGTCGGGTGCTGCACTGTGATTTTAGTGTGCAGTGCCTGCTACCTGTCAATGAGGAGGAATCAGCATTTAGATGTCACCCCTGTGGTCTGCCACTGATTATATTTACTGATATATTTTGTGGATAAAAGTACTATGGCCAGTTCATGTCAAATGTCAAGTTTATCTTTGACTGTAAATATCTAACTTTCTTCTAAACATAACACCTGTATCCACTTGCCTCAATTACTTGTTATGCTGTATATAGGGGTGATACAGAGTGAACGCAAGTCACTTTTGCGGATGTATCTTTTTTCACACTGCACATGCTCCGCAACTGCGCTTACACAACCATGGGCACTGCAGAGTCGTACGCGATTCAGTGACATCTATAAATGGTTACAGGATAGGGGCATGACTGGGTGGTAACACAGCATTCACATGTAGTTTAAGTATAGCATGGGTGTGTTGAGGGCATGTCGACTGAATGGCAACTTATGCAGAGTTCAGTGTATGCGCAAATATACCTGTTTTCAGACCTCTTTTGCACCCAGGATGGGGCAGGTGTAATTGTGCACTGACAATGATGACGGCTATGATACCAACCTACGGTAAAGATGCGTACAACTCTGCATGCTGGTGAGGAGCAGTTATGGCCGACATGTATGTAACTGCATCAGTCTCTATGCGTAGATAAATAGTCTGAAAAGAAAACTA
Source organism: Taudactylus pleione (assembly GCA_031769625.1). Lineage (NCBI taxonomy): Eukaryota > Metazoa > Chordata > Amphibia > Anura > Myobatrachidae > Taudactylus > Taudactylus pleione. The sequence goes on from JAUIMM010000039.1 coordinate 5,138,195, forward strand.
TAAAAAGATAAAAATGGTATAACTGTAAGCACAAATATTTTAAAAATAGAAAATAAATTACTGTAATACTGTACTGTATATCTGAAATCTTCAGTTTCCATTCTGCTCACACCTTGAATGCAATGAAACCACTATATGGTTTCAATTGGAGTAAGAAACAAGTGAACGATCACTGGCCATGACCTTCAATCAAGCCCTATGGGAGTTGTAGTTCTCTGTGCTTAACCCAAATGCATTGGGCTCTGCACTTTTGTATTTTCAAAGAAAATGCAGGAATGACCACCACCCACTGGTTCTCATGTTTTAAGGGCCCTTGGGTTGTGGACCTCTGTACAACAAATCGAGCCAAAAATACTCATCTGTTTTTCTAAGAAAATCTCATAATTGTTCCCTTCAACTCTTTCAGGCAAACCCCTGTCTCGTTGCTATTTTAATGCCACATTATAAATAGCTCTCTCATTACTAGACCACTCTTTTACCTTTCCCATCTCCTACCCCCCAGTCCCCAGATTACACCCTTTCCACACCCTCTCCCTCCATTACCTCACCTCTCCAACGCTTCTGCAACCCTTTTAAACTCATCTGCATCGCTGCACTTCTGTTCCTCTCTTCTCATGTGCTCTATGGGACACCAGCACAGTTTGTAACAAGCTGACCCCCACCCATGACTTCTTCATCTCTAACTCCCTCAACCACCTCACTATCACAGAAACTTGGCTAATTCCTGATGGCACTGCCTCTCCAGCTGTCCTAGCCTCTGGTGACATCTCCTTCCCTGTTATTGCCCTGAAACCATCTCTCTTATTCTCCTTCTCCAAAGTCCACTTGGCCCACTTTTTCTGTCCTATCTGACTTCACATTGCCACCATCTATCATCCTCCTTTTGGCACGGTCTCCCAATTTCTTGATAACTTTTCAACCAGACTCCCTTACTACCACTCCTCTGACCTCCCCTCCCTACTTCCTCCCCTCTCTCATCTAGGTGGACTTTAAAATCCTGATCAACGATCACTCCAATCTTGCTACCTCCAAACTTTTCTAATTTTCCCTCTCTCACATTAATGGTCACTCCCTTGACTTAGTCTACTCTCATCTGCTGTACTGTTGCTGACTTCAACAACTTCTCCCTCTCAAACGCAGGATTTCTAGAGGGGGGTTTAGAGTGAGTGTGGCCAGTCCATGAATAGAGCATACTTAGCACTTATCCAGCTTTAATATGTGTCACACAAAGTGTATTGTGTTATAACTCCATCATATACAGGACCAGCGATCACAATAAGCCATTTGATGCGGCAGTAGGGCCATCCTGCCTGAGCTGAATGTATTTACTTCAGATGTGGGTACCATTCCAGAGCATTGGAGCAAGTTCGGGAGTCTGGGGGAGCAGCAGAAGAACCTAGCACTGCCCTGGACATATATGTACATATTGGTCTTATCTACTGGATAGTGTATTATTATACAATATTAATAATTAACCCTATTGATTTTCTATAGCAGTGCATGTTTCTCAGATCTCCTAGTTGGTGCAGAGGTGTATTTATTACTGGCTGACACATGTTAAAAGATCCACAAGTGGTGCTAATTATTTAATTTGGGATGCTGAAAAGAACTTGCAGCACTAGTAAAATTCTATAATATTAATATTTCTATTGTGGTCATGGTGTGGGCTGGGGAGAGGGGTTTCCAGGCAACTGGAACCCCTCCCCCCCCTGCGTTTGCCCATGGACTCTCTTCGTAGGCGAAATCTTAATGTCCTAAATTCCTTTAATTTTTCCTCCTCTCTACTCTCCCTTCTCTTCTCCATTACTATCATCACATGCCCTGATCAAGGTGTCGCATTCTATGACTATTCCCTCACTACAACCATTGACTCTGCTACCCCAGCTGTTACCATCAGTCTTTGACAGTCCCTCCCCAACAACTCTATTCTGATCCTCTTTCTCCAAAAGTGTTCTCACTCTGCTGATCGCCTCTGGAGAAAGTCGCTCTCTCATGCCAACTTCCACCACATCAAGTTCATTCTCTCGTGCTATATTTCCTCCTCTCCTCCCAGACCTCCCTTTTCGCTGCCATTAACTCCTATCTCCCTTTTTCTCCCTCCTTTCATCCTCCCACAGTGAGATTGATTTTGCCACCCACTTCCCTTTCGTTTTCCTTTTGTGTAACCCATTTTCTTACAATTTAAGTTCCATAAAACAGTTTGAAAAATTATAAATAAAAAATATTAAATTCACTAGAAAATAAATTAATGAATTAGTTATTCCTGTAACTGACATAGACCATTAATGTGAAATTGGGTTAGAATAGACCTCTAGCAGAGATATGGTGAAGTCTTTGTGTGCCTTCAACACCCAATCTATGCGATTGGATTCTCCTGTGGTTGGGAACACATACTGCATTGTGTATGTGTTTATATTTCCCAAGCTCTCTTCCCCTTACCCTCCATAACATTTTATTATTTACTAACTGATGGAATTAATATCAGCCTACGGTCTCTGATGAAGAATGCATAACTGTCGGACAGCAATAGAAGGACACCTTCTAGGTCTATTGAAGAATTAAAGAAAATAAGATAACTAAGGGGGGAGGGACGAAAATGTTACACGTATAATAATTGCCTCCCAATGATGACCTAACAATTGCAATAACTTCTCTTCTCAAATACAGGTTAGCAGTTATTGAGAAGGTCAAAGTGTATGAATATGGCAGTACAGAGGTTCTTGCATTACACAATGAAAAGTATTTTTTTTTAGTTCAGAAAAACAATGTAACAATACCAACAAAAACCAATGGAGGGCACCAAAGAGCTGCACAATGCAATATGCTATTTCTTTTTAAAGAGACAATACTACTACCACTATTATTAATATTGTGTGTTATTTGTATTGTCCGATCTAACTACACAACACTATACACTTAGTAAGTTTTTATTCACATAAAAATTAAACAGTTTTTGAAAAAAGCAACATACATATTTGTAATTGAGATTTTCACATTAGTATAAACATGATTATTTTTATAATGATAATCGTAATTCCTAAAAAAAAAAAAAAGCAGTGTACATCAATCTTGCTATATTGCTACTTATGTTTTAACAGCATTATTCATTGCTATCTCTCTGATCTCAGTAGCCCTAATAATTTGAGGTTAATGCGAGATCTGTTTCAATACTACTGTGTATTATATGTGTATTCAACGTATTTTTAATTTCATTTAAAATTTCATTTAACCAATTACTAATTTTTAATTTTCGTATTAAATGTTTAAGAATTATATTTGCGCTCCCTTCTCTAGCATTTTTCTTTTTCCTATTGTAATTCATGGCAGTTATTTCTGTCCGTGGATCTGGGGCTTAGGCCTCAGCGTTCTCGGAGAGACCTAGTTAGTGACATAGGGAGACCCTGACAGGGGAACGCGACCTGCACACCGGACGCAGCAAAACCCTAATCTCCTTGCGGGGGTCCCTGGAAAAAACCGCTGATGTGTTTAGACTCTGCGCCTCTGGTAAGGGTATTTGTCAACTCCAAGTGCTTGTCTAGGTCTCAGTCCCTGAGTCCATTCTTCCTGTGCTATCTCCTGAGTCCACTCAACCTGTGCTTTTCTCCAGTGTCTACAATCTAAACATAATACTGCCTTGTTTTACCTGCCTTGGCTCCTGTGTCTGCACATGCACAGAAACTATATAAGACTCGCCATCTTTCAGAACTTGGATTCCACCACTGAGCCACCAGTAACACACTCAGGAACACAAAACACCACAGTTCTGACACATAATATACAGATGTGTCAACGACATTGCACAAAAAGCAAAAAAAACAAATAGTATTGAGAAACCGAAAGGGTAGTTGAGATAAAACAAGAAGATAACATTAAATACCAGCAATAAGTCATTGATGCAATAACAAAAGAGTAAGTAGACAAACTAAAACAAAAATCTCTCGGAACCCACATTTTCTTAATATTCTCATCCAATAAACTAACACTGTGAACCAAGGCAACCTAAACAATACAAATGGTAAACAGAATATAGGTGGGAAGGGGCCTGAAGTAAATGGGAATTACAGCCCATTGGAGGCCAGAGAGATATCCCTAATAATTCACAAATGAGAAGTAAAGCTGGGAACACACTGGAGCGATGTCGGGCCGATATGCCATTTCGTAACGACATTTCCTACAACGTTCAGTGTGTATGCATGATTTTGCGCTCGCGCAGTCGCTAGCGTCGGTCGCCAGGTTAGATGTGCTGCACATCAAACCTAGCGATATCGTATATTCATTGTTAATTAATGAAGTAACGGTACATCATTCATTAAAGTCGCCTAGTGTGGACGCACAATCACTGTTGATGGGCATTCATCGCTCCAGTGTGTACCTAGCTTAAGTTGTTGCCAGGAACAGACAGGTGTCTTCCTTTTCTTTTTAATTAATGCCGGGCCAGAACTGGGGTGAAGGATACCTACACTATATAATTATTCCAGGTGTAAAGTATCGCAATTAATAAATGGGTAAAATACACCATATAAATTAACTTCAAGTTTCCCTTGTGCCAACAATGAAGTATCGATGCCTGTGACCTAGTGCCAGCATCATTTGCACGCAGTGGGCATTACCTACCACTCTTTGTATGACAATTGGGTGAGTAGTTGTAGAATATAGGAAAGCAGCTCAGTGACTATTGTAGGTTTCAGGCACCAGGGGAATGGGGGAAATGCCACATCACAAATAAGACACCAGGTTTAATATTAACATGGTGACGTTAACCGAATACCAGATTTTAAGTTTTGGATAGAGTTTTAGTTCTGATGCATTTTGCCAAAGATTTACAGGAAAATTAAATGAAAAATGATCTCTTTCAGCCTTATCTAGAAGGTGCTATTAACAAAGAAAACAGCTCTTCATGGTTCAGTGAATTTTCATCATATTGGCCTAAAATAACCTTAGTTTAGATCTGTCTGGGTGATGTGGAATGAAGAATGCATTAATACCCATACAGTGCAGATAATAAATCAAACTAAATATAGTCATGGTGTCAGTATTCTGAACGTACATATCATTAATTCATGTAATAAACCTTTTGCACAACATAAACTATAATGCTGTATACAGTTCAGCTCTTCTCGGCCTTTGTGGTATGCTAACTGCAAGCTCCATTTTACTGCTGTAAATGAAGGAGCTACAATTGTTCTGTAAGATGAATAAGTGCCTACAGAATGCTGTAACTGGTGTTGACCCCAGGAATAAGCTCTTGACACGAAAGTTCATAAAGGCAAGATACCTGGCTATGTTCTTGCTTTGGGCAGTGACATACGCTTGGTTATAGGTTTCAAAGTACACATCACCTAAGCGCACAAAGGTGAAATATGTATTCATTTTTAACGACCATTTGTAGCCTGGGAAAAATGTTTAAAATACCAAGTTGTTTGAAACATAGCATAGTTTGTGGGGACATAAAATGTACAATCATGCATTACAACCAATAAACTTTATGCAACTGTTAATGTATGATAACCTTTTCCTGAGTGATAAGTGTTTGGTGTTTGGTGATTTACTGCATAAGGTTTTCTCTTCCTGCAATTTGGAGCCCCCCCCCCCTCTGTTACTTTGTGTTGCCAGGACTGATGTGAATGACTAAATATTTTCTGCACTGCACAATATGTGTGCACTATATAAATAACTGTAGTGCACACATATTCAGAAACTTGCCCAGTAATCATCCTATTTGCACTAACAGGTCCTATCTAATGGAGTAATTGTGTTGCATTGCTTCTCTCAACAACTATGGGAAACAGTGCTTGACTGGCCATCTGGCACTTCTGGCTGCTAGGCCGAAGCACACCCGAAAGCCTGGCGGGCAGCTTTGTCTCCCAGCCCTTTGCACAGCCAGCATGCAGGGAGATGGTTTTGTGACTCGAGGCCATGCTACCATGACTTCCTCTGCACGTAAGGATGGCGGGGTTCCAGCTACAGCCCCTGATTGTCCCTGATGGGAAGATGCTAATGACATTCTCAAGAGCAATAGAAGCAATTTACGATTTGGTTTTTATTTTCTGAGCTTTTTGAGACATTTTATTTTTGTTTAATTTCATTTACATGAATACCGGGGTGGTGGTGGTGGGGGAAGAGGGGTTTGCAGTTGTATTGGCTGTATTTTCCTAAGTCCAGTCCTTCTTAGCTGATCCGTCATTTGGAGAAGTACAGTCGCGGAGCACTTGGTCTCATGAGATAATCATAAGGGGCAGCATTTCTCAAGAACAAGTCTGTGTGCAAGACAATGGCTGCATAGGTATCTGATCACTCAGTGTCCCTGCATGCTGCAGCTGTACGGCAAAAAGGAAAATGCAAGGATGTTTTGATCCCGGTTTTAACCCAGCTTTTTAATAAAGCTTCCGAACTTGGATCTTTCCCTAAAGAAATGTTCGAAGCCCGAACAGTAGCTTTTCCTAAACCGGGGAAGAACCTAGAGATGATTTCTAATTACTGTCCAATTGCGCTTTTGAACACTGTCGTTAAAATTTACGCTAAACTAATTACTAATAGCTTGAGTCCATTACTACCTTCTCTTATCCATCAGGACCAGGTAGGATTTGTCTGTGGTAGACAGGCGCCAGACAACACCAGGAGGATTATTAATGTTATTGAGTCCTTCTCCGCTTTCGATGAACCTTTATTATTGTTATCACTAGATGCGGAGAAGGCCTTTGATAGGCTTCATTGGGGTTATTTAACAACAGTACGGAAGCGATTTGGGTTTTTCGGTAGAGCCTTGTCTTCAATTCTGGCCCTCTACTCCTGCCCCTCAGCTAGAGTTATGGTAAATGGTATGTTTTCTTCAACCTTCCCTATATCTAATGACACTCGTGCAGGGTGCCCCATGTCCCCATAGATTTTCGCCATTGCCATAGAACACTTGGCCGAAATTATTAGAAATAGAGAAGATATACGAGGACCTAACCTTCATGCTTTAGAATATAAAATTTGCCTCTTCGCGGATGATATCCTCTTAACCCTTACAGATCCTAACATCTAAAACAGAGGCCCTCCCAATAAACACTCCCTCTGACCTTCTTTTAGCACTACGATCCCTGTACTCCTACTCTTGGCAAGATTGGAGCCTTAAATACCTGAGAATACATATCACAAAGAAGATAGCGGACCTGATCCCATGTAAGTATGTCCCCTTACTGAGCCACTTTACAATTTTGACTAAAGACTAGATGATGCACGAGGTATCTTGGATGGGACGTATCACAGCTCCTTAAAATGGTGCTCCTCCCTAAGATCCTATACTTGTTTAGGACTATACCTGTTCTCCTACCTAATTCTTTACTTAACAAATTTTATGCAATCTTCACCAAATACAGATGGAAAAATAAGAAACCACGTCTAGCATGAAAAATTATGTCTCTCCCAAAATTGGAGGGAGGACTGGCATTTCCCGGTCTACAATATTATCAATGGGCAAGTCTCCTTTCTCAGATTGGAGAGTGGTTTGTTAGAACTAATCCGAAGTCATGGGTTACCCTAGAATGACGTAGGCTGGCCCCATTTCCCATAACTGATATCTTAAGGGTGCCGATATCCAGTAAGCCATATAAATTTCCCATCCCAACAGCTGTAGCTCACACTTGTAAAGCTTGGTGTCTGGCAATGTCTAAAGTGGATAATCTATCTTTCCCTATTACTGATCTCTCGCTAGCAGGTATTGCCTGTCTCATTCCTGTTATTTACTCTAATGTTTGGATTAAAAAGGGAGTGTTCTCTTTACGGGAGATTACTGTAGATGGAGTGTTGCTTCCCTTTACTCAAATACAGGAAAGATTCTCCATATCAGCTAAGGATTTTTATAAATATCTTCAGCTTCGTCACTGGCTATTCAATTGCACACCGGATTCACATTTAGTATTTACTGTCCCTAAATATATTTATGTTAAATTAGTTAAATTTGTTTTTAAGGGAGGAATATCGTGGTGGTATGCTTTATTGTTGACTTTGCAGAGAGAATGAAATTCCCTTCATTAGACCTAGCATGCCAGTTTACAGAGGAGAATTGTTATCAGATATTTTGTACGTGTTTTCAACTCTCAAAATGTATCACCAATGTGGAACATTATTATAAACTTTTACATAGATTATATCAAACCCCTGTTAAACTGCACAGAATTTGGCCATTAGTGTCAAACCTTTGCTGGTGTAATTGCTGGCAAGAGGGATCTCTGATTCATATATTCTGGTCATGCCCAGCTATATCTGGTCTTTGGTCTTTAGTATTTGGTCTTATATCTAAGGTTTTGAATGTAACGGTGCCTCATAATCAGCATGTGGCTATTTTTCATATCTCTTTAGACACCTTTTCTAATAATGACCGCTACATTATAGGTCACATTCTTCTAACTACCAAATTATTAATTGCCCATCATTGGCCTACAGGAATAGTCCCGACATTGGATACAATAGAAACTAAGGTGCAGGCCCACTGTGAATTTGAAACCGCAGGCTGCCAATACTCATCCTCGTCATCTAATCCCCTAATTTGTTGGTTTGAGTGGAGTGAATACTGGTCTCATAAACATTCTACTATAGGATCTAGTATTGAGAATGGCAGAATACTTCTATCTGGTTTAATATGTCTACTTGCATAATTATATATATATTTTTTTTTTTACATGCCCCTTAATAATTTTTACTTTTTTTTATATGCTCACTATATATCTTTATATTGCTATGGACCAGAGCCTTGAATATCTTTTAAGTATTTAGGCAAATAAATGTTATGCTGTACTTTCTCAAATGTATATTGTATATACTGTATTTGATGAACGTTATTGTATGGATGTTTTGTATGGATAATTGTACCCTAATTTGTGTACTATGTGTACTATGTTTATTATTTCCCAACTCCCTTCCCTGTTCTTTTTTCTGAACCCTCTCTCTTTATGTTTTATTTTCTTTTTTTATCTTGTAATAAGTTTATATATCTCATAAAAATGATTATGGAAAAAAAGAAAAGAAAAGGAAAATGCAGGGACAATTTGAACAGCATTATAGTTGTAAGGAGGTTATTGGTAATGGCTTCAGACCTATAAGTATACTTATAGTCTGTACATTTTATGTTGAACAGAGGTAATTGGATGCGATACATTCAGGTAGATTTATCCTGCTTGGCACATAAAGATACATGGCTAAAGTACTCTTTATTAACAAAAATGTACTCTTTTTTCACCCAGTACATTGATTGGGTATTTGCTTGCAAAGTGATTGGTCAGTGGTCACATGTTATCCTCTATATCAACATTATTCTTACATAGGTACCATTTGCCCATTTGTGCTGTTTGTAGAGATGAGCCGTTCAGTTTTTGAGAAAACCGAACACAACCGAACTTTGGGGTTCCAAGTCAAACCAAGTCCTAGGGGTAAATTTACTAAGAATCGTGTCTGGTTGAGATGTCAATCATGGGTGTGTGTGGCCATTTTTTACCACTCGCAAATTTACTAAAGGCAAACTCAAATGAGAAATCATGAAACTCTCTGCAAAACATGGTTTAAAACACAAAAATAAATAAATCAGCCAAACTCGCAGGTACTTTCCATAGACAGGAATACAACAAGGGAATTTACCAAGAATCATGATTATAATCACAGGTGTAATTTTAGCAAACTTGGTCTAAATAGAAGTTTTAAATCTCCTGAGCTGTGTGTTTAGCAGAAACATACACAGATCAGTGTGATCCATGTATGTTTCTGCCTGTAAATAAACAAAAATGGGTTAATTAAAAAAAATGATGTTGGGTTCTCCCCAAAAGCATAACCAGCCCCGGGCTCTGGGAGCCAGTCCTGGTTCTAAAAATATGGGGGACAAAATGTGTATGGGTCCCCCATATTTTATGAACCAGCACTGGGCTCTGGGAGCCAGTCCTGGTTTTAAAAATACAGGGAAAACATTGCTTGCGGTTCCCCATATTTTTAAAACCAGCACTGGGCTCAAACTAGCTAGAGTGTAATGCCACAGCCAGGGGACCCTTTCACCGAGTCACCCCGGCCCAGGAGAGGTGGGAACTCCCCCAATAAAGGAGTCCCCCCTCTCCTGAGCACTCCAGGCCTCATCTAAAGCCTGGGGCTATCTCCCTGCACTCCTGGCCAGTGGGAGCAGGGGTAATAGTGACAAGAATAAATGGCTACTATTGTTTTTTACTGTGGTACTACAGGTGCCAGTGTGCCTACCCTTTGGCACTTGTGGAACTAGAACTGCCAGCAGGCGGCCAGCATGGGTACCCTACTGTAAAAGAAATAGTAAAAAAATAGACAGAACACACACACCGTAGAAAGTATACATTTATTACACCAAAACACACACATACTTGCCTTATCCCTGGTGATCGGTCCCCTTCTCCAGTAGTAATCCCAGAATATCCCTAAAAAAATAAATACTCACCTCCTCCTGGCGCTGGTCGGTTCTCTTCTCCAGTAGAGTTCCAGCCATATAAAAATAACAAACTAACAGTCCACATACATCTCTTCCCCAGCAAATGACGGAAACCTTGCGGGTTCCGTCATTTGCCGGGCTTCCAGCCAATCAGAGGTTGCTCTAGAGTAAGCGGCCACTGATTGCCTGTGAGCCGTATAGCTGTCAATCAACAACTCACAGAAGTGTAACATACGGTGGCAAATTAGAGAAGAAACAGAACAGTTGAAGTGAAAACCATGAAGAGGCAGTAAGGAGAGACAATAGGAGGCAGTATCAGGATAGGGAAAATACATTCTGCAGAACAGATTTCCTCTGGCTCTCATGTCATGTAATGATCCGTGATACAGACAACACTGCTGGAATCTCGTGGACCTGGGACAAAAGTGCAAGGAGGGAAACTATGCATTATTTGGTTGATTTCTGCATGCAAGTGCAGAGATTAGCTGCAGCAGGGGTACTGATCATCAGGCTCCACTAACACGCTCAGCTCCACTCTGCATGAGGAGAAGGGGCAATGCACCATGAGGGTGGGGGTAATACCGGAGGGCTCTATTGGCAGTGGGTGTAGAGGATGTAATACCCATTAAAGTTATTTGGCACTGAGGGGGTGTAAAATAGTAAAAATTACACTGGTCATAAGGGAGATGGGGGCAAAAATGGGGATCTATTACACCAGGGGGGAAGGGGATTATAAAACTGGGCATCTATTACCACTAGGGGCTGGGGGGTAATGTTAATGGAGACTTTATGCCACTGGGGGGTCTATTACCAAAGCTGTGTGGAAGGGAACATTACAATGGGGGCCTATGGACATGGGGGGCGAGACACCCAAAGCATTTTTTTTCCAATAAATTAATTTTTCAAATGTTTTTAACTTAAATTAACAAAAATTCATTTTTGAGGGCTATTTGTTAAAAAACAAATGTCAGTTAAGTGGTTAAATCCTAGGGGACCCTTAATAAAGTTTCTTGTGGAGGCTTAGTAAGTAGTTAAATGTATTGTTTTGGTGAAGTAAAACTATGCTAACATATAATCCCCACAATGGAGTGGAGTGGAGTGGAGAAACCACAAAGTACATCGTATGTCATCTGAATGACTTGTGATTCTCAAATAAAGCAAAAAGTAGACAAACCATAGTAAGAGTATTGTTCCTCCCTGCTAAGAAATACAAGTCTAGGAATTTATTTTTACTGAAACATTTAAAAAAAAAAAACACCCAGGATGTCAAGTACTGTGCTACAGCATTTAATCATATTTAGTGGAAAGGGTAATGTTCTGCTGTAGTTTTCAACACTTGAGCCATAAGTTTCTATATCTTCCTCTAAGGGATTTTGATAATTAAAAACTAATTTGGAAAGAAAAGTGCACATGGTAATATTAGTAGCTATGACAGAGCAGATCAATGTACTTTGAATTCAACAATCTAATTAAATATGACGATATCTGAAATATCTACCAAAAATGATAAAATCACTTGTGCCAATATACTCTTTTTTTACAATCAAATGTTTCCAAAGAGGCCAACTCATCCAGTAAACCAAAACAATGCTAATGTTTGTACAAGTTCCAAATAGAACATTAACACACTAAGGGGTCTATTTACTAAGCCTTGGATGGAGATAAAGTAAATGGAGATAAGGTACCAGCGAATCAGCTCCTAACTGCTATGTCACAGGCTTTGTTAGAAAAATGGCAGTTAGGAGCTGATTGGCTGGCACCTTATCTCTGTCGACTTTTAAACATACTAATTCATTACAGTTTTAACTATCACATTACGGGGTCTATTTATCAAGCAGTGAAAAGTGTGGAGGTGTGAACAAGTGGAGAAGTTGACCATAGCAACAAATCAGCTTTCAAGTAGCATTTATCAAGTACAGTCTATAAAATAATAGGCTGATTGGTTGCTATGGGCAACTCCTCCACTGGATCACTTCTTATGAGAACAGTTTATTGTATGCTTACATATTATGGGTAATATACATGTGTAATATGTTAGAAAGCTCTCCTAGGACGCATTGTGTGGAGAGGATACATCAGGCCAAATGTAATAACCTGAGATCTGAGGGAGCCTGCACGATTCCCGGAGGGATAGTCACTTCAGTTAAAGCGGCAACTAGTTTAAAGGTAAAAACTAGACTGGTTTTGTCTTTAAAGTAATTGCTGTTTTAAATCTAGTGACAGTGGGACACAGATATACAAGTGTTGCATATCCGATTAGTCAGTGCAGTCGTCCGGTGTGTCCTTGTTGCATCGTATTTCGACTAAGACACATTTTTTTGGCAAAAAAAAGATGGAAAAAAGACGCTAGATGATAGCATAGTAGCATGGGACCTGGCGCGCCGAGAAGGGCTGTTTGACGCAAATGCAGCAATGATGTATGAGGAAACATCTGTATGTTAAAAATTATTTTAAGACTAAATATATACATTTTGGTTCTTTTTTTCACTGTTATTCCGGCTGCATAGTAATGATAAAGCTTTGTTCACTTAATGCATGGTATTCATGGTATAATTGTTTTTTTTCTTCTCATTTTTGTTTGCTCTATCTTCGATTGGTGAATGTGTAGTGTTTGATAATTGATATGAGTATGTATGCTGTCAGACATTGTTTTGAATGCGTTTCTTGTAATTAGAAGTAAAGCATGTTGTAAATGGTGCATTTTTTTGAAACATTCATGTTTTTGGAGGAAATTCCCTAGGTCAACAATCAATGTTTAGACTCTGCGGGTTAATCATATCCATATTGTATATGTATCTGGCCTCTTCACAGTAGATGCACACAATGGTATTCCCTCCTCTCCATGAATTCTTAGGTTTCCCAATTCCTGAATTTTAATCTTGATGGGTCTCTGTTATGGACCTCTTGTGCAGAGAGGCTATGAGTCTCTATTCCTTTTTTTATATTTATAATATGTTCAGATATCCTAGTTTTCAATTCCCTAGAGATCACAAGGGCAGTCCAGGATGCTGCTACACATGACTTTTCTTTTGATGGGGTAAACATTCTTATTTTTGAATGATTGGAACTCTATTGGTATTTGCTGCTTTTGTGCTTCCTGATTCTACATCCTTAGCAATATAGTAGTAGAATCATATGCGTATTTACAAAGGGTATAGGGTGTGCAGTGCTATCTTACCAGTGACATCTTCAGGAAGATGGTGCCATGCAGTGAAAGCAGACTCTGGCACTGGGCACATGTGCCATCGTCCCGATTATCACTGGGAAGATGGTGCCGCGGAGGAAGGACCTACTTGCTGGCACAAGGTAAGATGCAGTGCTTGGGGGGTGCTGCTCAATGGAGGGGGCCTGGTACACACGGGCCCCCTCCAGTGTTAATACGCTCTTTGTGTTCTCCTTTTCCATGGCTAGTGCGCTATGTACTAATCTGGTAGCGCTCCATTGTATATAATTTATAGTTTTTCCGATAGCATGTTACATAATTTCTCGTCTTTTAAGAGAATGGGCCAATGCTCCTAGATTGTTTCAGTTGTTTGTGTTGGCTGCAGTATTGTGTGATAAATAAAATGTATTTTTTTATCCTTTTCCAGAATTCTGATTTTTGGTTGCAGTAAGAGCTTATTTTCCATGTCTTTATTATTTCCAGTTGTATTTTGATTGAGTTCGCCCTGTATTCTTTTTCTGTGAATCTTTCTTTCATCTGGTCAGCTTTTTTATATATTCTTTCTTCCGTGAGCAGTTTTGCCTATCTTGAATATGATGGTTGATGTGGTTGGCATAAAATCAGTGAGTGACACGGATCCTTAACTGTACGAAATCTCACATTAGCCACTAAAGCCACTTTGTGTCCGACTCAAAGTAGTGGATGATTATAAATGTGCACTAGTAGTATCAGAGTATCCTAATTTGTACATCTATAAATATTAATTTGGCAGCCAGCAGGACTGCCATCAGAAACTGTGGTGCTTAGTACAAATCAGACATGCAGGGCCTCCTCCTCAACTCACCCATTGCTCCTCGATTCCTTCCACCACACCCCATCCATAATGTCCAGGTGGGTACAAAGATATTGGAGGTGATTCAGCATCGGACGAAATTGCAAGGCTGCACGCAGGCAGCTTTGCAATTCCGTTCTTGTTTATATGCAAATGCAGGCGGAGGGAACTACTATCAGGGGCGCACCCACCAGCGGTGCAGCCGGTGCACTGCATGCAGAGAGGACCAGGGCACAGTGCAGTCAGGCTTAGCACTGCAGTGCACTACTGTGTAATAAATCCCAGTAGTCTCTGCAGTGGGGCCAGAGGAGCTTGTGCTGAGCTCTGATTGGAGGAGCCCATCACATGCTCCTCTTACCTGGAGTTTAGCAACAGCGCAGCCTCATAGGTGTGACTCATTGTAAGGCTGTGACTGTTGCTCTGCTGGCTGCCTGAGGATGCTGCTGGTGAGTACACTGTGTGGGCATAATGTGTGGGCACTACAGTGTAGCATAATGTGTGGGCACTATAGTGTGACATATTGTGGGGGGCACTACAAGTGTGGTATAATGTGTCGGGCACCCACTGCATCTCCATGTCACCCACTGCCTCTCCCCTCTCCCTGTCAGACACTGCCTGTCACCCTCTCCCTGTCACCCATAGCCTGTCACCTCTCCCTATCACCCTTTCCCTGTCCCTCCCTCTCCCCCACTGCCTGTCACCTCTCCCTCTCACCCACTGGTTTCCCCTGTCACTACTGCCTGTCACCTCTCCCTATCACTCTCTCCCTGTCACCCATTGCACGTCAACTATCCCTGTCACCCTCTCCTCCTCTCTGTCAGCCACTGCTTCTCCTTGTCACTGCTCACCCTCTACCCTGTCACCCACTGCCTCTTCCCTCTCCCTGTCACTCACTGCCTGTCACCTCTGTCACCCACTGCTTCTCCCTGTAACCCATGGCCTGTCACCTCTCCCTATCTCCCTCTCCCTGTCACCCACTGCATCTCCCTGTCACCTTCTTGCCTCTCCCTATCACCCTCTACCTCTCCCTGTCACCTACTGCACTTTTAACTTGGAGTAGGGTGGAGGAGGGAGGTCCAAAGCAAATTTTTGCATCTGGGCCCACCACTCACAAGTTCAGCCACTGAGGTGTATGATACCCCCTGCTGCATTTGTGATTCCAGCACTCTGACTGATATCGCAAGCTGGGATAACCATTGCGACCATCGGTGGTGGATGGTCGCAATGGTGGACGCCGCTGGCCAGCTGAGTAAGCCTCAGCTTACAAAGGCTGGCCGGCTTGCGAGGCCAGAAAACTGCGTTCGTCGACGCAGTCCCTGGCCTTGCCACTCCCGGAAAATGGGGCAGACACTCCCCCATTTCCGGGAACGTCGGCCGCCCCCGTACCGCCCCTTAAATGCCTTTGCCTGTTAATCAGGCAGAGACATCAAAAGGGCTGCATGCGATTACACAGGACCCATTATGCACACTCGCAGAATGGGTCCTGCACATGCGTAGATTCCCGATAATCGGGAATCTGAATCTGCCCTATAGTGTGGAGCCTGGCACCCAGAGAAAGCACATGCTATGATGCATACCCATATATTGAGGAGCAACTTACTGTATGTTCTAGACAAGTCATCAGACCTCACCACATGCCTTAAGAACTGCAAAAATGCTATCAGAGCTGTAAAGATTTGTAAAAATACTATTTAAAGAATAAAGCATTTCATTTTATCAGGTATTTTGGTGGAACAAGTCTTACCCCTGTCATGGTTACTGCTGAAGATAGCAGTATGTGTTAAATTGTTAATATTGATAACACTTTGGAGTGAGAAAAAGCCCTGATGATTAAATAAAAGAATATAGTGGTTAGGTTCTGTTATCGGGCATTGAACATGGCAGTGCATCTGCTCATCCATGCCATTTCTTATTGGCAGCCAACAGCCATGATTCTGCCTACCCCATCATGGAAGGATCATAAGGCGTAGAAAGGGGACAAGTGGAAGTGGAGGGGTGAAGAAAATGTGATGCAAGAAGAAACTAAATATTGGGGCAGATAGGAGAAAAAGAAGGAGCAACAAATGCAGAAACATATGGGATAAATGGACAAAGGTAAGGAAAAAAAAGTGACAGGCAGATAGAGGCACACATGGGGTGGGGGAAGGAGAGACACACATGTATAGGGAGGGTCAGATGCAAAAATGGGGATGGGACAGAGGCACACATGGGGACAAGGGCACGCATGAGGAGGGTGAGGGCAGAGGCACAAATAAAGAACTGCAGACAAACAAAGACAGACAGGAGACAGGCTGGTGGTTGAGGGGAAGCAGAAAGCTGAGATTCTTCTGCTACTTATACTACTTATATTGCTGCCATCTTCCTGTACTGTATGGTGCACAAAAGTCCCAGCCAATAAAGCTGGGACAGGATAAGAGGTCCCAGCCAATGGAGAGCAAGCTGGGGGAAGAGGACAGCAAAATGTGCTTCCTGTGCCTCCCCCATAGTTTGTCTCCTCTGCCACAGATAATCTCATTGGTGTAGGCTCCTTACATCATTACCACTTGTATCCTCCTTTCTCAATGAAATGGGTATTTCTGGGAGGTGAGTGTGCAGGCGGAAACACCTGTTTGAGACATATATTTTGCACCCAGCATGCGGTGGGTGCAAGTCCAAAATATTAATGATGACGACTGCATAAGTAAAAACAGTGGGGCATATTCAATTGGGGGCAAGAATAGCAAAAATCCTGTACTCACAACGTTTTCCTGGAGGTGCAGGATTTTTGCTATTCAATTAGGAGCGGGGTTTTTTGATTTATTTGGTGCCTGGAGGTTTTCTTTTTTGTGCATCTCTAGAGCACGACCAATTTTTCCTAAAATCCACAATTTTAGGAAAAGTGGTTGGGAAATGCTCTGGGATCCCGGCAGCACTCCTCCTAATGACTAATTAAGCAATTGTAAGTTACCAATTAGCTTAATTAGTTAGTAATTACTCACTTTCCAAAGTGCTGTCTTCTTCATCCAGCAGCGGGACCCGGTTTCCTGCAGCAACGGTGAGTATTTTGGTGTGTGTGTGTGCATGAGTGAGTGTGTGTGTACATGAGTGTGTGTGTGTGACCCCCGGTGCGTGTGTGTCCCCAGTGTAAGTATGCCCTCCCCGTAAAGGGCGCTGGGAGAACTACATCTCCCAGCAGCCTCCAGGAATCCCAGCAGCCCTGGAGTGAGAAGGCCTCTAGTACTCCCCAGTGAGAAGATGGAGGGGAGGCCATCGGGAGCCACAGAGACCACCGGAGACCCCCAAGCAGGTAAGTGTAATTCTTTTTTAATTTTTTTTTTTACGCGGCCACTTTTTAAAAATTGGATACCGCGGGTATCGGGAACGCGCATACCCGTGGTAATCCAAATTTGGGCGCAAGGGGCGTGAAGGGCTGTCACATGCAAACACATGAATCTTTGACATTTAGGGGCGGATTCTCACATCAGTATAAGGAAGTAAGTAGCCTGTATGCCTGTCATCAGACTCAGGGCCATTATGTTCTACATTCTTATAGGAAAACAAAATACCTGACATAGACAATTTATTTATCCACTTTACAATGTCCGGGATCCACCTATCTTCATCTGACATCAACTGCCCTAGGTTATTCCATGTAATATGCATGTAATTATTAAATTAAAACAGCTTGCACCTTTATCTGCGGGGCATATAAGGCGAACTTAGTGCCATGGAGGTAGCGTTGGGATGTCATATTTCCAAAACATGTGCATTGAATAAAAACATTCCAAGAGAATCATTGCAATTCTTTCCCTGTTTTCTTTTTCTCCTCTTACACTTTGCTTGTGCCAGTTCTGCTTCACATTGCACATGTATTTAATTAGATTTCTTTTAAGTTACATTGTTACTTATCACTCTGTTTCACTGTGCCAATTATGTGCTCTGCCTGTATGTAAGCCTGCAGGAATTTCTCACTAATACTCCCTCAGTTGTGCTGGAACAGAGAAAAAGCAAAAATCCCTGAAGATTGTTTCTGTGAAATTAAATGTCTGGAAAATCCCCTTTTAGCTGAAGAGAAGTTTCTTTTGGAATAGGCAGGTTTTTTTTAAACTCGTGTTTATATTTCAACTGCTTAAATACATGAAAAACTTTCCTTTAAACAGTTTTTGTTTGTGTGCCCTCTGCTGGCTGAAAAGTGTCCACTGAGCAAACTGCAAAATAATGAATAAACACTTTGGGCCTGATTAATGCGGAAGTATTTGAGAGATTTTTAGATACTGCGCATGCAGCAAAGCTGCACTGGGCGCCAGTGGCGATGTATTAGTGATGCGGGCGCAGTGAGAATTTATTTGTAAATTCAGTGATAGGTAGTCAGCGTTTGGGGGAGGTAACGCGGGGTGGCTACAAAAACATAGACGGACTGGGACTGTTTTCTGGGCATGCTCTAGTGAGCTCTGCAAATTTTTACGCAGTTGTAGAGGCCCCGGCGTCTTAGGTGAGATGGGCATTCTGGGATAGCGTAGGGTTGCTCAGATGTTCAATGTGTGACCAATGTTCCTAATATTTTGTATTTTGTTGGCAAACAGCGGATGCAAGACACCGGACATAGGCGTCTTTGTGCACAAGACATCAGCTAAATCATTAGCATATTTCGCCAAACCCACTGTGACCGCATTTGCGAATCCCATTGCCTCATCCTCTAAACCAGGACCTCAGTTGCTAGACCTGCATTAAGCTGGGTACACAACTTTGCGATCACTCGGCAGATTGGGTAAACACTCATCAGCCATGTACTGTGTCCCCAGTTTGACTCCCTGTGAGCCCCATACACACTGTACTAGATATAACTCAGTGTGTACAGGCTTCTATTGGATTAGGGACAATAAATTTAAAACAGCACATTAGATGTAACCTCCTGATCCCGACCTTTGCAGGAGCATTATAACAGACCCTCCAACATGACCAATGCTCTGATCTTGGACTTCCTTCTTAATTTATGATTGCAGCCATCTGTGGTGAAACTCCCTTCTCATCAATTACCTAGTTCAACACAGGTGGCTGCATTGATAAATTAGGTGGGAAGTCCAGGAGCAGAGCACTTTGTACCTGATGGAAGGGGTCATGTTGGAGGGTAGATTATAATATAAACACCTATGCATCAGCGATCACTTTACTTTACACATCGCAGGCACAGGCTCCTATCGGAGATCCTGTCCCTTAAGCTGTTTTTGGAAGTATGTTTTTTTTTTTTAAGTTTAATGATATCTCATAATCTTGGATCCATGAGTTGTTTTACTGTTGTGGAGCTTGTATAATTTCAGTTTCTTACATTTTCTGTCAGTGGTAGATGGAAAGTCCCCTATAGAAATATAACAACTTTCACAAATTGAGAATTTGGTAATGGTGCATTTCTTTTGTAATACTTAGATTTTGTTTTAAAATAAGTATTGTATTGTTCTTTAGAATAGATGAGAGATTCTCCTGGTAAAGGAATGTGTATAGTCTTTCAGTGCAGCCATGCAGCGAGGATAGCACAGGTGACATGTATCTCTGTTGCACACTTGATTTTTCTTGCAACTTTCTTGTTTCCAGTCCCATTTTGATCTAAAAAGTTCACTATTAATTTTGTGCCCATGATAAACAGGAATATCAGCTTTGCAAATTGATGATGATTAGATTTCTACAACAGACTATACAGGTACAGTATATGGCTATATGCTATTATATGACCTGATTCGTTTATATTTATTGTTTCAATTGGTAACAAATTACAAAAAGAAATCAACATATTTTGTTCTAAATCAGTGAGTTATTCTATTTAGCATACATAGCTGAGACCATGCAGACTAATCCTATCAAATCTACCTAATTCTGACAATAGCATGTCTTGTCTTATAAATGTCATGGTTCTATAACCATACAGAACATGTCATTTCTGTAAGTCCTGAACAGCTAATAACAACCTGGTTACATCCAGCATCTGCTAATCTGCACTACAGTATATTTATCATTTTTAGCAATTATAGAAATTGTTAACAGCTAAAAGTATATACAATCATTTATAACCTCAAGCCCAGACTCCACAGTTATTACATCTAATTTTCTAATTAATGGTTACTCAAAGCAAAATATTATTTTTGTTATACCTTCAAGCATTCAGAAAGGAAGTTCTTTATGTAATGATATGCCAAAGCAATAGAGCATGTCATGCTGGGAAAACCGCTCTCCCGGCTACATCTGACTTGTCAGTTTGATGTCAAGTGCCTATGTTGATCATTCCATAAATTAATGCACCATGCTTTTACAGGGAGCAGTTGGAGGAACTCAGATTAAGCTCTTATGCTCAGGGTGTTTTTAATTTGAGTGCCATACCAATCCAATTATTTCACTGCCCCCTTCTGTTAACTCTCAGGGCTCTATTCATTATGTTAATTATCATTAACATTTCAACTCGCGGTGACCACCGGAGCAATTCATCATTACTTCAGCGCGGAGACATCTGATTCGAAAACCAGCTGTCTTTCTGAATCTTTTCACTGCTCCTTTCGAATCAGTAAAACTAGAGTTCATGCAGGTGCACAAAGACACGGCATTTGGTGAAGGAGCCAGACAGGGGCGGAGTTATCCGAAAGTATCCCTGTTTGCTACCCAGCGGGGTGTGAGCCATGAGTGGGAGCAAACGTCATCTGAAGATGGCGATTGCTCCCGCAGTCAAGCTCCAAAAACATTATATTTTTGGAGCTTGATGAATTTAAGTCCCCTTAATAGTGTATAGGGACAGCGGGCCACATCAGGAGAGAAAGGTAAGCAGGAGATATCTGTGATACTAGTGTATGGGGACAGCGGGCCACATCAAGAGATATCTCCTGCATTACATTTTAGATGAATGGCCCGATAACTTAATTTCTACAATAGCAGGCGAAAATGTGCATTTTCACCTTCTTTTGTAGCAATTAGTGAGGCCTGTTCTAGGACAGAGAATTTCCTGCAGGACTAAACTTTTAATGGGCCTTGCTGGATTTGCCCTGGACATACTATAAGCTTCCTATTACTACAACAGTATTTAAACAATGCTGATTCGGATTTTTTTTGTATTCAAAGCAAAGCTGTAAAAAGACACACATGTAAATTACATGTGTACATCAATATGCTGCACATAAGACATCTGAAGATGCATGTGTATGTACATGGATAAAAGAGTTTAACCAAACTGGATTCCAAAGCAGGCAATATCTAGTAACAAGTAAAAGCCTCTCACCTGTTTAGATGGTTTCAGGGTAATCTCCCCTTGACTTGTGTAACTACAGAAGATTCGTAAATCCAATAGACAGGAGGTTAAATGCGGTTCCAAGTAAAAATCACAAAAGTCTTCAGTAAATTCAGGGCAAATCCATAAGCAAGTCATTGTAACAATCCAGGGTTTGACAACAGGTTTTCAGAATAAAGAGGGCAGTAATAAGGTCAGGGGTAATGCGAGTCTGGCAACAAGTATCCAAATAGAAAAAGCACAGCAATATAATCAGGTCAGGGTCAAATCCAAGTTCGGCAAGGTATCAAAAGTATAAAGCAGTGAAGGCTGAGACACATGGGTTAGGGACCAAGGCTTCTGGAAGAGAGACTGATCGCCATTGTTGTGGTGAAACTCTCTTAAGAAGGCTGGAGAGGGAGAAACTTGCATGTTGTACTGGCAGCTCCTAATGTGAAGGTGCCTGAACCTCTGGCTCTTGTACTCCAGCAACATGAGATATCGGTGCTTCTGAGCAGGCACCCAGGTCTGAGCAGAGGCACCGAGAGGGGGAGATACACTTTACTCTAGCCTGGGCTTCTAGGAGGGGCCCGGGTCCGCCCCCCATAACAGACAGTGGCACATCAGGGAGAGGCAGGGGAGCGATTGCACTGATGATTCACTTCCACCCTGGATTTGCCCCTGACTGAGCAGTTTCCAGCACCCCCATAATATTTTTTCACATTTTTTGTGCAGGAGGCATGACCATGTCTCCCCCAATTTGGCCATGCCCCCAATACCTGGGCCCGTAGCCGCTCTTGATGGCCCTGGCTCTGAGATCCATACACAGCTCCAGCAGCAATATAGCTGTGACTGCAGGAGCTGGGAACAGAAGCCTGTTTACGAGACAGTGTTCTGTTCTCCACCAGTAGCATATGCGTCAGTTTACTGTATATCAGTAATGCAACAAATATACCTTTCCTCAATCCAGGCCATAAGTACATGAACATTTTTTTAACGTGTTTTGATAAAGAAAAATATGTTTCCTATTATGTTAGATTTAAATTTAAAAAATCTCTACAATATAGCAGTTTCAACCTCCCTTCTGGTGCAATAGAAAAGAAAGTAGAAACAAATAAATTGTATAGTATACTACAAAATCATAATATAGGCCAGATCAATAAGCAAAGCAATTATCAGCTTGAGGTTAATCAGCAAACATCAAAATAAACATGTATTTACACCAGTCCTCAGATAACTGCAAAATATATAACTATTTATAGTCCTATCTGTTGCATATCTGCCACAGTTAGCAATTATAGGCACACATTTACAAGTATTAGATCATACAGGCCTAGGTCTTTGTATTCAATAGTAATATAATTCTTTGCATTTTACTATAAGCAAAAGGACATACACAGTTCAGCATGATCTGGTTTGAAATAATTTGTTAGGATCCACATCTTGTTCCCTAGTGTTGTCCCCTTGTTTTAGAACACATTCCCAATTAAAGTGAACTTATGAAAATACTTTCTAAAAACTGATCAAAAAGTTGGAAAATTAAAAATTCAATTATTAAAGTTTAGTATAATGAGAATTAAAAAAAAAAATAATGATTACGTTAAAACCTAAATGCTACTAATTCACTTCCAGTTGCCTATAATTAAAGAAAAAGGTTACCATTTCCAGAAAAATAGTTAGCTGCCTAAGGTCAATTTTGATATTAGGAGCCACTTACAATGGATTGGTGAAGTTAAAAATGTGTTTATCTCATTTGGTGCCATAAACCTACTTTTGAGAAAAGTACTCAGTGGGCATAAAAGTATTCTTTTTCCCAGAAGGTCATGCACCTGATGCAGAGTTAAACTTATGCCTGTTTGCAAAGCGTATCTTGTGTATTATGTATACATTTCACTGACTGAAGGACTGTATTGGAGAGTTCTCACATAGACAATGTTCAGTGAGAGCAATTCTGAAATAAAAATGAAAAAAAAAAATGCAATTAGCACTGTGCCCACTAGATGAGAACAATTACTGCCGACGTTCATTTCAACTTTGCATTAGCCCCAATGTGTGCTGCATTCACCTGACCACAAGAGTGCAAAGACAGGTCAAAGACTTCATAATGCTGCCCACCCACTTCTTTCACCATATGCTCGTTGCCTCTCCTGCCATCTAATTACTTCCACCCACTCCCGCCTCCAAGATTTTTCCCGTGCTGCTCCCTACCTCTGGAACTCTCTCCCTCTTCCTATCAGACTCTTCACCTCTCTGCAAATCTTCAAAATGGCTCTTAAGACCCACTACTTCATCATTTCACTCCACTTTAATCCTAACCCCCTTCTTCATGCTCAATCCTCACTGTCTACCCCATCTGTATCACCCCTCTCTCTGCCCCTCCCTTTTAGAATGTAAGCTCTCATGAGCAGGGCCCTCTTCCCTCATGTTCTTCTCCTTAACTTACTCATACTATCATCTACTCATAACTCTCCTCAAGGGCACCTAACACTTGGTTACACTGTGCTGCTTGTTGAGTGTTAAGATCGCTAATGCAGCAATGTTTTAAACCATGTCCTTGTACTGCATTGTTTTGTACTGTCAGTCACTGTTTTCTTGTATGCTCATTTGTTTATGTACTTTGTAAGGTGCTGTGGAACCCTTGTCACGCCACATAAATTAAGAGTAAAAATAATAATAATAACACTGGTGTGACTATTAAATAAGGTAAATAAAAGGAATAATCTTATTCTGTGATCAAAGAGAGATTAATGAGGATTACTGAGTTGTGGTTGAGTTGTTTATCAGACAGGAAAAACATAAAAATAATTTCTATAGATTTTGGTCTTCACAAATCCACTGTCAGCCACATAGTTAATAAATGCAGAAAATTCAACACAATTGCTACTCTCTCCAAGAGTGGTCGTACAACAAACCTTATTCTAAGAGGAAGGCATATGACCTTCCAATTGAACCCCAGTGTAATGTAAAAGGATATACTGGTCTCCTTTAAACAGGCTAATGTCATTGGGCCTGATTCAGCAGCGATTGCAACTGCGACTATGCACGTAATCGGCCGAGGGTTGTATTCTGCGCCTGCCTATGCATTGCAGTGTGCATGCACGAACATTCCACTGTGGTCGGGATTGCGATCACAGTGACTGCGCAGACACATCGCAGAGTAATTGACAGGAAGTACCGTTTGGGGGTAGTGACAGGGGGGTTGGCGAAATGCAGGCGTTCCAGTGCGTTTGAATGCCGTTGCAGGGGCATGCATAAATTATCCACTACAATGCCTTAAGCAGCTTGACTTTCACTGCATGCGATGAGGTGAGCAATTTCTGAGTAAGGTCAGACCTTGTGCTAGTGTGCGTGAGGCTGCGATTGTACTCGTTGTTACCGATGTTTTTGCAGATTTGCAAAATATTACAGATGTGTGTAAGGTAAGGTGGGCATCCTTATATTCTGCTGTGATGGCATAGCGATCGCAGACATTAGCATATCTTCACAGTGAGATTTTGTACGTAATCATACATAATCGCTATTATTATCGCAGTTGCGATCCGTACTAAATCAGGCCCATTGTTCACTGGCTAATGTCACTGTTCATTATCAGGCAAAAAACTTAACAAAGATAGTGTGCAGTGGAGGATAGCATAGAACAAGCTGCTACTCTCACTTGGATGAGACAGAAGAGTACTGGAAGAATGTTGGACAGAAGTACCTCATTCTTCCATCAAACATGGTGGTGGCAGTATCATGCTTTGAGTCTGTTTTGCTGCTATGAGACCAGGTTGGTTTGCTTTCATGGATGAAACTATAAATTCTGGATTGAACCAATAAATTCTACATGAGAATGTCATTATATCCATCTGTGGACTGAAGCTCAACAAAAGGTGGGTCTTGTATCAAGACAATGACCATAAATCACACAAGTCAGTGTACAAAAAAATGGGTGAAGCAGAAAGCAATAAAAAAATTCACGTTTTGGAATGGCCGACTCAAAATCCAGACTTGGTCCAATAGAAAATTGTGTGAAACACCTGGCAAAAGAATCTGATATTCACTTACCTGCTTTCTCCCACTGTAACATGGCTGAATGGTGTCACGGCCAGGGTATTTCAGCATGGCGCTAGGCGGGTGTTACCTGTGAGGTCATTGTGTCGCGGGCTGTCTGGTGGCGGAGCTGGTGTCTGGCGGGGGGCTTTGGCTGCGTGCGTTGTTGTGCAGGCCTGTTGTCACTCTGCGCTGGTAAGGTCTGGCGGCGTCTCCGTTCCGTTTGGCATGGGCCCCACCATTTTGCCTTCTGGCCATGTGATGCGGCTGGCCAATCCTGGTGAGTCACATGTTCCCTCCGGCCAGTAACAGCACGGCATGGGGTATTTAGGAAGGGTCAGTGCCTTCCTTCTTTGCCAGTGCAACGTGTATCTTAGCCTAGCTGAGAGGGAGTTCTCTGTGCTTATCCTGTTCCTGTGAAATTCACTGTCTGCCAGTCTGCCTGTCAGCTCCTAGCTTCCGCTGGACTACCCCGCTTCCTCCATCACCCTTGCCCATACCTGAGTGCCTGAGCCTGCTGATATCCTGCTCATTTGCCTTAGTTCACTACCTGCATACCTGGCTTATTATTTTCCTGCATCACTACCTGCATACCTGGTTGATTATTAAAGCCTCACTACCTGCACACCCGGACAGTTCTAATTATTTCTACTTGGACATTAACCCATTACTCCCACCACAGAACTCTAGTGCACGTTTATATATACCTGCACTTTTATTTACTGCCATTTTTATGTCTACTCAAGCACGTATTAAAAAACCTAATTTTATATTCAAACCCGCTTCTGTGATCGCTTCTGCTACCACCCCGGGTCCACAAACAACCCAGAACATAACAGTTTGCACTGGCCCCATGGAGCTTGCCACGGATCAGGGGTCAGGAGTGGATTTGTTCCGGTGCATTTCTGGTCGTTTAGAAAATCTGGAAAACATACAGCATCAGATGGCTCAATTTTTGCAAGTGATTTCTAAGTGACAGGATAGTTTGCAAACTTCATTTTCTATCCCTGGAGTACCAGCAACTACATCCGCATCAGCGTCTGGGAATACAGGAGGCAGATCATCTCCCCTTTACCAAGTAAATTTGACGGAAACCCTAAACACTGCCGAGGATTCCTAAATCAGTGTGACATTTTACCCTGCAGCCTGACAACTTTCTAACTACAAGAACTAAAGTGGCTTATATAGTCTCTCTGTTATCCGGCCAGGCCTTGGAATGGGCTTCCCCACTCTGGGAGCACTCAGATCCGCTGCTGGATAATTACGCAGGCTTTGTATCATCCTTCAGGAGGATTTTTGATGAACCTGGGCGTACTGTATCAGCATCATCAAACATCATGACACTGAGACATGGGGTCCATCCTGTCAGTCAATATGCCGTGCAATTTCAAATTTTAGCATCAGAGCTCAAATGGAATGAGGAAGCCCTCACCTCAGCCTTCTGGCATGGGTTGTCAGACCGACTAAAGGATGATCTAGTCACTCGAGAGCTTCCTACTAATCTGAATGACATGATTTCGTTGTGCATCAAAGTTGACCTATGCTTCAGGGAACGTCAGGCTGAAAAACACAGAACTGACCTGCAAAGGTCATTTGCCCCCTCCATTTCTACCCGTCCCATTCCTTTTCCTACTGAAGAGGAGCCTATGCAGGTGAATCATACACACCTCTCCAAAGAAGAACGTCAGAGAAGAATGCAAAACAACCTCTGTCTGTACTGCGGAGAGTCCGGTCACCTGCTGATCTCCTGCCCCCGTAAACCGGGAAATGCCAAATCCTAACTGACCCTGGAGACATCAAGTTAGGAGTTATGAGCCCGTCTCCAAAAATTTAAGATTTCACGATTACCCTAGATTTAGATCTTAAACCCAAACCTGTCTTTGCTACTGCTCTACTTGACTCGGGAGCAGCCGGAAATTTCATAGCGTCTAGTTTCATAGATAAATTTCAGATTCCTTGTTTGTCTCTTAATCATGCCATCTCTCTGACCTCTTTAGACGGACGTCCTCTAACTAACGGGATAGTCACTTCATTCTGAGTCCTTAAAATTCCTGGTGACATCAGAGGCCTCTCAAGAAATTATTCTTGGTCTACCCTGGTTGCGTCAACATAATCCCAGGATTGATTGGAGTTCTATGCAGATTCTTTCATGGGGTATGGACTGTAAGAAATCCTGTCTTCCAAAAATTCAACCTGTAAGAAAGACTGTTCCATTAGTTTCTTCTGCCATTCCCAAGAAATATCAGATGTTCGCCGATGTGTTCTCTGAGCAGCAAGCAAATATCTTACCTCCTCATAGGGAATGGGACTGTCCAATTGATTTGATACCTGAAAAGATACCACCTTGTGGTCATACCTATCCGCTATCCTTGCCTGAGACTCAAGCCATGACCGAGTACATCCGGGACAACCTGGCTAAGGGGTTCATTCGCCACTCTTCTTCACCTGCCGGAGCTGGGTTTTCCTTCGTTGGCAAGAAGGACGGTGGTTTAAGACCATGTATCGATTATCAAGGCCTTAACGACATTACTGTAAAGAATTGATACCCTCTTCCCCTGATTACTGAGTTGTTTTATAGGGTCAAGGGCTCTGTCATTTTTTCTAAATTAGATCTGAGAGGGGCTTACAATCTCATTCGTATTCGAGCTTGCGATGAATGGAAGACCGTTTTTAATACCAGAGATGGACATTTCGAATATTTAGTAATGCCTTTTGGATTGTGCAACGCCCCTGCTGTCTTTCAGAGTTTCGTTAATTAGATTTTACGGGATCTGTTATATGTTTCAGTCGTTTTCTATCTGGACGATATACTGATTTTTTCACCCTCTGTGGCTAAACATCAAGAACATGTTAAAGAAGTTTGACCCATTTGAGAGAAAACCACCTTTACTGCAAACTGGAGAAGTGTGTCTTTGGAGTGCCCAGTGTACCTTTTCTCAGCTACGTTATTTCAGTTTGGAAATGGACCCCAAGAAGGTACAAGCAATTCTGGATTGGACCCGACCTCAGACACTGTAAGCCATCCAGAGATTGTTGGGCTTCACCAATTATTATAGACGCTTCATTAAGGGATTTTCTACATTGCTGGCTCCCATTACAGCCTTGACCCGCAAAGGTGCTAATCCTGCCCAATGGTCACCTGAGGCAGAGTCTGCTTTTCATCTTCTAAAACAGGCCTTTATCTCAGCACCAGTTCTTCGACAACCAGATCTGGACAGGCCTTTTTTGTTGGAAGTAGACGCATCATCTGAAGCTGTGGGAGCAGTCCTGTCTCAACATTATGAGGACAATCGAGTCCATCCTTGTGGGTTCTTTTCTAAAAAATTCTCACCTGCCAAAAGGAACTACGCCATAGGTGAGCAAGAACTACTAGCTGTAAAGTTGGCATTGAAGGAATGGAGATATTTACTAGAAGATGCTAAGTTTCCATTTACTGTATTTACGGACCATAGAAATCTCCTATTTCTCAAAAACCTTCAATATGTGAGTCCTCATTTAGCCCGCTGGGCAATATTCTTTGCCAGGTTTCAGTTCACCCTGACCATCCGGTCTGGAGCACTTAATCAGAAAGCTGATGCCCTATCGAGATCTCTCCTCTGTGATGATCAATCTGAAAATCAAAGCAATACCCCTGTCTTGGAATCAAGAGTTTTCGCCACATTACAGGTTCAGCCTCCTACAGGAAAATCGTTTGTGGCCCCGGAATTAAGAAAGCGGCTTCTCACATTCTTCTCTCTTCGCAGGGCACTCAGGCACTCTGAAGACTTTGGAGTTCCTGAAAAGACACTATTGGTGGCCTTCTATGAAGGCAGATATAATGGATTTTATCTCTTCCTGCTCCTCCTGTGCCCAGCATAAATCATCACGACAAGCTCCAGCTGGGGATTTGCTTCCACTACCCACTCCATCATGTCCATGGACGCATCTCTCCATGGATTTCGTCACAGACCTGCCAGTCTCTCAAGGCTTCAATATACCTTTGAAGAAGTTACCTTCTGCTCCTGACCTGGCACAGTTGTTCGTCCAATACATATTTCGTCTTCATAGCCTTCCTGCTGAATTGTCTCTGAAAGTGGTGTGCAGTTTACTGTAAAATTCTGGAGGATTTGTGTTCTGTTCTTCAGGTGAAGTTAAACTTTTCCACGGCCTACCATCCGCAAAGCAACGGCTCCACCGAGAGAGTTAATCAAGATCTAGAGACTTTCTTAAGAATTTTTATGACATCTTCCCAGGACAATTGGGCTGCCTTGCTGCTGTGGGCCGAGTTTGCACATAATGCTTCCTACCACTCGTCAACTAACCAAATGCCATTTCAGGTTGTTTATGGCCTTCATCCTCGTGTTCTCGAATTCCAAAGCCTTACTGTTTTTGATGCTCCGGCCGTGGAGGACATGGTGCGAAATTTTGCTGCCATCTGGACTCAAGTACGGTCTGATTTGCTGAAGGCATCCTCTTGCTATAAGACCCAGGCCGATAGGAAGTGTAGAATAGTTCCATGCATGCAAGTTTGAAGCCAGGTCTGGTTGTCCACCCGGAATCTTTGTCTGAGAGTTCCTTCAATGAAATTTGCACCACGCTTCATTGGTCCCTTCACCATAACAGAAGTCATTAATCCAGTGGCCTATCATCTACAGTTACCCCCATACCTAAAAATCCCTAATTCCTTCCATGTTTCCTTATTAAAGCCCCTAGTTCTGAATAGGTTCCACAGTGCTCTACCTGCTTCTCCTCGAGTCCAGACGGAGAGAGGAGTTGAGTTTGAGGTCGCCCAGGTATTGTACTCTCGTCTACGCAGAGTTCATCTACAGTATTTGCTAGACTGGAAAGGTTACGGTCCAGAGGAACGTTGCTGGACCGATGCTTGCGATGTCCACGCTCCCACGCTCATCAAGAGATTTCATTCTGCCCATCCGGAGAAGCCTGGTGAGTGTCCTGAGGCCACCCCAAAAGGGGGGGTACTGTCACGGCCAGGGTATTTCAGCATGGCACTAGGGCCCTCATTCAGAGCCACTCGTAAGTGGCAGCTCGTTCGCTCCGAGCGATGTTTGCCAAACTGCGCATGCGTACGGATTGTTATACGTATGCGCGAACCAGTCAGTGCGGCCAAAATTCATGTGCTCGCAAAATAGCGTATGCCTGCTAATTTGAGTGACAGGATGAGGCGTATGTGGGTGGTAACAGGGGAAGGTGCTTGAAAACGGGGAGTGGAAATCAGAACGCAGGCGTGCTTAAAGGTCAAAACGGGCGTTTTATGGGTGTGCATATTTAAAACAGCAGCGTCATTGACCACGTCACTGGGTTTTTTTTTAGCCAGAACTGCTCGCAAAATTGTGGTAGCAAAAACCAACCACAAGAATAGCGAGCAGTTCATACGCTTATCGATGTACTCGATTAATCTAATAAATAGCGGACATGACGTCGGATGCGAGCGGCCAGGGGGCGTAGTTTCCCAAAAAACGACCGCAAGTTTTGTTCGCTCGTTCAGACCTAGAGGCGTGAACAGACTGCAAACAGCGAACAGTTCATTTGAATAGCCACCCCTTTTTTCTGGACAAGCGAGCGCAAATAGCGACCGGCTCTGAATCAGGGCCTAGGTCGTTGTGGTGCGGGCTGTCTGGTGGTGGAGCTGGTGTCTGGTGGGGGGCTTTGGCTGCGCGCGTTGTTGTGCAGGCCTGTTGTCACTCTGCGCTGGTAAGGCCTGGCGGCGTCTCTGTTCCGTTTGGCATGGGCGCCGCCATTTTGCCTTCTGGCCATGTGATGCGGCTGGCCAATCCTGGTGAGTCACATGTTCCCTCCGGCCAGTAACAACACGGCATGGGGTATTTAGGAAGGGTCAGTGCCTTCCTTCTTTGCCAGTGCAACGTGTATCTCAGCCTAGCTGAGAGGGCATTCTCTGTGCTTATCCTGTTCCTGTGAAATTCGCTGTCTGCCAGTCTGCCTGTCAGCTCCTAGCTTCCGCTGGACTACCCCTCTTCCTCCATCACCCTTACCCATACCTGAGTGCCTGAGCCTGCTGACCTCCTGCTCATTTGCCTTAGTTCACTACCTGCATACCTGGCTTATTATTTTCCTGCATCATTACCTGCATACCTGGTTGATTATTCCAGTCTCACTGCCTGCACACCTGGGCAGTTCTAATTGTTTCTACCTGGACATTAATAAACTATTACTCCCACCATAGAACTCTAGTGCATGTTTATATATACCTGGACTTTTATTTACTGCTATATTTTCTGTCAACTAAAGCACGTATTAAAAAACCTAATTTTATATTCAAACCCGCTTCTGTGATCGCTCCTGTTACCACCCCAGGTCTACAAACAACCCAGAACATAACAAATGGCTTCTATGTTCAGCTTGACTGCAGTGAAATCTGCTTTGCCTATGTAAGAAGTGTCTCAGGTACTGACCGCTGCCAGAGTGTTAGGTCAATTTACACAAGCTTTCCTGTTGCTGTAGTTTTCTTGTGTTTGGTTCCTGAGCTAGTCTTATTCCTGATAACAATCCCATCTCCTGATTTTGCACTGTCTTATGATTCCTGATCCTAGCCTGTTTCGACTCCTCCATTGGCTTCCATCCATGTAGCTTTCATCATCCTCTGATTCCTGACCTGATCTTCACAGACTTTTGCATACTATCAAATAGCCACATAAAGGGGCCGGTCAGAGGGCTGTTACCTGCGGACCTTCCATAGCAATTTCCAAACCTCTTTGTGGTGTCTTTGGTGAATATCAGGGGTTCATTAGATTCCACCCCTCTTTGGTAACAGAAAACTCAGATGGGTTCTTGCATCAGTGCTCTATTTAATCCCATAAATATATGCATATAATTGAATGGTCTATTAGGTGCATATTAAACATCTTCAATTAAATAACAGCCATGAAAAAGTTAGAGATACGGTAGTTATTCATGCGCTATATGTTTTTCTTTTTAAAGCTTAGAATACACGCTTTTTCTCCTTCCCAGTCCCCTTCTTGTACATTACATTTGCCCTTTAATTTTATAGACTTTGCAACCGTTGTTCGTATTTTTGTATTCTGTTTTCTGACTTTTGTTATCAGTGAACTACTTGTTTTTGCTGATAATTTTGTATTCTGGCTTTTATTAAAAGTTTACTACAGTACCTGTGTTTGCAAGGATCAAATGTATAAAAATAGAAATAAATTTGAAATGAGAAAACGCTGGAACCTTTCACAATTAATAATGCGTTCCGGATATCAGGGGATAAGTAAAAGCAATTTGTAAAATAAACTACTTATTGGCACAGTTGCTGGTAATGAGATTTCCAAATTCATCTTCACTTTAATGCCTGGACCATTGCTAGTACCGGATGCCAAGTCAAATACGGCTCTGTGTTCAGTGTCCAATCAATCATGCATAGTCCATGTACTTCGTTTTATTATCGCTAATTTAAGCAAAGCACGTCTTTGTAGATCTCTGGAAATTCTATACAAATTTTTGACGGTGTTAATATATGTAACCAAATATTAGTAAAGAATACTTCTAATTAATGTGAATATTTTAATTAATAAAAGGAAGTAAAAAATTTTTTTTGTATGAAAAACACATTTTACTCACTAAGGGCTCTATTCATTATATTAATTATTGAGGTCCGAACAGACCCCTATAATTAACATTCCAACTCCACGCGAGCACCAGAAAAATGTATCATTGCTCCGGTGCGGAGACAGCTGATCCGAAAATCAGCTGTCTTCCCGAGTCTTTTCTCCGCTCCTTTTGGAGCAGTGAAACTAGGCGCACAAGAGCCCTGGCGTTCGGCAGAAGGAGCCAGACAGGGGCCTAAGGATCCAAAAGGGAAGGAGTGGGATTGCGGGAGCAAACGCCATCTGAAGATGGCGAATGCTCCCGCAGTCAAGCTCTGAAAATATTGTATCTTCGGATTGCTGATTAGCTTGATGAATTCCTGCCCCAATACTAGTGTATGGGGACTGTGGGCCATTCCGGGAGATAATGGTAAGCCTGGGAATATCTGTGATATCTCCTGCTTTACCTTTTTGATGAATGTCCTGAAAACTTAATTTCTATAAAAGCAGGTGAAAATGTTAATTTTCACCTGCTTTTGTAGAATTTAAGTGATGAATATATGTGTAATATAACAATTTACACACTGTCTACATTGTTAACAATTGACATTGTTTTTCATCAATGTTTTCACATTTTACAACCAAGTACATTGCATTCACTACAGGCCATATTTTACAGTATATCTTCAAGACACCGTGCATCCATAACATTCAGCATTACTACTCCAGGAAAACAAATCTCTTATAAAAGTTATTCAGAAGTCAGGTCCATTAGGATCCCAGACAAGCCTTTAATTATTGGAAATAATGGAGGGGGGATATGTTCTTTTGTGAGATCTCTATTATAATGTAGGCAATACAAAAGTAACCTAATTGTAGTATTCACCTTTAATTGAATAGTAACCCAAAGAGTTTATAGGATCTAGCAATAATTGCATTGCACATGCTTCCAAGCTGAGCATACCAACTAGGAGCAGCTACAGGGCGGTATGTACTAAGGTTGCGGTGACCATTCTGCCAGTCACCGCAACCTTACTAATCGCATATGTACTAACATATGCGATTAGTATCGCAAAGGACAGCGATAAGAGCTGCCCTTTGCGAAGTACCCGACTCCGGGTGACGGGGTCTCCGTGGGACCCCGCCCCCTCCGAGCCCCGGGAGCTTCCTGCTGGTAACCTGTGCAGGAAGCCCCGGTCTCCTCCTCCTCCTCCCTGCACCTGGAAGAAGCTTAGAAGGAGAAGGAGATGGAGGACCCAGGAAGAGCGCAGGTTGGCGACCCTGGACAGCAGTGGAGTGGGGCTAGCGCTGGGCGACAGCGGGGCAGCAAGGCAGCGGCGAACCGACAGGAGCAAGGCGCAGTAAGAAGCCCATAGGCTTCTATAGGGTAATGCCAGGTTTTTCTGGCGTTACCCTCTGTGCTGAAAAAAGGGAGGGCGGGCCTTAGTACATCTGGAAATGCAGTAAAAACCCTGAAAACGGGGTTTTTACTGCATTTTTCCTTTAGTACATCCCGGCCCACAGGCTGATTGTGATGACAGCTTCTATCACAAATGGGTGGAAAGGGGGATGAGGTTGCATAGATGTAGGCAATTCTGCATATGTCTGAAGATCCTGTTGAAAGTGGAGAGCGCTACTGCACTCACTCCATTTTCTTCCTCCAGGGAGGTTTCATTCCCTGTTCCAAGCTGGCCACTGGGCTTAGCTCCTGCACATGAGTGGTGCCATCTTGTCACTAAATTGAGTGTCACAGTGGGAGACAGTAATCTACCACTTAGCTCCAGAGAGACCCCAGTGTTACCACCAGCCACAATGCCTTCCACCATCCCTGTACCACTACCCCATCACCAGATATTCTCATTGGCTGTTGAGATGTATAGCACCCTGCTCAAGCTCCGCTCCATCAAACCAGTGTGTAACAGTGAGAACAGCTGTATCTCATATAGCACCAATAAAACTACTTCACTGGTTTAATTGCTATTGTTTCATTGTCTCAGGGCATTCGCTGGTGTGTACCGGTGTGCATTCGCTTGTTAAGACACCTACAAACCTGTGCACACATATTTCCAACAGATCCATGTTTATTTGCATGCAATCCATGCAGCAGCATTTGAGGCCCACATGTGGGTATCTCTGAATCAGGCCCATTATGTTTAAATATCATGACTGACACCTTTTCCTGAATTGCCACTATGCACTATGAGGACATGTAAATATACTTTAAGTATACAGTAAAGAGGCATTTACACTACAGTAGGTGCAAAAGTTACAATGAACTTAAATAACCAATAATGTACTTGCTTTCTTTGAATAATTTGTACTAGACATAAAAACACTTACACCCTAATATATTTTATAGTATTATTATTGGCAACAGAAAGGATTGGGCCATCTAGTAAATGCCTTTATCATCTTTACTGCACCCTTTTCCTGTGTATCATTTCTCCCTTCTACTTAAGGCAAAGCTGGTAACTTTTAAATGTATTACTGAAAATATACAATTGTTAAACTAAGGAAAAATCAAATGTAATAACAATATTTTCAACTTAACTGTACAAATATTGGTTTTAGAAATGATAGGAAAAGATCCGTTTGCTGTATGGGCCCGGTTTTATCTATGAGATAATGAACATTCTGCTGCAAATTATATGATTATTAGAGGTCACCAATGTGTTCTGTGTATTGGCAGATCCTATAGATGTTTATATAGGCGCTATCGGTGTGTAATGGAAGTCAGTCCATATGATGAACAACTTAATCAGGATTGGTTTATTAACCAGGTAGAATGAGTTGCAGGGTAACACAGGGTTAATGCAGCAGATACACAATACAGCAGGTTCTACAGATCCAGCCAGGAACATGTGAGCGTTAATGTAGGTAGTCTGCTATAAGTAGAGGCACGCACCTGCACATATATGTATAATGCTGGCAGTGGAATACGCATTGTAACTAGCAGTAGTGACACAGTGATATTTAGCAGGGTCACACAGAGGGGGTCATTCAGACCCGCTCGCGAGCAAAGGACGCTCGAAAGCGGGTCGATGTTGTGCGAATGCGCATGCGCGCGACGGAGGGAGCTCCATCGTGCGCATGCGCGAGACCCGGCGAGCAACGAGGAATACGTCGCTCGGGGTCTCGCACCAAAGGGGGCATGCTGTCGATGGTGAGTGACAGCACGCCCCCTTTGGTGGGCGTGTCGGGGGCATGGCTGCCAGAGGGAGGCGTTCCCATGGGAACGCCTACCGTCTGAAGCCGGCCCCACTGACATCAGTAATGATGTCAGTAAGAGTGATTTTGGCTCTGATAGAGCCAAAATCACTCCTGGGCTTGCGGCAGCGAGTCCCTACCGCAGGGCCTCGTCGCAAGCCCGATGGTTGCGATGGTCTTGACCATCGCGACCATCTTTTTGGCCGCTCGCATATGCTGTGGGTGGTCACCCACAGCTATGCGAGCGGCCAGGAGGCCGCTCCATTTTTAGGTAGGAGGGTACTGATTCAGAGCGAGCGCTCAGGTCAGAGCGTTCGGCTCTGAATCAGGCCCAGAGTCTCTATCCCAAGATACTCAGGGACACATCCATCCTCTATGAAGGACAGAGCTGGAAGACATGTGGACTTGCCGTGAATGCGCAGAGGCGCATTGGGGTTGAAGGTTGCACTGTGACGTGACTCTCCTCCAACACTGTGATCATAGAAAAACATGAGACTGTAGACCATAAAAGCTAAGGTGACTTATGAGATCTTTATAACTAATGAGATTCAGCTTGACAGTTAGTAGTAAATGCTAAAGTTGCATTATCCTATTTGTATGCAATATAACAATTTAATGAAGTGTCATTTACACGAGAATAGATCATTGACAGTAATAAATGTCAGATTCACATTTTCACTTTAAAATGTAATTAAATATAAACACTAACATCCCTTGTTTACCCCTTTAAAAACCAAATGGCAGTCTTCTTTCCTGCAGTAGTCTAAATTGGAATGTCAATTTAATAATACAAATAAAAGGTTCTGACTTGATATAATATAGTCGCATTGCTAATGTATTAAGCTGGAGAGGTCAATGTACAAACAGCCAGTCAGAAGCGGCTAGCTATTGCTGCTGCTGATCATTATCATTATCTTGTATTGTGGCACCAGCCCTCCAGTGCCTGGAAGACATATGCATTCTAATAGGTGTATACGGTGATGAGGCCACATCTAATTGTGTCACAAATGCATGACCATGATTTTATAGTACTCAGTTTATGCTTGCTCATCACTGCCCATCCCTGTTCCACATCTCCAAGGGATTCAAGTTAATGATACACAAACATCAAGATTGTATTTTTCTAAATGTTGTCATTAATTACTTTGATAAAAGTGTTGTGGACCCAGAAACGCATCAGAAGATATTAGTGGATTCCTGTGTTCTATCCTAGTGGCTGTTTCTGCACAACACATGAGCTTTGCAAGGATTGCTCTTGGAGAACTTGTTTCATCTTTAACACCTGGGGACTGTTTGTGGACTACGAGGAGTTAGCATGTGGCCACCAAGTCCGGAGTTACTGAATGTACTCACTCATACGGACAGGAGGTCATACAACCCAGATAAGCGCCATTAAGATTTCCTAAATCTTTCTATTATTGTTGTGAATCCTTGATCAATCCTAGCCACAAAATTTATTTTCAATATCCATAAATGCTGCTACATTTACTTGGGATATAGGGGCCTATTTATCAAGCGTTTTTTTCATAAAATTATGTAGAAGCTGCAGCTTCTGCATAATTTTATGGTTTCTTGCTATGTACTTATAGCACGAAGTGGGATATTTCATGGAAATATCTGGCAGAGTGCTAATTAGCACAGCAGATTGTAGTCCCCATAATTATCAATGGGGGCTGCAATGTGAACCCTATGTTCAGTACCAAACTTTGAAAGAGCAAACCTTTTCTGAAATTGGCCCTGTTAGTTTACACCATTTTCTGATAGAGTAAACCACCTTAAGCCTATGGAGGCTTACAATGTCACCTTACCCCATAGAAGTCTTTCACAAATGTGAGCAGGGGCGTATCTACAATGGGTGCAAGGAGTGCAGTGCATATGGACCCCTGGGTCCAGCTGGTCCCACACAACGCACACACTGCACCGATTAAAATATACTTACCTCTACGTTGGCCCGGCGCTGGCTGCAAAACTTACCCGGAAAATGGCCGCCGCGACCATTTTCCGGTGATTCGCGCATCCACAGTAGAGATGTCCTGGGAACGCTGCACGGGCACCATGTTTCCGGAGACCTGCAGTAGACTCTGGCACAATGGCAGAGTCTACTGTACCGCCAGAGAGGAGGCAGCCTGATCAGAGCCAGCACATGGGCCCCCTCCTCTCTTAAACCGGCTCTTAACGTGAGACTTCTCTTTTGTAACCTCAGACATGGAAACAGTTAAACTCTACCAAATGCATAGATCTCAATATTTTGAGTAGATGAGAACATTTTTATTGCCAGTTTTTGGCGTCGATTTAAATATTCCCATCCCCTATCCCTGCTTCTCTCTCCCCTGGGCTGAACAGCCATCAGCAATGCCTGATATTTGCTTGTGTTCCTAATTGCTGCACAAACAGGGAGAAAACAATGGAAGTCAGTGCAACAATAAGTATATCTGCCAACAGATATATATATATATATATATATATATATATTCATATTTGTCTAGGCACAATGTATGGTTTAGTCATAGTTATGGTCAGGGGCGTATTTAAAGAGGAGAGGGCCTGTGTTCACTCACCGTCTGGGGCCCCCTCCTCTCTCTCCGGCAGCCGTGGTGCACTGACAGGTTCAGTAGACTTCGGGCACTAGTCTGTGCCCGGAGTCTACTACGCATGCGCAGGACACCGGGAAAACGACGTGGCAGACATTGTCCCAGCGATTTCCCTACTGCGCATGCGCAGAACGCCGAGAAAATGTAGCGGCGGCCATTTTCCAGGCGTTCTGTGTAGTGCCTCTCCAGCCGACGGGGGACTTCGGAGCGGTAAGTATTAGAGAGTATGTATGCAGGGTGTGCGGTGTGGGCCCCCCTGCACTGCACACCCTGCACCCATTATAGACAGGCCTCTGGTTATGGTTCTGTACATATGTTTTGCCACCAAATATAGCCCTGGACATTTGTCTTGACACCAGATATACCTGTGCAGCACAGGGGTCTTTCACCCCACCCCCTTTATTTTCTTCATGTTTTTGTTTAGTGATATTTTGTTATATGTTATATGTATTTCTTCTAATATGCTTTGAAATATTTCAGAATTTCAATTGCAGCAATAAGAAAAAAAGGTTATATATTGCAATAGCAAAGTACCAAAACTGAATGCAAGTAGGTAGTTCTGGGTTTTATCTTTGATATTTATGTTACAGTCTGCATGTAACTTGTACTCATGATTTTCCTTTTGAAGTTTATCTCTTGGTCTTCAGAAATGACATAAAATCTGGTTGTCCATGTAGGAATGCAGCTATAAAATATATTCCATAGACACGAGGTGGCAGCGGAGATATACAATTTACTTTACCAGTTATTCTTAGATTGCACCTTGAGTCTATGTTACTACTGTATGAGTACTTTAGAAAAAGCGTTTTAGATTGCCTATTTTAGTATGGTAATGTTTTAGAAATCACTTCAAACCTTTATATAATGCAATTTGCTAAATCTTTTCACATTTTGAAAACAAAAACAAAATATACAAACATAATATCTGCAGCTGCACAATAGTTACAGCAAAGAACACAAACAATTGCTGTTTCTGTGTTTATATTAGTAATAATGTTTATTTCATGACAAGAGATGAATAAAACACATGTAGAAAAAGTGGAAAGTTTTGATTGATAAATATTCTTGTATTTGAAATTAAGGGCCTGATTCAGAGCCGGTCGCTATTAGCGCTCGCTCGTTCAGAAAAAGGGGGTGGCTATTCAAATGAACCGTTCGCTCTTTGCGGTCTGTTGGCGCCTCTATGTCTGAACGAGCGAACAAAACATGCGGACGTTTATTTTATAAAAACGCCCCCTGGCTGCTCGCATCATACGTCATGTCCGCTATTTATTAGATTAATCGAGTACATCGACCAGCGTATGAACTACTCGCTATTTTTGTGGTTGGTTTTTCCTACCACAAATTTGCGAGCAGTTCTGACTATAAAATAACCCAGTGATGTGGTCAGTGATGCTGCTGTATTAATTATGCACACCCATAAAACGCCCGTTTTGACCTTTAAGCACGCCGGCGTTCTGATCTCCACTCCCCGTTTTCAAGCACCTTCCCCTGTTACAACCCACATACGCCTCCTCCTGTCACTCATATTAGCAGGCATTCGCTATTTAGCGAACAAACGATTTTCGGCCGCACTGACTGGTTCGCGCATGCGTATTACGATCCGTACGCATGCGCAGTTGGGCAAACATCGCTCGGAACGAACGAGCGGCCGCTTACGAGCGGCTCTGAATCAAGCCCTAACTTAGAATTGACTGTTACAAATGAAAGTTATTTTATTTTCAATATATATCCAGTATGTTATCAGACACTCTGAAAATATGTATCCTAACCTATTCTAGAGATTTTTACTTACTCATATGTAAGATTTCACACAGTACGGTTTCACCTCTGTAATCATTTGCCACTTTATATAATTCTATGTCAATTGGTAAATATATTCTGATACTCTGAGACTCAGTATTATATTTATATATAGAGATACAATTAATTGGTGCATATAAGTGATATTAACAAAACAGCATGCAAGTCAATAAAATTGGTAATTGAACAATCAATACTCTTATATGTGAAAGTTCCTAAAAAGTTCATATCTTCATTCATCTGAGGGGGACCCATCATCGAATGATGCTCAGAATCGATGGTCATTCTCACCACAGATGCACTAAGCACAGATACATGTTGCATGGCTTAGCTGAGTCCCAATAATATCAGGAAGAAGCCCTTATAATATACAATAGTTTCTGCTTAAGGAACTACTGGTTCTAACAAGGCCCGGATTAAGGGGGGACAACAGGGGCGGTTGCCCCGGGGCCCCCAAACACAGAAGGGCATCCACACAGGGTTGGTCTGACACTGAAATTGTCGAGAACAGATGCCTGGCAGCACCTGTTCTCAGACTGGGGATGCCCAGCTACTGCGGCTGTGTACTGCATGCACAGTACATACATCATGTGACACATCACATCCGTGATGCTCATGAGGGAACTTGGGAGCCTCTCTGCGCTGTATGCTTTGAGCATGCAGAATATGCAGCAGCAGCTGACAGTCAGCGGCAGCGGCCAAAGGTGAGTGAGTGCACGGCAGCGGAAAGACAGAATGGGTAGTGCCCCACACACTACTCCCAGCAATATAAGGTAGGCATCCCCCAGGTGTCCGGCGGCTAGCTGTGTGTGCAGGACTCTTTCTTCAATCATTCATTTTACCACTGGTGAAATGCATTGTGAAGTTTCCACGTTCCTCATATCTAATAACCTATGGGTCACATCTACTACTGATCATAGTAGCTGATGTGGTTATCCAGGAATGCGGCCACCCATTCATTTGTAGTAGCCAGTGCAGTGGCACTGCCACATATGTAGTTTTCTATTGGGCTTACTCCCTTATCATTAGAAGCGGTAGTTTTTGCAAAGCAGACAATGGCATGCCTCACTCATAGGCTAGGAGTAAGAACATAGTGTAAGAGTTATGTTCTGTAAAACATACTGAGTTTATATTGTGGGGCAAGGTAGGGGGGCATAAAATTGGTGGGATGTCAATTTTATTGGAGGGGGCCCCAACAACTTAGTTTCCCCGGGCTTCCACAATCCTTAATCCGGCCGTGGTTCTAACTGGTATTTGGACCATGCTTAGTGTGCCCACTCTATGTTACAGACAACACCATGACTCATTGTATGTTTGCAATTCTTTTACAAAAACAAAGACTGTGTACAGGTTCCTCAAATATACATAAAACTCCTCAGGGTTTCAGGTAGTAAAACTGCAAGGCATGTAGGAATCATTTTAACCCACGGGTAACATATCACCCTCTGATTTCTACACGACACATATAACAAATATGATCCCCATTACAATGTCAAAACCTGCATTGTCCTTCCTCAACATTTCATTAGACAGAATATAACATTACATTGAATATAGCAATGTTAGTACTATGATTACATATGATTATATTAAATATATCCGTTACTTAAAAGGTAACCAAGAAAGATGTGCATGGACCCAGGGGCATATTTACCACGTGTTCAGGGGGTACTTTGCTATGGTGCTCACAGCACCTTCAGGGCCCACCTCACCCTGCATCCAGCTCACCTCAGCGGCATTACAAAGAGAGAAGCCACTTATGATCTCCTGAAAATCTGCTTTTTAGTCAAAGGCTCACTTCAGCCTGTCACTAGGAAGCAGTTTGCTACACAGATAATCAGTGCTGCGGGCCACCCACCACTGATACATCTCTCACTCACAGATACTGGGAGGAGGTTGTGCTGAGCCTGTTAGGACTTCCCTAGACCACAGCCACGCCTCATCCGGGCTAAGGAGGTAAGTAGTGAGGGGGTAGAGTGTGAAGTGAGGGGTGCAAGGAGGGGGGGGCTCACAGGAAATTTTGCTATGGGACCCCATACCTCTAGTTACACCCCTGCATGGACAACCATGGTTTTGCCGAAACCACCCTCACAAGTTTTGGTTTTGGGTATGTATTGTTTTAAAAAAAAAAAAAAAAAAAACAGCTAAAATCACATAATTTGGGTCTATTTTTGTTCCTACTGTTTTATTAACCTCAAAACATTAATTTCCAGTCAATTTAGA
This sequence comes from Taudactylus pleione, assembly GCA_031769625.1. NCBI lineage: Eukaryota > Metazoa > Chordata > Amphibia > Anura > Myobatrachidae > Taudactylus > Taudactylus pleione. The sequence continues at coordinate 5,181,232 of JAUIMM010000039.1, forward strand.
CCACCTCACAGGTCACAATATTGTTTTCACCAAAACAGAGGAGGGCGGTACTGCTCGGCAGGGCTTGGCAATGATTCATTTAGCCTGAGAAAAGCAGCGCATCTGCCTGGCCTGCGACTTGCATGTGAGGGTGCCCAACTGTCAATGCTTGTCACAGAGCACCAGGGGATGGCAAAACAAAAACAGAGAAGTGATGTCTTCCTTGCAGGAAAATATCTAATTTATTAATACATACAATCACATCACAATAATTCTTATAAAATTCTTATAGAAACTGTTTATTTCTGGACAATGCACTAAGGATGCTTCTGATATTAGTACATAACATCCAGTAGCAGCATAAATAATACAATTCTAAAAAGATATACAATAAAACTTCGGGCTGGAAGCCCACTCACCACTTTGCATTGTAGTGCAATATACCCTTTAGTCTTGGTATGTGCCCTAGGTAGCACACATTTAGTGAATTCCAAACTGATGTGTGTGTACGCTACTAGATTGTCTTTTGCTAGTTGCTTCCTTGTCATGTAACAAAGATGGGCCCCCCTCAACTCTGGGTTCCATCAGCTGCACCCCTTGCACCTATGGTAGTTATGTATATATATATATATATATATATATATATATATCTGTGAATATCAGAACTTGAAAAAGTCCACTGACTGGACGAAACGCGTTGGAGACTCCTGGTTCCACCTTCTCATGAACTTACCTTTCCTTTTTATCCAGATAAGCTATTCTTTCATATTCTCATTCAGTAATTTTTTATTTGAACTATTGTTTTATGTTTTTATCCTTTATATGTTATCTTTTATGTAGTGCCCTATGTGTTAGGGTCAGGTCTATGTTCTGTATTAAATTCTTTTTTATATATTTATATACTTTGGCATTATTACACTGATATACACAGTACTGCAATATTCCGCACTTTTAAATTGTATTCATGTATTAACTGTATGCACGTACTACACTTATCATTGCATTTTTGCACTTCCTTGCACATGTAACTTTTACACTAAGGGTTCAAGGGTACATATTAAGTTTTGATTTATATATATATATATATATATATAAATTAGCATATTTGGCGCTTTATATCAGTTCCGATATTCACACATTTTTATTAGTGACAAATCACCATTGTCAATTTATTACTGATGAGCTGACACCAATATTATTAGGGAGTGCTTTTTAGATACCTGTATTCCTTTTCATATTTATCATATTTATTATCTTGTGCCTCTATGCAATTCCACAATATTGGTTAAGCACATTGTGGTAAAGGGTTTTAACAACACTTTGGCGCTGTAATCTCCTCCTGTATTTACTATATATATATAATATATTTACATAGATGAGGAGAATGGAGAGAAAGCATCACAGTTTTTTTCTGCAGAAGCTTCTCAGATTGGCTGAAGTGGGTGCAGGGAGAACAGGGAGAAGGCAGGGAGACTGCTGTCTTTCCTGCTCTTCTCCCCTCAGGAGGCTCATTATGCCTTCCTGACATAGGAGACATCTCAGGAAGGCGTCATTTTTTCTAATAAAAAATTTGAGATGATCATTTTTTTTATTGGAAGCAAAATGGAAAGCAGTGCTTCTATGAATTGTTCTCCCCATACAAGTGTATGGGAAAGTGATGTGTAGACTAATCAGGGGCACCAGTGGAGAAATCTGAGATTTCTCCATGGTAACCCGTTCTATGAATAGGGTGAAGCTGTGAAAAACCCTGTTATCACTGATAAAGGGCTTTTACTGCTATATGAATAAACCCATTTATCTATTTCCACCTTAGCATTCTCTAACCTTTGATAAATCTCAACCTAGGAATCAAATATTTAAATTTGTGAAATCGCAGGATGAGAGACTAAAGGTGGGTACACACCTGAATGATATATCTGCAGATTGAGTGATCTGCGGCTATATCTTTAGATGATGGTCGTTCATACACACTTACCCACCTATCTATCCTGCAGCTGCGGGTCCCGCCGGCAGGGAGGTGGGTCGGGGGCCGGGCCGCCCCCCTCACGGCGGCTGCCGCTGCGTGTGTATGGGCCTGCAGACCACCCATAGACTCTTGCTGATGGACAGATATGTCTGCAGACATATCTGTTCATCGGCTGTACAGCACAGCCAATGCGATATGTATGTGAATGAAGCGGTTCACAGACATATCGTCTGTACACACTGGGCGAAATCCAGCAGATATCCAGAGAAATGCCGACCGCCGGCTTCCCGATTGTCAAATCCCGGCAAGGTACTAATGATAGGCGCCGAAATCCCGACACCTATCATTAGCCCTACGCTGCGAGACCAACGTCCAGCATACCGAACGACGCTAAGCCGGGCGGCGGCAGCAGACAGCTGCGTGCGGGAGGGTTAGGTTAGGGGCTCCTGAGGGGCACTTAGGGGTAGGCACCCCCACCCCGGGAGGGTTAGGGTTAGGCTAGGGGAAGGGGGGGGTTAGGGTTAGGCACCCCCGGGGGGAGGTTAGGTTTAGGCACACCCCCAGGAGGGTTAGGTGTAAGGTGCGGGGAGGGGGCTTTAGGTTTAGGCACCCCTGGGCCGAGGTTAGGGTTAGGCACTCCTAGAGGAGGGTTAGGGTTAGGGGGGGAAAAGGTTAGGGATAGATGAGATACTTACCATGTCGGGATCTAGTCCTGTTGAGCTTCCGGTGTCAGTATTACATACGCCGTGCTCACGTCTGGCGGGATTTTATACCGATCCTCAGCAAACATGTAAGCAATTAGTAACCAAGGAGGACCATGTTTCATAGTGATACAACCTTTCTTCAGGACTAGATTTATTTTCATGACTGAAATCTGTTTGCTTAGCCCTGGTAAAACAGAGCTATCAGCCACAATAGAACAGTGACCCCTGTGGACATAAGAACAAAAGCAATATATGCAATTCTTGCTTGTTTGACTTTGTACAGCAATGTCTTTTGTACAAAATACCTCTGCAGTATTTCTATCTAATGGTCCTTTAATTACACTTGCTTTAAAACAACGTTCAATCTTTGGCTGAATTAAACCACATAATTACTATGTTCACACTTGTAAGTCTTTTAGAATTATGTACTCTTAAAATACTATTTGGCAATCCTCAAAATTGTTCTCTGCGCTCCCATTACACCTCATGTGCCCCAAATGCTATTTTGTTACTTGACAGAAACAGAAGAGAAACCTAGTAATTAAAATTGTTTTGGTGGGTGTGGTGCAACAGAGGATAGGGTCCACATCTTATAAAGAATAATAATTCACAACACATGTCTCTCCATTATAGCCATTTTACAGATGTGTATATGAATATGAACCCTACGAACAAGATCAGCAATATAAAAGGAAACAAAAATTCCATTAGATAAGAGACTGCAAGATACAGGGCACAATGTAAGGCACACATATATTTGCCAAGGGTGATGGCAGGTATTGGGCTGCGATTATTTGGATACTTTTGTCATCCAGAGGTTTAATAATAAACTGCTTAGCCAAAACATATATGCCTAAATGCAATAGCCTGCGAGTTGCAGGCATCATTGTGATTTTGGCAACTAGTTGCTTTAAAGTGGTCATAATTTTAAAGACAATACCAGGTTGGTTTCACCATTAAGATTATTGCCACTTGAAATCTAGCAGCTAAATCACTGAAAATGCGCCAGTGCCTGCAACTTGCAGGCTACTACATTTGGGCCCCACACTAATGGATGCAAAATAACATGCAGAAAGGTACAATTTAGATCTATACTTTGGCAAAAAAGTAAAATAGCATC